>JAKTSQ010000001.1:0-600000 GCA_030580295.1 Yamadazyma sp. yHKS699 | reverse complement strand
TTGGGCAATTCTCCCCGTTTTGGCTTGAGTTTATTGTGCAACACAAAGATCTGGAAAATCGTGTCTTCGTCCGTCCGATTCAACTGAATTTGCGTGTTCTTGATGTCCTTTTGTAACTCCGTCAATGCATAGTGCAAAGTTGTTCTTGTGTCGTCGACTCCGTCCACAATGATGATGTTTTTGCCGATCAAAAATAAAAAAAAATACTGGCTCAAGTTTCCAAAGTCGATCCGCTGGGTTCTGATGACTTCTTTGCCAATGGACTCGGTCGGTCGATCGCCAAGCTGCTCATACGACGACAATCCGATGGCCTGGATGGGAATATTTTTTCCGGTGGGTTCTTTGATAAAAGACCGTAAAATTCTTGCGGTAATGAATCCACCTTCGCCGATGGCAATAATCAAGTCTATGGGTCGTTCCTGTTTCTTAATCTTTACTGCTGCTTCCTGGCAGAGTTTGTGCACACATTCGTACGAGATGTACGACTTATCTGTGGGAGCTCCTGAAATGGACATGATGAAAATTTTGAGAATTTTATATGCCGGTTTGTGAGTAACTGATTGGAGTGGCCTGGAATGAAAGTCACTAAATTGGCCTAGAATGGAAGTAGCTAAAGTTGAGACTGGAATGGACCATCAGGTTGAACCGGTTATGAACCGTTAGGTTGAACCGGTTATGAACCGTTAGGTTGAACCTATTGACCCGTTGTTGGACCGTAGATCTTAAACTGGCACTTCGTCGTCGTCTTCGTCCAGGTACTCTGGTTCGTCGTCGTCGTTCTCTCCGTTGGCTATCACCACACTATCATCACCGTCGTGCTGGATCTCGTTGTGGATGTCCATGCTCTTCAAGTGGTTCTGCATTTTTATCAAATTGAGTTTTCCCTTGATCGAAAGTAAATCCGGCAATAAGTCCAACGACGCCGTCAAATGCTTGGACAAACTGGCGACTGTCTTGGGGGGCATGCTGGATACCAATTGGGGGTTGTAGCTGACAAATATCTTGAACCAAATCGATAAATTCATGGAGTTGAGCGGACTCTTATTAATATGCAAAGCCAGGACTTTAACTATATTTGATTGGTGGTCTGAGCTGAGCTGGCTGCAGATTGTCTTGATGGCAGCCTTGTCGTTGTTTGCCTGAAGAAGTTTGACCAACTCATGGGGCGTATCGATGTTTTTCACCACATGCGTGTATAGTTCGTCGGCAGGAAGATTATGCGTCACAGGAATGAGCGAGTCCACGTCAATACCCACATCTGATCCCTGGGTATTGGGGGCAGTGGTGGGGATGTCCACTGTTTGCGACACCAACTGTAACGTTTTGCTGTTGATGGAATTGCCGGACTTGTATATGAATTTGTACTCTCCATTGACGTGAACCACGTCCACCACATGACTCAAGACGATTTCAACATCGTTGGACACCACCTTGTTGGGGTAGAACACAAACGGAGTGTCGTTGATTTTCTTATAGTCCACGGCCCCTGCCAATGTCTCGTCACCTAAAACCACACCGTCTGTGGAGATGACGACCAATTCGTCGTTGAACGTCTTGATGGCAGTAATGGCCGAGTCTATATGCACTTTGATTTCGCTGAGGCGGGAATGATTGAAGTTGTACACCTTGGACGTGTCACTGAGGTAGATTTTGCCGTTGTCGGCGTGGATCATGTCGAACTTCTTGTTGGGCTTGAATTTTTTATTTGTGGTCAAATTGATGATACCGCCGTGAAAACACCCGTAAAGCTCCCCTTCGGATATGCATATGTCGGTAATGTCGAGGTTCTCTATGAACGTGCGGTCGGTAATGCCGATTATTGGCGAGATGTACACCAATTCGTAGCCAGACTCGCTTTTGAGTAAACCCACAAGCTCGTCTTGCAGCTGGTCATTTTTGGTCCATAGGAATTTCTGAGGGATGGAGTCGTCGAAATCAATGGAATTGATCAATGTGAAGTCGGCGATCTCGAACACCTGGAGCTCGTTGCGGCCCTGCTGTTTGATTAAATTGTAGTAATAGTCCATGAGAGAGATGAGATGAGAAGAAAAGTTTTTTGCGCGAGGCTGCAAAATCACTTCAAGTAACTGCAAAACGACATGGCTGCTAATTAGGGCTCTTTCGGGGCTACTTGGCCCACTTCTCCTGCATCTCGATCATCTGCTGCACCTGGAGCTTGCACAAGTCCTTCAAGTCCTGCACGTCGTTGACAAGCTCTTCCACTCGCTCTTCTTTTTCGCCAATAAGCACTAGCAAATTGTCCTCATTGTCCACTCTCTTTTGGAGCTCCTGTTCAAGCTCGGTGATTCTTCGGTGCAAATCGTCTACCTGTTGAAGTTTCTTGGATGTGTCTAGTATGCTCCGTTCAAGCTTGTCTTTGTCCGCGTTCAACTGGTCGTTTTCGTCCTTGACACTGTTGAGTTCCACTTTGAGGGTTTTCACCATGGAAGAAAGCTTGTTGATCAACTGGAACGAGTTGAAGGGAATAGACGAGCCGGTGTTGTCGATTTCGGTGGAGTTCAATGAGTGGGACGAGATATTCCGCGAAGCCATGTTGTAGACGGAATTATCCATGGACGTGTCGAAGTGGGACGGCCGAAAGTCCTCGAAATTGGGGTTGGGCGATGCAAACGTGTCGAGTTCTTCGAGGTACCGTTCCTGTATGCGCTGTTTTGAAGGCTTTAGGGTGGCCTTCTCTTGTAACTCCTTGACCTGGGCTCCTAGCGCTTGTTTCTCGTTGTTGTAGATCTGGTTCATCTTGACGAGCTTTTCGTTCAAGTTGGACATGTCCAAGTGCAATTCGTCGATCACCAGGTCTTTTTGAGCCACTTGGTCCGTCAATTGTTGAACTTTTTCTGTTAATTCGCCTACAGCGGCTTCAGAATCGGAATATCTGTTTCGAGTGATTTTGAGCTCACTGATCAACTGGAGCTTCTCTTTCTTCAACGAGTCTAGCCGTGCGGTCAAATCGGTTATTTTGGAGTTGAGATTTATTTCAATCAAATCCCAGTTGGATTTCGAATTGAGCATCTCCGACTGTAGATTGTTGTAGTTTTTGAGGACCTTGGCAAAGTCTTTGGCATCGCTACCGCTGCTGGAGCTTCCATCATGATTGGTCATGATAAGCGATTCAATTCGGTTCTCCAACCGCATAATCTCTTTGGAGTTGGCACTATTGATATTGGACAATTCCGACCGTAAACTCTTCACCACGTCGTCTTTACTGGCCAATTCAATGGCATGGCTTTCTTTGAGGAGATCGAATTGGATCTGCAACTCATTAAGTTCTCTGGTCTTCAACTGGACCTTTTTAACCTCGTTTTCGTACACCGATGCTTTTTCTGTGAGTTTCAGCTGCAAGTCCTGTGCTTTCAAGTGATTGTAGCTGGACACAATGGTGGCCAATTCCAGCACCGTTTTGACCTTGTTATTCTTCAAAACCTCGTCCAATTCTGTAAGTTTGCTGACACTGTCTTCGTTTTTTTGGCTCATTTCGGCAATCACAAGTTCGTAGTCGGCATTGGTGGCCTTCAACTTCTTGATGGTGTCATTCAACTTCAATTCTTTTATCGATAACTGTTCTCCTTCCTGCATTAATTGGGTGATGATCTCGTTCTTCTTGTTGAGCTCTGTCTGGGCGTTGCTTTTGAGGAGTTTGGAGAGTTCAGCTTTGAGCTGGGTGTTTTCTTTGGTGAGTTTCTGCACAGTTTCATCTGGGACTGTCGAGGTTGGAGATTCTGGCGCTGGCTTCTCTACTGGAACGACGTTTTCAGAAGAAGGTTCAACAGAGGCAGCAGGAATAACTGCAGCAGTGCTGTCGTCGGAGGGAACGTCGCCGTCCAAAGATGTTCGGGGAGAAGACTCTTTTTTCTCCTTTGACTTGGTGGCCAACGCCAATCGCTCTTGTAGCGTCAACCGTTTCTTTTTGCCTTTCTTGACCGGAGCATCTATAGTGTCTGATTTCTCTGGATTGTGGGGTTTTTCTGGAGCTCCAAGAGCACCTGTAGCATCTATAGCCTCAATGTGTGCATCATTGGTGGTTTCTGTCTGGATAACGGCCTCGTCTTTCGAATTCTGCCCCGTTGTAACGTGTTCCTGTGAGTGATCTGTAGCCTCAATATTATCTGGTGTATCTTGCCCAGTTTCTGCAATTGGGACAATCCGATTGGTGGAATCTGTTTCTGTGTCACTTATGTGAGCTTCCGTTCCATCCATCTGGCCGTTTGTACCCTTGTGGCCGTTTGTGTATCCCAAAGTCTTAATCTCTTGGGATTCCATTTAATGTCGAACTCGCGATCGCGGGATGAGTAAATCAGTATTTCTATATTACAATATACAGGTGCTAATATACATAGAGCGTGCCACGGGCGCCAGGGGGGCAGGAGATTGGGCCAGTAGGTTATCAGGCACAGGTAAATCTTTTGTCTTTGCCGTTCGTGTTTGTCTTTTGTGTGGCTTTTTTGGTATGCCTTCTAAGTTTCTTTATTTGTGAGGTTACTGATGGAAGGAAGACTGATCTTCTGGGGAGGCGATGCGGTGGACACCGGGTTATGAGCATGTGTGTGTGGCTGTGGATGTGCCTGGTGTGCCTGGTGTGCCTGAGGGTGCAACGGCTGCTGCGGTTGTGGTGGCGAAGTGTCCCTGTGATGAGGCAACGGCGGAAGCGTTTGGAACATGGGAGGCCGTGTGCGATCCTGCAGCGGGCTGCCGTGCTGTGGGGTGTGGGCGAGTGGTGTGGCAGGGTATGGTCTTGCAGGAGCTCCGTGGAGGGGAAGGAGGGAGGATGGGCGAGGATGGGTGCCTGGAGACTGGGTGAGTGGAGTGTGGGGATGTTGGGGGTGCTGGGGATGTTGGTGAGGAGCCTGGGGGTGCTGGTGAGGAGCCTGGGGGAGGCCTTGTTGGTATGGGGGCTGAGGATGTTGGTGGTGCAAGGGTTGTGGAGGCTGCTGCGGTTGGATAGGCTGCTGCTGCTGCTGTTGCTGCTGCTGTTGCTGCTGTTGTTGCTGCTGGTCCACAAGGTACATGGGCATGGGCTGATACGGCACCCCTGGCGGGACCTGCCCCGGGAGTTGCATGGGCATGCCGCCAGGAGGCACCCCCGGCATGCCCGAATAACTGGGATGAAACCCATTGTACCCCGGAAATTGGGGCAGCTGCATGAAATTGTTGATGATTTGCGGCTGATGGGGCTGGTGCTGTGGCGGGGTGGGCTGCTGCATGCCTCTGGACGGATGGTACGGGTGCTGCATGTACGGGTACCGCACATTGACATTGACATTGGGAACGTAGCCGTACCAGTAGTTGCCATTGTAATCCAAGTTGTTGAGGTCATCGTTTTGAAAGTCCGACTTGGACTTCCGTTGGCCATGCTTTTTTGTGACAATATGGGTGTTCAAATGGTTCAATGATCCGTAGCTTTTATTGCACCCGGGAAAGGAGCAGTTGTACTTTCGTACAATTTGATTATACCGTCTTCTGAATCTACGATTGGGCTTGGAATCGTCGTAAAATATGGGGCCTCCACCTCCGGAGGATTGTGGCTGGGTTCCTTGTTCTCCGGAGGAATCTTCGTCATTCAGGTCGGCATTCAGGTGGCCATCACTGGTATCGCTGTGATTACGGGAATTCTGCTCTGATGAATTTTGTTGCAGATCTGATGGGGTAGAATTTAACATGATGGAGGGTTCGGTTTTGAATTCATGGGTATCTCGTTGGTGGTTGTTCAAAATGGAACTTATTGGTAAGCTTTTGTGACTTTGGCTGTCATTGTCCATTTCATAGTAACAAGCCCCGTGAAGTAGTTTGATTGCAACGGTTATACTGGGGTTAGATGGGGCAGAAAAAAACCTAGTACTTCGGGGAATCTGTGATGATTTGGCGATTCCTTAGTAACTTTATGGACTAATGGGTGATTTAGCCTAGTATTTATTACAATTATCAAGTGTTAAAAAGTTGGGAATAAAACTTAGTTTGAATATTTTTTTGTTGATATTTTAAAAAAAAATAACCTTAGAAAAAAGTTGTTTCATCTTTTATTGAAATTAAAAATTTTGTAAAATTAAATTTAAAAGAAAAAAAAACACAAATCAAAATTTAAAGTGCTTTTGTTTTGCTTGTTTTTAAGATTTTGGTTAATTTTATTTTTAATTTTTCAACCTCACATACATTGAAGTGAAATTTCGTGAAGTAGAATTTTCTATTGTTCGTTCAAGTAGATTTTGCCGGTTTAACATAAACTAAATATAAATCGAACAACTAATGTCATTGATTTTGCGCTTGTCTGTGGCTGTACAATTATTTTACGTGGGTCTTTAAAATCTTGGTCAGTTACATTCTAGAACGGTAGAATGTCATGTAACATCAAGTGATATAATTAATAACAATAAGGATCGAACAATACATGTACAGCCACTAAAACAACATTTGGTTGAATTGCGGTGCACCGTGAGCGAACGAATAGAAGGTTTCGTAACAAAGTCTGGCAAATACGAAAAACAACAAAAGGTCTTAAACGGGACAGTTTATTAACCTAAATTGGCCAGATAATGAGACATTTGCTTGACATAATTCTCTATGATTTAACGGTTTTTCAATTAAAACCGAACCACTACTGTAACTCAACTGTGCCAATTTTTATTATTTTTTAATGAGTTTCAGGTGCTTTGTTTGCGATTCTGTTAGAGAAAATTAAATTAGCGTAAGCGAGCTTATTGTTCTTTTAGCCATAGAAATAGTTTTAATCCAAATTTGGCTAAGGTGTATGTAAGATTTGATCATCATTATAAACAGACTTTCATGTGGAATTTGATCGGCGTTATGTCGCCAGCTTTATTTGGCACCTAACCCGAGATTGTGCTTTTGTCTTCCTCTTTGGTCCTAGCGAATAGCCCGTGGTAACTTGAATAGCTAATGCTTGGACGCTAAAATTCCATAGTTTTAGAGCATCTGAGCGGGGCGAGGCTGACGGGCCGAATGACTGGGGAAGTGCGACATTCCCAATAGAAGAGGTGCTTGGTGTATCTTGCTGATCTCAATCTCCACCATATGATTAGCCTTACACCACCAAGGTGTTGGATTTCGAAAAGCTGGCGTACAGCAAGAACGGGTCCGCTTCCCGCAAGTCCGGGCTCAAAGCCTTAACCATGTACCGTCTTTTGATCCATTTCCACAATTCCGCTCCAAGAACAAATAAAATGGTAAAAGCCACGGCTAATCCCCATTCGTAACCAATAGGCCCGTGAAGGAACACCTTATCGTTAATCACCGGAATGTACACCACGGGAAACACCGACACCACTGCCCCTATTATTGAATAGAATAAAAATTTGTTCTCCCACACATCAACAAGAGTGACTTTCCACCACCGGAGTTCCGAACCTGGCCTCATGTTGAAAAAGGAATTTTGCATGTGGATACACTCCCATGCAAGTATCACAGCACACCAGGTGAAGGCTGCAAAAGCGGCGGCACGTCCTCTGAACACCAAATTGCAGCCATGGCCTGCGTCGGTGTTGCAATTTTGTCCCAAATAACCATCGCCGATTTCGAACACCACCAACGAAAACACTCCCAAACAGCACGCAGCCATCCAGAACCCGTATACAAACATGTCGATCATCACCTCTGTGGTGAAAATGGAGCTATTTGGCGGTTGGGTCAAAATGTCGTCCGAAGCTTTTTCCTGTCCCAAACCCATGGCTGGGAAACAGGAGGTGACGACAATAATCCAAAGACACTGGACGGGAGCTAAGGGAAACACGGAGAAGTCCTGGTCGTCGATAAACGACAATCCGATCATCAAATACAACGCCTGGGCGACATTTTCTGCCAACAACTGAAGCACAAACTTCTGGATGTTGGAAGACATGCGTCTGCCTTCTTCGATGGCATTGACAATGGATGCAAAATTGTCGTCGGTCAAGATGATATCGGAAGCGTCTTTGGCGACATCGGACCCGTTCATACCCATGGCAATGCCCACGTCGGCCTTTTTCAACGAAGGAGAGTCGTTGACTCCATCTCCGGTCATGGCGCAGAATTTTCCACGACGATGCAAAGCCTCGATCATCCGGACCTTGGTTTGGGGAGCACACCTGGCAATGACTAATGGCAACACCGGCAAAGCGTCGATCTGGTCGTCCGACAAAGAATCAAACTCCGTGGCGGTCATAACCATGGCTTTGACCACTTCTTCGGGGTAATGGTATAAGTTTGACGGAAGAATCCCCACTTCCACTGCAATGGCCCTGGCGGTACCGGGGTGGTCTCCTGTTAACATATGGACGTTGATACCTGCTCTGTGGCACTCCTTGACACTTCCGGCGGTCTCTGGTCTGGGGGGGTCGTAAATTCCTACGAGACCATAGAACACCAAATCCTGCTCCACGTTTTCTCTCGATTCGATGTTCACTTTCGAGAGGTTGATACCTCGGGACGCAAGAGCCAACACTCTCAACCCTTCTTTGGATAACTCGTCCATATTTCTCTCAATAAGGGCCTTGTCGTCCTGGGTAAGCGGAACAAGCTCTTCGGGTCCCAGACCGTACCAGTAGTTGCAAATATTCAACAACCGTTCGGCGGCTCCTTTGGTGTACACTGTGGTTTCGTTGGCTTGGTTCTTGTACACGGCAGACATGAGTTTGACGGAAGAATCGAACGGAAACTCCGCCACATGGTCGAGGCCGTGCGTTTGGATGAAATCGTCTCTAACATAGCCAAATCTCTGGTGGAACACGTTGATGGCGATTTCAGTGGCATCTCCATTCCCTTCCCACACAAGCTCGTCTCCTTCGCCCTTGATTTGGGTGACTTTGGCAATATTGGCCAAAGTTGCAATTTCGAGCCACTTGACAAACGTTTTCGACACTGGGGCTGGCAATTGCTCCACAAAGTCGGTTTCTTCGTCTTTCTGGCTCATTTCCAACGGACTAGAACCACTGAACGTGACGTTTCCGTCTGTCGGGTCCAAAACATTGGAATTGTCCTTCACAAGATAAGTTCCCACCGAGGGAATCCAGGATTTTCTGGCCACCATCTTCCCCAACGTCAAAGTACCAGTCTTGTCGGAGCAAATGTCGTTGATACCGCCCAAAGCCTCCAACGAGTCCAATTTTCGAACAATGACATTCTTCGTCACCATCACCTGAGCCCCAATGGCCATGGTGATGGTCAAAACCACCACCAACGACGAGGGGATCATCGACAACGCCACACAGATGGCGTAGATCGCCACAGACCGGTTGACGTTGAATTTCTGCGACGCCATCACCACAATAGCAAACACCACTGCCACAAAGAAAAGAATAATTGCCAACCACGACAATTTTCTCTGCAACGGCGTGCCCACATTGGTTCCCAAAACGTTCATCACGATGTTCAAGGCCGACTGCACCACAGCACGTCCAAAACCACCGACCCCCGAGCCTGGTGCCGGCTTCACAATCAAATGGTCTCCGGGGTCCTTCAAAGACGAGGCAATCTGGCCGATTTCGGTATTCAACCCCGTATTGACCACCACACCCACCCCACGCCCTTTGGCCACCACCGACGACGAAAACGCCATGTTGATCCGGTCTCCTACGGGGCACCCCACGTCAAACACTTCTTCGGCGTTTTTTGCAACCGGTAACGATTCCCCCGTCAAAAGCGCCTCGTCCGTCTCCAAATTCACCGTGTGGATCAACCGCAAGTCCGCAGGCACCGTGTCACCCACGCCGACATACACAATGTCCCCAGGCACGACATCGTCGGTGGAAATGCTGACCTCTTCCTTGTCCCTGAGCACCCGCGCCGATGGGGACGAAAGCGACCGTAACGAGCCCATGGTTTTTTCGGCCTTGATTTCTTGCACAAAACCAACCCCGATATTGATTCCAACGACCCCGGCAATCACCCCTCCGGAAATCCAGTCCTTGATGGCCAAGGCTATCACCATGGAGATGATCAACACCAAAATCATCGCATTGAACACCTGGTGCGCCAAAATTTTCGAGTACCTAATTGAGGTATCTTCGCCAAGATTATTTGCACCGTATTGCTGAAATTTTTGGGCCACATGGGCCTTGGACAACCCAGTGGCGGCATCGACGTCGAAGTTGTGAAGAACCGTGGTGTACGACACCAGGTACGGCTGGTCGACGGTGCCTTTATCGACTATAGTGTCTTTATCGGCGTTTCCAGCCTGGTTGGAGGATTTTTGCGGGTTTGAAAGATTAGCAGCCGCTTTTTCTGGGAAACTACTGCCTGGCCCAATTTCGCCGGAAACTGCGCTGTTGGCGGCGGGGATGCTCTGCGCCCCTTGAGGGCCCTCCCTGCTTGACGTTCCTGTCTCGGAAAGATGTGAACTGGAAGGAGAAGCCATGGTTTAGCTACTGTAGAATAAACAAGATAAGTAATAAAGATTAATTTCCTCTGCGACTCGACTAATCTACTTGAGATGAGTCTCGCGACATTTTTAAACGACATTGGGCCCTGGTTGTTGCGACATTCTGGTGTATGGGTGGAAAATTGCTGGTGTGGGGAGGTTCTCCATTTACGACAGGTCGCGACATTTGCTCCTTCGTATCCGGCAAAAACGGGTAAATCCTACTGCCACAGGTGAAATCGCCAACGTGGATATTCGCCTAGGCACGAACGATTTGCGGTTTTCGTCCGGCTGCATATCCCTGTCAGATCTACCTGCTTTGGAACGCTCGTTCCAGATTTAAGCGTATTAATGAAAAAACAAAGGAGTGATAGACTTGGCCGGGTTGAGTTTCCTAATCAGTAGTTGACAATATCATTGTACAAAATCACCTGAAAGACCGCGGTGTCAGGCCATTTCCAAGGATATTTTCTCCCTGTCAATTGCTTCGGTCATTCCCGATTGTCACATAGGAGGATATATAGTTCGCTGGCAAAGCTTATTGCATCCAATAGTGTAATTGTTACACAGGGTTATTTTTTATTTTTATTTATCTGCGTCATATTATTTTTTCCCTTTATTCTATTTCTATAATTGAGAAGAAGTTTATTAAATCAGTGGACGTACACAAATTGTTTCTTTTTTCAGTTCCATACATGGACTTGCATCAAGTTATTTTTAACTAAGGAAAGAAAGTTGAGAATAAGACTTATAAGGGAATGTAGGCGTTAAACCTAATTTAACTGATTGCCATAAACCCAATGATTTAGTTTATACTATGCAGAGAATGCTAGGCTATGAATTGCTGGCTATGTTGTTTGAATTTTATATAATCCAATTTCATGCTCCCGCATGACATCAATTATCATGTGTCTTTCGTGTTTACCTATCTTTCAAACAAAGAAGTATCTCGCGTTACGCCAAGGTTCCGCTCGCGTATAACAACCGACGTCGATCTTCAAATTCTCTGGCGCTTTAAAGTTTTAGAAACCCTTATTTAAACTTTCAACTAAAACTTGCTACTGGTACCATTAAAAAGGCTGGAATTTCACCAAACCAAACTTTGCATTGCCTTAAACCTTTTCAAATACAAATAACAAGTAAAATTCAATGGCTTCCTTTTCTAACCCTTCAATTCCATATTTCCCGTCACTTCTTTTGATACTTTGAATCAAATTATTGTTAAGTCTTTTAAAATATTTTGGAATATTTTCATTAAAAAATTCGATGAAGTTCTTACGAACTTTTAGAATCATCTGATTATCTTCACATATTTTTCTTAATGTTTCAAAGGGTACAATGTATTCTGGCACATTGTCAATGGCGTCTGTCAAACTGTAGTTATATCCATTGCCATAGGGATGTTCGTTAAAATCCCCATCTTCCGGTGGGGGTTCATGGAACTCCACCTTGTACAATTCGTTGCCAAAAGAAAACTTGGATTGTTCCGGGTTCATTTCCTTCTTAATTTTATACTTGACAAATTCGGAAGACGGAATTGTTCCAATGAACTTTCCGCCTGGCTTCAATGACTTGGACACATTATTAATCAAGCATTTAATTTTGTCTTCGGTTTCGAACGCATAATGCAAAGAAAACTGGATCGACACGTTATCCACCGGGAAAACATTATCAATTATCCCGGGAAAGTTGGGTTCTAGTATATCAGGTATGGTGTTGCTGAACAAGTCTCCAGTAGCAAAATAACTTTGAAAATTGTACTTTTTTCCATCTCTGTATTCATTGGCATTGAAATGTTTCCGGAAATGTACTTTATTCTTTTCGTACCGACTGAACGCTTCCCGAATCGAACCATCACTGATATCGATACCAATATACTCATCTAGCCGAATAAACTCCATTTTATTCAAGTCTCCTCCCTTGCCGCAACACAAGTCCAAAAGTCGGAATGGCTGTCCGTCTCCTTCCACCTTTTTACAGTACTCCCCTATCAAGATGTACTTGATGATATTATTGAAATTCCGGAGCTTAATGATGGGAGATTTCGTCCTGTTTCCTTGATACTTGGACTGGTACGTTCTCTGGTTATAATGCGTCCGAATAATGGCATTTACGTCCGCCTGGTCCCTCTTGATGTTACTTTGAAACGTTTGGTAGTACGAGTTGGCGGGATTCGTCACCTTTAAGTTCTTATACGCCAAAACCTCAGGGACTTCTGGCGCCAGCTCTTCTTCAACCGCTTCTTCAGTTTCGGTGGTTTCAGGGCTCGGTTCCTCGCGTTTGTGGTCTTTCCGTATTCTTTGGGTGTACTTGTTGTACCTGTCGTAGTTCCTTTCGGTCCACTCCTCCTCTCTGGCTCTTTTACGGGACTCTTTGTCGTCTTCAGGTCTGACTTTGCGCGTTTCGGTTACGCCGTATTTGGAGTACTTGTTTTGTGGAGTTTCGGCGGGTTCGTCGTCTTTCTCGTGACGGGCGCCGTACCGGTCGTACTTCTTCTCCTGCTCCTTTTTCATCCACGCCGGGAGATCGGCTTGCTGCTTGTACACTGACATTTTAGTTTGATGAAAGTTTTTGTGCGAATGAGACAAATACTGCAAAAGAAATAGTAGATTAGATAATAAGTAGTAAGGTCCTGAATAAGTAATAGGTAATAAATTAGTAATAAGGTAATAAATAAGTGATAAATGAAACAAAAGAGTTAAAAGAGTTGAATGAGTGGGTTAATAAGTGAAATAAATGGGTTAATAAGTGTAAATGGGCTAATAAACGTAATAAATACGTCAAATAAATAGTTTCATGAATCAATAGTGTAACAATACGTCAAATGAATAGTTTCAACCCCTAACTTTCCGCCAACCCATTGATCTTCTCCATCAACGGGGTCAAAAACGGCTTCTTATTCGGCATCATGTGCCCCCCCTCAAACTCAAAGTGTTCCACCCCCTCCACCACCTTATCTATAAACAACGACTTGTACTTGGGCACCACCGTGTCGTTACCCCCATAAATATTGAAGATTTTCGTCACAGGCTCAATGTCGTAAAAATGCTTGAACTTAGGGTCCAATTCGTACTTGCTTTTAAACTGCTCGGCATCCACTGCCTCAGTATCGGTACCATCAATGGCTCGGGTAATACAGAACCCACTGAATAGCATACAGCACTTGAACTGGAATTTTTGCACCAACACCAATGCCATTCCAGCTCCTTGACTAAACCCAATAATCCCATCGTACGGTCCGTTTTCTACAATATACCGGCTAACGTACTCGTACGAGTCGTGGAACCCATTGGACTCGGCACCAGGATCCCACCAGCACCGGTTATTGTTGGCGTCCACGATTTGCTGCCATTTCACAGCAGTTTCTTCCGCATCTTCACTCAATTTAAATGGAAGGTCCTGCGGGGCGGCAATGACTTTAAACGGGTCCAAATACTCAAGCTCGTGACTAGACCGTTTCATCAACTTCCGCAACCCCGACGACTTCTCCGCCATCACTTTGGCCGACTGCAAATACCCTGGAAGCACTAAAAACCTCATGGTTACGAATGAAACTTTTTCTTCGCGGATCTGCTCGGACATAAGCTGCGGTAAAACCGTTGGCGGTTGCAGACACGGGTCTGTCGGGTGCGTAATAATTCGTCCTGCATATAATCTTATAATTCATCATCATCCTTGCATATTTTTCACTATTGTTGAGTAGCGATTTTAAACCTTTTAGCGCATTGTGGGCCCAGAATAGCCATGCAACAAAATAGTGAAATTCATCACTGCTCGTGCATACACGGCCTTAAATCTCTTTCGGTGCATAATTCTGCCTAAATACGAACTCCTGCACAAATAAATCCGGTCAAACCCCACTTAAGTATGTGTTCACAGATTGCAACGTGTTTCGGCTGGGACTTACAGTATTCGCTTGGTTGATCACCCGGAGAAACTGCTTCACCGTGTCTTTGTTGCCAGACCCTGGCGTCTGGAGTGTCTGCAATTTTGTGTCGAAGTTTTGGATCAAAAGAATAAGCACTACTCCCACACAAAGATCTTTACCAGTATCGCAAAGAACCAAGGTTTTGGGGCCCAAATGGGGCATTAGGACCGGAAACACTTCTCTGAGGGCTTTGGATCCTTTTTTGTTCGATTCTAACCGGTGCTGGTGGAGTTTTATGTGCTTTGGCACATTGGAGATACTGTGAGAACTCAACACCACTAAATTGTCGATATCGAGGTCTAACGTGTAGTTGCAGTCGTTCGTAATGGCCCCGAAGTATATTCCCGTGCTGGAAACACCCCATACGTCTATTTGGTTGTGTTTGGCCGTGTGTTTGTTCAATTTTTCAATCAACTCACTTTCGCAAAGATTGATATACCCTGTTTTGTCGGTAATGGCATCCATACACCGCCATAGCATCTCTGGAGTCAACTTCCCATTGCACACCTCCTTCGGCACCCACATTTCGTGGTCGTCGGCCGCCCCAGGGATGTATTTCCACGTCACCACCTCATCCAAGTCGTTTCTGACTCTGATAGTCTCGAGACGATTATCTGAGGCATTAAGGCACACCACGTGATACACGCCGCTCTGTAACTTGGCGGTCTTGTGGTTGGGGTGGATCCAGTACGGCACCAACGGCTTGTCCAAGTCCACATGGAACAAATCGAGCCTTTGGATCTCTTTGACAAACGAGGGTATCGCTTTTATTATTTGGCTCCGTTCTGTTTCGGGGATGAACAGCGGTGTTCTCACGTATCTGTCAGCATCACTATCCACCCCGAACGCCAAGCAATTCAAAACAGCACACCAAATAGGTATGGTTTTCAGAAGGGCATCGGGAAGCACTTTTCCTTTACGCGTAGAATCCACAATCACCACGCCGTTTTTGGCCTTGATCGCCGGCAAGACCTGGAGATTCAACCGCCGGTACGAGAACTGCCACTCGTTGGTGTGGCCATCGGTGGATTTGAAGTACACAGACACGTTATGGTCTTGGGCCGGTAAATACCAGGACCCGCATCTTTCGTTGGGAATTAGCGGGTAGTCGAGGAGATTGATGGATTTGATGAACTTGGAGTCGTATATGATGGACTGGAGCCGGTTGACGAGACTGTTTTCGTCTTTTCGGAGCTCTTTTGTCACCTGTTTGATGTCGTTTAATTGATTGAACATGTTCAGTTTTCGATGCGAAGTTGCAACCGGGATTATGGGGTAGCTTTGGCTGGGCTGGCACGGACTTGTTCATGATTTTATAACAAAAAGCGGCTTTGGGCTTTCTGGGATTTGGGCTTTCTGGGCTTTGGGACTTTCTGGGCCTTGGGCCTTGTTTAAGGCTTTTGAATAAAATTTGGTTGGCCGCAAATTGCAATCACAGGCTAGGGCATTAAAAGGAGAGAAAAATAGAGATGTCTACCGCAACTTGAGCAGCTGGTTTGCCCATACAGGAGTCTTATCCCTCTCCAGACCCCGTACCATGCTACGTTTCCAGAGGGGAGATGGAAAAAAGACCGAAGCATGCTAAGGTCAGAACCTTTACATAGGTTAGTATACAGGACATTAGCATACATGAATTGCCTGCATTAAAGCCGTCTCAACCAACTCAAATGGACCGTCCAGCAGCACTATCTCCAATATTGCCATTATAACACCACTCTTAGTGGGCCAATACTATCGAGCCTACAAACTGCTAGCCTCATGAAGATGGAAAATCCTGTATATAACCGCGTTGTTGCAAAAGATCAACCCAAGTCATCAGACGCGTCAATCCGTCAACATGCTATTTGAAGACTTACCCGATGACTTGATGCCGTTGATTCTCCGCCACTTTCCGAGCCATTTGATGTACTGGTTGCTAAAATCCAAGACCCTTTCCAAGTTGGCCCATTCCATTTTCTACAAAGCCGGATTCTTTTAAACGAGACAGATGCCATTCCCATTTCTGAGCTAGAGTACAATTACGGTGAATATGCTTCGCCTGGGTATAGACGTGCCGAATATCCACTATTCATGGGAGCAAAAGAGCTCATTCTCTTTTATAAAGAAAATCCACTTTATCAGCCCCATACCCTTCATTATAACCAAATACTGGACCTTGAAAAGCTAGAACAGATAAAACCAAGGTTCTTGAGCAAGTTCAAAAACTTCCGACCCCTGAGTGAACAAGAAGACGTATCGGATTTCGACATAACCCCGTTGAAACATGAGTTTTTCACAAAGACGTCAACCTCCGTGGTTATACCAGATTATGTCGAGGAGTTGGTTGTTGATCTGACTACGTCACTTCCAGAGAAACAGATGCCTTCGGTTGGGTCTCTCACGCATACTTTGAAATGGGGTATTGACTCATCCTGCATGAATGATGACGGTGTGCTTGAATATCTCCAGTTCCCCAATCTCGAAGAATTGAAATTGCTGGGCTGTAGCGGCAGAGTATTGGACTTTGATATCCCTCGATTGAAGAGATTGACAATTGATGATAGTCCTTGTGTTGATTTGTCACCATGTACCGGCTTAGTTTATGTCAAGTTGACGGCAGACTATGGTACGGTGGGGTATTCAGACGATTGCACTTTTCGGCTACCCATGAACTTGCTGCAGCTAAAACTAACGTCACGACGCTGTAACATACATTTGGGACAGGGAAAGGCCTTGGAAAATTTATCGATACGTTTTAGGGCCATTACCGATGACGATTATTACGCAGGCGATAGGTTTTCACTTCCACCGAACCTCAAAGAATTGGTTTTGTATGACTATCACCGTAACTGTACCGATCTCCTGTTACCAGATTCCCTCGAGGTTCTCAAAATGTTTAGTTTTAGAGATATACGACTGTTGAGGTTGCCGGTGAACTTGAGGACCTTGTATTTGCTGTTTTCAACCCTCAAGGATACGACGCTTGGTCACTTAACAAACCTAACCACTTTGACTTACCAAAATGGGCATTGTCTACAATTAGAGATACCATCAAATGTTGAGAATCTTACTATCGAAGATGATGATGGCCAGATGTCCTCGAACTCGAGTAATTTGAATAAGCTAAAAAGTTTTGTTCACTCTTCACACTCAGGATCATCGTATGTCTGTAAATGGGTCGCAAGTCCATCTGTGAGCAAACTTGTGTCGTCCTGGGATGATTTCGACAAAATATCAGGATGTGAATACCTGCAAACTTTTAGCTTGAGCAACTACAGGTGTGAAAGTGCTCTCATGTGTCCAAGGTTTACCCACTTGAACTCGTTGCTGCTAACTTCTATTTTTAATGGTCTGCTCCCTGTGTTACCTTCTTTAAGGAGCTTAGATCTTAATATGTGTGAATTTCGGGATGCCTTGAAGTGTCCTAAGGAATTGGTATTTCTTAGAGCTCGTGTTTGTACTTTTAAAAATGGTTTAATTGTATTGAGCAGGGCTCTTGAGGTCTTATGCCTTCATGGCGTAGAAGTAGATGGTGAGTGTTTGTTTGATGGTTTGATGAAACATATTCAAGTTATTGTCTTGCTGTCATGTGACTTGCACAACCTTGTAGCCGATTTCACGTTAACTAATTTGCAGCGTTTCGGCATTATGAAATGTATGTTCGAGAAAGGGCATGTCACGTTTCCAAGGTGTATGAAGCTCATGAGGGTAGAAAATTACCACCATGACCCTATAACCATGACAGATTACGATGAGATGTCGTCATATGAGCTTGAGCCTGCAGATAGAGACGTATTAGGATTTAGAAGACTCATTTGAAATATATTGGTTGATACGCTTGTGCACGGTCTCTGGGCACTCCAGACATAATTGAGTCAGAGTAATGACTTAGAGTCAAAATAATGGCTTCAGAGTAACTCGGCCGTCATTTTACTTGTATCCTGCTGCAATTTGAAAACACGTGTTTTACCAACCACTGAAAATCGACACAAAGACTAATGGGCCGTTTTACCATATTGGGAAGCTTTGCCATATTGGGTCGTTTATTGGGACGTTTATTGGGACACTTTGCTATATTGGGTCGCGCTGTGTTCTATCTCTGCCAAACCAACTTGAATGGACTACTTACGAACTATGGTTGCCGCATTTGGAGATCATATTCAGTCGTTCTCACATACACAGTCTATAATGTACTATAAAGCTATAAAGCCCTCTACCCATACACCGGAACATCCTCAGCACCCTTCCCGCTAAGCCAGTTAGCCACCAAACCGGCCATTTGAGCCGCACCATTGGCTGCAAAAAAATCAATGGCTGCAGCACCAAAAAATTCATCGTTCCCATCGTCTTCCTCGTCCACAACGATTTGGTTGTGTTTCGCCACCACATGCCGGCCATACTTTGGTGGGGAAGCAAGAGGACTGGAAAATTTGTACCGGGTTTCAAGAGACCCAAACCCGTGGTTTCCATTGGGCGAAATAGTGAACTCAGAAGTGCCGTTCTGCCTGCTATACTCACTGATTACCTCCCCTCCGTTCAATTCGACCTGGTGGTTCTTGACGGTAGCTAGCGACACGTTGAAACTGGTGTCTGGGCCCGTAGAATACAACAGGTCCAAAATCAACGGGTATGACACAGTATCGCTGGTAGTGTCACCTCCGTTGACTTCTAAGGTGTGGTTAGACCCTCCGAAATGGGCCACGACCTGGTATAGTCCGTTGTTCGTGTACGACTGCACATTCATCCCGATAGTAGACGTCTTGTAAGAGATAGTCCCCGACGTTTCCGAGTCTGTTAACCCGTACACCAACTTGCTGTCAATAACGACATCGTCATGGCACTGGAGAATCTGCGTCAACAGGTCTCCCGACCCCACTACCAACTGGGTACACTGGCGGTCTGTAACGGTTGACAAGACGTGTCCTGTGACAGACTTCACTTTCTCGTCTTCCCAGATGTGTAGGTTAGCGGTGGTGATCCACCCGGACCCCACATCCTTGTGGTCCACACCGTTATCGATTTTGATGGCTATTTGTGCTCCTGCTGCCAATAACGGCAAAACAGGCGTCAAATCGAAGTCAATAGACCGTAAGTCAAACGCAGTGCTGGAAACCACAGGAGACCAGAGCGAAGGGGAAATCCCGCCGGTGAAAATGACCGGGTCTGGGGCCTGCGTGTAGTAGAGTGTACCGTCAATGTATACTTCCACAAACCGTACCGGGCCATGGCCTGGAAACTGCAGTCCGTTGAAAAAGTTGGTATTTTGGTCCAACGCGTTGGTGTACCAGAACTCCTCATCAGCACTTCCGGACGTGAACACTGAGAGCTTAACATTTGACGTGTTTGTGTTCAACTGAGGCACTGCTACCAACCGGTTTTCCGGCAACAAGAGCTCTGGCTTGACAGGGTTGGAAATCCCAATAGGCACAATTCTCGTAGCAGGTGTTTTCACCGCCAATATCTCCGACAACGAGTCGTATTTTGTCCCATTAGCTCCGTTCGTTGGGGCGTCCAAATAATAGTCGATATCAAGAACAACATGGAACTCTCCCGTATACTTGTCCACCACATTATTATTGAGCTCAAACACCAATTGTCCTGCTTGCAGGAACAACAGAGTATAGGCGCTGATATCCTTGGAAAACGACGAATACGTTAGCACTCCACCCGGCTCAATGGTGGACGTTCTCCAGATTTCCACTCCTTCTAAGAATAAGTGTGCCAACCGGTCAAATTGCACGCCAGCCACACTGGTGTTTAACGTCACCACAATCCTGTTAAAAGCGGCGTCAGGAGGCGTATAGTCTACCACTGCGGGCGAACCGTAACTCTGAGCGAAAACGTGGTCCACCAACGTTTTGTGGGCCACAGCTTCTCCGTAGCTGGGCTGCACTACAAATGGATACGATACTTCGAGTTTCTCATTTGGCGAGCTGTTGGCGGACGCCATTTGGGAGCTCGAGGCTATTTGAATGTGCCGGAATCTGTGGATATCCAACTTTTTGTCGTCCAAGCTTTTATAGTTGAGTAATGCCCTGTTGTGGTTGTTGATTCGAAGAACGGAGGTCACGAAAGCACATACCATGAAAATGGTTAAAATCCGCTTGATTATCATTTCTTTTGAGCGTCTGTACGGCCTGTCACTGATAAAGCTATTATGGCTGTCAAAATCGTCTTTATACAGACCTTTGGGGCCCTTGGGGCCTTTTAAAGGGGACATTATGGGCTCGCGTAATTGACGCCAAAGGTAAAAGGTTAAGTCCTATTGTGGCCTTTGTTTTTGGTTGGTGCCTTTGTGGTTGGCCCTTTGTGGTTTGAAGTGCTTTTGTGGTTGTTTTGCGGTTGTTTTGTAGTTGTTTTGGGGTGTTGGTGCCGTATGGCTACAGGGACACTGATAAGGTTTGATTGTTAAAAAGAATACCGCGTGAATTTCACAACTTAAAAATAGTATCCTAATCTATGGATCTAGTATGGTAAACATCGCTTATAATGCCTTCAAAAAACAGGAAAATTACTTAAGAGGGATTTTTTTTGGATGGGTACGTCACCAATGCCTCCCCCATGGGCTGGTGATTTTTCCACGATTTTTGGGGCTTCCTAGAGGATGTTAACGAACAAAATTGGTTTATAACATCAATGGGTTAAATGCAGGTCACAAAAGTGTGCACAGGCCAATTATCGTGAGTGGCTTCGGCTGTGAAACTTCTTATCAACGCTTTCTTTGATTTAACTCATATGAACCACAACAAAGGGGTAAAGAAAACAACGACAAATTCTGTGAAAATGTAGAATTTTCCAACCCAAAACCAAGGATTCAGTAACGAGCCACGCTTTCCTGCTGAAGATTTTGCATTATTAAAAAACTCACATTCAACTCCTGTAATAAACCACATAAAGTTGTGCAAACGCTTTGAAAACCCAGGTTTTGTTGAAAGTCAAGAGTCAGGCAATCACAGATGAGCTACCCGTATCTGGATAAGACTACGAGATGCACCAATTCTTCTACATCGTGGCTACTTGTCCGAGTGACTCTACCTTTGAAATAATTGTCACCCATAATAACTCTGTAACTCTCTTGATACTGTGAAATTCACGTAAACAAATCAAATATCTTGAACAAACAGTCTACCAAATGTTTGGTAGGAAATGTGGGAAAATTGTTGCCTCAAGTATATCATTTTGCCCGATGTTCCAGGACTTGTTTCAAAACTCAGGCATCTATTCCCGTTTGAGCGAGCTGAACCACCGCACAACTCTTAATGCTACAAATGCCATGAGAAAGTGGATGACTTACAAACGCAAAAGTTGAATTTGTTAGGCAGTTACGCAGAGTTACGATGGAGTTACGCGCCAGTTTCGCTTGGCTGGGAAAATTGTTACGCACTGTTACGCACTGTTACGCTACTATGTAATAGCTTATCGTTCACTATTTGTTTATTTGAGCAGCTCTTATTCACTTGACACACCACACTATGTGTAAAAACGGCCAAACTAACAACTGTTACAAATACTATGAGAAAAAGTGGAATTTTTAGGCAGTTACGCTGGAGTTACGCAGTGTTACGCTTGGCTGGGGAAAACTGTTACGCACTGTACGCTTGGCTGGGGAAAAATATATGCAGCAGTTACGCTACTAAGGAATCGGCAACTTGTCCGAGTGGTCTAAGGAGAAAGACTTGAAATCTTTTGGGCTCTGCCCGCGCAGGTTCGAGTCCTGCAGTTGTCGTTCATTCTTTTTTTGCCATTTCCGTGCATATTTTCCTAGAAAACACTCTCCCAATGCTTACCCTAGATATAATACAGTCTAAACAAGCTTCAGGGAAGCTCGTATCACATCAACTTCTTGAGTAACGGTGATATTTTTTTTGCTTTCTATTGTATTCTCGCTTTTTTAAAATTCACGTCTGCAACATGCTTGTGATAGCACATTGCTACGTCAAACATGGTACAGTCTATGCGAAAGTCGACCCCGCTATAAGACGTTAATTTCTTCAAGATCGACCACACAGTTTTGCCGTCTCTTGCCTTCTTTTTGCATCCTTTGAAAACTATGCGTGTCAAAAATCATTAAATAGTAAAATGCTTGTATTAAATATAGTACAGTCTAAGTAACCCCTAAAGAAGTCCGCTCAACGTCAACTTCTCCAAGAAGGGCGACAAGTCGTCCTTTCGAATCTCAATCACCGAACTGTCGAAACTGTCAATTCTGACCTTGGCTCCCGACGAGTTAGCAACTTGTTGGAACGCAACACTAAAGGTATTCAAACGGGTGGTTATATCAGACCCCTGCTTCCCCTGGATGAACTTGGCCTTCTCTGTGTTATTCATGCCCCGAGGATACTTTGGTGCCAATCCAATCACCAAATAGGTGTCTGTTTCGATATCAAGACTAGCCACCACAAGCGGTTTCAAAAACGTCGTTTTGTTATTCAAAAACTCCAACTCGGTGATGTTATCGAGAATCCAGTTGCCCAACTTCGATAAAATCAACGGGTTGGTGAAAATTTTGAGATCTGGAATCGACCCATCGTTCAACACACACAATCGATACAACTTCAAATTCTTGATGAGTTTCCGCTCCAACAACGACGTACCGGTCCGGAATATCACCTGCTGGATGGTCTTGGCGCTTTCGAGGCCCTGTAACAACAATTCAAGCCCCTTGTACTTCTTCAAAGATGTGCTGGAGGTAATGCCGGTGATATTACCAGAATTGGAGCTGACAAGAGCCATATTCAACGCATCCCACGAACACCAGAAGTTATTGACCCAGATCTTTTCTCTTGCCTTGATTCGAGAATCAATTAACTCTTCCTGGATTTCTCCGTCATGATCCACCGCTGCTTTGCGATGGTCGCTTTCCAATAACGCCGTCAACGACTCCACACACTCCATGGCAGACAATTGGCCTGTGAATCCAAATGTCCGGATAAACCCTTCCCTGACAATGCCCTCAAGTCCGTAGAGGGGAAGGTACTTATTGAAAATAAAAGGCAAGCTCTTTTTCACTTCGATGTCCATGTAAATCCATTTTTGTTGAGCCGTGGCCAAAGCTACTCCCATCTTTGCAAAGAGCTTGTGGAGCTTCTTCTTACCGTCTTCTGTCCAGAGGTTTAGCTTGGAATTCACGTGACTGGAATAGAAAAACGAATCGTACAACGTCCAGTGCCTCAAAAGGAAAAGATGGTAATCTTTTTCCATGGATAACACGGTGGAGTCGGCGGTTTTCTCTTGTGTTTGGTTAGATGGGTTCAATCTCACCACCTCGTCCCGGTATAATGGGTGAAACTTATCGTAAACTTCAGGATAATGATTATCCAACGATGAGGTGCCAATTATCGATAACCACAAGTTTTCGATGTTTGTTTCGCCGATTGACGACAATAACGCGTAGATTGTGCCGGTGGTGGACGTCATGATAGTGGTTCCTTGATTATAGTATGCTTCAATGGTGTCTTCGTTCTTGTTGATGGTTATTCTTCTTTGTTTCTTGAGCTTCTTGTGTTTTCGGTACTGCAACGTTCTTTTTCGGGAGACGGTCTGCTCGTCGTCGTTGGAGTGGATCTCGTCGTCTTCCTCCTCTTCGTCGTCCTCACTCTCTTCTTCGTCTTCTTCGTCTTCTTCACTTTCCTCATCTTCGTCTTTTTCGTCTTCTACCTCCGTCAATGTCTGGTACGCCAGCTTCTCGGAGCCCAAATTGTCGTCAATGAACCCGTCATCCAAGCACACCACCATCGACGACCCAAACACATTGTCCAAGTTCCAGGGCCGGTGCCCGTCTATAATAAATACTTTTCGTGACAAATGAGCCAACTGCTTCAAAACGTCCCCTTTGACGTCTTTTTCCACAAAATCAGCGGCATTTATTTCCAAGAATCCCTCCATATCGAGCATAGCACCACACCCTATCAAGATGACGTTAGACACCTCATCGTCGAGTTTGTCGAAATGGCCTTTTAAATCGGAATATCCTACCACCGGTATTAGCTGGTACTGAATAAGCTCTTTCCGAAAGATGTTGCTGAGGATTTTGGCGGAGCACAACGAGTCGATGTCCAAACAGGATGCAAATATGATGAGCTTACAGGTGGAATGGGAAAGGGACGTTCGTTTTATTTCCTGGTACACTTTTGCGAACTGGGACGGATACACATGCATGGCGGGGGTTGTTGTGGTTTAGTTTTGGTTTTGTCTTTGTGGTTTGTGGCTTGTTTGTGTTTGTGGCTTGCACTCGGGCTTTCTCAAGCCTAGTCAGTGTTGATAGATGTTTTGAGATTTGATGTTTCATTTTAACGCGTCAATATAGATTTGCTTATATAAGCAGATGCCTTCCTATACAAAAGAGAACGAGCCAAAGCTCCGTCTGGCGATGTAATTGGCGTCCCAGCTGATGATTCCGCCGTTTTCACAACCAATAAAAAGCTTCGAGTCGTACCAGTCCAACCCACTCAACTCCATTTCTCCATGCACGTGATTATCGGAGTTCTGGTACGTGGAATTGGAAGTTTCCACATTTGCAACTGGAAAGTTGTAAAGACTGCCAAAGTTTGATTCGTGGATGTCCGAGTCTCTGGTGGTTGGCGCTGTAACGGCGGGAGCTAGAGTCCGGGACGGCGAGGCCGCAGGGGACTCGATGGGCGACGAATGGAAGCTTTTTTCCGGCTCGTAAGTATAGTACTTGAAAAGCTTGGGGTTGACGTTGGTAAGATAGTCGTAGTCGTACACCAAAGGGGCGTTGAACTTGATGTCGGAATCGTCAAAAAGATCATTGTAAATGGGGATATTGGCGTGGGTTTCTGTGGCCTTTTTAGGGCCAGTTTTGTCATTATAGTCTTGGGGGTCGTTATCATTATCGCTGGGTTGGGTCTGGGTCTTTTTGTACTCGCCGTACTGGTCCAATGCAAACGGAAACACCACCACCTGGTGGTTATTGGCGTCATCGTTCAAGTTTCTCAAATCGATGACATGCACTCTTCCAACGTGCTCTGAGATCACCAAAAGATCCGAGAACCGGCTGTTGGCAAACTTGCAGCACCGGAACCCACCGGACTGGTGTCCTGGTCTGGTAGATTTGATGGTGTGCAATGGTTCGGCCATATTTCTCAAATCGTAAAGTAAGCAGTTTCCATCCTGAAAAGCCACGGAAAACAAGTTGCCGTTGGGATGGAAACTGATGCCAAAGCCGGAATCATGGTTGGTGGTGATTTTCTGCACCACCGGCTTGGAAGCGGTGGGATCCACCAAGAAAATCGACGATGTATCACCGGTGATGGCCAAAAGCTTATCGTTAGTAGGACTGTTCATGACGTTGTTCAAGGAGATGTCGTGTTCACACACGATCCGGTTATTAACGGCAATCTGGTCGTTGTTCATGATATCCAATGAGTACAAAGACGAATCGTTGTTGCAGACAAACGACTTGTACTGGTTGTTATTGTGGTTTTTGTCAATCAAAACGGCGTTGTTGATCATCTCCCCCAACCGCACCGTCTTGCTGGCGCTTGTTTCGGGATTGTGGAACGTGAACAACCCCTTTTGTGGCCGGTTGATCTGGTTGTTTGTGGATAACCCTTCGATATTGCTGTAGTAGATTCGATAGGCACTGGTCATGAGCCCGCCTACGACCATGGCCCCGTTATCGGTGACGTTGAAGCACCGGGGCGAGTAGTCGGGCTTGAGGATCTCCGTCGACACAAGCGTGTCGCTGGTGTAGCCGCCGGCGGCGAAACCCCCATAACCAGCCTTCGTGCCAAATGCCCCGGTTTCTTTGCGTCCGCCGGTCTTGATGGGGCCAAATGACGTACCTTTGGTGGAACTCAATTTCCAGAGACCATAGCTCTTGGTAAAGAACAAATCCCCCGTGCTTTGGTCCACTTGGAGCAAGTCTCTTAATTGGAAATGATTGATGTTGGCTTTGACATTTGTGATATATTTTGGATTGGGATTCAAATAGTTCTGGCCATGGTAGTAGTTCTGGAAACAGCTGCTGTAGTTATCTCGATGTGCAGATCCGCCGAACGAGTTTCTGTGTTTCTTGGGATCGTCTTGGATGTGAACGTCAATGGTCATTGCTAATGAATGATTAGGGAAAACTGGGGTTTAAATAGTGCGCAAAAGGTCATGTGAGTCAGTGGGGTGGTCTGTGGTAATTATAAGGGTACTGTTTGTACAGGCTGCACAGGTTGTACTG
Source organism: Yamadazyma sp. yHKS699 (assembly GCA_030580295.1). Lineage (NCBI taxonomy): Eukaryota > Fungi > Ascomycota > Pichiomycetes > Serinales > Debaryomycetaceae > Yamadazyma > Yamadazyma sp. yHKS699. The sequence continues at coordinate 573,540 of JAKTSQ010000001.1, read as the reverse complement.
TATGAACTGTATGGGTCCTGGTGCAGTATGTACATTATGTACATTATATACTACATGTTCTTGTATTTTGTTGTGTATATCCTGTACGTTATATTTCTGCATTATTTATCGTATATTCTCACCCATGTAAGTATGATGCCTGTATGCTTCATCTCTGCTACCGAAATGACTGCTCGTAGCAGGGGTGCTATGGCTTTACACCCTTGTAGTGCCGGCTTACCCAGCCACAGTCTCTCACATTATCATCCCGTGCATCCACTTTCCAGTTGGTGCTAGGATCCCTGTAATTACCGGCCACATCCCCTCCGGGCTTGGAAATGCAGATATGGTTTCCGTTGGGCAAAAAGCATCTCAACTGGCTTGATGGAAATGGACATGGACAAAGTTTGGCTTCTTTCACACAGGTGCCAGTGTCAGCACACAAATACCCTTCGCAGTTGGAATTTAACAGATCAATTTCGAAATTGGTCTGCTGATTTTGGTGCTGGTTATGGAACTGGTTTTGGATGAAGTCGAACAAGCTGGCCTGGACGGCAATCAACAACGTGAAAAGAACGAGAATTGACATTGGTATTTTTTGACACGTCGCTGCGCGGTGGATTTGTATTATGATCTCTTTGAGAAGTAGCTTATTGTGTCAGTACCAGATCTTCTTCTCTTGCTGGTTTATATCAAGGTCTGGTGGAGGAGCCCATTCAACATATCGGTAGCTTCACATCTCACCTCCTCCATGTTCCGCACCTCCTGTTTTACCCAAAGAATCGAAATTATGCCCCCAATGATCCCAGTAGCTGACAACACCGGCAACACCACTGTCATCGGCAAGATGCTGACAAAAAAGCTGCACACCATGCCCAAAAACACCGTAAACATCGACAAGTAAAAGAACGTACGTTTCCATGTATTGTGACGAGGCAAAGTCACCGAAGTGTACACTTCGATTTCGCTAATCAACTCCTGCAACAACCCCACCATCTGCTGGTCCAGTTCCGCCTGTTGCGAGACCGTGTCTTTGAACTTGAGGTTGACGTAGTAGGCAAAATGGTCAGAATACGAGCATTTGTGGCTGGGTAACTCGTCTATGAACCTCACCAGCGCATCCACCACCGCCAACGACTCGCTGATCAATGCATAGTCCAACCGGCACCCCTCATGAAGCTTTTTGTGCAGTCTCCAGGTATTTAGCTGCGAATCACACGTAATTCCCCCCATTAAGATCTGATCTTTGGGCGATAACTGCTGAATCTGTTCATTGGTCAACAACGAGCTCTGTTGTGCTTTCAACACCTCCCAACTATCTTTCAAATAGTGGGTGAACAACTTGTGGGGCAAAGAATCCGGCCGGGAGTTCAAATCTCCCACAAAGATGATATGGTAGCCCGCTTTCTTCAATAAATTCAATAGCTTCGTGACATCCCATGCCTGGCATGCCCGAGTGCAAGAGTATGCCTCATCTCCCGTAACACTGTAGGGCGCATGCATATGGCTGTTCAAAACCACCACATTGTTGGTGAGGGTGGTGATGGCCAAACTTTTACCCACGTAATAATCGCCTCTATTGACGGCCGATGGCGTACCGTTGATGGGAAACCTGTATAGCCAGGTACTCTCAATGGGGATCTTGGACAATATTGCAAGCCCTGGGCCCGCAATGATCCCACTTTTGAAGTACCGAGTGTAAGGATATAAGTGTTTCAATCCTTTATCGATGGTTTGCCAGTCTTCTTCACACCATACTTCTTGAAGTGCTACCACGTCGTAATCTTCCGACGGATCCTGCAACTTCGAGACGATTCCTTGAACCCTTGCTTTCCTGTGCTTGGAGATGTACTTCAACCCCCAGACGTTGAACGTCAAGAGCTTGATTGAGGTGTCCATGAGTTTGTGTAGAAAATACAAACGTCAGAAATCGCAGTAATATACGCAAGTGAGATACGAGCCGGACGGCACGTAACAAAGAAGGCTTTTTGGGCACGAAATACAGCCCATATAATAGTTCACACATGTGTCGTTTGAAGAAAAGAAAAATTTCAACGGGGGAATATAGGTGTTTATATACTTTTTGAAAAAGATACATCACATTGGAAGAGGAGACATACCATCTCAGCAGGATACAGGTGCCTGTGTATGGATTCAAGGGGTATTGTATATTGGCCACGGCTCCTGTGCATCTCTGTATGCACGTCTTGGTGCCGTTCTAATATGCACGAATACATACCTCTGTTTCATTTTGCAACCAATGTTCTGCAAAATATGCAGGAGTCACCCGAATTCAGTTTACCGCCAGTTCAAACTACAAAAGGCATATCAAGTATATCATTCACAAGCGTCGTATGGCAGTTCCAGCAGTAGGGACCTCCCTCCACACAATTTTATAGGCTCTTGTAGTACATATAAATGGTGATGGCTGAACGCGAGTTTTTGTTTTGTTTTGATTCAAACAACATGGAAACACCCATACAAGACTTCTTCCAGGTGCAAAAGGAGTTGGACGCGTTCACGTCCGAGTTCAACAAGCTCATCACCAGCAAGAAGAGACAGATCATCGACGATAAAACCAATTATTCCATCAGTATCAGTGATTTACAAACGCAAGAGCTAAAATTGAAAAACCAAATCAAACAATTGAATGAGCAAAAAGAAGAGACCAAAGTGAAGATTGAAGAAGGATTGAAGAACTTGGAGAGCCGGCAGGATATCATTGATGGGTTGAAGCAAGAAGAAGTGGCGTTGACCAGCAAAAAACACCAGTTGGATGGAGAATTGAACGATTTGAATAACCAGATAAATGAATTGACGGTGAAGATAAACAAGATATCTGAAGACTTGGCGGACCAAGTGAACCAGGACGTGGTGGAGTTGGCCAAGTACGAGAAGTATTTGGGGTTGAAATTGGAGGTTATTACGGAAGACACCATCAAGTTCAAATTCACCAACTTGGACCCGCAAAATATCGACAAGGAGTTCTGGATCGACTTGAAAATCGACGAAGTCAAGGTTGTGGGCAGCTTTCCTGCATTGAGCGAAGAGGAGCTTGGGCCGGCGGTGAGGGGGTTTGAAGAGACCGAAGATTTCAAGGAGTTTTTAAAGCAGGTTCGGAGCTTGTTGAAGAAGAACGTGTAGAGTTAAAAAAACATTGCTTCAGTAGAAGACTTTGAATGGAAGACAGAGAAGACCTCAAAAGAGCCATTAAACCAATACCCGTTCCATTACCTAAAACACAATCATCCTCAATGATCAAAATACAATCCCAGGTTATCCATAATTGATTGAAATACAATCCCCAGTCCCGTCGACTAGAATACAATCTTATCCCGCCAATATGATCTTCCTCAAGCTGCACACGTCCCGTGACACCGTCTGCCACTGGCACTGGATCGTGTACAATAACGATTCATTCGAAGAATCTTTATTCAAGGCATTCACGATCCAGTTCACCTTGATGTCGCTTTCTGGTGGATACACAAAGATCAACGTGTACACACTGCATAGATAGTCGAGATCGTGCAAAAACTTGATCTTCTCTTGTCTATCAAAAGCTAAATTGGATTCCACGTCCATGAGATGGAAGACACTGATTTTGGACTGGAAATGACGCTTGATTGTTTCAAAGTTACAGCAAGATAACAAATTAGCAGAAAGCGACAAGGTGGCCCTGAGATCAGAACTCACTGACAGACACAAGATCTGGTTCAATTGGCAATCCAAGTTAGGTCTAGTTTGGCATGCCTTTACATATGGATCCATCTGTGTGCAGAAGTCCGAGTCGTTGACGTTAATATACAGGATGTTGAGGAGCTCTCTGAAGTTGGTGGTCGGTAGCATATGTTGGACGTATCTGAACCATTTGATGAAGCACTGCTCGGAATCGACAAGCTGGAACGGGATCTCGAAGTCCACGATTTTATGGCTTAACGTGCCAGGTTTGCATGTATTTAAGGCGCTGGGCCTGAACTCTGTACCCGGGTAGTAGCTGCTGGTGTTTTTCCTTCTTTTTTTGACTTGTGACATGCCAAAGATATTTGGTGATAGTGGTGGAAAATATATACTGACTAAGCAAAAATGTCAGGTGAGCAAAAGGCGAGATTTGGCACGGCAATAATATCCGGTAACATGACAACCGTCATTCGTTGTAGGGTGTAATAGGCGACAGCTGTGACACGGTTTCTGAATAAGGTCTTGCTAACACCTTTATAACACTTCATAAGTACTTGAAGTACCGTATGTGTGGTGCAGGATCGGTTTAGTATGCAGTACTAAAACTAAGTTATTCATATCATGTGTGTATGCCCTTATGTATATACAGTACTACCATTAAGTAATATCAACCATACACCTGTCATATCTGGTGTATCGTATCTTGTACTGTATACGGTACTAAATACTCTGCCCTGTACATAGACAGATGCTCATCGTTTTTCAAACCCTCACGATGGACCCCATCACCATTTCATCAACTCCCATCAAATGCTTATATACAGTGCCGTCAACTCCATGTGTCCTCGCCGGCGGTGACCGCATGGTTCTCGTCAATACTCTAACCGGCGCAATCAACCCCTTCCCCAGCGTCCACCGCTCCTCCACGTCAGCAATCACCTCCAACGGTTCCCACCACATATCCACCAATTCCAACATCGTGACGCAATGGGACGCTGCTAGGGCCACCACCGTGAGCTCCATATCCTGTTCCACCAACGGTGTCAAGGACCACATCAACAGTGTCCAGTTTGTCACGCCCAACGTGGTTGTTTCGGGTGCAAACAGTTGTCATGTTCATTTACATGATTTACGGACCGCCAGCACCATATATACCGTCAAAGTCGCAGGCGACGCCATCAACACCGTCGACACCAACGACTACACCGTGTACTGCTGCAGCAACGACGGAATATTGGCGACTTTGGACCTCCGGCATGACGAGAGTGTGAAATTCACCTACAAGGACGCTGTGATCGATTTTAAGGTGGATGGCCCGCAGATCGTGGCCCTTTTCGAGTCCGGCGCAGTCACAGTGGTCGACATGCCGACTAGAGAGTTGTTGAACGAATACAAAGTCGCGGACCCGTTTAAATACTGGATCAAAATGGACTACTTTGACGGGCAGCTTGTGGTGGGAAGCGAGACCAATTCTTTTTCCAGGTACAGCTACGACCGCCAGAAAAACATGGTCCTCAAAACCAATACGTACCCCACCACCTCCCCCATCATAACACACGTCAAGATACTTCCCCACGTCACTATTGCTGTGGGAAACGATGGGCTCATGCATAGAATAAAAACCAACGCGAAAAGCTGAAATATTCAAATCATCACAACATCTTATGGACACTTATAAGCCAAAAGACATCGTGTTGGCGAAAGTGAAGGGTTACCCGCCGTGGCCCGCAATGGTGCTTGACGAGACGATCTTGCCGCCGCATGTGGTGGCCAAGAAGCCCAAGACGGTGTTGATACCAGGCAAGAAGAACCAGGCACCGGCGTATGTCATTCCCGTCCGATTTTTCAGTGACGACACGTATATCTGGATCAAGAGCAGCGATATCAAGCCGCTCGACGACGCATTGATCGAAGCCCATTTCAAAATCGTTAAGAGACGTAAGGACACCTTGTTGGATAGCGCATATGAGTTGGCGAAAAATCCCCTTGAAATGGAGGTGTTTGTGAAGTATGGGCTGAAGGGAGTGCAGCCAGACATGGAGGAAGTGGAGGAAGCGGAGGAAATCACGCCTAAGCACAAGAGGGCCAAACCTACCAAAAGAAAGGTTACAGTGAAAAAGACGGAAGAGCCAGAACAAGACCTGGACTGGGGTGTGGATGACGATTTAAACAAGAACTACCGGTTGGGGAACTACATATACGATAACGAGCAGGACCAGATGGCGTTTGTGGAGAATTTTCCGTCTAGTGAACAAATTACAAAAGATCACAATGCTAAGGTCAAAGAGTTCAGCAAATTGGCAAACGCGTTGGTTGTGAAGTTGGTGGGGTTGGTAGAGGGCAACGACAGTGGTGTCAAAGATATAATTGAGCTGCTTGCAGTATTGGAGTCGAAAAAAGTGCCCAAGACGGTGATCATGAAGAGCAAGCTCCTCAAGTCATTGATTTTGGTGAATAGAACGGTGGAAAAGAAGGAATTGAACGATAAAATCAACGATTTGTTGGGGGTCTGGGTCGACTATACGATTGACATCAACCCTGACGAACCGGAGCCTGAACCGGAAGCAGAGCCTGGGCCTGAATTAAAAGAGGAACTCAAAGAAGAAGACGGACCCGAAGTCGTTGAGATATTGAGCTCAGATGCTCCAGAAGAGATAGAAGAGGTAAAAGAGATACAACACCCTAAGATGAATGGCAATTCATTACATAACTAATTGACGCTCAGTCTTGGTCTCGGTTCATATCCTCTTATATCCGTTATACGGTTCACGCACGCTTTTGTCCAAAAAATTCTCAACATGGGAATTCCTCTTTGGTAAAGTTGTAAAAAAAACTAAAAACTTTTGTAAAACTATCCCAGAAAGTATGTATCCTCTTAATCACAACAAAGTTAGCACAATCATCAGTAAAAGTGGGTAACATCCCAATTTGGGTCCCGCTAGCGCCTAATCCTAACCACGCTTTTTCCGTTTGGCCAGCTCCCAGACCCATTAAATACTAGCCATTGGGTCAAGATTTTGAGGTTACCTAATTTGGAGAAGCATTCATAATCTATTCAATTTCCTAATAGGGCTACTTCGATTTGCACCATCAAAATTGCATTGCTAAATGCCTCCACACTTGCCAACATTAGCTTTCATGGGCTCTGTTATACATTTGTGTGATTCGGTGGCGGTGGCCCCGTTGTCAGGAAAAGGAGGCGGGCCGACAAACCCAAAGAATTCCCCCATTTGCACCATAGTACGGGGTTTTTGTGACACTGTTTGATTTCAAGGCCTCAATTACGATTTGTAGTACTTGCTGGGCGAATAATCGGGTCTGGGTTCTACTATTTTAGTCTATTTCCGTCCTTCTGGGTGGACTGGGTTGGCCAAGGGTGAATTGCCTGTTAATCATGGTTCGGGCACGACTATTTGTTTGCCAGGCGCGACCCTTGTTGTGTTGTTTTGAATGCTCAAAATACTAACCATTATAGAGATGAGTGAATCAACCGAACAAAAGTTAGAGAATCCGGACGAGTTGACGGGAAACACCACTTTCAACACCGCCACAACCAGCCAACCCCCAGATGACGACGATGACGAACAATCCGCCGGAGGAAAACAACAAAAGGAAAGAAGGAAAATTGACATCAAGTTCATTCAAGACAAATCCAGAAGACATATCACGTTTTCCAAGAGAAAAGCCGGAATCATGAAAAAAGCCTATGAATTGTCAGTGTTGACGGGTACCCAAGTGTTGTTATTGGTTGTGTCAGAAACAGGTTTGGTTTACACATTTACCACTCCTAAATTACAACCATTGGTTACCAAAAGTGAAGGAAAGAATTTGATTCAAGCTTGTTTGAATGCACCTGAAGAAGGTCTTGGAGATGATCAGGACAACCAAAGCGATGGCAACTCCCCTGAAACTCCTGACCCATCAGTTGCTCAACAACAAGCCCAAGCCCAACAAGCACAACAGGCGCAGGTGCAGAACCCTCAGGTGGGACTCCATCATCAACAAGTGGGTAGCCAATTACCACCAGGGACTCATTTGCCACCAGGAATGCCATATACACAGGGACATCCTCAAATGCCAATGCCAACTCAAGGGTACAACGATCCTAATGTTTATCAACAATATTTCGGGATGCAAAATGGTAACATGCCTAACCAACAACAATACCAATAGTGGCATAATTAAATTGTAATATACGTTGTTTTGTACTTCATCTGTGGTTTCTCTCTACTTTCTTCTATTTCAACAGCTTTTCCTCTGTTTGTTCTTGTATTCTTCTACTTCTCTTTCTTCTCTTTTCTTCTGTTCCTCTTATTCTCTCTTTGTATTTCTCCTATTCCGTTGTACTCATTCTTCTTCTTACATTTTCTTTCTATCCACCTCTTTAAGTTTCCCTTTTATTATTTTTGTGAATTTTGCAAGAATACTTAAAGTCGTGTCCGCACAACGCCATGATAGAATCTCCTCCAACGCCCGATTCCTTGTAAATGAGACTTGCCATATACTAAGCTACGACTGGGGTAGTTGGTGACTTCCCAGTTATTAAACTGGCTATAAACCGTGAAATATTGAACGGAACTGGATTACGAAACTAACTGGGTGTGTGGAACTGGATTATGAAACTAACTGGGTGTGTGGAACTGGATTATGAAATTAAACGCATAAGCAGATTATCTAGATTAGATGTCAGATAAAACTCAGGCCAGAAGTCTAGAACACTTGTAGGAGCTCAATACATGTAGGCTCAAAGTCACGCCATGTTTGGTTTTTTTTGAACCGCTTGGGATGGTCCATGTAGGCTCGTGCCCATTTGCTGATCTTTGCATCAATAAAGATCATCAGATTGGGAGCGGCGGTCCCAATCTTAACGATTTTGGCCTAGACCCCTTGAAGGCCAGTGACGTTTTTGTTGGTTTCTCGGTTCCCTTGGTGGTAACGCCAGTTCTTATGTTTTCTTAGGACGCCAATCTTTTGTTTAGGTTTTGCCTTAGCGGCTAGCCTTGAATCCAAATCTGGTTGGTCTTTCAAACCCTCCATTCCACCTGCATAACCCACAATGCAAGAAAAAAAAATTTCAGTTCACATGTAGGACTACTAATATTTGACCTCCCCGTTGTCTAACTTCTCCACCCACGGAATCAAATTCAGCGGGTGTGCTTTCTCTTTAGGCAATTCTTTGAAATTCACAAACCCCTTGACGCCTGTTACCTGCAGCCATATCGAAGCAATAAACTTTTAAAATTCACGTAACCATAATCCCTTACGAAAACAATATATTCTTCAAAGTCAACACAACAATCTTTTTCCCGAAGCCCGTACCATACAATAGAGTTCCAAGTCACACAACCAGCACGTTTCAGGTATTACGATATAATAGCTAAGTTTCAAACCAGTTCCCCCAGTCGAACAATATACCTTATTCAGACCCAAAACTCCTTCACCAATTGGGGTTTCTTCAACAGGCAATTAGAAAAGAGGGTTTAGCCAACTTTAAAATTTTAGCCAGATTAACCGTAAAATTGTTTAAATCCAAGTTAAACTGTAAATGCCTTTGCAACCCTAAGAACGCCGGTAAAGTGCACGAAACTTTTGTTCTTTTTTGAGTCAAATAATACCCTTCTAGGAAATACGATTTTACCCCATTGTCCTAAATTCCAAAAGATTCCGAGTAGATCGGATCGTTCATAGCCCTTGACTAAATGTTGCAGCCACTTGGCTTAGGGCTAATCTGTTATTGCCATTATTTTTTACCGTCACCATTTCACAATACACTAACCTGGGAAATACCTTATTGACAATAGTGAGGATCGTCTAGATATGTTCCAGTGACAACTTCACTTTTCTGTATCAAGCATATTATTGTCCACATCATTCCGTAGATAAAACCTCAAAACCATGAAACACCCTCCAGCTGCCCGTTTCACCAGGCCACCAGCAAGTCGTAAAATCGCGAACAATAGCGGTTTGTTACCTCTTTAGATCAAATCGCATTTTAAACTCGAATTAAGCCCTTTCGGCGGCCCGAGTGAATGGAAAAGGGCTCATGATTATTTCTCTTCCAAATTCAGACAAAACTTTTAGCTTGTTTTCACGTTTCGCTGCAAATCACAGCAGAAGACAATGGGTTAAAAAAATTTCGGGTTTATTGTGTTTCAAACCATATCCAAATGCGTGGGGTCCTATTCCTCTATTTGGCAAAGATGCTGGAATATGGCAAAATATTTTCGGGACATAATGGCACCTGCAAAGAGATCTTACAGGTTTTGTTGACTCTCGAGGGACCAGTACAATCAAGTATAAATACCAGGCCATTCTCCTGATATGTAGTCATTAAATTACTAAGACACTCGTTTACGATGAAACCTGTTTCCAGATTATTGCCTACCTTGGCATTGATTGCCAGGGCCTTAACTATCGATATAACCCTGGACACCGTTTCCACTGGAAGTTTCCAGAGCAATTGGGGTGACAGTTCTGTTGCTGCTGGTGTCTACTGGTCTATTATTGACAATGACTATACGTACTTCAATGGGGGCTTGGACGTGCAAGGTGAATTGTTCATCAGTTCTGATTCTCCAACCATTGGATTAAACGTCAATTTGGGTGGTGCTGACACCACCTGGTCCGTTGGTCCCGACGGTAAGGTGGTGTTGAACTCTCAGGCTTCTCAATTGACTCCATACTACAGTACCGATGCTACTACCTTCCTCAACGATGGTGAGGTATACTTTGGTGGTAATGGGGATATCGGTATTCCAACCATGACCATCTCTTCCTCAGACTTCACCAACAATGGGTTGATTGTGGTGGAGTTTTTGTCCAGGTCTACCGGCTGGTTGAGCTTGGGTTATGATTTGCAATCCATCACTAATAATGGAGCCGTTTGTTTGACACAGGCTTCTTACAGACAGGGCACTGACATTGAAGGGTCTGGTTGTTTCGATATTGGTGCCGGGTCCACCGTTTATCTTGCTAATACCGATCAAGACTTTTCCCCAGACCAGACTTTTGTGTTTTCCTCCACCGATGGGGCTCTTAAAGTCGATGCTTACACCAAGGAACAAACATTTAATGTGGTTGGATGGGGTGACGATAATGTCATTGGGCTTGGTGTCGCAATTGAATCCTGGAGTTATAATGCTGCTGGTGATTTGACCGTCATTGCGAATGCCCTTTCTGAATACAACTTCTACGTTGGTCCTGGTTATGATGTCACTAAGATTAGGCAGGTCGATGCTGATTTCGGTTTGGGTATCGGTACGGTGCTCAATGGAGGTTTGGTTTATGACGATGCTCCGGTCAACACTGAAAGACCTGCCACTTGTCCTGCTTGTAAGGTCCTTCCACTTTACCCAACAGCTGATTCGTCTTCGTCGAGTGCTTCTTCGAGTGCTGCTTCTTCTAGTGCTGCTTCTTCTAGTGCTGCTTCTTCGTCGAGTGCTTCTTCGAGTGCTGCTTCTTCTAGTGCTGCTTCTTCATCTGCATCTTCTAATGCTTCCTCTAGCGATGCCTGTGCAGAATGTACTGATTACACTACTACTTTCGTCACTACCTTGTCTGATGGAACTGTTGCTACTGAAACCGGAGAAGTGATTGTCACTACTAACTCCGATGGCGAGTTGACTACTACTACTGACATTCTCGGCGATTGTCCTGAATGCACAGACTACACCACCACTTTCGTCACTACCTTGTCTGATGGAACTGTTGCTACCGAGACTGGTGAAGTCATTGTCACCACTGATTCTGATGGTGATTTAACTACCACCACCGACATCTTAGGCGATTGTCCTGAATGTACTGACTACACCACCACTTTCGTCACCACCTTGTCCGATGGAACTGTTGCTACTGAAACAGGTGAGGTTATCATTACCACCAACTCCGATGGCGAATTAACCACCACTACTGATATCTTAGGTGACTGTCCTGAGTGTACTGACTACACCACCACTTTCGTCACCACCTTGTCCGATGGAACTGTTGCTACTGAAACAGGTGAGGTTATCATTACCACCAACTCCGATGGCGAATTAACCACCACTACTGATATCTTAGGTGACTGTCCTGAATGCACCGACTACACCTCTGATTTCACCTCCACCAACTCCGACGGAGCTGTCATTACTGGAGAAGTAGAAATCATTGTCACCACTGATGCTAACGGGCATTTGACCACAGAAACCTCCTTGTTGGACCAAGCTACCTTACCAACCCAGACCAACGTTGCTACAACTGTTGTAACCATCACCTCGTGCTCCAACGACGTTTGTACCAAGGTTCCAGTTACCACTGGCTTGACCACTGTTGTCGACGAAACTACTTCTTACGTCACCTACTGCCCATTAACCGACGAATCTGCTAATCCCACCACCGAAGAGCCCGCTAAGGTTCCAACCACCTTGGCTCCAAAGGTCAGTGAGACTGTTGAAACTACAACTGTCACTGTCACTTCTTGTGATGAAGACAAGTGCTCTGTTGTGGTGGAAACCAGTGTTGGCACTGGTGAAGCATCTCCAGAAACCGTTGCCCCAGCTACTGTTTCTGCACCAGTTTCTGCATTCAAAGGTGCTGCTGAAGCCGCCAAACCATTCTCCTTTTTCGTTGCTGTTGCCGTCATGGTTGCCATGTTCGTGTAACCTTTTTATACCTTTTGGACCTTTCATTTCTCATGCTATTTGCTTTTTCGGTTCAAGTTTTAACTTGTATGGGTTTACTATTAATATATTATTACGTCTTTTTACTTCTTTGTCTTTTTAGTAGGCTCATTACACTGACTTTCATGGCTCGTCTATACGCTTTGGTGGCAGATCGGGTAGTCCATGAATCTTTATGACTACAATATACCTGACTACTTCAAAGGCCCATTACATCTAGTACAGTATATTGTTTTATTTTGAAGTTATACATAACTTGAAGTTTTACACAACTACATACGCGCTGGGACCCTTAGTAGATAACCGCACTGCATATAAAAATTGGACCCTTGCACCACTGATTAGCAATGTCAGTACAGAAGACTGTAGTACAGACTATCGTTAGACTAAATGCCTTTATCATACACATGCCTACACCATACACACGCTACTACAACCGGACACCACACCCTTGCACCACACCCTTGCACCAACCCCTCATCCATAATTGAACCCTGCCCTTACCCAAACCACGCCTTAGCAATCGTCACCTCTCATGATCGCCGATCTCCGTCATCTACGTGCCCGCTTTGAGTTACAGATGACCACAGCAAAACCACTCGCCAGCTCCACAAAAACTACATCAGCTCATACATCAGATGATGTGATTTCCCCAGATATTGTACGGGACACGACTTTGAGGAGTCCGCCGTAAACAAGCCCCAACAATAGACTAAGTGGTGGCTTTTATAGCACTAAAACCTTACGAAAGCCCCTGCCAAAAATCTTGCCACAAGCACATAAACAGACATAGGCTTACAAATCCTTCAATAATTATACCCCCCCACCCCATTGATCTGCAATAATTAAGTCTATTGTTATTGCCTAAATTTGCGGTAGTGTGGGTTAAAATAAAACTGCCAAAAAAAAACTAATCACTCCTTTCATTAAACTAACTTGTTTTTCTTGAAAGCCCTAAATTAAGCAATGTATTCATCTTCATCCGGAGGAAACGACATATGGCAGAGTCCAGTAAGCAACAGGAGACCTCTGAACTTTGAGAATATTTGGTCTAATCATTCATCTATTTCGAGCGGCGCTGGTGTTACTTTTGAAGAGCTTAGCCACCAGTTTCCTAATGATTTATCCCAGACTGGTTCGAATGGATATCCTCAACCAACTTCTAGTGCTCCAAATCCTCAACTCAGCTACAGAGCCGGTCCATTTGAGAACAGAGGTTCCAGTTTTGACAACATGGCCCCGGTTGACATGGCTCCGGCTGACCACACGTATCAGCAGGGGTATCACACCTACGGCCAGCAGTATCCCTCCAGTCAACCCTACAGTTCCAACCAACAATATGATCCGGCTATGAGCCAGCAGTTCAACAACTACCTTCTCCACAGCAACGTTCCCAACAACGTTCCACCACGGCAGCCCAGTTTTGCAGCACCAGTTCTGGCTCCTGCACCCCTGACACAAGTTCCAGCCCAAAAGCCCCAGTGGTTCGAGCACCGCCGCTCCATCAACTCGTTTTCTCCCACAACCGAGTCCCCCGAGTTGAGGTTTGATTTGAATAGAAGGCACTCGCTTGGCGATTTTAAGTTCATGGACCCCAAGCAAGACGAGCAGCCCAAGCCCTTGGAGCTCATTCACGAGTATTTTGAAGCAGATCCCCATAAACGAGTCAAGGTGACGATGAAGTTGTTGGAAGACAATTACTTTGATAGTAATTCGTGCAATATCGACAATCTCCAGCTCCCAAAGTTCCCTATCGAGAACTCTTTGCGGAACTACCAGTTAGTGCTTGTGGGGTTCAAGGCAGGCAGAATCGACGTGTTTTATTTGCCCAACAACAACGATTTGACCAGATTGAATATCGGCGATTTGGTATTTGTTGAAGCTGATAGAGGCCGAGATTTGGGCAAAATTGCAAAGTTGAACTTGTCAATTGACGAGGCCCGGTTGTTGAAGTTTTTACATTTCCAGGAACAGCAACAAGCTTTGAATGATAATTCAGAAGAGTTCAATTTACAGTTCACTCACAATAGCTCAGCACCACCAGTGTTGCATTTTCCCAAACCGGTGATTACTTTGGCACAACCCAACGAGGTGATGAAGATTCTAAATAAGAAGCAGGACGAGGAAAAGGCTTGTAGGTTGTGCTGTGCCAAAATCACCAACTTGAACTACCTCAACTCCAACAACATGAATGATTTGGTGAACATGAAATTGATCGATGCCGAGTACCAATTTGATAGAAACAAGTTGATATTCTACTACTCCACCAACAAGAGAATCGACTTTCGGGACTTGGTGAGAGAGTTGTTCCGGATCTACAAGACGAGAATCTGGATGTGTGCTGTGATCGGAATCCCATTCACCGACCAGAACTCCAGTCCCCGTCAGACTAGTCCCCGCAACTCCAGATCAAGCCACCCTCACGGGTCCGGCAGTTCTCAAGGTGGTTCTCAAGCTCCAGCCTCCAGCTCTCAAGGTCTAGGCCTTTCAAAGGAGCCTTATGAGACTTCGAGGTCCAGACAAAAAGACGACGACGAGAAGTTCATGTTAAAGTCCTTGGTTGATCAAATCAACCACTAGATGTTATGCGACACGAATATATAGATAGATAGGGAACTTAATAAAAACCCATACACCAAGAAACGTTTTTTTGCAACCCGTGCCTGGACTTTTTTACTATTTCCGGTAATCCGCTGAACACTTTCGCTCAACCCCGGTTCAACATTTTAAAGCAGGGCCACTCAAAATCTGGTCAAGTCTACACGTACAAACTTAACGCCATCAACGTTTACCAGAAACGGACCCTTCGGATCGCTTACGCCAGTGCCAATCCCTAAACACCTTATTTTATGATTATTAATAATAGCGTGCCCAAACCATTCCTTTGATTTGAGAAAAATTTTTCTCATTTTTCTCATTATAAAGTGAGTCAAAAAGTTAGTTTTACAAAACCAACCAAGTAAAATGTTTAAACCATCGGACTACATCACAGACTTGAACTTGGAGTTGGACGACAACTTTGATCTCAATCTCAGCTTGCAGCAAAACATCGACAACGACTTGGACTTGTTTTCCAACAATGATTTCTTCAACTTGGATTTCAAATCCGATTTCAAAACATTAAACACCGCCAGCCCTGCGGTATCAGTGGCAGAATCTCCAGAAGAAGAGCAGGTGGTGCTGTCGGCCAACACCGACAAGCGGAAAAGAAACACGGCGGCCTCAGCCCGGTTCAGAATCAAAAAGAAGATGAAGGAGCAACAAATGGAACAGAGAGCCAAAGACCTCGAAGATAAAGTCAGTGGGTTGGAGAAAAAGCTACTCACGTTGGAGATGGAGAACAAGTGCTTGAAGAACTTGATATTGAAGAAGAACGACGAAGATAACGTTAAGTTGTTGGAGTCGATTAAAAAGAGATCCATCACTGATTCCAAACCCTTATTTGAGTACACCCACTAAACCCTACACCAGCCGATTAAAGATCCAACTCTTTACTCGTGATATGATGAATTATGAATATTACTAGACGATTTACGATTATTTCCAACAAATAACGACGATATATGAATGTATATTGGAACAAAAGACATTTAAGAACCAAAGATTTGAAGGAACCACAGAAGGCCTCGGCATGTTGGAAAAGAAACTCTAAGACGAAGACACTATCGGAGCCACTTAAAACTCTTCAGAAAGAAAACACCTTCTCCTCTACCTCTTGAACCCTGTCGCAGTACTTTTAAAAAACATTATTTATTTCCTATCTTAGGTGACTAAATTAGTGACATATGAACTGATAATCCCTGATCTTATCATCATCGCACCGTCCAAGGGAATCTTTGTACCGTTAAAGTGATTTCTGTTGGCCACGGCATTTTTGTGTTGCTTTCCATCAATTTATCTCATTTGTACTCCTGAGACTAACAAATAACACCATCTTTAAGGAGCAAATATTATCTACTGGCGATGTCTCAAGACGACTTCTTCAACCAGCCGCTTTTCAAGCTTTCCCAGACGAACCTTCGGGAGTTCGACAGGTCAGTAAGTCCTCGAGAACTCGTGCCTGATGATTCTTTAGAGCTTAGCGATATCCAAAACCATTTACTGAACCATCTTGATATAAGAGCAGAAGAGCTAGCCTCCACTATGGCCACGGGCCCAATACAAGAACAGATTGATTTGAGTTTGGCGTCTTCCAGTAATCCTACTACCGTGATGGAATTAGACCTCGATGGAAATATCAGGTACTTGAGTAAGAACTGGGAATTGACAGTCGGCACCAAGATCAAAAAGATGGTGAACAAGCCCATATCGAAGTTCATCATCGGAAACAATGAGGACGATTTGAAGGTGTTCAATTATGCTATTGAAAAAATGGTGCAGGATGATGATAGCTATAAAGTGAAATTCATCACCGCCACAAACGATCAGGGGGGGTCTTTTGATATCAATTCCACCCCAAATAACTCATTGAACATCGAGGAGTCTGATCAGGAGTTACAATTGGAAGCTCAAGCAGATTCTCGACAAAAAGAATTGGTTGACGATGATTCTGACCACTATTCCCAAGATCACTGTTCCAGTGATACCAGCTCCAAAATCTCCAATAATGGAGGCATAATTGAGTTAGAGGCTCAAGGGATCCTAATCCATGATTCAAAAACACACTTACCCACCCATTCAATCTGGACCATCAAACCATACGTCGCTATTGATCTTGAATTGACGATATCCACTCAATTGATTGATTTGCTAGGATTTGGGTCTAGTTTATTTGAAAACTATTTAATGGAGTTGCATGAGCTGAAGATAACAGAAGAGGGGTCGGTTCCTCAGCCCCAAACTATTCTTTGCAGGATTTGTGAACAACAGATTCCTGCTTGGTTTCTAGAAAAGCACAGTGATCTCTGTATTGTGGAACACAGGACAAACGAGGACTTACAATTATGCCATGATCTTATCAGTGACCAGAAAGAATTGATATTGAAGATCTTTGAGAGTTTATACCACCAGAGTGTGAACCATTACAATAGTCATAACAATTCCAGTGGTTCTTTGAGCTCAACTACATCTTCCAGTTCAAACAATTCAATATTGGATTACAAAGGCCTACAGCTCCCAAACACAACTTCAATGGATCAACTGAGTAACGTTATACACTACCAATCAAAGCCAGTATTACCTATCAAAAAATTTCCATTTGGGATTCTTTCAAGATTGGTAGAGTTATGCGACGAAGCCTTGACCATTAATCCTATTGAAATCAACGAGAAAGGAGAGCCGAAATTTTCCCCCAACACCGAGAAGTCCATAAGTTTGATACTCAACTTCAAGCCATTTGAAACGAGTGACAAAGCTATCAAGTTGATTATTGAAGATACCCAGACCTTAATCAATGATAAAATTGAAACCCTTTCGAGGTTATATTCAATTCTCAAGATTTCCGAGAAGATAAAGAAACAGGTCGACACTTTGGTATTGATTGCAGTTAGAGACACCGTTCAAAAGATCAATGAGTCTGTTTATTCAAACCATTCGAATCCAAATTCCTTTTCCAACTCATTTTCCAATTCCAATATCAACAGTCCTATTGATTTGAACAGTCCGGTGAACCAAGGAAAATTGACGCCTCAAAGGTACTCACCCCAAAACGCCAAATTGCATTCACCTCAACCCACGGTGGAGTTCAATTTGCAACCTCCACCTGTCATTAACTCGAGTCATAATTCGAGTCACAGCAACACCAGCAGTCCCCTCAGTCAGGGCCAAAGTTCCAACGCTAATACAACTCCTCAGCAGAACCAATCGTCGGTGACACCTAAAGATATACTCCTTCGAGGAAGAACATCTTTTATGGACATTTCCAGATCGTCGCTTTCTTCGACGTCATCTCGAAACGATTCCAAAGACTTGATGACCGAAGCTTTCAATGACATGAGTATTTCGGGGATCAAAAGGACCGATTCTGGGTATAGCTCCAGCTCTCCCAGGAAGTTGTCACCAACCATTTCCCATTCCATTCCAATCCCCACCAATTTGAACTTGTCATCGCTACAAAGAAACACGCCCAGCTCCAGCCCACTAATTTCCCATAACATGGTTCATAGTGATTCATTAGACAAGCCGGACAAATGGGTGTTGAACTTTGCAAATCTGAACGTCAAGGCCAGCAAACCACCATTATCTCCGTTACTAGTCAGTCAGACATCATCAACGAAGCCTTCATCGGGGTCTATAAAAGATTATGAGATATTGAAGGCTATAAGTAAAGGAGCGTTTGGTTCGGTGTTTTTAGCCAAAAGAAAGCTAACAGGCGATTACGTTGCCATCAAGTGTCTTAAGAAACTGGACATGATTGCCAAGAATCAAATTTTGAATGTCAGGTCAGAAAGAGCCGTGATGATGAAACAGACGGATTCTCCCCATGTGGCCCAGTTATACAGCTCGTTCCAAACCAGCAATTATTTATACTTGGTTATGGAGTATTTGAACGGAGGGGATGTTGCTACTCTTCTCAAGATGCTCGGCACCCTTGGTAACGACTGGACAAAACGATACATGGCCGAAGTGATTGTGGGAGTTGATGATTTGCACAACCGGGGTATTATTCATCGAGACTTGAAACCGGACAATCTTTTGATCGACAGTACAGGCCATTTGAAGCTCACAGATTTCGGGTTATCAAGAATGGGGATCGTGGGCAGACAGAATAGATTGCAAAGAAAGAGCAGTTCTGGTGACCAGGCGGTTGAAATCTTCAGGAGAGATTTGGCCAGCGGTGGAATATTGGATTCGCCTGTTGACTTGAAAAGAACCTCTACCTCGGGCATCAATCCAATTACCCCGTTCTCGTTGTCACCAACAGTTGACACCCACAGGTTCATTTCCACATCATCACCAAGCTTGTATCCCAGTTTACCACGTACATCCAGTGAGACATCCATAGCTATAGTGGAGGATGAGTTTCATCTTAGCCCATCACAGAACAATGCCGTCACGTCATACAAGTTGTACGACCCTCAAGAAAGCACCGAAGAAATCAAGTTTGTGGGGACCCCAGATTATTTGGCTCCAGAAACCATCCGAGGTGTTGGGCAAAGTGAAGCCAGTGATTGGTGGTCTTTAGGATGCATCATGTTTGAATTTTTGTTCGGATATCCACCATTTCATTCGTCCACTCCCCAGCAAGTGTTTACCAATATTTTGAATGGACAAATTGATTGGCCGGATATTCCCAAAGAGGAATTTGATGAAATGTGTCCACCTGCTGCAAAAGATATGGTTGAAAAGCTTTTGACAGTTAATCCAGAAGAGAGATTGGGATACGAAGGAGCTGAAGAAATAATGAACCATGAATACTTCAAAGGTATAAATTGGAGTACATTATTTGATGAAGTTCCATCATTTATACCCAACATTGATGATCCGGAGTCTATTGAATATTTTGATCAAAGAGGAGCCGACATCTCACAATTCCCCAAAGACGATGACTCGAGTGAAAGTGAAGATGACAAGGCAAAAAAGAGCTACCATGACTACGATGAAGCAGTGAAATCCCGTGGCAACAGCGTGGGATCCATACCCAGTTCCAGCAGGAGCAGCAGTGTCACTGAAGGTGGTAGTCGTGGTGGAAGTACAGGAAATGCCACTTTCTTGCCGATAATGACCAACAGCGGTTCCGACAGTAGAAGAGGAAGTATCACTAGCACAGGAAAAAGAGAAAGGCGAGGCAGTAAGCTTGCAGACCCTAGTGAATTCGGATCGTTCCATTTCAGGAACTTGAATGTGTTGGAAAAAGCCAATAAGGATGTTATCAACCGGTTGAAAAGTGAGCATCTTGAACATAGGAGCAGCTTCTCGTCGTCGTCTTCAGAATCTACTCCTGTGAGGTCACGAGGCTATTCGTTAGGAGAAAGACCCAACCTAAGCTTGAATCTAAGTGGCAGCGGAGACGGTGGTAGTAACAGTGGTGGAAGTGGAGGAAACAGTGTGTATAATAGTGGACCAAACACCGGGAACTCCATATCAAGTATGGGACTAGGACTCGGCCCTATTCCGTCTTCAACATTATCCACACCATCCAGTTTGGTACCGGCAAATCAAGGCTATTTCAATAGTAATACCAATCCGCTGTTCAAAGACGGCAGTCCGTTCAAAAGGCCGGTTTCTCCCATGATAACGGCCATGCACAGGGCCCCTTCTCCCATGAAAGATGTTCTTGGTAGCGGGAGTCCTCAAGCACCGTCAGAATCGTACAATTCCAACGACGACATACCAGAACTCTCGAAATTGTCGTCTGGCGACAATACTGCGAAACACCGTGCTTCAGCCGCTTCGTTGAAGGTCGGCGAGTCCCCCACCATGTCTGACACCGAAGGAACCACCAGACTGTCGTTGATGAGAGTTCAAAAGAGACGAGAAAGCAGCAGAAGACAGCACCTTGACATGGCAGAATTGGATATTCTCTATTGTGAACCGATTCCTATTGTGCGTCATATTATCATGAAGTACTTCGAGAACTTGGGGTGTATTGTTGTAACGGTGAACGATGGAGACGAGTTGATTCGAAGAGCCACGGGCCAGGTCAAGTTCGATTTGATCTTCACAGGGCTCAAATTGCCAAAAATCGGGGGAGTTGATGCCATCAAGTTAATCAAGCACACCAATTCCGTCAACTCGGCCACGCCAGTGGTGGCAGTGACGTCATTTGCCAAAGACGCAACTCAGTCCCATGTGTTTGACGACGTGTTGGAGAAACCGGTGGTGTTTGAGTCTTTAAAAGAGTGCATTCTCAAATTCAAGGCAGATAAAGTGACCAACGAATAACGAATATGAAGATACTATACAAACTTTGAAAAATCCGTCTCTTTTTCACTCTTAAAGTAGTGCTGTCTAAACCACTTGAGCTGTTCAATACTCTCAAGGATATCCAGTTTGGCGGTATGGCCAGCGACTTTCCGTGGCTGGTGTTTCATTAATTCAGGATTGTGTCTAGTTCCGAACTCAAAAATGGTGCTGACGTCCACAATCCGATAGTGCAAGTGATCGATCACATCTGGGAACTCTTTCATCATGAAGAATTTGTCCATATGCACGGAATTTCCTGCCAACACTGCTTTTTTCGGGTCCACGTACTTTTTGATAAATTGCAACAATTCCGCTTGGACTAAAGGCAAGGTTCGAGACGTGTCGGCCACCACTTTATCAAAGAGCCCCGAGCCCTTGTGCGTGGTCGTGCACCACTCGTCCATCTGGTCTAATCTGGATTTTGGGTAATGAATAGTGGATTCGTAGAAATCTTCCATCATTTGCAAATCACCGTCTGTAATCACACAGCAAATTTCGATGATGTGGTCTCGTTGGACATCCAACCCGGTCATTTCACAATCTATCCATACCAACGGTTTTGGGGGTTTGACGGATTTTAGGGTCTGGTTTATAAGGGTTTTCACCAACGCTTTGTTAGGCATTGATTTATTTGGACTGAGATATCAATGTCGTACATTTAAGTTGGTATATTACGACATTTTCTCTTTTCACATTACGACATTTATCAAGCCGAGTTTTTCAAATTCAATAACGACACAGTTATACCCCAAAGCCAAAGTTAACCAACCAAAGGTCATGTTTCTCAAGTTCTGCTACTTGTTCTACCTCATCCATATCCCCGTGACGATCTTGATCGACTCGTCGGTAATAATACCCCCATTTTTTCAGTTCCAGCAGAAAATCATCGACTTTCACGTCTCCACAAATAAAGACATTTTGCTCTTGAATAAACCCCTGTGGTTTGTGCCATGTGTGCTCGTGGAGCTTATTTTCCAGCTCCCGTTCTTCTTTTACGCTGTTATCACCTATGAAAGCCACTTGTTGGACGTGTTGAATGTGGTGTACAGTGTCAATGCTGGTTTCAGCACTTTTGTGTGTATTTGCTGGGTTTTCCTTGAGGGGAGTAGCTACGGGCTACTGACCGAAGAAGTGTGGAATCTCATGTTAATCTACTTGCCGTACGTCATTATTCCCGGGATTATTGGAGTGGGGAGTGGAGTGAGGATAATGAGCAAGTTGAACAGAACCACAGAGATAGACAAACAGAGGTAGATACAGAGATAGACAAAGAGGTAGATACAGGAGAGATATAGAGGTAGATACAAACAAGACAACTTCAACATTCATTTTCTAGTATACGGAGCAACTATCAACTAAATATATCAAATAAATACTGATCAAGCATACTTGGCGATCAATTCATCAGCAAAAGCAATGTACTGAGACTCAGCGTCTTCTTCAGAAGTGCCCTTCAATTCAGTCCAAGCTTCCCACTTGTATTTTCCTTTCAAGTCTAAGAATCCAGGTTTGGAGGTGGTGTTGTCTCCAGTGGTGGCTTGTTTGAATAAACCGTACAACTTCAACAATTCATCGTCGTTTGGTCTTTTTGGCAAGTCTTTGACTGCAGCAGCCTGGAGGGTTAGTAAGGGCTTGTTTTGTGGTCACGATGGTGGCATTGACGTACTTTGTCGTTGAATAATTGGGAAACCATGGTGTGGTGAATAGAGGCAATTTTTGTGAGCAAAGTGTGAAACGCACCAGGGCGACTGCATACAGACGGGTAAACCACCTGCACATAAGCGCACTAGAAACACAGACCCGCACACCAGACCCGCACACCAGACCCCCAAAGCGGACCCTCAAAACGGACGGCACCTTCCCCGACCCGTTTACGAAATCGGCGATGATTAATCCCCGTATTTTGTTCCCGTGTTGATTGTCCGTTTTTACATCTCCGGAAGCTTCACTCCAGTCATGCGTTTGCCAGCACTTTTTATTTTAACCACCTGGTGCTAGGTTGGTGGTTCACGCTTCGAGTAGGGATAG
This sequence comes from Yamadazyma sp. yHKS699, assembly GCA_030580295.1. NCBI lineage: Eukaryota > Fungi > Ascomycota > Pichiomycetes > Serinales > Debaryomycetaceae > Yamadazyma > Yamadazyma sp. yHKS699. Next base: position 550,354 of record JAKTSQ010000001.1, on the reverse strand, counting down.
AAGCCAACGGCACAACACCCCCAGCCGAACGCCAACCGCCGTTGGTTTCCGGAAGTGTGTCTTTTTTTCGGCCGTATTAATAACTAATCATCGGCTCACGGATTTTTACTGCTTCCGCAAATGTTAGTAATTGCAAAAACGTCTTAATAATCGAAAATTAATATAAAAGAAACTACGTGCCTTCATTTTTTTTCAAACCAGTCATTATGAAGTCTTGTATATGGCAGTTACGTTTTGATGAACACTTAAACCAATATTATTATTACAACACCCAGGATAACACCGTATCCTTTGACTCACCCCATGAAGTAGTCAAGTCAGAGAAAAAGCTGTTACTACGCAAATTCTCTTTCAAGAGAAGAAAGTCCAACGATTCCGTGTGCAGCGCCTCTTTGAAGGACACATCTGGCCTCAGCTCCAGCACTTCCAGCACCTCGATAAATTCCTTGGACGATGAATATTTATTGAACAACACTAATAATTTCAAAAACTTTGCCGGTACTTCCTTATACAATAACGAAATGGATACCGTGTCTATAAACTCGGAGCAAAGCATAATATCATACTACTCCAACTTGGATAGTACTGAATTCAACGCTGATTTCCATTCTTTCGATAAAGAGAAGGAAAGAATCCAGTTGAGGTTGCAAATTTTAAAAGAATTTCAAGCGTAATGATAAAATGATAACATGGAGGGACAAGGACATGTGGGACGTGTCGGACGTGTATATATGGTCATGTATATAGGGTGCATATAAGCAACATACATTTTAATAGTCTATTGAGTCGTGTTTTATTAATTATACAATCTGGACCTGATGTCTCGCTCTAAAGTCCCAAATCAACCTTAAAATCAATATCGATCTCTCCGATCAACTTATCCATAACCCCCAATACTCTGTAGCTCGATTTTTCAATCTTGGACTCAATGGCTGTCTTTTCATCAATCAACTTCTTCAAATTTAATGCAGCATCCTTCTTGGCTTTTTCGTTTTCAATATTTACTATGTCTTCATAAAACACTCTGGTTACAGTTTTCAATCTCTGGAATGGATCCCCTTGGTCTTTACTAGTAGTTTTCCTCATATGCGTGTTCTTTATTTCTGCTTTACGGATGTTTTCCATATTGAGCTTTCTGTTCCGTTCATTGACTTTGGACATGGTATCCAATTGCTTGGAAGTGTTGTGCTTCGTTCCATCCGCCAACTTGGAGTCCAACTCTTTTAATTTGTTGGTGTACTTTTCAATTTCGCCAGCGTTTTGTTGTTGTTTGGCAATCTTCAACTTATCCATTAACAAAGCCTTCTGGAACACCGCATCGAATCCATTCAATGTCTTGATTGTCAAGTGCTTCTTCCCCATGATTTCGTTGATGTCCAGATCAGTAAGGCTCTTATTTATGAGTTTGGTGATTTCTTCAAATTTCTCGTTAACATCATCCAAATAATCCACTTCTTCGTTATTCTTGTCCAATTCTTTGAGATACCTATCAAATTCGTCCTCAGTTATAACGTTATCACTGAACACATTGATAGGAAATAGCTTGGTCTGCTTCTTGTTCTGGCTCACCATTAAATAAAGATCACTTTCAAAACTTGGAAGCTTATACTTCTTATCGGGCACATGTTTCACATCTATGACCTTGACCATTCTGTACATTGGCTGCCTGGTCTTGGGGTTGGTACCAAGATTAATCCGCCCATAACAATCGACTATGACGTTTTCAAAGTTGGGGTAGAAGTAATACTTATGCAAAAAGCTTCTACCAATCAACAATTTGTTAATATCCTGGAATCCAACCTTGGCGTATGACTTCGTCTTCTTTGACTTGCTGCCCCAAACAACCTCGCCCTCTTCGTAGTCCGATAATGGCTCTTCATCCAAATCTGCCTCTTCTTCTTCTTCATCTTCTTCGTCGTCAAAGTCTTCCTCCTCACTATCCTTCCTCTGCTTCCTTTCTCTTTGTTTCTTCAATTCACTCAATTTGTCATTTCTAGAGTTGCCGGTGGGCTTGCTTCTCTTACTGGTTCTAGTCTTCAGGCTCGAGACAGTCTGCTTTTGCTGTTTTAATCTATCCTGTAAGAACTTTCTTTCGTTGAACCTTTCCATCTCTTGAGACCGTTCAAAAAGAATCTCTTCTCGGCTCATTTCATCCATGTTCAACAAACGGGTTCTGTCTTCTTCATCCTTGTACTTGTTCTCCAATGGATAGGGCACAACAAGGTCGTTTGCCACTTCGTCGGCGTCGGCGTCGGCATCTTCGTCAGCATCCTCGTCTTCATCGTCATCATCGTCGTCCTTGGCATCGCTGGCATCTTCGAAATCACCGTCAAGTTTTCTCTTCTTTGAAGTGGTGATCTCTTCTTCTTCAGAGTCACTGACTCCTGCTAAGGCTAACAAATCGTCATCTAAATCAGACATGGTTGATAATGAACAAAACAATTTGTTGTTCGCGACTTTTGGCCCGCAAACTGGTACCGCGACAATGGAACGAGGTTTCGTGCGAGGTGGACCCGACATGGCGGTACAAAAAATATTTCTTTTGTGGACGCTGTAGAAGAGGTGGACCCCGAGTACTAGACATGTCATAGGTGAATCGCTTAGTTATAGATGGTTTTGAATAAGCGACGCTCTCAGTAGAGAAAATGACCAGTATTGGTGGACCACGTAGTACAAGGCGCGAGCCCTAAAACACGTGACGCGATTTTTGGGTGAAAAATATCTACGGCATAGTTAAAGAATAGTACATTACTTATGTATTAATGATTATTGATATATATGAAGCTTTTGTATGTTGACATAGTACCAAATAACTTAACGTAATCTTCTGGCTTCTCTTTCAGATTCCATCAAGCACAAGATGTCGTTTTCTCTGACTGGACCTTTGACGTTTCTGACAATAGTTCTGCTGGTGTCTTCTAAGAATTCGACTCTGACTTGGGTGACACCACCTCTGGAACCGGTTCTACCTAAGACTTTGATGACTTTAGCTAAAGTAACTGGAGTTTTAGTATCCTGGAAATAGTTAGTATAACTGGTTGTGGTTAATGAAGAGTGGTCAACTGTAGACTGAGGTCAAAACAAGACTGGGGTCAAAACATCACCGGTAAAAGTGAACAAAGCAAGGTGAATATCCCATCATATGATGAGATTCTCTGATTTCAGGTTCTTTGAACACCCAACTTCTAGTTCACATTCTCCCAATTCTATCAGAACTCGAATCGTATCCCAACGATTGATGATGATGAGCTCATGGCTTGCTTGTGTGATCCCGGTCTGTGCTGTCCATCGTTTCTCTCTGCTTCAAGCATCTTCAACATACCATCTTGAATATTTACTGATATATGTTAATGAAAAATTTTCTTTTTGATGTGAGAAAAAAAATCTCACAGGTGTTAGGTTTCTTGTGCTTGTACACGACTTTATCGAATGCAAAGTTGATGCGTGTGTGGATCGAATCAACTCATCAGCCACTCCAACACCTGACAGGCACTTCAAAAGCAGCCTATCCGCCTCAAAACCAGTTGCAGCGGAATGTGCAAGTTCCTCAACAAACCCGAAGACTCACCCTGAGCCTTGTACTTCAGAAAGTCTTCAGTCTAAGGAAATGGACCTGGGCGCAAGTGTTTCACACAAACCTGGGCTATCTCAAACTGATTTACCACACTATGCTTTGTTGTCACTGATAACTATGGGCACGCCGGGGCCAAATAATAATATGAACGCGTGACACCAGTGGATTGTCATGCACAAAGGACGGCTGAGATAGGGACCCGATACTCCGATAATTAGCGATTTCATAAGCGGCCGTGCTTTTTTGAAAACCCGTTTCCGTCACGTCAACAGTGGCAAGCTTTAAACACAAGTGCTGATCATTTATCGTTAATTCTGATTTTTTTCAAGCTACCCATACCTTCAAGAGCTGTACTCAAAAGGAGTCTTGTTTCTCGAGTCCTTGCAGTTCCACACATCACCGCCACTTTCATGTCTGATTTAACTGAAGAATCATCGGAAATTGCCACCGAACATAAAAGAGGTTTGGCTAACTTCAAAGCGCCACCAGCTCCCAAGGAGTTGCCTCATACCGTATTGAGTTCCATCAAGGATTATGCGAGACACTTCCGATTAACTGACAGGGGTGTGGAAGAAAAGTTCTTATCGATGCTACCATTTTATCCGGAACCCGATAGCACTAGAAGCTCTTCTGTTATAGACACATCCATTTCCAAAAAGAACCATATCCATGAATTTTGTATCGAGAATCATGACAAAACGCCTGCTCTTGAGGACGGGGTCAAAGACATCGTGTTATTGCACGGATATGGTGCCAACTTGGGGTTATTTTTCACCAATTTCGATGCTTTATCATCTATACCAGGGGTTAAAGTTCATGCCCTTGACATGTTAGGGTTTGGTTTCAGTTCAAGACCAGCTTTCCCTAAATTTAAGACTGAGACAGTGGAAGATATCATGAAAATTGAAGATTGGTTTATCGATGCTATCGAGGAATGGAGAAAGGCCAAACAAATCAACCATTTTATTTTAATGGGCCACTCATTTGGGGGATATTTGTCCGCCTGTTATGCCCTCAAATACAACAAAAAACAGGAAGATGGTCGTAACTTGATTCTGAAAATGGTCTTGGTCAGTCCGGTTGGTGTTGAACGGAATAAATTTTCTTTGCTTAAAAATGTACCCAACCCTTTCATGGATGATGAAGAAGTTAAACGTCAAAACGAAAACAGTATGGGTGTCCAAATAGAGAACGAGGTGACAGCCGACCAGACTGACTTGAAGACCCACAACATCAACCCCAAGTACTTGGAATTGGAAAACGAGGATGATGATGCTCCAGCAACTAGAAGAACCAGAATCATAAGGTGTTTGTGGGAAAAGAATGTCAGTCCGTTTGCCATTTTGAGGGCTTTCGGTCCTTTTCAGTCAAAGCTTATTGGGAGATGGACTTCAAGAAGATTTTCCGAGTACTATGAAAAGGATCCCGAGACGTATTACAACCTCCATGACTACTTCTACCGAAATTTTGTTGGCAAAGGTTCAGGTGAGTACGCCATTACCCGAGTTTTGGCAGTGGGGGCCTTGCCCAGGCTACCATTAATGGACAGGATTCCTCAATTTGCAGCCAAAACAGGTTTGCCAACGTTGTGGTGTTATGGAGACGTTGACTGGATGAACGTCGAGGCTGGAAAAGAAATGGTGGAGGAAATCAATTCTATGGCAGGTACCAAAATTGCCAAGTTCGGTATTGTGCCACATGCTGGACATCACTTGTATTTAGACAACTCCAAAAGTTTCCATAAGTTGGTCTTCCGGTTCCTTGGTTATGAGAAATAATTCCAATTTATGGACGGAGAATAAGCATTCTGTAGACAAAATTATGATTGAAGTATTTGAAAAGATCAGTCCAACCGCCTTGTTGTTTCCATGTTTGAAATGCTCCACTCTCGTACCTTTTGAAGATGTTGGTCTAAGAGCCTTTGAAAGTTTTGCTTCAATTCTTCGCTAAAGGCCATATGTTGAACGATGAGCTGGTACTTTAAACTGTGAACCTGGTCAGCGTTTGAGAGCGGTTCTCGTGCAAGGTCCCCCTTCTCGTATCTTGCAATAGTGGTGTCGCCGGTACTAGAAGGAGGCATCTCTAGAACGCTGAAGTCATTATTGACGCTATCATCGTGATCTCCGTAATCAGACATGTCATCCAGTAAAATATTGACTCTATGTTGGACCTTAGTTCCACACACTGACTTCGGTGGGCTTGTCTTGTCGGTAACTTCATTTTTAGACCGTTTGTCAGTACCTGGTGCTTGGGGATGAGCTTCGAAAGCTCCTCTTTGATTTTGGCTGCTGTCAGGGCTCAGACTACTGGCTCGAGCAATATCTTCAATTATGAAGTCATTGTGCTTCCTCTTTCTACTCCTTTTCTGCTTTTCTTCCTTTGAGGTTTCTTCAGAAGGACTTGTAGCAGTTTCTTTATCACTCCTCGTAGCAGTTCGTTTATTACCTGTTTCTGCAAGTTGTATAACTTTTCCGGACCTTGTCTTTCTCCACATGATATCTTTAGCATTTGAGACGATACTATTATAAACATCGAAGATTGTTTGGTAATGGTGATCCGCATCACTACTCACAGACTCTTCTTCATGGGGTGCATCACTACTCACAATCTCTTCTTCATGGTGTGCGTCACATTCCTCAAGTTGCTTTGTTGGTTCGGTACTCTCTTGTGTCATTGGGATTTGTATTATTCTTTGTTTAATCCGTGATTTGACTTTCTTTGATTTCATAGGCTGAGATGAGTAGATGTCGTCACTTAGTTCAGATAACCATCCTTGTGAGTGAAATCCTAGGTCCAAACACTTGTTGTGGATTAAGATGTTTCTGTCTATATCTCTTGTGGAGTTCAAAGTGATCCTTTTGCGATCAGACGTTAGCTTTTCAGGACTTTCAACAAAGTATTGGGACGAGCTCAACTGGTCCAAGGAAGCATCGATGATTCCTTTATCGTGTTTTTCAAGTGAAAGGAGAACCGGTAAGTTTGATGTCGGTTTTTTTGGCTTGAGGGTTTGTGAGTACCTTAACTTATTGATAAAATACTCTATCAAGTTCTCCCTCTTGAACTCAATCTCCAAAATAAAATTGTTCAACCTATAATCAATAGTGTTGAACTTTCCCAACTTCTTAAACACCAACTTCATAGCCACCGGGCCAACGACGCTATACTTCACCAAATTATTCAAATTTATCTTGTAGTTTGTGGTGTCATTGATCCAAATAATCATCACGGTGTTGATGATCTGAACCCCCAAAACCCCATTTTTGCTGAAACTCAAGTTCATTTCTCTCACGTCCCGACATACAATACTTTCAAGCTGGTATAAATTTTTGAATACTGGATTCTGGCTGTGGATGTACTCGAAACACCGGTTCGTCTTCAACACTCCCAAGGTGGCGGCAAACTTGCACACATTGATCAAAGATGTGATATCCTTATTCCACGCAAGAAGATTCTGCAACTTCAGCTTCCCGTCTATGCTGTCGAAAAAGGCTCTCAACGTCTCAATATCTGCCAGTTCAGCACCCAGTACCATTTTCTGGATCGCTCCACTAGCAAACCAGCTGATTTTCGTATCCTTCAAACTCTCTTGCAAACACACCTGCAAAACCGTCAACTCGCAACCCATCTCCCCAACCACATCCCACATGTTCTGCCAGTACTCAAAAATGCTGGAATCTGCCAAACAGTAGCGCAAAAACACCACCAATAACCAACCTCTGTTTTTCACCAGATCATAAAACTCCAAATGACGACACACGGCTGACGCGAGGGCGGGTGAAAGCCTGGTGTGGTTCAAAACCTCCACCAAGTCTGACGTAACACCGGCAGCTTCAAAACCACTCAAAATTGCCGGCTCTTCCTGTGTTTGATCTATCATATTTCAAGAAAAGATGTATCACTAAGGATTTTTTTTGCCGCTTCTTGGTTTTGTGTATTTATAGCCCGACTTTTTACAGCCAGGTATGACTTCCGTATTAGGTAAGGCGCACTAACACGCTTTTTAATAGCTACAAAAGTAATTAATGCGAAATACATTTGAGTAAATCATAGACGATAAAATGGGAGATGGAGATCCGGATTACGACCCTTTAAGGGGCCAGCAGCGGGTTTTCACGACGCAACTTATCCTCTGCTTATGGGTGGGGATCACTTCGTTCCTTTTGTTTTGCTTTTTGCGGTACAAATGGCCTCATATCTACGCCATACGAACGTTGCGAAACTCCAACGTTACCATGAAACATATCCCGCCTACATGGTTTGGCTGGATCAAATTGATCCTTAATATAAGCGACGATGAGGTGTTGGAGTATAGTGGGCTCGACGCCTATGTTTTTGTGATGTTTTTCAAGATGGGTATCAAGATATTCTTCCAATTACTGGTGCTAGCGGTATTCTTTTTGAGTCCTGTAAGATACTATTATACAGGCCATTATGATAAGGATGAGATTCCGTGGATCAGTTTCTTTCTGTTTGTGGTGACAGAGGAGTTTAGACATGGTGCTGGCGAATGGGATGGGGGCCAACCGAGCTTTGCAGATATAGACGACTTCCCCCATTTCCTCTGGGTGTATCCTACATTTGCATACATTTTCTCGATTTTGGTGTATGTGAACTTGTATGATTTCACCAACCGGATTATCAAAACAAGACAGAAGTACCTTGCATCTCAGGACTCCATTGTTGATAGAACCATAAAAATCGAGGGGATACCAAAGACATTACTCCAACAGAAGAATACCGATGTCTTGAAAGATTTCATTGAAGATTTAGGGATAGGGCAGGTTAGCGAAATCAAAGTCATCTATGATTGTGAACAGTTGGACCAGCTAGTGGAAAGCCGGAAATCATTGGTCAAGAGAATTGAAAACTATATTTCCAAGCACTACAAATTGTCTGTGAACATATACAACGATGGGTGTCCCACCGCCAGTATCCGGGACCTCTCTATTGGCAAACTCAATGAGGATGATAGGTTGAAAGGCTACTTGCGGCAATTGAACCGGCTGGACGCTGAGATTCATGCCATTCAGGAGAAGTACAGTTCATATTTCCGCCAGGACTTGATTTTGAATGACGATGACATGTTCAAGCAGATTCCAGCGGCTTTTGTGACTATGGATTCGGTTTCTTCGGCGCAGATGGCTGCCCAGACCATCTTAGACCCCAGGGTGTATAAATTGATGGTGAACTTGGCACCTGCTCCCACTGATATCACGTGGAAGAACTTGAGGTTGAACTACTATAAGAAATTACTCAATGGCTATGCTATAACGTTCATTATCATATTGAGTTACTTCCCCATTTTATTCTTGGTGTCTTCTTTGGCAACATTGTTGGATTTGAAGTCTATAACCAAGTTTTGGCCAGGGTTGGGAGAATTTATCAAGAAATCCAACTGGTTGACGACATTTGTCACGGGAATTCTCCCACCGATGCTTTATTCATTGTTGAATGTTAGCTTACCGTATTTCTACCGGTTTTTATCCAAATGTCAGGGATACTCGTCCAACAGTGATGTGGAACTCTCAACGTTGTCCAAGAACTTCTTTTTCATCTTTTTTAACTTGTTTTTGGTATTTATCATCACTGGTACCATTTGGGATTATCTTTCGTTTATCAGAGACACCACGAAGATCGCCTACCAATTGGCGAGTTCTTTGAAGAAGAAGTCGTTGTTCTATGTTGATTTGATTCTATTGCAAGGATTGGGGATGTTTCCTATTCGTCTTTTACAGATCGGGGACGTGGTGCTACTCAATTTGATAAATAAGGTGTTTCTACTCAACCGAATGTTCTTGAAAACCCCAAGGGATTATAGATTTTACTACTTCACTCCGCCGGTATTCGATTTTGGTATTCAACTACCACAGCATATCTTGATCTTCATCATTATTTTGATCTACTCGGTAGTGTCGACAAAAATTGTGGCCAGTGGGTTAGTTTATTTCAGCTTGGGGTACTTGGTCTACAAATATCAGTTGATTTATAACTATGTCCATCCGCCACATTCAACTGGTAAAGTATGGCCCATGATTTTCAGAAGATTGATTCTAGGCATTATTATTTTCCAGCTATTCATGTGTGGAACCTTAGCTTTAGAGGGGGCAGTTTTGCTTTCGATCTTGTGCTTCCCGTTGATAATCATTACTTTGGTGATTTGCTACAATTATGAGAAGTACTATCTCCCGTTGAACAACTTCATCGCCTTGAGAGCTATTCAGAGTCCAGTGGACTTTGATAAAGAGTTTGATGATGAGCTTCTGACACGAAATGAAGAGGAAGGAAGCATATTAAAGTTCTCCACTGCTGCAGACGCATTGACCTTACCCCATGGGTTATTTAATCAACTCAGCAGCTCTCTGGCAGATCAAAGCTCCACATTGCAGCCATCTCCCACAGAAGATGATCTGATGCTCGTTAACGGTGATTACACGGTGGATTATCTGACTATAAGTACCAGAAAAAGAAGAATCAGCACTATTGACGAAGAAAGAGAGAAGTTCAGTAACTACACATACCCCAACTTGACGTACGAGCTAGACGGGCCAATAGTCGAGTTCACGGGAGATAATGTTACGTGTTTGAAATTGATAGAAGGCGACGACGAGAACCAAATTGGTGACGGTGAAGAAATAGTCATGATCCACAAGAACTTGATTGTTTCAGAATGGGAATAGACAACCTTTGGTAGTGTATGGTGAGATCACGGTTGCTGCGGGAATGTTTCAAAGTGCTGTTAGCGATCTGATGCACAATTGTTCTAGAACATCACCCCTGTCGTCAACTAAAACGGCTCTACACGAGACGGGTATCAAGCGAAAAAATTGACGATGCCGCACTTAAAGGGCTTGCGTATTCGAAGGAGTGCAATGAAGAAGCACATATGAAACAGGCACAATGGAATGGTAGCCGAGAAAAGGATATATAAATAGTGGTATGTACGGGTAAATTTAATATTAAGCGTTATATTAAAGACTCGTAGAAACACACTATTTCAAAAAGCTTATAAACAAAACAAGTACTGGAAAGGTATAAACGAAGGTATAAGCCCACAAGATGGGACTTTTGCCTCAAAGGCACTTTTGCAGCAACCGACGAGAATATTTTGCAGCCACTTTAATCGCAAGATAAAGGACCGACAATGCAAGGAAAATACGCAGTGGAAAGAAACCTGAGGTATAAGGTTACACGTCTCTGAGTCTCCTCTTGGACACTTTGGACTTCAATTTCTGATTGGACTTTCTGATGTGGGTGATTTCCATCAATTTTTGACCGCGTAACTCTTTATCCGACACGTACAAGGGTTTTTCAGGAGAATAATCACAGGCAATTCCAAACTTGGTACATGAAGAGCAATGGGGCCTCACCTCATCACACTTCAAGTGCTTGATTCGGCAAATCCAACACCCGTTCTTGGACCGAGGCAAAAGTCTTCTTCGAGTATGCTTTTTATTTTTTTCCAAGGTGGAAAGTGAAGGCATCTTGAGATTGGGGATGCTGTGCAAGGTTGGCATGGAAGCGATGGAATCCGAAGGAGAATTGGAGATGGAGTTAGCTCTAGAATTGGCCTGGGAATTGCTGGAAACGGAATTGGTGGCAGTGGTGGTGGGGGTGTTGGGGTCGTCATATTCGCTATAAGTTCTCCTTCTGGGAGAGTTATAGGAGTGAGGATGCGGGATGGCAGCGACGTTTGGAGGCTGAGCGGTACTCTGTGCTCCCTGTGGTGGCTGCAAGGGAAGCGGCTGTTGAAAAGCTTGGAAACTCTGGGGATTATGACGGAATGTCGCCAATTGCAAATAATTCCCACTGTCAAGTTTGACGGGGGTGGAGGTGGATGCAGATGTGGGAATTGAAGATGTGGCGGATGAAGGGGGGACTGCAGACGTGGGCACGGCCGAGTTGGGGTTAGAAGAACTCAAAGACCCGTATCTCGAATACACACTGGTATTCACACTCAAATCGGAGTTATATTTATGCAACCCAATTTTATTGGAGACACGGCTGGGTCCCTGGGGGTGATGAAGATTGAAGTTGGAGGGGGTGAATGAAGGGGACCCTTGCGACGAAAGGCTGTCTGTGGTGGTAGGAGGGTATAAATCAAAGGTGTCGTAAACGTTATCGTAAGAATTGAAAAATTGGGGGTGATTGGCGTCGTAAATGCCATTGGTGTCCGGAATCACGGAACCCGGTGCACGGTGCTGGTGGTTCTGGTTATGGGTGTCGAAGTTCTGGACCTGGTAAAAAGAATATGAAGAAGATAATGGATGGGAAGTTTGGGGATTTGAAGTATGGTGGATGGTGGAATTGTCGACAATTGAATCGGGAATCGAATCCAATGACTGGTTGAGATCATATTCGCTGGTGTAGAACTGATCAAATGAATCAACACTTTCATTAATGGAATTGTAGCTGGTATTGGGATTTGAAAAAATCGAGTACATTTCGTTATCTTTGGAATTATTGGAGTGGATGGAGTTTTGTCGATTGTTAAAAATGGCTGGTGGCGGCGGCAACGACATGAAGTTGGGGTCCAAGTGGAACGAGCTGTCATTGAACCTGAGGTGGAGCTTTTCTTCGTCAATTGTACCAACGGTACTTGGAGAATCAGCCATTGCAAAAATTTGGTCAATTGGTTTGGTGGTTACACTTATAAGTACAACAAACAGCCAGGAGCAACGAATTGACTGGGGGGAATTGACTGGGAAGAATTGGCTGTAAAGAAAGTAGTCTTTACAGGGTAATGTGATAAAAATAAATTGAAAAACGGTTTGTAAGAATTGAAAAAACACCGGTTACGAAAATGAATGAACAAGCAACTCCTAAAAGAAGCTTTTATACGGTGAAGTACAAGTGAAATGAACGGAGTAGTTGGTAAGAAACCTGAAGCAGAAAAAGGTTTTATGTGGATAAGTTTTATATGTGTTAAAAAAGTTTTTTCCAGTTTGAAAATGTGGTATTTTACCATTATGGCAAAAAAGGAGAATTTTTTTAAAAAAACCAATCGAATTGTTTCAAAAATTAAAAAAAAAAAGTAGTGCTATTTTTGAGTTATAGGCGTGGGATATGCCCCATGAATCTGCTACAGCTCATTCTAAGGGCCACGGTAGCGATACGAAGAGTACCGTGAAGCCCCAATGACAAGTGAGCTTTGATTTTGGAGTGCTAAAACAATTTGCCTTAAACAAGACATTCTTCGTTTCCCCTTTTGTATAAACAATTTAAGTTAGGGTTCGGAGGATAATTTTGCTCCAGCAACAGCTAAAGGGCCAGAGAACACCCTAAATAACTCTAACCTGTGGATATAGGGGTATAGGCTTTTGTAAATCTGTTTGTCGTGAACCTTAATCGCAGATAACAGTTAAACTTCATCTTCTTCAGATAAACCCAGACAGATCTGCCCAAACACCAGACCCATAGCCTATGTCATGCATATTTCCACCACCCAACGGCACTTTTACATCTGTACACATTCACACCAGGCCTTGATTTGCCAAACATTTCTTATCGTAAGTCCAAGAAAGATTACATAAGCCGCATTAGACTTTAGTACCTTAATTAGGGTTATGAACATCTCGCTACAATGTAAGCTTTTTCAAAAAGTAAGTAATTAATGATTTTCCTTCAATAACACAGACTACGCCTTAGGCTAAGTAGACAAAACCCGATTGAACTGATTTGGAACCTCTTGGTTAAGGACAATTACTGATTATACTCATAACCGAGTCTATATTGTTCTAATAACTTACGTAAGTCTATTGTTACTACCTATACATGCATACGTATGTGTCAGGTTGTAACGTCTTTCAAGTCAAGCTATATTCACCCAAGTAAGTCATAAGCATGTCATACGCCCACTAATATACCCCTAATTTAATTGAATTTACACGACACTCAACGGCAAGTTTACCGAGTTTAATTTTTAGCCAGTTAAATGCATTACGTAGTTTTATTGTTCGTTTTTTTTATTTGGACAAATCACCCAACTGGTCAATGATGCCATATTAATGGCCTATATTTGGCATTTGAAAAGATTTACAGGCAATAGAAGGTGCATGCGTCCAACGGTACCCGAACGTCTTTGCGTTTACGCCGATACATTGACTTCCATGGCGAAATAGACGAAAAAAAATCGTGGGCTCAGTTTAGCGTTTGGGGGCCTGGCGTTTTTACTTTAGGCGCTCAACTGGCTGCTTTAGGAAATAAGGTCTGAGGCTATCTGAATTAATGCCTTGAGATTGGAATGTAATCGATGCAACTTTAAGCAGGAATGAGGAGATGTTAGGATCACATGGCAAGCACCAAAAGCATCCAAAGTTTGGTGCTACCGGTGAATGAGATGTACAAAGTGGCTGAAGTGCTCTAAGAGTGCTTAAGAGTGCTTGAGAGTGCTGGTGTATGGGTGCTGGTGCTTAAGAATAGTTTTCGTGGAAACATCCGGACACCACAGTACCCCCACCGGCAGCACACGACCGCGACGCGTCAGGCCATATGGTAAATCCACGACCACTCTACTTCTGCCATCGCTGCGTAAAATTTTTCCTCCATACATATATCTTCCAGAATACCAGCTTATTTAACACGTCCGTTTATTATAAGCATTAATGGCTGGAAGTAGAAGAATGAATCGTCTTATAATCTGCCCTAGATACTTTACAAATGTTTAGTGTGGTTCGCTTGATGATCACATCTCTCTTAGAAGTGGTGATTCTGTGATTTAAATAGTACAAGAGAACCGTTGATTGTATCAAACAACAAGGTTTATCATTGGGCTTCCCTTGGCGTCCAAAGATTGGCTGTAGTTAAGGTTTTCGTACTTTCCTTTTCGTACTCTTTTCACGTTTTTGCACACTTTTCACCTGCGTACACCCACCTTTTCGTACTCCCCTTTTAGTACATTCAGCTTTTCCACTTTTCACCTTTTTGCACACTTTTCGTACCTTTATTAATTTTGACTTCCGCGTATTTAACTGTTTTCGTCTGATAATATCAAAACAAACTACTAACTTATCTACCAAGAGACCATTGTCTAGGGTAAGTGTTTAAGAAGTGTTCTATAAGAAGATTTCTATAAGAGCTCCACAAAAGACCAGTGTGTTGTCACAGTGCCACAATCCCAGTACAAAGAGAATAGAATCCATTAAGCCGTACCTCGTTTCTTCCTAAGCCCCTATGTTGAAGCAGGTGAACGTCAATAAACAGAGACTGATCTCCAAACCCACCCTTGTCGCCCACAACAACTCCAACGTCAATGTCATCCTCGTGTCCAACTTCAAATTCGAAAAAGAAAACCCCTTTGAATTGTCTGTCAACAAAGGCGACTTGTTGAAGTTTATAGGCAAGAGACCGGGCGGCTGGGTCCTTGTGAAGTCCTTGGACAAGTTGGACAACTGCGGGTTGATTCCCGCCAGTTATGTGGACGTTGTGATCAACGACTCCACCAACCCCATCACGTTAGAATGGCTTACGGCCGACGAAAAAGGGCCTGCTGCTACATCTGCCCCTACCACGCCTGTGTTGAACAAGGCCGTCAAGGATATAGGCGACACTTTGGATTCTGTGACGTTGGCCAGTCCAAGTACTCCTAAAGTCAATGGTGATGCCGGTTTTTCATTCAGTCCCGGTAGTACTGCTAGAAGCAATAGTACTGCTAGAAGCAACAGCACTGCCAGAAGCAACAGCACTCCTAGAAGCAACAGTGACACCCCCAGCTACTCATTCAATCCCAGGGCTGCCACGTCCACCAGCGACTCACGGGCCTCGTTCATGAACCCTTACATGACGGTGAAGCCCCAATTAAAGGACTTCAAGAGCGACTCCTTCAGCAAATTCAAGCCGTTGAACACCAATATAACGCTGGAGGACGGTCCCCTTACGCCCATAAGCCCTGCTGACGAACGAACTCCCCTGAACTCAGCAAACTCCACTCCCATCCCCACACCAAATACTCCTGTCAGCCCTAACTCCGTTTCAATGCCTGGCAAACCCGCAAGTCCTCACGCCAAAATAAGCCCCAACAGCTCCTTTTCAATGCCCACCAAGCCAATTGGCCGGAAATCTTCCGTATCCACGCTACTCGGCAAACACACCTCCAAATCTCCGCCCTCCGCCGACAAGATTCCTCGAGGATCCATTGGCAGTCCCATACTTACAAGCCCTTTGGGTACAGCCACGCTTAAACTGGACAGTATCGACTTAATTGACTTTGAACAAGAGAACTACCAGCCTACATCACAACTTGTTAGTATTTCCATATCCAATTGCCTTATCCACAACGATAGGTACTGGTACAGAATAGACTTGAAATACCCCAACCAGAAGGTGCTCATTGCTAAATTCTACAACGATTTCTACAATTTACATTTGGATATCCTTCACCACCAGAATCTTCCCAAATTACCCCCACCAATAGAGCTTAATCAGAAAGATAACGACTCCATCTCCAATATTCTCAAGAGATGCAACGAGCTTAACAATTATTTGAATAAGTTGGTAAAGCTAGACATCCCACAAGTGAATGCCTGGTTGAACTTCAAGAACAACGCCAACTATTTGATTGTTGATGGTTTGAACGCTAACCACAACCAGAATGATTTGAACAATAAGATTTTGAACAACTCCGTTAACTTGTTGTATCGTAACCTTAAAGTGAACTTAATCAATGGGTCGGCCACTTTGGTGTTGCACTTGAACAAAAACGAACTTTCCAATTTGAATGTAATGAAATCAATGGTGGCCAAGCAAATTCGGTTCAACCATTTGCTTATCAATATTAATGGCAAGTACGAGCTTATTGATGGAATTGGCTTTGATTTCATCAAGCTGGTAGAGGAGATCGACCTACGAATTATCAATTAACAGACAATTGACTGTCAAGACAATCCCATTGACCCTAACCGGACAACAACAGAGCCAAACGGGACAACCTGTCAGTCCAACAATAGCTTGGAGTAGTTGGTAAGTGTATTTATTAGTGTAACAATAACAAAGACCTGCATACAACCGGAGTTTCAGTTCGTAAACGCTTGCCAACTCTTTACGTTCATTCTAGTTTATGTCTTTGAGGCACCAAACTTTATTCTACCATCATTAGAGTTACAGTTAGCCCTCGGTACACAGAAGAACACGCTAGAGAATGCCTAGCCAGATTTAGACATGTAGAGAATATCTGAGCTGAATGTCAGATTTAGACATGCTAGAGAAATCTAATGGCTAGACAGAACAAATATAAACAAACACATTGACGTGCAATGTCTTGTGATAGGACGACATTTTTTCTTCGCCCACAATTACGGGGCAGAAACCTGCAGCACTGATTGTCGGCGAATGCGCAATTCGGCCACTGGCACCGCTAGAATATGTCTCAAGTGGCGGCCCCCGACTGTCAACACTAACGCAAAAAAAGCCTGCTCCCAGACTAATTGAGACGAATAGTTTTTGTGGTATTGTATGCAGGCGCGTGCTCGTGTCCTTTTTTGTCCCAATTGGGAAACCAATGCCAGAAACAAAGCGATGCCAAAACAATAGCACAACAAGAACCATTTCTTCATCTGGGCACTTCACCAGTCTTATATTGCCAGTCCCAGTCCCAGTCCCAGTCACTCCACACATGCCACTCCAAGCCCTCAGCACCCCAACAAAGCACAACACTTCAAGCTCGGCCACGCCCCTTATCCGCCCGTTATCCAGGCGTCGCCAATTATATCCACTACTATTTTTTCACTAAAACCGCGGTGCGCTCGTAACCTCATGTGGGCCAACCGAGCCGGGTTTACCACCTGATAACACTCATTTAGTGTTTAAGCTCAGCAATTTCTTTTTAAACAGTCTTTTTGTACACAACTTCATCATCTCCAGGGGTTCACTGCTCACCTTCGAAGTGTCGATCACGCCCCGTCAAACAATCATCCCGATGTTCTCTTGGTCGCAGTTATTCCCTTTTGGTACATTTTTCCTGCGATTGTGCATGTTTTCTATTGTATTTTGTGCCTATTGTTTAGCATTGGTACCTCTTTGTGCCTATTATTGCGCCTATTATTGTACCTCTGATTGTAGGCACAACTACACCAATTGTAGGCACCCATACACCAATTGCAATCAGCCATTCGCGTGGTAACTTTTTTTTTTATTTTTATCGTTTTCTTCCTCTTTGGAAATAAACAATTTATCCATTTTTATCTCTTCATTATATATAGGTAAATCGTACCCCTTTGATATTTTTCTGTGTATATTGTTTGTAAAAAATGTCTTCATCGTTGTTGAGTTCTAGGCAACAGAAGAGCAAAAGGAACTTGAAGAACTTGAAGAACCTCACAATATCGTCTCCTATAAAAGACTATGCCACTCCCAAAACATTTTCCACCTCCTCCTTAAGCTTGCACGACACAAACTTTCTGCCCAAGACCAAGCCTCCGTTGGTGATTTCGGTTCCTTTCAGTGCCAGCAGCTCCAGTTTCAGTCCCCATAGCCCTCATAGTCCTGCTTACAGTCCTGCTTACAGTCACACTCCTGCCTACACTCCTGCCTATAGTCCTGCCTACAGTAACACTCCTAGTGTCAGTCCTTACACCTACAGCCCCGTAGAAAAACACCAAATCACCCAGACGGTGATTCTCGTGGCCCGGTACAGCTTTACACCAGAAACTCCCGAGGAATTGTCCCTTACTCCTGGCGACTACCTCAAGTTGTTGGACAGGCCCGGTGACGGATGGTTGAACGTCAAAAAGATTGGCGATAATAAAACCGGGTTAATCCCCGCCAGCTACGTCCAAATTAAGGTCAACGATTTGATGAGCCCCGTAACCCATGAGTGGTTGACTCAAGTAGACGACGGTGCTGAAAATGAAGCTACCAACACAACCACAGACTCCGACTTGTTTGACTTTGAAAAACCGTCGAGTTCAAAAATTGGGTGCAAAAGCGTCAACGTTTCCCAGGTCCTCACCGACCAAGAGCGGTACTGGTACCGTATCGACTTGAAAATGCACAACAACGACGAAATTTACTTGCTAAAAGGCTACCATGACTTCTACAACTTGCACTACAAGCTTTCCCTTCTCAAATTCGACAATTTGCCCAACATGCCCCAACCGTTCCGGTCTTCTGATACCCACGACAAAAAATACTTACAGAACGTGTTGGTACGCTGCAATGACCTCAATGTGTACCTCAACCGTGTCATTAAGTTGCCGTACTACGAGAACTGTGGAGAATTGGCAGACTTTTTCAATAGCCCTTCAAAAATAGTCAATCCTCAACATGGCGATGAGTACATCAACGGAACATTGATGCCGGGGGCTGTCAACCTCATCGACATGCTCCAGCCCACCCACAACTCCAACAAGAAAAACTTTGTGCCCACGGCCCCATTGCCCATTGTGGAAAGCGAAAGCACCAACAGTCTTGCGTCGTTGATCGACAGTTACGAGCGGAAGGACCCCCAGAACCACGACCACGAGCCGCAGAGTCCCATTAAAGGACTTCAGGGCCCCCAAAACCCCCAACACCAGAGCTCTCGGTCCACCAGCTCTCAAAACTCCGACTACACTTCTTCCAGCTCCAAACCCGATGACTCGGAGTCAGTATTCTCCAAATCGTCCCCCGTGACACCCGAGGCAAATACCCACCACTTCTCCGACGATATCCTTACGCCAATTACGCCTATTACCCCCACAACACCCCCAACTTATTCAAAATGCTTTTCTCCAGAATATGTCAAAATCAAGGTGCATCTCAACAACCAGGAAAATGACATTGTTGTGGTCAAAGTCACCAACAGTAACATCCAGTCCATGCTTGACATCAAGCGGTTGGTCAGCTACAAGATTTACAAAGACATAGAGTTGGTCAACCACTACAAATTGGTGGTGCCACACCAGCATATGACAGACGAACAACTTGTAAATCACGTCAAGACGTCGCCGAAGGTTTCGTTGACGCTTGTCAGAATCAGGGGGTCCATTTAGACAAAGAACAATTTACGACCGCATGTATATGGTATAATAGTGTAATATAATCGACAATGCAAGAATAGTATGCAAGAAATAATATGCAGGACGGATCTATCAACCATATAGCTGGTTCTCATTTCTGTCAAGGTATACGTGGCATGTTTTATATGGTTTAGTGTTTAAGGATGCCAGTCGCCTTTCAAGTGTCGCAAACCATTCCGTTTTGGCTTTACAAGGCGGATAAGATGTTTTAATCTTATTTTTTAAGTGAAATTTATTTTTTACAACTTTATTTGCAATCTGCCATGAATATATAACCCAGTGAAGTTCTTTTTTTTTGCAGACATGGCAGATTCTGATATAGATTCTATTGTTTCGGGAAATTCGGAGTTCAGTCCTTTGGGAAGTGCCTTGAACTCTCCTACGTCGGTAAGGTTTGATCCTCCCAGCGACAAACCCCGGATTGTAAGAATAAAGACAGACGAAAAGAGTATAGACAGAAGGAGCACAAACAGAAGGAGCACAGACGAAAGGAGTACAAACACAAGGAGCACACATAGTGTCACCGAAGCAAGGAGCATGGAAAGAAGACCCACCCTTTTAAATGTGTTCAAGAGAAATAGTCTCGAATTCCATGGCCATTTACAGGAGACCAAAAGAATAAGCAACACCAGTAACACCAGCAGTGGGTCCGACTCGACAACAGGGTCCATCTCATTGTTTCGAACCCTAAAAGTGAGAGACCCCAACCACCTCAAAGTCAAAATAGATATGGGTGTGGACTACGTGACAGTGAAGCTCAGAAAAGACCGGCTTTTCGACTTGGACGACTTCATCAACGTTATCAGGCTCAAAGCGTGTTCGTTTCTGAAGGTGTTTATAATGTTTGAGAATAACAAGCTCAATTCACTAGAGATAAGTCCATTTCTACGAGATATAGTGTTTGACTATCTTTTAGTAAAGGACAAGGTGTTAGTAAAAGTAGAATAGATTTACAATAGAATATACGGCCGGTCCGGTTTCGGGGGATATCTTCTTTACGGCTCATAGTTGCTAGGGTTTTTTAACACAATAGCACGGCTTTTAAAGCTTAATAGCATGCTTCTGTTGCATCTTTACGATGCACAATGATACAGCTTGTGTCCTTTTTGGTGCCAAAAATTGGTGTAAAAAATACCTTCCTTTAGCACATCATGTCTAGACTTTCCGGTTTTATTTTCTATGCACTGTATTGAGTTCTTCAGCAGATGATAGTTTGGTTTCCAACTTAGGGTTTAAGCTCAGAAAATTCGCCAGTTTTAGTACAACCATTACCGTTTTTGGAAGACGTTGCTTTTTAAGATTCTAGAAGAGCTACGGCATGGCCTCGACCTGCTGTTCGACTTAACCCTTCCGACGTTCTGCCAAGAGAGTTCTATCCAGTAAAGGAGTAGTTCAACCGTTGGATTAGTGGATTAAGACAGTGGAAATCGTTGTTCTGTATGCAGGATTTAATATTTCTGGTGTCCGGGTCTGGTGTCCGGGTCAACTTCTTGGCGGTATACAGGCGTGTCAGTCTATGGTCTCCTGTACTAACGGCCGCTCTTTGATGTCATCTGCACTGTCTGGTAGCCCCTAAGCCGCCCTTTTGGTTCTTTCTTCTTTCCTCTTTTGGTCTTGCTAATTCGCAAAAATCTCACGTTTTTAATTACCCATGCAATGACCTTATTCAATATGGATGATCTTAACGATCAGGTGTCGCAGTTGAACTATCGTATCATAGATACGCCTGGTTCTTCGACCCCAACACCCTCAAAGCTTCGAAACCACGACGCGTCCTCCGATAAAGATACATCGCTCTCGGATATTGATCCAGTTGACGATACACGTGAAGATGTAGCGGTTGACGACTCCCAAGACGCGTACGAAGTACGTCCATATGGTGGCAGTGAAGAATATCTTCCAGTTCCCCGGAAGAGCAGAAGAGGCAGTCATTCTGTGGACTTGAGAATCGCAGAGCCTTTCATATCCAGCTCCGTCAAACACGAAGACTTCTACAAGCCTACGGTTGAAGATTTCGAGCCCATGATGGTGTTGGGTAAGGGCAGTTACGGTAAGGTTTTGTTGGTACGTCAATTGTCAACTGGCAAATTGTTTGCTCAGAAACAGCTTAAGAAAGTCAGTTTGTTAATGCACAATGAACTCAATCTAGAAAGAACCTTGAATGAAAAGAAGATCTTAGAACAGGTCAACCACCCCAATATCGTGAAGTTATATTACGCGTTTCAGGATTCCAATAAGGTGTATTTGATATTAGAATACTTGGATGGTGGTGAGCTATTCTACCATTTGAGTCAAGAATCTTTTTTACCAGAAAATAAAGCCGCTTACTATATTGCTCAGTTAATATTGGCGTTAAGGTACTTGCACTTGCATTTGCATGTTATTTATAGAGACTTGAAACCAGAAAATTGCATGTTGGATTCAAATGGCAGTTTGGTATTGACAGATTTCGGATTGTCAAAAGTTAACGATAATGAAAAATCCAATTCTTTTATCGGCACCATTCAGTATATGGCGCCGGAAATCTTGAGGAATGAAAGCCACAGCTACGAGGTCGACTGGTGGTCCTTGGGATGCATTTCCTTTGATCTAATAACCGGCAATCCGCCTTTCACCGGTAATAATAACAAAAAAATATCCGATAAAATATTGGCTGCAAAAAAGAATTTGAAATTCCCATTCTACTTGTCATTGGACGCTAAAGACTTTTTGAGGAAGTTGTTGGTGACAAATGTTGATAAGAGATTGAATCTTGATAATGACAGCGAGTTTGAAAAGATCAAGAGCCATAGATTCTTCCGCAACATCGACTGGAATGTAGTAGCCAATCCTGATGACCACCCTGATTTCCTACCACCGATATTGCCAGTGATTACGAACCCCATCCTAGCGGAAAACTTCGATAAAGAGTTTACGGAGATGTCCTTCACTCCACCAAATAAACTCAATGATGACATTTTATATGTCAAAGACTTCACTTTTACCAACGAGAAATTTTTGAATAACTATCCCAGCTTTAGGGATAAGAATATATAGATAACACTCTGGTACAAGAGTGTATAGATGTCCGGTTATGATATGGGTATGGTTTTATTTATTTATTAAAATGTATTATATGAACTTGAGCGTACACGCTTTTACGTTTTGATTGCAAATTTTGCAACAATCACAGAAAATATAAGTTATGACAAAGCTGCTACAATATTTAAAATCAATGTTATTAAAAATGCTATTTCATATTACCTATTACACTATAATACAACTAAAACTCCAAAAATCACCGAGTTTAGTACTATTTTGATGACCAAAGTCTTCCCCAAAGATAACTCCCACCGATTAATCATATTGATGTTAAATAATTTGAGGACAATCACCACTGGCAAGAAATTCAAACTGTCGTTCAAATAAACACTTGAGTACACGAGAAGACTACCGGCCATCCACACCAATTTGTTTAAATAGCACAAGAGTACTTCCCAAGTGGTAAGGTCTCTTATGATTCTGTAATTGAACTTTTCGAAAATAGGATCAAATTGAAGCTTGTGCCTGTCAATGTCAAGTGAAACATTGACATAATTAGTGAAATCTTCCCTATTGATTTGAAACCCTTTGTTGGGACGACACCACTTTCCGGAAACTTCATCATCCGTCGAGTTATAGTTGTTCTGAGCACAAGTCAATAGACTGCTTTGAATAGAACAACTCTCATGGTCCAAATTACTTCTGGGTTCAAACTGAAACTTTGAAAGCTTCTTTTTTATGCTGTGTTGCTTTTTCGACATGGGAATCAACCAACTTATCCATTTATTCCTGGCACCCTCAGACTGGGACTTTTTAGGAGCTTTAGAACTGGAGTGGGATCCCTTATGCTCGTGATTGTAGCCGAACCCTCCGCCACCACCACCGCCGAATTTGATCTTACTGCCATCTGGGAAGGTGTATTTGAAGTTGCCACCACCCCCACCACCGCCTCCCCAATTGGTGTCTGTGGTGTGCACAGATTCGTTGTCCAAGTCGTCATCAACAATTGCATCTGGAAACCTGTGCTCTTCTATGAAAGGCGACGAGTCAATGTCCACACCAGAACTGCTAGGGCCTTCATCACTGCTATCGTCCACTCCTGGTATATCACTTCTCATCACAGCAGTCGCTGACGCTGTTATCAAATGAAAGGTATTTTTGGGGGACACAGAATACAATCTGTCAACGAGATTGTAACAAGATTTGAATTTGTTGATATTCTTGGGGGAAGACTCCATGGCCCTTGGAAGCGTCACACTACTCCTCTTGCGGTTGTTTGCAAATGAATTATGGTTGAAGTTGTACTGCTCCGTTTGGGTGACATTTGTTGCAACATGGGTGTGTCCACAGGGAAATTGGGACGAGCAAGATGGTGATGGTATGTTGTCAGGCGCTTGTATGTTGTGACCTCTGCGGGAGTGTCTCTCAGGAGTAATATCGAAATCGTGGTCCTGGATATCGGCCACCGATATTTTCTTCGGAAGTATCCCCGCCAACGTCTTATCGGAGTCACAGGAGTCCAAAGAGTTATCCCTTCTCAAAGACTCGGCAATTTTCAACGCCACATCGTTCCGTAGCTCATCATCATACGTCTCCATGTAGCTGAAGTCATCGCAAAGCTTCAAAAACACCTCGTTGTTTTTGTAATAAAAGTACGGCATAAACTCATAGACGAACTCCCATGAGTTGATAACCACAAACACCAGAAGTATCGCCAACACATGCCACACCGTCAACTTGCTGGCCCACGTATCATCGTCCAACTGGTGAAGCGCTATGAACGAAATGATGATAAATTTCACAAACTCTTTCACGATGGGCTGAAGGTGGGAGTTGAATGTATTCTGGTCGGAAATCTTGAAGATCATCTTGAACCGATTTAGCACCTGAAGCAACAAGCTAAGGAAAACACTGAAAACCACACATTTGAGGATTTCGGTGGTTGTAGGAATATAGTGGTGTTTCCAGGGTTTTAAATATACAAGGGCTAGCACCGCCAAATTCATTATTACCACTATAGGCATCACCACCAACACAAACCTGGTGTTGTGCATAGTGACAAAATGTACAACTACTGATAAAAAGTGATTGTATAATAAAGTGATGATTTGTTTGTAATATTTTATTCCCCATTTGGTGCGATATAATAATTTATCATCCTAAATATTTTATCATGGGAGACAGTAAAAGAGTTATTCCGTTGGAAAGCAACCCCGCCATCTTCACGGAAATGGCATACAAGTTGGGTCTCACGCCGGTGTTGGAGTTCCACGACGTGCTTTCGTTGACAGAGCCCGATTTATTGGCATTTTTGCCGCAGCCAGTCTATGGCGTCACTTTGCTATTCCCCATAACCAAGGAGTATGAGGACTACCGCAAGAAATACGACTCCACCAAACCTGCATATAGTAACGAGGACATGGAGACCGTCAAGTGGTTCAAACAGACCATTGGAAATGGCTGTGGATTGTACGCTTTGTTGCACATATTGGCGAATTTGCCATCGGACTTGATCATCAAGAATCTGTTGATCCAAGAGAATTTTTTGAGTAAGTTGCAAGCACCGAAATCCGTGGATGAAATTAGCCTGTTGGTGGAGAAATTGGAGAAACTGATCCAGATGGATGATAATTATGGATCACAGGGTCAGACTGCCGCTCCTGCACCAGAAGAGTCGGTGGAATTGCATTTCATCAGTTTTATTAAGGGTAAGGATAACCATTTGTACGAGTTGGATGGGAGGAGAAACGGCCCTGTTGATTTGGGGGAGTGTGTTGATGGCAGTAATATAATAGAGGATGTGAAGTTGAATGAGAAGATCCAATTTTATATTGAGAATACCAATGAGGAGAACAAGCAGAATTTTGCCATGATCGCCATGAGTCCATCGTTGGACTAGGGGTATAATAGCTACAAGTCCATTATTATTGGGTCAACAGTCCTTGATACTTGGCCCAGAGTGTAATAATCATGTCTTTCATTAGGGTAAAAGTTCGGCTTGATGCAATCATGGCTATACCTGCCCCTTGATGTCTATCCTCTTGAAATTGGTCTTCATCATCAACCCCATCACCTGTGGCCGTATAATCGTACAGTCAATGTCGTTGTTTTCCACAAATTCATGCAATTTATGAACCTCCAAAAACTTCATCACCTCATCCACACTGGTACTGAAAATTTCCGAAACAAGATCAACCGAAACCTTTCGGTAACTCTTGACCAAGATATTCAACGTTTTGATTTTCTGCTTTTCCACCAAGAAATTGACTATTAAAGTGTACGCCAACGGTAATGGTTTGAACTCGTCTATCAACTGGAAAAACTTGTAATAATTGGAAGTCAACACCAAGTTCTGAAGTTCGATGGCGTGTTTGACGTACTTCAACTTTTCAAGCTCATCTTCTCCAGTGTATTGTCTTTTGAGTACTTTATACCTAATCTTAAAGATTTCTGAATGATTTTCCACCATTAACATGTATAAGATTCTATAGCACATGAACTCCAACTCCGTTCGGTTCAAATGACTGTTTCTAACACTCTTGGAGTCAAAGAAATACTCCAATTGCGTCACACATTGGTTCATCTCTCCTAAATCGTTATTTTTGATGGAGATTTTGGCATTTGTTTCATACACGTACATGGTGAAATCATTTTTCAAATGCTGCACCGTCATGTCCTGACGAATGGCCTTGAACTGGTCCTTTATGTAAGAATAAGGCTTTTCATCTACCAAATCTATAAGCCTCTTCATAGCCCTCTGCAACACCGGCTGCGGCCGCACGAGATTCGGGTCTGGTTCTGATGTGAGTCTATAGTACCTTTTTTCAAGCGTCTGACATCTTCCCAAAAACGCCCCATCTGGACCGGTGGTTGCAAGTTGTGGTTTTGGAGGTAGACCAGGCAGGGGCAGGTTGAATCTCTCGAGTCGCTGGCGCTTTTTTTCGTCTTCCTGCTTAGCTTTTCTTTTGACGGGGACCAGAACTGGCCTGGCTGCCATATCCGGTCTGGCGGGTACCAGGTCGGGTAAACTGATAGGTAGGCTAGATGGACTAGCCGGTCTAGCAGGACTGGACAGACTAGACAGAGACACACTCTCAGCATTCTCAGAATCACAGAATAGCACCAACTCACAATTATCAAACACCGGAAGCTTTTGCTGCGACCAGTCGTTCACAAACAACTTCCCACTAGTTTCTGCTCCCATAACCAACTCCCTGATCTGTTTCTGAGCTGCCAATTTGTCTTTGGCACTAAGTAGTTTGGATCTCGATAAACATCTATCCACAAATTGTTCCAAAGAATCCGGCCAGTTTTGGGTTTCTTTCTTGTCTTCTTTTTTCTCTTTCTTCCTACTTCCACCGGAAGTAGGCCCCGACTTTCTCTTGGACCCTGACATTCACTGTTTCGTTCTAGAGGACTTGCTGTGTTTCAAAGGGTACGGTTAATTTAATGCGAAATAAATTCGAGATGATTTTAAATCTACTATCAATTTAACATTTGGTAATCGGTTCAATTGGGACTTGTCTCTGGACTTATTGGTGAATTATCTTACTACCCACACCCACACCCACACACCAGAAACACACACACGCGGCTAAAAACACATACCCACACTTGAGTCCATAAGCTCAACACCTGCGATTTTTGGCTAATGAGATCTGCTATATTTAACAGCGACAGAGACTCCCCCAACCGAAGCGGCATACGAGCTCGAAACGCGTCGGCGTCTCCAAGACTCTCGACGTCCACCGGCTCGTCCGTGGGAAAGATAAAAAAGTTGCTGGATCTAAAAAGAGGCCGGTCCTCCAGCCCGTATGTGGCGCCTGGATCACCAAGACGATTGATCAGCTGGAATTTAGACGACATGATCACGGCGTACCAAGAGAGTAGGCTGTTGCCGCAGCTTCTTTCGCCGACGCTTCCGGACTTCTTGGGGGATAATGACGACAAGAAGCTGAGGCCTGATTTGGATGATATGCCTTTAATTCATTTGTCACCGCCTGACCTGAAAGGCTCGGTTGATTTGTCACCAGCTGGTCTGAAAAGTTCCAGTTCCATATCTGCATTTACACCCAAGCCAGCCAGGAACGACGTAGCGCTGCCGGTGAAGAGAAAGCCCCGAATAAAGTGGGTAAATAAAATAGACGATGCTAAACCTCGTTTCTTGTTACGGTTCCTGTACAAGCCAAAAAACCTGGAAGAGAATGTCACGGGACTCAGGATCTCGGTGGACAAGAAAGAAAAGGCTAGGCCTTCCACGCCAGTGCAGAAACAAGTAAAATCCACGTCTGTGCAGAAACCCATAGTGTCAGGAAAACACACTCCGGTGGTGCAGAACCGGCCTTCGACTCCTGTGAGACCCACTTCCAAGCCAAGCGTAGTGTCCAGAGAGACTCTGAAGGACGATGTTCAGGAAATCAAGAAAGAGGACATGAAGAAACAAGAGGTCAAGGTAATCAAGAAAGAGACCAGGAAGGAAGAAGAATCGAAAAAAGAGATCGACTACGTCAAAATGAAAAACCACTGGTCAAGAGTTGCCAAAGAAACCAAATTCATATCGGAAAAAACCGACGGGGCACTCTCCATAATCATGGGACTCGATGCATTGATTTCGTTTGCAATATGCTACGAATACGACGATAAACTGAAACACAAAATGAGGGTTCCTCCTCTGCTGAACTCGTGGATTTCTTTGTTGGATGAAACCACCCAATCCATCTCCATTATAAAATCATACTTGAACAACCACGAATTCGAAGACATCAAGAAATACCTTGCATGTTTGGAAGGAGTTTTGTTTAAATTCAAGGCCGTCACATTGAAGCGGGTCAGTTCGAATTGTGAAACGCTAATCAGCCAGGAATCTGATGTGAACAAGAAGTTGGAATTATACCAGCAAATTCAGAAAAACAGCCATTTGGTGGATGAATGCGTGAAGCAGAGTGAAACTGTATGCCCCGGTGTGGATTGGTTTATTAGGACCAATTTTCCAGAAATTTGGAGCAAAAGAGCTAAAAATTTTGCAGCCATTCCTAATAAAGGGTACTATCTTCCCATCAATACTTATACACAGTTGGGTGAGTTTATTCAGTTTTTCTGTCACTTGTTGGAAGAGTTCATTGGGATCTACAACAAGGTTTGCAAAGAGGACTTGATATACACCTTGAAATCGCTGGTTAGAGAGCATTAATTGTTGTATAGTTAAATGCATTGTCCGTCATCGTTAAAGTGTCTCTACCCTGTTTCTTCTGTATACCTGTAAAGTGTCCCAGATACTTTCGTAAAGCGTCTTCTCCCTCGCTTCTCCTTCACTTCTCCCTCTTCAAGTACTTCTCCTTATAAATCCAGCTATTCCCAATAGACTTCACCCCCAACGTCTCACTCAACCGGTACCACGCAGAAGCAATGTAAAAGTCCTTTTTTCTTGTCTTTGTCTTGGTGCTCCATAATTCACCAAGCTGAAGCATGGAGTCGGAGTTTCCTCGGGAAGAACTAATACTCAAGCACTTGATTCCAAGCTGCTCATTCTTTTCCACTCCCCAGCCATTAATGAAATGATTCCCAAGCTCTTCGTAAGCTAATGCCATAGGATCAGCCTGTGCCTTGATGGAGCTGATGAGCTTACTTATTTGAGTGGGAGATAATTTGGAATAATACTCATATAGCGTAATTGGGTTTATTTCCGTGTTGTCGTTATTGATGTGGTTGATGGTCAACTTGAGCAAGTCGTCGAACCGGAGATCATACACCTTATTGGTAAATGCGTCGCTGGGGCTTTGACTGATCAAAACGCTCCGACAAAGCCATTTCACCGAGTTCTGGTCGTTCTGCTTGACTCCATGACCAATTTTCAACGCCATGGAATACAAATACATGGCTCTTATGTAGTTGAACGGCGGACTAGCAGCTATTTGCAACTGGTACGAGGCTTCTCGATGTTTTCCCGCAGACCTTAGCTGCAACGACAATTTCGTTCTGGTTTCAGCACTCAAATCCGCCAGCTTGCCATTAGGAGACGAACCGTGAGTATAATCTGAAACACTTCTCTTAGCTACTGGCGTACCAGGAGACATAGATGAGGTGGTGGTTGGGGCAGCAGAGACCGATCTGTTTCGGCCAATGGTGTTATTGCTGGTGATACTTTTCTGTTTGTGGAGCTGAGTCGTTTCAATCGAGTCGCCAGAAGAATTAAAGTTGAACTCGTCGTATTCGTCATAATCGTGTGAAAGTTTGCCCAACTCAGGGCTTTTGTAACTTCGGCCTGATACTATGGAAGCGGTATCTGCCAGAATCGAAGCGTGGAACGAATCAATGGACTTATTTCGACTGGGATGCACTACGCTACTGGGAACGTTCTTAACAGCAAAATTGCGATTGTCTTTGCTGGCGTCTCTGTTAAAGTTGTTGGAAGGATACCGGGACGGCACGTGACTGTTGGCATTCGATTTAACAGACGGGTGTCTGAATGGGTTCAGCAAAACCGGCATATTAATCGATCCGTTTCGAGATACTTGGCCATTAAACAAGCTCTTGTTGTTGATATCACTAATACTGAGTCTCTCAAACCGACTGGTGGCCAATTCGTCGTTATCGAAAAGATCTTCGTTTTCCAACCCCAAACGGTCCAACAACCTTCCGTCGGTGCTGACGGAGTCAAAGGAGTAGATGCTATCTCGGTCAAGATTGTGGAGATCCCGATCCCTGTCGTTGTGGATAGGAGAAGGAGAAACGGGGCTTGTGTTGTGTTGATTTGTCGGCGTGGGGCTGGAGTTGGCGCTGTTGGATCGGGCCTTGGCCGTCTGGAGCTCGAGCTGGTGGAGGGGGGACTTTAGTAGTTCATTTTCTGTGGAGATGTCCATGGTGCCAACCCGGTGTGGTAGAAAAAGAATGATTTATGCGAACTGAAACGAGATGAAATGGGAGAGAGAGAGAGAGATAAAGATAAAGATAAAGAGAGGGGAGGGAATACAGGACGATACACAGGGAATACAGCACGAATACACAGAGAGACAGGGAGAAGACTAAGCACAGAAACAAATAAAAAGGCCAACATGCTCTTATCACTTGAAGCCTGGTCATCGACCTCAAGTCACGTGACCAATGCTGACTTCCGACTTGACATCTGATGGTCCTTTTGCTACCATTTCCCCATTTTCGACCCATTCCAGATCCTGTTGAATCCGTGGACCGTCGATGTTCCGGCCCTGTTTGTTTCCGCATCATCTCATCCCTGACTCATCCCTGACTCGTTCCGACTCTTCAAAAAATTGAACGGTGTTCAAGTCGAAATGTAACATGGCACGGTAAAGTTTCAAACCAGGTTATGTCAAACCATCCCACCACGAAACGGCCACCATCACTGGCCCGTCCCACAAACACCGCCA
This sequence comes from Yamadazyma sp. yHKS699, assembly GCA_030580295.1. NCBI lineage: Eukaryota > Fungi > Ascomycota > Pichiomycetes > Serinales > Debaryomycetaceae > Yamadazyma > Yamadazyma sp. yHKS699. Next base: position 519,386 of record JAKTSQ010000001.1, on the reverse strand, counting down.
CAGACCAAAAGGAAATTCATCCCGACCCATTGTCGTGCCAGACTACTACACGGCGAACATTCAAACGGCATTATTCTCCTGCACTGAAGCATCACTATTGTTACACGGCATTACAACGTGTCAATCCGACCGAGGGTACCGGGAAAAAACCGTTTTCTCTCAATTGTTGCGTCCAGGTGAAAGGCGCCAAAAGGCGCCAAAAGCCTCACAAAAAATAACGGGTTTTATCTATCAATACGGTTTCATTTATTCTTCTTCTCATCGTTCAAACTTTTCATCGGGACTCTTCAACAACACCTAGGCTCTTGTCATGACTGCTAGACAATTGAAAGGCATAACCCGCCCAAAGCATTCCCCTGAACACGATCCCTCAACTTTATCCAACTACCACCATTTCGAGGTCCTGAGCACAGACTTGAACTTCGATGTCGACTTTCCCAACCAGCTCATGTCGGGGGACATTACTTTGCATATCACTGCCAAAAATGCGGTGGAGGAAGTGATATTGGATACGTCGTTTTTGACCATCAACTCCGTCAAAATCAACAACACCCCAGCTGCTTTTACTATCAAAGACCGGGTAGCGTCGTTGGGGTCGCCATTGCACATTCCCTACGCCGCAAAGCAAGACACTCTGTTTGTCTTGTTCCTCAGTTTTACTACTACTGATAAATGCACTGCTTTACAGTTTTTGGAAAAGGAAGCCACCGACGGGAAAAAGTTCCCGTACTTGTTCTCACAGTCCGAACCTATCCACTCCCGGTCCTTCTTTCCGTGTTTCGACACCCCGGCCTTGAAATCCGCCTATCTGATGTCGGTGAAGTCGCCTTATAATACGGTGATGTCGGGGTTGGCAGTGGAATCTGCTGAGGCCGGTGTTTACAAATTCTCCCAGCCAGTGCCTATCCCCAGTTACTTGGTGGCCTTGGCGTCGGGAAACATCGACAGATTGAAAGCGGGCCCTAGATCTCACGTTTACTGTGAACCACCTAACTTGAAAAAGTGTCAAAATGAGTTTGAAGGTGATGTGGAGATGTTTTTAAAGGCTGCTGAGAAAATCGTGTTTGGGTACGAATGGAAAGAGTACGACGTGTTGATTTTACCCAGCGCTTTTCCTTACGGGGGAATGGAAATCCCCAACGTGACATTTGCTACTCCTACTATTGTTACAGGAGACAAGTCTAATATTGATGTGGTTGCGCATGAATTGGCACACAGTTGGGCGGGAAATCTTGTGACCAACTGTTCTTGGGAACATTTCTGGCTTAATGAAGGCTGGTGTGTTTATTTGGAAAGAAGAATCTTGGGAGAAGTTCATGGTGAACCATCTAGAGACTTTGCAGCCATTATTGGGTGGTACGACTTGGCCAACTCTATCAATGCCATGGGTGATAATGCTGACAGATTTTCTTCGTTGTACCACGATTTAAAGGACGGCTGTGACCCTGATGACGCATTTTCCGTTGTGCCTTATGAAAAAGGCTCAACTTTGTTGTATTATATTGAAACATTATTCACCAAAGAAAAGTTCAACCCATTCATTCCATTCTACTTCAACAAGTTCAAATACAAGTCTTTGGATACTTACCAGTTCATTGATTCGTTGTATGAATTTTTCACAGAAGACCATGATCTTTTAGACACTATTGACTGGGAAGCGTGGATTTTCAAACCAGGCATGCCTCCCATCAAGCCAAACTTCGACACCACCTTGGTGGATGGATGTCATCATTTAGCCGACAGATGGTACGACGCTATTGTCAGTAAATCCAATTTCGATTTGGAGTTCTGTTTGGAGGACATTGAAGAAATGACTGCCAATCAGTCGGTGGTCTTCTTGGAGTCGATGATTGCGTTAGACAAGCATGAGCATTTCTCATGGACCAAAAATGTCAAGGCTTTGAAGGCTCTTGAGAAGGTGTACGGGGAGATCTATTCCAATGATGGCAATGGCGAAGTGTTGTCGAGATGGTTTTTCTTGCAAGTTGGAGGTGGAAACATGGATTTCTTTGAAGAGTTGGGTGAATGGTTGGGTACTGTAGGTAGAATGAAGTTTGTAAGGCCTGGGTATGTGACATTAAACAAGGTTGATCATGAGAGGGCCGTGGCGTACTACAAGAGATTTGAGAAGAACTACCATCCTATTTGCCAGCTGCTTGTGAAGAAGGACTTGGGAATATAATATGACATAATAGAGCACTATGTAGTATAGATAGATAATACTAGACTTACCAGAGAAATACTGGTCTTCAAGAGAAAGCAGTAGTGCCTTTTTAAAAGTCAGATACCCTTTTTCAGATTTACTATACACTAGCACTTTGGAGAGATACAATACCACTATATTGTAGAGTATAAATAGAACGCCTTTTTCTCACTAATTACCGCCACTTCTCGGCGGCTGTCCCTATTTCTTACTATTTCTCACTGTTTTCTCACTGTGCTATTCTAAGCCTGAAATCGCTCGCCAAAAAATTAACACGTAAATAAACACCAACATGTCGTTCATATCTTCGTTTCCCGTACGTACAGACCCCCCGACCCCCCAAACACCACTTACTAACCACCCAGTTATCACAATTCTCCGAGAGATTGAACCTCGACAGAATCCGTAACGATGTCGGATCTTTACAATCATCCATTTCCAAACTTCGTCCACCACAAGAATTCTTTGATTTCAGAAGAATCAGCAAGCCCGTCAACTTCGGCGAGGCCCAGGGTAGAGTATCGTACAATTTGGGATACTTTTCCGCCAACTACTTGGCTATTGTGTCGTTATTGAGCGTGTATGCGTTGGTGACTAATTTATTGTTGTTATTTGTTATTTTGTTAGTGGGAGGTGGTGTGTTTGGGATCAGTAGGTTGGGCGGTGAAGACTTGGTGCTTCCATTTGCCAGAGTGACTTCTTCTCAGTTGTATACCGGGTTATTTGTGGTGGCCGTGCCTTTAGGATTTTTGGCCAGTCCTATTTCCACCATGATGTGGTTGATTGGGTCTAGTATTGTGGTGGTGTTTGGCCACGCCTCGTTCATGGAGAAGCCGATCGAAACCGTTTTCGAAGAGGAGGTTTAAGGAGACCGGTTTCGAAGGTTTAGGAGACTGGTTCTGAAACTTCAAGAGTGTTTGCAGGAGAAACAGAAAGCTCATTTGGAGAAAGTTGGCCTTAGTAGCTCCGTAATTTAATAGAGCATAAACGTTAGTACGTATTCGAAAAACAAAGTTAATTACTAAAAGTGTATATTAACTACCCAAAGAACATGGCTAGTTTATTATATATATGTGGAAAAAGTTGGAGCTTGTACAATCTACTACACCGACTTAGATGTGCAACTTTGTTCTTCTCCAGTGTCTTCTTTTAGCATTGTATCTGATGGTGTTACCAGTCTTCAATCTGATCCATTGAGGCAATGGTCTGTTTTGCTTTTGGGCTTTACCCAATCTCTTTTTAGTTATGAAAGATTTTTGAGACTAGACTTGTTAGTATGGGATACTGGGTGGTGTGTGGATCTGCTTGTACAAGTTGGGGCTTTAAGCTGGAGGCGCTTCTCTTAGGCTAGCATGTTCTCCATTTCAGTTTAGTTTTAGTCCTTCAGTCCTTGTCGATATAACATATTCAGTGCAAGCTGGTCATTCCAAGCTGTTCAGTGAAAGCCATTCAATGCAGGCTGCTCATTCAATGCTGTTGCACACGCTGTTGCACACGATCTTCATTCACTCAAGCATAATACATACTGGCATCTTCGATAATAAAATTGAACTAGTTTGAAAATTCTTTTTCTCATGATGAATGTATTCTCAGTAGTGCTGGTTAGTCCACGACAATTACTTGCCAAAGTATTTGTGACTGTTTTTCCCACCGCCACGCGCTCTGCACTCAGACCAGTCCCGCACCAGAGCCCAACAGCTGTGGTACCATCAGCGGTAACCACACGCCATTTCTATTTTTCAATGAGAATGTCTGAAAAATTTGAAAATTCTATCCATTAAATACAATGACCAGAACATCCGTTTTAGCTGACGCTTTGAATGCCATCAACAACGCCGAAAAGACCGGTAAGAGACAAGTGTTGATCAGACCATCCTCCAAGGTCATCATCAAATTCTTGACCGTTATGCAAAAGCACGGTTACATTGGAGAATTTGAATACATTGACGATCACAGATCTGGAAAGATTGTGGTTCAATTAAACGGTAGATTGAACAAGTGTGGTGTTATTCAACCAAGATTCAACGTCAAGTTCGGTGACATTGAAAGATGGACCGACAACTTGTTACCAGCTAGACAATTTGGTTACGTTATTTTGACCACTTCCGCTGGTATCATGGACCACGAAGAAGCCAGAAGAAAGCACGTTTCCGGTAAGATTTTGGGTTTCGTTTACTAGACACAAAAATGTAATATACATCCTTAGGATCAGTTTTACCTCTTCATCTCTGGTTAATTTAATGTGTTTAACCGTTGTGCTCTTCAATGTTTCAGATTGTCTTTGGAGAACTAGGGGTGCTGCAGATTGTCTTTAAGAGTACTACGAAGTGCTGTACGCTGTAGTATACTGCTCCTGCTCCACCCTCATAGTGTCTATATCCATACAATCATAATTATATAGTCTATGGTCTACATCAGTGGTCTCTGGTCGCAAGTCTTCAGGGCTGTGGCCCTATCATCAAAAGTCGTGCACCAGACTTTTTCTCGTTCTTTTCCATTGAGAAAAAACTTAACCTGAAAAATTATATCAAATTTTTAACTAAGTTAATAATGTCTACTGGTATGTCAAGAACATAAACAACAGATGATGTGCTGGGTTGGACAATCACTGCAGACGAACAAGCAGTAGAAGCCTTACTTCCTATCTTCCGTGTCTTTCAATGTCGACCCTATGAGGCATCACCAACACCCATTCTCCGTGTCCACAAATCACCACAGCCATCACCACAAATTACACATCACATACTAACATTCACAGCTCAAAAAGACGGTTCCCTTGTTTTCGGGGTTGCAAGAATCTTTGCTTCTTTCAACGATACCTTTGTCCACATCACTGATTTATCAGGTAAAGAAACCATTGCCAGAGTCACTGGTGGTATGAAAGTCAAAGCTGACAGAGATGAATCCACTCCATACGCCGGTATGTTGGCCGCTCAAGACGCTGCTGCCAAGGCCAAAGAAGTTGGTATCACTGCTGTTCACATCAAATTAAGAGGTACTGGTGGAACTAAGACCAAGACCCCAGGTCCAGGTGGACAAGCTGCTGTTAGAGCTTTGGCCAGATCTGGTTTAAGAATCGGTAGAATCGAAGATGTTACTCCAGTTCCATCGGACTCTACTAGAAGAAAGGGTGGTAGAAGAGGTAGAAGATTGTAGTTCTATCTGCTCATTATCTTTGCACAATGATTTATATATTTTAGTTATTTGTGGTTAATCCTTGCATTTTGCAACATATAAAATGTACACCTACGTATTACATGAGTTTTGTGGTCTTTAGTAGGTCTCTCTAGTTAGTTTATTGTTTTGGCTATTCTTCTGATATTGCGAAACATTATTACACCATAAACTAGGACCATAATCAATGAAAGTAAGCCACTAAAGAAAACCACAAACAGACTTACACACAAACAGACAATGAAACTCCTTTCCCGCGTGTGCAGAAGATCCTTTTCCAGCAACAGCGATCAAGTCATCCACACAATTCTTCAAATTTCCACCATCTCACCAAATAAGAACTACGACGCCAAAGAGTCTCGTTTAAAGTTGCCAGAGGTAGGAGCTAAGAAGTTCCGGTTCAAGACTCTTCAACTACATCCTATCAGTGATGCGTTGAAGTCGAAATTGGCCTATGGTGCGGCCAATGAAGCGTATTTAAAAGAGACCTACAAATTGGGTGCACAGGTGATGGATTTTGTTCCGTTATTTAGTAGAATGTCCAATGGGGCCCGACATTCGCGGGAGTTGGAGACTAAAGTGGTCAGAGATTTAGAGAAGAGCCCTGTGCCGCCAGAATTTAGGGTTTTGTTCAAGGAGTTGGGAATTAAAGAGAAAGTTACGGTTCAGCATCTAATCGGGTTGAATTTCATAGACGACGCAGAAAAGTGTTTGGGGAGGTTGGTGCAGGGAATAGAAATAGACACGGAGGCAACCAAAGGAAGTACGAGCAGAGCAGAGTCAATCAAAGGAAGCATAGAAAGAGCAGAGTCAATTGCTGACGTTTTCGGGCCTCCAGTTCTCAAACTAGACCCCCAGTACGTTTTCCACAAAGGCAACCAGTTCACCCTCCCTCCCCTCAACAACACCTCCGAAGCGGTACCTATCCTCTTGTTAAACAGCTCAATATGCAAAGGGTTGGTAACTCCCGCCGCAGCAGAGTATTTGGATCTCCTTTCTCGTGCAGGAAATGCTTTATACAAAGCATTGGTAAGATCGTCGCTATTGAAGTGCTCTTCGGGCGAACACATGGACCTGTTATACTACCTCGCTATTGATGATCATTACATCCAGTTTCTTATGGAAAGAATAGGCATTTACGGCAAGTTGATCGATACCAGTCCAATTAAAGACCGATTGCTGCAAAATAATGCTGCAGATCTATATTACCGGCAATTCGGGCAGTATGTGTCGATCTTGGCCATGACACAAATGGAAGTGTTGGTGAGATGGACCTTGGACCACATGACCAATTACAATGACATATTTGAGTCGATGAACCATCTGGATGTCAGACAATTTGTTAGAGATTTCTCAGTGCACTTGAAACGAGAATTGAGCTATGTGGATCGGTCAAAGATGGCTAGAATGGAGAAGGTGCTCAGGAACGTGACGGTCCCAGAAAGAGCTTCTAATACAGGAGAGAGAGATACATTTGTGTCCATTGCAAGAGACTATATCAGCTACACCGCCTACCGGCTCGCACTGATTCACAAAATAGAGGTTGCCAATAAAAACCAGATGTTGGTGATGAAAGCGTTCAACGACGAGACCCTAGCCAACACAGGGTCTTTTCTAGTGTCCCACAACGAGGAGGCCAAACCATTCGTCAAAGACTTGGTGGCCAGGCTTTTAAACACCAAAATCACAAATATTAAATTCGAACAGCTCATTGGCGAGTTTCCACCCATAAAAACAACCCCCCAGTTCCCTCCGATGCTTGCCCTTGCATCTGTGAACTACCACATTTCCAAAACCTATTTCAAGCACAGTAGAGTGCCTGGAAGAGACAAGACCTGCGAGTTTCTCAAAAAGCTTTCACTCATGGGCTACTCGTTTTATAGGTACAATGTGCAGATGTGGGCATTGCAGAACCACATAGATGCCACAGAAGTAGGTGCCTACCAGGGTCTCTTCACCCTGAAAGTGTTTAAGTCGTTTGTGTACCACCATTTGCAACTTCCTTCCGAAAACGATCCGCAGTATTGCAAACTTGTGGACGACCGAGCCAAAAACCGGTACCTTAAACTCAAAATCGGAGCTACAGGGTTTGACCAGCTCATAGGTGCCATGGCTCTAACCGAAGATCTGGACCATATAATGCGCTGGATCTCCAATTGCATACAAAGCGACATTTCGTCACTTCCTAGTTTGGTGGATCGAGAAATTCCAATTGTGGAACTGGCACCAATGGGATTGACTGCAAAACTCGAATCATACGACTCGGTATTGCAGCAGTTTTACAACAGCTAATACGGAACTAATACCCCAAAGAACTAAAATATGTCAAGCACCTCGGGCTCAAATTTCCCAATGCGGTAATCAAGTCCATTATTTCGGGACCACTGATAAGATCAAGGGTTTCGCAATCATATATATATAGTCTCGGAATCCTATTTTTGATCTACAATGGATTCGTCGTTATTGGTGCTTATACTAGGCGTGGTGACGCTTTCGTTGGTGTTGTCACACAAGCAGGTCAATGCCCTTTTCAACAAGTATTCGGTATACTATAAAAAATACTTATCTACCTCAAATCCTCCCACTCCTAAACTGTCAAGGAAGTCGTCTTATGCTAAAGATGCCGATGACCAAATACCCCTTGAGCCCACTCCGTTGATGATAACTCCAGAACAAGTCAAAACTTACGATGACAGACCTTGGAGGCCTTTCAGATGGCCTTATCATCAAACCATGTCTATTTTCAAGTTAGATCCTAACCACTGGTTGGATATGGATAAGTACTACTGGCACTACATTGAAGAGAAAAGAAGAATCTGGTTCAAGTACGGAAAAGAAAACATTGACTGGTTACCTGAAGGATATGAGCCATCTTTGGAGCTCATGGAAATCGTCACTTCTCATATGTTAAAAAGATATCCATTATTATTCACGTTATTGGAAGATAAAGGAAGTAGAGGCAGAATTGTCAGAAATGAGTTAACCAAAGAAATTCTCGATATGTCTTTACCATTAAAAGAACACCCTTTGCTTTACGTCAGCAAAATGGCCAAAGAAGACTTCTATGTGGTGATGAAAAACCCTAAAGACGACTTACATTACTTGGTGGCTGCAGCAGTTCCATTTCCCGGGGGTTCTTTTGGTATTGATAAGAAAATTGGTAGACATTTGGATGTGATTCACGCAGAAGTGCCTTATTATGAAGAAAAGTTGAAAAAGTCCATGGAAAGATGGTTTGGTAGATTAACCCCAAGTGGGTCGGTTGAAAGGGCTTCTTGGTACATGAGTTGGGACCACAAGTTGCGTCAAAGTAACGTTTATAAGGATGTGCCTGAAAAATTGAAGGATGAGGTCGCTTCTTATGATCCAAAAGACTTTAATGTCCGAGTGGAAAGACAGACTTTAAGAAGATTGCCAAAGTCTCAAGCTATTATATTCACCAACCATCCTGTCTTCTACAGTGTTGAGGAAATGAAGGACGAGCCTTTGATTCCTTCATTGTTGCGGAAGATCATCTATGAAGCCCCTGAAGACATTATCAAGTATAAGTCTTTTGAAACTTATAGGGACCATATTTCGGGGTACTTGGATACTTTGATCCAACGTCAAATCGATTTGGGGATAATTGAGAAAGATACCCCAATAAAAACGTTACCCAGCTATCCATTTGCTGAGTGGGTCAAATCAGATCACGATTACACCACTGGTGGGTTCAACAATCCTAGTCCTTCGTATGATAAGGAGAAGTCGAATTATACCGAGCAGGCCAAGAAGGAGGTGATTGACGATTAGTCAATGTGTTTATAGATCGTCATATACATTTATGTTTCTTTTCTTTGATTTCAGTTGCTCTTCATTTCTTTCTTCTCTTCTTTCCCTTACCTCTTCTTTCTTCTCTTCTCGTCTTCTCCTTTCTCAACTCCCTTACCCAATTCCTTACCTCCTCTTCTTATCAGACCCCTGCACCTTTTCAGCCAGTTTCTGGGCCCTCCCCTCCTTCTGGATCTCCTCCAATCTCTTCGCAATATCCGGGTTGAAAAACTTAAGCACCGTAGGTCCAACCATCATCACCATACAGAACGTGAACATAATGGTATATGTGGTGTTCTTAAAGATAAACCCAACAGGACTATTCATCACAATATCCTTCACCGATCCTTGACGAATCTCGTAGTACTGTTTCTGGTCACCGTACACAAATATCAACGGCACCTCTGTCACATCCAAAGGCTCGTCTTTGGCGTCCTTGTTGAGGTAATAATGAGTGGCAATTATAGAAGTGGCATTGACTTCAATGGCAAATCTGTCCTTGTGGAAAAGAAGATCCTGACACGCCAACGTCAAATCGTACGTGCCTTCTGGAATATCGAAAAACTTGAACTGGTATCTCGACGACACAGCTGCTGTCGATAAAACTGATTTATCAGTCTTTGAAGTGAGCGTAGCTAAGCATCTGCCGGGCAAATTCCGCCCGTTCAAAATCTTTTCAGGCGATTGTAATGCAATTTCCGGCACCCCAACCAACTTGCCTGTCAATTGTAGCCCTTGACACACGGCCAACAACAAAAGAGCTCCTACTATATATAAAAAATGCATTAACGAAAATTAATTTACCCGGCTCAACTTGTGCGCACAGTGTGCTGCGCGGTGGACCAAAAAATTTTCTCTTCTTTATTTGTTTCTATATTGTACATGTATAGGTATTATTGTAGGGTAATAATTACGGCTCACGCCAGTATCTCACGATTGTTACTCTCTACAACCTATTCTAGAGTAGTAATGGAACTTTAGGGCTAGTTTTCAGACGAACGTCTCTTGAACTCGAGCATTCTAGACTCCAGACATTTCATATTTCCATTCTTGAGGCTTTTAGGCGTTCTTTTTCACTTTTGTTTGACCTTGGAGCCCCACTTGTCGTAGCAGTATAACCCAATTCCCGTAAACAGGAGCCCCACGAGTTGTTCTCCCGAAAGCTTGCCAAAGTACTTATTTGGATCACGGTGGTCTGAAGCCAACACTATGCTCACGGTGATCAAGAAAATCCGCTTCATCATAGATGCAATGGAGTACGACACCGCCGGGATCAGACCAAGTAAATGGAACGCCAACAACGCCTGAATAAAATGTGACACTGAGCTCATCAAGATCAAGTAAAACACATGCACAATGCCGGATTTAGTGTCGGGGGTGGAATTGTCGAGTCTGCCGGTGACGATGTCTCCCACATGGGGTAATTCGTTGATAACGAAGCCAATGGACGAGATACAGAACCCAATGACTGAACAGTATAAAATCGTGGTCATTTGGTCGGGCTTGGCGATTTTATCGGAGTCTCCCACAAAAGATGCAAGGGGGTACTTGAGGTTGAACTGGTTGGTCTTGACTTCATTGACATAGTTATTTTGGGGCATTTGCGGACTCAAGTAGTCGTTATTTTGGCTACTCTCATTATTGTAGAACGACTCGTCTTTCTTTTCATCGAGCCGAAGGTCTGACGTGGAATATGGCAATCGTAGCGAGTTGTTCCTCTGTCTGACGTAATTGCTCTTGGAAGCCGATCCAGACGGAGACTCCGATCTTCGACTAATAGCCAAATTCGTCACATTATCGGAGTCCCACGTTATAAGCTGTTTCCCGTAGATATTTTGAGCAGCAAAGATTATCAAACTCACAAACCCGTATGCCAAGCCCTTGACCTGGTCCAAATCCAAGTTACCCAGCCCGTCTCTCAAAAACTCTTTGGTGGAATTTGAAGACTCGGAAGTGATGATCAACATAACTCCTCCCACTAATGGGATCAACGATAAGTATGTCTGGATGGAAAACTTGATTTTGTAGATGAACCGATAGCTGGATACGATCAACAATGGCGACAAAGCCTTGATACTGGAAATAGCAGCTAATGATATCAATGAGGTTGCATTCAAAGAGCAGTACTTTCCCAGAAACTGGAAGAGTCCCAAGGGTAAGATCTTCAAAAACGCCCCCATGTTGAAGATGGGCTTCTCGGAGTCGGTGGGGATGCTTCCCACAGGGAAATAGTGTCTGATTTGGGGGATTGTTTTGACGGCAATGATAAAAGATAATGATAATATGGACCCGATTAAAAATTGGAATTGGCTTAGAAAAAGCGGGTAGCGGTACTCCACCAACACCTTTTTAGTGAGCTGCGATGTGATTGATGATACGATGTACCATATGACACATACTGTCACTGTTCTGACCAGGACAGGAGGGAGCCACAGATTTAGCATGTTGATATTTTCGCACAGAGAAAGTTGTAGAGGTGATGATACTTTTATGAAGATAGTGATACTTTTATGTTGACATTGTATGTTGATAGTCGTTGTATTTGTGGGGTGTGTGTTTGTATTTGTGGCGCTGTGCGTGTTTGTATTGTGTATGCTTGTGATTTATTTTACGGCTTGTCGTTTCTACCACTGGTGGACCCGGCCATTCTTATCCCCCATCACAATACTCAACCACCCCCTTGTCAACTTCTCTTCCGGGTCCACATCCACCCTCTTCAACACTTCGTACGCCGTGATATCCCCCACCATCGGAAACCGCAATGGCAACGTCGATAAAAGGGCCATTTCCCATGCTTCATTTTTGGGCCTCACACTGTATATCTCTAAATTCCTGTCTTCCCCACCGTAGGCAAACGAAATGTACTCCTCGCTCCAGTAGCTGTGTTTATTGGCCACCACCTGTTTTCCTGTCTCCACGCGACAGTCATTGATACTGGCAAAGCGAAGACTAGTGATAGTTTTGTCTTTCAACGATTGAGAAAGAATCAATTCTCCGTTCAAGGTGTAGAGATGCACTGTGGTGTTTTTGACATCCACAACGGCTATATTTCCGGTGTCGTTGGAGATATCTATGAGTACCTCTTTAGCGTTTTCAACCCTGATCTTCCTGATGAATTTAAACCGAACAAAGTCCCATACCAAGACGTTTCCATCCACATCGGACGATACTCCGATTTTGTAGTTCTTGCTGAACTTGAGCAGGGTTATTTCGCAAAAGTGGCCCCGTAGGGTCCCTTGGAACTGGAGGTTTAAGCTGGGCTTGGTATTGCACCGCCAGTTGTGAACTATTCCGTCCTTCGATGCCGTTAAAAACTGCTTGTAGCCGAGTTGAAGAATGCACTTAATGGGCGACTTGTGAATATCCAAGAACGAGGTGTTGTTGACAATGATACTCCTGCTATCTTCGTCGATATTTCCAAGCTTTCTGATCAACAAGTCGTCTTCACTGCACACACAATTGGGTCTACCGACCCATTTTCCACTTTTGGAACTCACTTCAATTTTAGTGATGGGCCGCTTCAATTTCGATTCAAACACCAATTTGGGTTCCACCAGCGCATCAATGGAAGTTAGGTAGTAGTTGGGTTGGTTCAATACTTCTTTCCGGGGATGAGGCTTGTGGAAAATTTTGTTGGGGGTCTGTCCGAAATTATTGATCATACCAATGGCAGCTTTTCTTTCCATTTCATCGTTGATGGTGTCGAGATTGATGGCTCCGTTGTAGGAGAGATGGTGGAATACGTTCAATGCATCTTCTGCAGCAGGGCCACTTTGTTTATACCCAAAGATCAAATCAATCCATAAGTGCAAATTCCCTGAAACATACGGGCTTTCCAACGCTTCACGGTTTTTCTGTATGAAGATCTTTGGGTCGCCTTTGGCCCACCGGGGAAGCTGGACATTATTGGGCACGTCTCCGCTTTGCAAGACTCCAAACTCAAAGTTGTTGTCGTTGACCAAGAATTCCAGCAAATAGAAGAATTCCGGGATCAATTCTCGAACATCGGTGGTATTGTCTCTAGAGGCACTCAACCATGCTTTTTCAATGGAATTAAAGAGCCTATCGGCATGGTCAAACTTTCCTCCTTGGAGGAGGAGGTACGAATGGACGTATGGCTTCAATCTGATCAAGAAAGACGTGGCAATCATCGCCGAAGAATAATGTGTACCGTAATGGAAAGCAGGCGAATTGACGTCGTCAAGGCTCTTCAAAGCCTCAAACCGTTCTCTGAATTGTGATGCTCTGGGTTCGGTTTGGGCTCCCACAGGCTTGGAAAGGTCTCGGAAAGTCTTGGGGTTGGATAAATTAAGAGTTTCGCTGGTATAATCGGCAATTACCCATGGAAACACCGGGTATTGGGTCAAATCATTGAAAGTTCTGCCGGCCAACGTGTTGATGATCATCAAGTAGTAGAAATTCGACATTTCGCCGTTCTTCCATTTCTTGGTGGCTGCCAAAAAGTTGTCAGAAGAAGCGGTGGAAAATGCTGATGCTATTTTGGACGTGAAAAACGAAGATGTGGTGTTGGACATGGACAATGACGACGATAACAACAACGTCTGACTCAAATCCTCGTCAAGGCCCTTACCCCCACAGTGATGGTACAACCGGTTGTAAATGGAGTCCCTTTCTCGAGGAGATAGACATGTCAATAAGATACTAGCCCCATCGGTGAAAAACATCTCCAAAGCAATGTCTCTAAGAAGAAACTGCCTTTTGGAGATGGAGGAAAGAGTCTCCAATGTCCAACTCTTACTGACATGTGACCTGGCATGGGCAGAGCTTCCATTGTTTCCATTATCGCTTTTGAAGTAATTAGACTGGGAATTGATTAGCTGCAAATAAGGATCCCGTAGCTCCATGGGTGCGTCCTGAACATCCACCACGTTGCCGTCAGACAGGTGGAAGTAGTTTTCAATGATGTAGAGGTGTGTGGACCCTAGAATCATCAAACTCTCCACGGGTGCTAATCCGTTTATCTGACTGATGTTCCATAATGATATAATGTGATCGCCAAGGTATAAGCTGCGCAACACTTTTCGGTTACGGTCTTCATATGTCAAATCAATTTCGTTCTCCGGGTCTATATCGTCGTTGTCGTGGTCCGGAATATCCTGGTAGTCGGTTTCGTCGATTGGCTCGAATGGCTCTTCTGTTTCAACTCCGGTGGTGGAAAGACTCAAAGTATCAATGCCAAAGTGATCAATTGCATGGCTCAACAGGTCTATTTTCTTGTCGTCTGAGGGTTGGAGCTTTTTGGTGGGGATGTCAATTTTATATGCTAATTTCTCCGATTCCGAAAGTTGGTCTTCGATCACAAGTCTATTTCTGATCCGATCATGACTTTCAATGAAATCAAGGGTATAGCTGAATTTGGCATTATCATTGATCAATCTGGCCATCTCAGTTTTCAAGGAATTGTACACTGTGGCAAAGTATAACACGTTCTCTCTGTGGTCTTGGTTCACTCGGTTGAGTTTCGTGAGCTCCACGTTCATGATTTGGTCTTTGAGTTGGTAACAGTCTCTTTCGAAACTCTTGATGTAGATATTGTCCAATTGGCCCAAAGTTCCCCCGTTGTTCAAGGTGATGCTAATCATATTTGAAATGTGCATTTTAGATGATTCTGACCCTTTGGAAACAAGGGCATGGTATCTTGTGTTGGTGATGTGTTTGAGAGTTGAAAACCGGGAAACTACCTTCAAAGTTTCCTCATTGTTCTTGGTCAAAAGAGTGTTGAAGAAATCTCCGATCACCTTCTCTGCAGCACTGTATTCGATGCCTGTGCACATGGCTGCCAAGATCCCTTCAAATTGGCCTTGTTTCATGATGTACACCGTTCTGAGCAAATTGAACAAGTGCTCGGTGTGAATGGCCTCGACATCCTTGATATTCTTGAAGAAAGTCCCGAGTAAAAGCGTCAAAACGTCGGCCGTTTGTGCAGTGGTGAGGATATCGTCCTGGAAAATAGTTATCTGTCTCTCGAGAATGAGCTTGATGACATTATTGAAGTTCTGTATTCCTGGCTTGTGTCCATCTTCATCGTCTTCGGCTGAAGAATCTGACACTTTCTGGAGCTTCAAAATCAACAATTCCCCTACATGGGCCTTCAACTGCCTGAGAGAGTTGGTCTTTTGGTCCACCTCCAACACCGACATGATGCAGTTGATATAGCTGGTCAAGTCGGCTTCTTGGATGAAGAAATTCTGTGATATGTACTCAGTATTGTAGAACACAAGGGCTTGGATCGCCAGGCTCAAAAACTCCTTCTCTTTGAAAATGAAATTCGATACCGTGATGAACTCGTTGATATGGTTGAAGATCTTGGGGAATATGATATCGAGAATCAACTTCTTGGTAAAATCACTAGAGCTGTTGCACATTTCAAAGAAGCTAGACCCATTAAACACTTTGGAAATGAAGATATTGGCAACGATTCTCGTGAGTCTTTCGTAGCAGTTGTTGAAATTGATCAACAAGTCGGAGTCTTCCCATGTGATAAACAAGCGAAGGTACCCAATCAACTCGAAAATCCCATCTATCCAGTCCTTGGTGAGATAAAACCCCGTTAAGGGCTTCAAATTATTATACCCTCTCTCTATTGACTGAGCATAGGAGCTTATTAAGTGGATGGCATCCAACGACAAGTCTAAGTTGACGTGTTTTGATATGGGGCTATTGGGGGCGCTCAACACCTTACCCTTCATTTCACTCAAGGTGTATACTGAACTGAGCACCAAGTTGTTGAGTAAGCCTAAAAACTCTGGAATCACCAACTTGTTGAACTTCTGGTGATTGGGGTCTTCTGGTGTGAGAATTATCTGGTTCAACGACGTCAAATTGCGCTGGGGTTCTCCTAAGTCCTTGCAGTCAACGCCAAAGGCTGACAAGTATATCTGACAAAGAATTTCGTCGCTATACCACCAGTCTTTCAAGAAATGGGTTAAAATATCCAACCCTCTATTGACCAGAAAGAACTTGCGGATTATGTTGGGGACTAGGACAATGAGTAGCTTGGACAACAATCTGATCCCGCAGATAACTATGTCCTTGTGGTCTATGGGTTTATCTTTCAAAGTTTTGATGTTTAACAACAAAAGTATCCAGTGGATAGTAATGGACCGGGAGAACTTTTTGAGAATCTTCATGCTGGATTCCAGGTCACAAAGCGTATCTGTAAGGGTCTGTAACAATAAAGCCCCAAGTCTGGGATTGCAGTCTTGTGGAGGTGAATAAAATGAGTAAATAATGTAGTAGGATATGGCCTTGATATTTTCCACGGAAATGTCGTATTTTATGGTGTTGGACATGGTGAACACGAAGTGGTCTTGTAGCTGCTGGTCGTTCAAGTTCAAGTGGAGTAAGGAGGGGCTTTTCAAAAAGTGTAGGAGTTTCTTCAAGAGCTTCATTTTCATCAACTCCATCAAGTTGAATTCGTTGTACCGGCTTTGGATGATGAACACACCAAACTGCTGCATCAAGAGCAAGAAGTGTTTGGAGTCGCTGAAGAACTCAAAGTCGAACACCAAGAACCGGTACCCTGCCGGATTTATGATAATTGAATGCCCTGGGTCTACCGGGTCGTATCCCATATGGGTGAGAATTAAAGTCATAGCGTCGTTGATATTGGAATCCACGAGAAACTGGAGGTCTGCAGCGATTTTGAAGTTCCGGTTCAACATTTTGTCGTTGCTTAACAAGATGGCAAGTATGCCGTACCCATTGATGTTGTCAAACTCTTTGCTTAGTCTCCAGTTGTTGTTGAGAAGGAGAAACAACAGGTCTAAGGCTTTGTATAGAATCAATGCGTGGCTTTCCTTGTCGTTTTCCTGGTCCTTGACACACGATTCTATGAGACTCAAGATTAACTGGGTGCCGCCAATCACGTAAAATCCTGCGTGAATCGACTCCGAGTCGTGGGAACAGAACTTGCTGTGAGCCACCGGTACTTCCAACTCCTTGACGAACTCATTGTCGTTGATATTGAACAAGATATCATCATCAGTAAACCTGGTGGAAATTAAACTGTTGACAATAGACGTCTTGTCAATTAAATTCTTCCTCGCCAACCCATTGGCCAAATACTTGGAGCTTCTAACGGGCCGGTTGGCCTTTGGAGACCCTAGGTGGCCCAAGGAATCCCGGAAACTGTTTCTGCGGTTGCGGTTTCCGTTCCCCGTGACTTCTTTGAGTTTCAAAGCCACATTCGTCAATCCTCGGAACGTCAAATGATTCAACAAGTTGTAGATATTCTCGTTTGAAAACTCTTTGAACGTCCAGTCGTACCCCAATCCCAAATTATAGAGGAGGTTGATCCACTGGGGAGATAATACCATTTGCACAATTGTCAAATTTCTTATTAGCAACTCGTCTTTTTTTATCACAGTGGGATCTTGAGAATCATCGTCTCCGATGTACAATTTATTCCAATTTTCCAGGTTCTTGTTGAGTTCCGGGCATGGAATAGATTCTGAGTAGTCCCCATCGATGTATAGGCTCAAATTGGAGTACTTGTCGAATGTTATGGCAAAATGAACAAAGCCTTGATTTGACGTTTCATTATTCAAGATCTGATTGAAGGAAAACTGAAACTTAGAATCGTTGGCCTCATTATGAATTTCGATCAGAAGCTGGTTGTAGTTAATGATTTGGATCTTCAATTTGGAAACGTTGGCGTTGGACGAATTGGAAAGCTTGAACAAGGTCATGACTGAGATCTCGTCCCAGTCAAAGTCCAAATCTCTATTGATTTTAAACCACGATTGAATGGAGAACAATTTGGACGAGTTTGGTTTTGCGTCATCGAATGGGATGGGCACGTTACGTACTTTTGTTCTGAACAACTGGAACTTGAAATGACTGGCATATGACCGGAAAATCCGATTGCAAAACTCAAGCAAAATGATCTTTTCACTGGCACTGGTACACGAGACCAAATTGACGATAATTTTCCGTAAAACGTCCGTGTGGCACCCCAACTCCATGAGGCTTACAAGCAAGTTGGTCATGATCTTTAAGAGCAGGTTTTTCTCGGGGTTCAACTCACAAACGCTGCCAGTGGTGGCCCATTTCAAAAAGTAGTCCACAAGCACAGAATAAATGCCGTTGCTCATAATGTACACCTTATTGTAGTAATGAAGCGTGAACACCGTGGCCACCACCTCCAAGATGATGATCTTGAAGTCTCGGTACACCTCGTCGTTCAATTGTTCAAACTGGTCAAAGAAGCTGGCCAAATGGTCGATTGTTAGCGTCAATTCGTCATCGATTAGCGAGCCTAGAACGATCTCTTCTTCTATTATGGCAGTGAGGACTTCGGGGTGTTGAATGCTGTCGACAAGTTCCACTTGCCAGTTGCTCAAAATGTCTCTGTTGATGTTATAGTTGGGGAATAGCTGATCACACACATAGTCAATTAACAGGGTCTCACTCATGATTCACGCTTTTGCACTGGTTGGACTCAGGAAATCCAATTGGACGAATGAAGCTGGATGGAATTTGAGACTTCGATAGGAGAAGAAGCTGCGGAAGAAGTGGTTTAACTGATTGAATTGCGGTAGTAGCGGGCTGGTTAAGTAATTTATATCTATAAAATGAGGTGAGTGTTTGGTCACGTGATAGAATTTTGAACCATGTAATCTTATTTGAAAGTGGTGTATTCTAATTTAAAAGTGGTGGTAAAATTCTGGAAAAATACGGGGACTGCTATTTGGGGTGTTAGGGATGAGACATGGTAATCGTTTTGGTTTATGAAATTTGTGTTTTCTTAATGGGTGCAAAAATTGCAAAAATACCTCTAAAATTATATCATGTAATGAGCGTGGGTAATAAAAAAAGGGGGACTGTGGGAGAATATACCGATAGTCTCTGGAAGGATGTTTACCCTTTGTTATTACAGAACATCTTCGAGATATCAGCTCTTCAGTATCTAAAACAATCAAGATGTCTGCTATTCAAGATGCAAAACACTCAAGATCAGATGTGCTATTCTTTCCAGTTCTCTAGTCAGTGGAGTGTAAGAGAAGGACTGAAAAACCAATAGAATGTAGATACGTCGTGGAAACAACACAATACCACAAATCCAGTGCCACAAGGCTAGTACCACAGAGCCAGTACCCCAGAGCCACCCCAAACTCATCACAAAGCCAGTACCTCATACCTTATATAAGAAACATAAGCCTAATTTTAGTAAAGATCTTGTACCCCACAATAATGTCCAAGACCCACCATGTCAATGCCTGGCCAGAAACCCCCGCAAGAACAGCTACCACTCATCACGCTACTCTTACTCTGGCACGCCACACTTACTCTTGGCCCTCACAGACCACACTAGGTGGTCTCTTTTGCAGTCTCTTCATCTTCTTAAAATTGCGACATTGAAAAATACAAATCAACTACTGAAATGGAAGATAACGACGCCATCAAATCAGAGCCCATGACAGATGTGGAATCTTCCAGCGCCACAGAAACACCAATCAGTGTTGATGTGCTGAACGACAATGACACCTGCTCGGACCAACCGGTCGACGAAACAGTACAGAATACTGATGATTTGAATGAGAAAAGATCCATCATTAACCACTTATTGCGTATAGGTGAGGGCCAGGAAGGCGACTACTGGAACCTCGTGCCGGCAGCTTTCTTGCACGAGTTTTTGACGGCCCTGGTGTCGTCTTTTGATGAATTAAAAACAGTCTTGGGAGCTGTCAATACCGAATTATTGGTAGACGCCAGCGGTTTTCTCCCAGAAGCCGAATCCGAGTCCACGAAAGGCGTGTTTGTGCACCCCAGTGTGTTCCAGTACTTGGTGTCGTGGTTTGGGCTTGAAGGAAACCCTGTGTCTCGGGCGTTGATCATTGATGAAAATGGTAATAAGATAATTGAACGGTACCCACCATATTTCGTGGTGCATACATTGACCACAAAAACAAAGGTCCCGAACTTGCATTCGCAGAACCAGGTGCCCTACGGGTGTTTTATTTCCAAGATCTCCACGTTCCAGGATCTCGTGGACACCATCAAGAATAATTTGTTCAAAAACCATAAGAATGAGTTCAGAGTGTGGTTTTTAAGTGGTGACAACTTGGATGAGTACCCAAATCAGATAACGCTTTCCCAGTTTGTCAGCGAAATTCCCATGAAGAGCTTGGTGTTCAAAGAAATCTTGAGCGACACGCTAAAGCAGCAGCAGGTGAATCTTTTAAAGTACCATCTACTAGTGGAATTACAAGATAAGTCATTAAATTATCCGATTACTCAGTATGTAAATGGGTTTGAAGACACGAAATTTGATGTGGAGAATGTTATGAAGAGTGGAGGCGATGTGGGTCTCATCAACTTGGGTAATACCTGCTATATGAATAGTGCTTTGCAGTGTTTGGTGCATATTCCAGAAATCAACTTCTATTTCTACTACGACGTGTTCTTGAAGGAAATCAATAAGACCAATCCCTTGGGATACAACGGGAACATGGTGCAGGCGTTTGGCTCGTTGTTACATAAGCTTTTCAACGACCAATCTGCCATTTCTCAAAGCTCCATTTCTCCTCGAGAGTTCAAATATACCATTGGCCATTTTTCGTCCATGTTCCAGGGGTACCAGCAGCAGGACAGTCAAGAGTTCTTGAGCTGGTTGTTGGACGCGTTGCATGAAGACTCCAATCGGATATACGACAAACCATACCTCGAAAAGCCGGAATTAAAGGACGAAGAAGTCAATGATCCAGATGCCATAAAAAGACTAGCTGATATAAGTTGGAGTCAGTACAAACAACGTAACGATTCGGCAATCATTGATCTTTTTTCGGGATTGTATCAGAGTGTGCTTGTTTGTCCTGACTGTGGCAAAACCTCCATCACTTATGACCCGTTCAATGATTTAACGTTACCGTTACCGGTGGACAAAAAATGGTACCACACATTTACAGTGGTGAATCTTGACTTTGGCCAGAACGTGCCTGACAGAATCATGAAATTGCAGGTGGAGCTTAGTAAAACGTCGACTTTCGATGAATTGTTGGATTACTTGGCCCGGTTCTTGAAAGCAAACAAGGGTGAAATCTTCGTTTACGAGTTGTTCAATGAATTCGTCTACCAGGACTTTCAAAACAACAATAAGAAGTATAGATTTATTCCCATAAGTGAATTGATCAGTGCCAATGATAACATCATAGTTTACGTGATTCCACATGGTCCAGAAGACTTGATAGTTCCTGTGTTGAATACTGTGCCAGACAAGGATAGATCTTACAACCTTGTGAATATATTTGGGGTGCCTTTATTCATTACTGCCAATGAAGAAGAGCTTCGGTCGTTCGGTAAGATCAGAGGCAAATTGGAGCAGGTGAGCCAGATTTTGACTAACGTGAGCATTAATGATTACTACACAAAAGTGAAGACTAGTTTCAAGAAATTCTACTCCAAGGCAGACTTTGACTTAGAAGGAGAAGAAACTCAAAAGCCAGAGGAAGAACAAGAAATAGACGAGGACGAAGCGTATGATTCTGACGTTTCACTTGCAGATCCTGAGATCGGTGGTGATTTTGGATTTACAATCAAGTACTCCAACGATCCAAGGTATAGAGAAGAAACCAGAAAGAAAATCCACTTCCCTCACTTAAAACCCAGTTTGACAGGATTGCCCAGCTTATCTGACAAGCTACCAGAAGTGAAGTATAACTACTATCATTATCCCAGCTATAAAAAGGATCGGGAATATGTCTTGATCGATGAAAAGGAAGGTAGTTGTGAAGTTGAATCGATAAATGAGGTAGAGGACACCCCTGCTATGCCTCTCGATTCACAACCCACAGAAGAGGATAACAAAAGTGAAGATCCCGATGAAAAGTCCCTGATTGGAGACGATAATTCTGAGACCAGTGAAAATGAAAGATTGGGTCTGTTATTTGATTCAGTTACTACCTTACCGAGACCCACTCCCGAATTACCAGATTTGGAAATGGTGACCAAAGACAACCATCCCGTGTTCCTCAACAAAAGTACCCTTCTTGTATGCGAATGGAATGATGTCTTTTATGATCACCTTTTCCGAGACAAACGATGGGAGAATTTGAAAGAGATTCCAAATCCCGAGCTTGAAGCCAATAGAGCGAAGTTGATCGCCAAACAAAAGTCCAGTATCTCGTTATATGACTGCTTGGACAAGTTCTATCAACCGGAAGTTCTAGGCGACCAGGACTTATGGTACTGCCCCAGATGTAAAGACCACAAACAGGCCACCAAGACCATCAAAATATGGAACACCGGAGACATTCTCACGATTCATTTGAAGAGGTTCCAAGTGGCCAGGAGTTTCAGTGACAAGATAGATGTTACTATTGATTTTCCTATTGAGGGCTTGGATATGAGTCCTTATGTCAACGAAGACGGTGAATCGATCTACGACTTGGTGGCCGTTGACAACCATTATGGTGGACTAGGAGGTGGTCATTATACGGCGTCCGCAAGAAACTTCAGGGATAACAAGTGGTATTACTACAACGATGGAAGGGTGACGGAAATACCTGATCCTAAGGATTGTGTCACTGGTGCCGCATATCTTTTGTTTTACAGAAAACGAACCGAGACCAGGTTTTTGGGAGGTGAACGAATGAACAAGTTACTTGAGCAAGGTGAAAAGGAGTTTGCTCAGACTCTTGAATCCACGAAAGAGAATTTTCTCCACATTAAGCAGCAGGTGTTAACCTTTAGTGCCAATGATATCAAAGAAGAATCCAGTCTGACAGATATGGATGCCGAAAGCACCGGAGAGACCAGTTCCAGCAGTAGCAACACCACTGGCAAGAAATCAAGGTCGCCGTTAGTGGAGGAAGGTTCGTTTGATACGAAGAAGAGGCTCTTGAACAAAGATAAAGAGATTGTAGAAAGTGATTAACTCCTTTCAAAAAAAGGCTCTTAGATGTCAAGAGATTGTGGAAAGTGACTAATTTCATTATCTTTCTATTTCATTGTGACTTCTTTCATTATATAATTGGTTCATTGCATCCCGTAAAGTCGCCCTATCGAGCAGTATTCGACATTTTTAATATCCTTTTCAAATCATTTTTAGATATATCAAGTAAGCCGGCATTAACAAGGCTGAATTCTCGTAATTCCCCTCCATCAGTAACTACGTTAGCCTTTGTTATTATATTGACCTCTTCACTTTCGTTTTCCAAGTCACATACCACGATATTCTCGCCATCTAAGTTGTAGATACCGAAATTCGAAGACACAAGGTCTTTGGAAAGATTTAAACTTAACGGGGTCAATTCGGCAGTAGGATGAACTAACAAATTGTCAACCTTGAGACTGCTGAAACTGTCATTAAGGTAAATCAACGGAAGTTTAACCAACTTCAACGTGTTTAATAGCGTATAATGACAGACATCGAATAAAGGTCCTGACCGATCAAAAACCTTGATATTGACGAATAAGTTGAATTTGAAGCTTTTGGGCGTATCCAAATCTTCCAAATCATCGTCCACCAATATCTTGGGCTTGAAAAGCAACGATTTCAACGGCAAGATTTTACTATGCAAAATAGACTCGTATACTTTTTGAGCAAGATTCATTTCTTCGTCAGTAGGAGCGCCAGACCTGCCTCTTGAAACACTGACAGTAGGATACACCGAAGTATACTGATCAAGCTCCAGGGAAACCTCGTTGATTCCATACGTGGTATTACAGATCACTAACGTATTGCCGTTTTTGACGTACGAAGTGGTTAACAAATTCGATGACGATGACGAGAGCACCTCGATGCTTTTGAATTCCTCGAACTTTCTTAAATTGGACCGGATTCCCACCTTCAAGTGTCTCTCCAATGACACATCAGGAATGACTCTCTCGAGGATTTCTGGTTTGAATGATATCAGCTCCATTGGTGATTTTTTTCAAGTGCATCGCGAAATTGAGTATTACATAGTGAACCAAGAGATGCAACATAGTAGCGAGGGAGGGCGTTTAGGGGCTGAAGATACGACCGTGAGGGTGCTAGAGATACAGGGATTGTAGATATCCACTTGCTTTGGCACCTTTAGTAGGCGAAATTTCGAGACATACCGTAAAGTGTCTATGTGCACAGAGTAGACCCATGCACCAGGACCCATGCACCATACCACCTATATGCACACCATTAACCCATGCACCCGAGCACCAGATATACCCATATACACTTATATGCAGGAGACAAAATCAGCACTAGCTACATAGATGCCAGAGTCATTTCCCCACTACAACGTTACCTGTACATTCCACAATCCATGTACAGCGGCCACGCCACAAAAAAATGCCCGACCACGTGACCCCCACGAGTAACGTAAAACAATGCAGTTTCTATTGGACGAAGATAAATCTAATGGGCCGAAAAAAATCGGCTGCCATTCTGCGGCAGACAGTTCCACCTTTCTAGTTCCACCACGGCCACCAGAGATTTGGTTCCGCAAGCCTCCTTTTTGAGATGCTCGGGTTCCGGCGGGGCTATCTTTAACTCCTACCGGTCGAGCCCGAACACCGAACACCGCTGTGTTTAGCAGCCTTGGTGGTGTGCTAGATTACTTACAACGTCACAAGAAGGGCCGCAGGATGTTGAAACCCACATGCAGACACCATAGTCATTTGACGGCGAAAACGACAACCCAAGCTCATCTCTGCTCAAAACAAACTTCTCTAACCTCCGAAATGATTTTGAGTCATGTACCGGAAATTTTTATCTCAAAACAGTCAAATATTACGATCATCGGTTTAGCAGTCACAGACGAAATAACTGGCAAAAGCGTATCAGTCTATGCTCTATCATGTCCACCAACTAGCATACACTATACCTCATCAAATAATCATCACCTAACTTGTATGTCCGTTTGATTCTTCATTATTAATTGCAGCCTGTTTATTGGCCATTTCTCGCATTGGTTTTTGCCGGTAACGGATTCGTTGGAGATAAACTCAAAAACCCCAAATTTGAGATTAGGGTCGTGCGCGAACCACACCAAATCTGGTTTTTTTATACTGACCCTCTCATAAATTAGTAAATAATTCCCTTATTTTTTTCTAGTGAAAAATTTCTCTTTGATAGGTATCCTTTTTTACGACTTCACTCATTACTGGAAAGTACTCGCTAACTCACTTTCCGTAGCTGCTTTGAAAGACCTGCAAAAAGTATAAAAAGAACTGCAAAAGAGGAAAAATTAACCACCAAAAGGAGAACCAACAAAGACGAAAAGAACAACGGTTATAGAAAAAAATGAGCTACGTCGACACGTTTGAGCCAAAAGTGTACGACTACGATGAGGTCCCCGAAAACACCAGTTGGGCCTCAACTTTGCCCGTCGAAAAGGGATTGTATAACCCTGAATACGAAAAAGATGCTTGTGGAGTGGGGTTTACCTGTCACTTGAAAGGAGTGGCTAGTCACAAAATCGTCAGTGACTCCAAAAACTTATTGTGTAACATGACCCACAGAGGAGGTGAATTGAACCCCAAAGACGGAGATGGTGCTGGTGTGTTGACATCTTTACCTCACAATTTCTTGAAGAAGGAATTCAAATACACCTGCGGTGTTGACTTACCTGCTAAAGGCCAGTACGGTATTGGTAATCTTTTCTTCAAGAAGGACGATGTTATTTTTGAAAAGTCCAAGAGAACCTTTGAAGATATTGCTACTTCGTTAGGCTTGAAAATTTTGGCATGGAGAAAAGTTCCTCATGACTCCACTATTTTGGGTCCTGCTTCTTTGTCCAGAGAACCGTTGATTTTGCAGCCGGTGATCATTTTGAATGAAATCGAAGGGTTGGCTCTTTCTGAAGAAGAGTTCGATTCTAAGTTCAACAAAGAGTTCCAAAAGAGATTATTCATCTTGAGAAAACAGAGTACCCACACTATTGGCTTGCACAACTGGTTTTACATCTGTTCCTTGTCTAATCAGACCATTGTGTACAAAGGTCAGTTGGCCCCCAACCAGGTGTTTGCTTACTACCACGATTTGCTCAATAGCGAATACGAGGCCCATTTTTCGTTGGTCCACTCGAGATTTTCCACCAACACCTTCCCCAGTTGGGATAGAGCCCAGCCCTTACGGTTGGCCGCTCACAATGGTGAAATCAACACTTTGAGAGGTAACAAGAATTGGATGAGAGCCAAGGAGGGTGTCATGAAGTCCGAGCTTTTTGGAGATGAATTGGACAAATTGTTCCCTATTATCGAAGAGGGTGGATCTGATTCGGCTGCTTTTGACAATGTGTTGGAATTATTGGTGATAAACGGCCAATTGACGTTGCCAGAAGCAGTGATGATGTTGATTCCTGAAGCATGGCAGAACGATAAATTGATTGACCCTAAAAAGAAGGCATTTTACGAATGGGCTGCTTGTCTTATGGAACCATGGGATGGTCCTGCTTTATTCACCTTTGCCGATTCCCGGTACTGTGGAGCCAATTTGGATAGAAATGGGTTGAGACCTTGTCGTTACTACGTGATCGACGATGACAGGATCATTGTTGCTTCTGAAGTGGGAGTTATTGACGTGGAGCCAGAAAAGGTGTTGCAGAAGGGTAGATTACAACCCGGTAAAATGTTGTTGGTCGATACCAAAGAGGGCAGAATTGTTGATGATCGGGAATTGAAAGCAAAGGTTTCTAGCAAATTCGATTTCAAGTCCTGGATCTTGGCCAATTTGATTAGCATGAACGATTTGATTGAAAAATTGAAGTCCAAGTCTATTGACTTGTCTGACAAATCTGTCATTGCTCCTGCTACTGAAACCGTTCAAGCAGACCCTAGATTGATTGCTTTCGGGTACTCCCACGAACAAATGTCGATGATCTTATCGCCAATGGCCGAAGGAAAGGAAGCTTTGGGTTCTATGGGTAACGATACTGCTTTAGCATGCATTAGTGAACAACCCAGATTGTTATACGACTACTTTAAGCAGTTATTTGCCCAAGTCACCAATCCTCCTATCGATCCTATCAGAGAAGAAATCGTCATGTCTTTAGAATGTTACATTGGTCCTCAAGGTAACTTATTGGAAATGAAACCCGACCAATGTAACCGGTTGTTGCTCAAGTCGCCAATTTTGTCTACTGAAGAGTTAAATGCTGTTAAATCCATGAGCAAGGTTCTTCCTAACTGGACTGTTGAGAGCATTGATTATACCTTTGACAAAACTGAAGGAATTCAAGGTTATATCAACACTTTGGACAGAATCTGCCAAGATGCTTCCAATGCCATCGCTTCCAAAAACAAGGTGTTGGTGTTGTCTGATAAAGCCACTAGCGCCGATAGAGTTCCAATCTCTGCCTTAATTGCCATTGGTGCTGTTCACCATCACTTAGTCCGTCAAAAACAACGGTCCAAGGTTGCTTTGATCATCGAAACAGCTGAAGCCAGAGAAGTGCATCACGCTTGTTTGCTTGTTGGTTACGGTGCCGATGGTATCAACCCATACTTGGCCATTGAGACTTTGATCAGAATGAGAAACGAAGGGTTATTGACCAAAGAATCTTTGACCCACGAGAACATCATCAAGAACTATAAATACTCCGTCGACTCCGGTATTTTGAAGGTGATGTCCAAAATGGGTATTTCCACTTTGAGTTCTTATAAAGGTGCTCAAATTTTTGAAGCTTTGGGTATTGACAACTCCGTCATCGACAGATGTTTTGCCGGTACTGCCTCAAGAATCAAGGGTGTCACTTTTGAATACATTGCCCAAGATGCTTTCTCCATGCACGAAAGAGGGTACCCTAGCAGAGACACCATCAAACCAATCGGTTTACCCGAAACCGGTGAATACAGATGGAGAGATGGTGGTGATAGTCATATCAACGAGCCATCTGCTATTGCATCCATGCAAGATGCCGTTAGAAACAAAAACGAAAGTGCTTACGATGCTTATGCCAAAAAGGAGCATGAAGCCATGAGAAACTGTACTTTGAGAGGTTTATTGGACTTTGATGTTGAAAACAGTACCTCGATCCCCATTGACCAGGTTGAGCCATGGACCGAAATCGTTCGAAGATTTTTCACCGGTGCCATGTCTTACGGTTCCATTTCTATGGAAGCCCATTCCACGATTGCCGTTGCTATGAACAGATTGGGAGGTAAATCCAACACCGGTGAAGGTGGTGAAGACTCTGCCAGATCTGTTGTCAATGGAAACGGTGATACTATGAGATCCGCCATCAAACAAATTGCTTCTGGTAGATTTGGTGTCACTTCTTATTACTTGGCCGATGCCGATGAGTTACAGATTAAGATGGCTCAAGGTGCTAAGCCTGGTGAAGGTGGTGAATTGCCTGGAGACAAAGTTTCTGTAGAAATCGGAAAGACCAGACACTCTACGCCAGGTGTGGGTTTGATTTCACCCCCACCTCACCACGATATCTATTCTATCGAAGATTTGAAGCAGTTGTTATACGATTTGAAATGTGCCAATCCCAGAGCCAGAACATCGGTCAAATTGGTGTCTGAAGTTGGTGTGGGTACTATTTCTGCCGGTGTTGCCAAAGCCGGCGCAGAAAACATCTTGGTGTCTGGTCACGATGGTGGTACCGGTGCTGCTAAGTGGACTTCCATCAAGCATGCTGGTTTACCTTGGGAATTGGGTTTGGCTGAGGCGCACCAAACTTTGGTCTTGAACGATTTGAGAGGCCGTGTAGTTTTGCAAACTGATGGTCAGATCAAAACTGGAAGAGATGTTGCTATCGCCACGTTATTGGGAGCTGAAGAATGGGGATTTGCTACCACTCCTTTGATTGCTTTGGGATGCCTCTTATTGAAGAATTGTCATTTGAACAGTTGTCCTGTTGGTATTGCAACCCAGGACCCTGAATTGAGAAAGAAGTTCAAGGGTACTCCAGAGCACGTCATCAACTTCTTCTATTACGTTGCCAACGACTTTAGAAAAATCATGGCTCAGTTAGGGTTTAGAACTGTGGCAGAAATGGTGGGTCGTACGGAGAAGTTAATCGTTCGTGAAGATCTTAGAAACACCAAGAATGGAAATATTGACTTGTCTCCTATTTTGACTCCAGCCCACTCCATTAGACCCGGAGTGGCTACTCACTGTGTCAGAAAGCAAGATCACAGATTGCATGTCAGACTCGACAACAAATTGATCGACGAGTCCGAAATGACTTTGGCTAAGGGATTGCCCGTGACCATTGACTGTGAAGTTGTTAATACCGATAGATCTTTAGGTACTACTTTGTCTTACAGAGTGTCAAAGATTTTTGGTGAGCAAGGATTACCACATGACACCATCCACGTGAACGTGAAGGGATCTGCTGGTCAATCTTTTGGTGCTTTCTTGGCTCCTGGTATCACTTTAGAATTAGAAGGTGATGCCAACGATTACACTGGTAAGGGATTATCTGGAGGTCGGATCATTGTGTACCCACCACATGGATCCAAATTCAAGGCCGAAGACCAAATCATTGCTGGTAACACTGCATTCTTTGGTGCCACCAGTGGTTCTGCCTTTATCAGAGGTATTGCTGCCGAAAGATTCGCTGTGAGAAACTCTGGTGCTACGATTGTTGTGGAAGGTACTGGTGACCATGGTTGTGAGTACATGTCTGGTGGTAGAGTTGTTGTCTTGGGTGGTACCGGTAGAAACTTTGCTGCTGGTATGTGTGGTGGTATTGCTTACGTGTTGGATATGGCTCAAGATTTCGGCGACAAGGTGAACTTGGGAACCGTGGAATTAAGCTCCATTGAAGACCCCAATGAGATTGCCTTTGTTAGAGGATTGGTGGAAGACCACAGACACTACACTGGTTCTGAGGTTGCCAACAACATTTTGAACGATTTCAACAGAATCTTGCCTAGATTCGTCAAGGTGTTGCCTCATGACTATAAAAAGGTGTTGGAGAAAGAAGCACAAAAGAAGTTGGAAGCCAAGAAGAATGAAATGAACCGGTTCTTAATGTCCATTAAAGAGGATCCTGAAGCCGATGTCACCAATGGTGAAGCGGCCAAGATCAAACAGGGCCATGTTCACAGACCAAGCAAGTCTGAACCAAAGGTGTTAGATGTTGAAGACACTATCCCAGATATCGAAGTGGAAAAGAAATCAGTTGCTAAATTAGACAAGGTCAAGGGTTTCATGAAGTACAAGAGAAGAAACGAAAAATACAGACCTGCTAAAGAAAGAACCAATGATTGGAATGAAATGACCGAGAGATTGACCAAGGACGAGTTGAAGGAACAAACTGCCCGGTGTATGGACTGTGGAGTGCCATTCTGTACCTCGGATACCGGATGTCCTATTTCCAACGTTATTCCAAAATGGAATGAATTGGTTTTCAAAGACAGGTGGTATGATGCCTTGCAAAGGTTGATGATGACCAATAACTTCCCTGAGTTCACCGGTAGAATTTGTCCTGCTCCATGTAACGGAGCCTGTGTTTTGGGAGTCATTGACGAGCCTGTTAACATCAAGTCGGTGGAATGTGCCATTATTGATCACGGGTTCGAACAAGGTTGGATTAAACCACAACCTCCTAAAACCAGAACCGGTAAGACCGTTGCTGTTGTGGGATCTGGTCCTTCTGGTTTGGCTGCTGCCGATCAGTTGAACAAGGCCGGTCATAGAGTCACAGTTTACGAAAGAAGCGACAGACCTGGTGGTTTAATGATGTACGGTATTCCAAACATGAAATTAGACAAGGGAATCGTTAAGAGAAGAACCGATTTGTTGGCAGCTGAAGGAATTGAGTTTGTGTGTTCCACCACTATTGGTGAAGATGTCACCATGGAGGAATTGAAGGAGAACAACGATGCTGTTATTTTGGCCGTTGGGTCCACTATTCCAAGAGACTTGAGAATTCCTGGTAGAGAGTTGAACAACATCAACTTTGCCATGCAATTGTTGTCCAAGAACACCAAGGCTTTGTTAGACGGTACTTTAGATGATATCAAAGAAGAAATTGAAGGCAAACATGTTGTGGTGATTGGTGGTGGTGATACCGGTAACGATTGTTTGGGTACTTCCACCAGACATGGAGCCAAGTCTGTCACCAACTTTGAATTATTGCCAACTCCTCCAAATGTCAGACCAAAGGACAACCCATGGCCACAATGGCCCAGAATTTTCCGGGTGGACTACGGTCACACCGAAGTGGCTACCCACTACGGAAAAGACCCCAGAGAATACAGTATCTTATCCAAGGAGTTTGTTGATGATGGAGAAGGTAATGTCAAGGGTATTAAGACTGTCAGAGTCGAATGGAAGAGATCCGATAGTGGAGCATGGCAAATGGCCGAAGTTCCAGGAAGTGAAGAGTTTTTCCCAGCAGATTTAGTGTTATTGTCAATGGGTTTCGTTGGTCCAGAATCCGACAACTTAAAGGTTGAAAAGACCAAGAGAGGAACCATTGGAACCAATGATCCAAATGGATACAAGGTTTCCGGAGATAACAATGTTTTCACCGCTGGTGACTGTAGAAGAGGACAATCGTTGGTGGTTTGGGGTATCCAAGAAGGTAGACAATGTGCTAGACAAGTTGATAACTTCTTAATGGGTTCTACCAGATTGCCAGGTAATGGTTCGATTGAGCAAAGAGACTACAAATTGTTGCAAGAGTTTGCTGAAAAAATATGATTGGAGATGAGTTAGCGCTAGATCTTTAGTCTATTGTAGGTATTCTTGTATTGATATATTTATTGTTTTATTTATTGATATTTATTATAAAGTGTTGTAGCTTGCACCTCGGTGATCTCTTAATCAGTTGATCTCCCAAATTTATTCCTGCACATAAACCATGATCGCCCTGATCCTCGACTGCAGCATGCATTAAGTAACCGGAAAAAAAATCTGAAACATTGGGCTGGTTTATCACTCACGGGCACTTTGGAAACTTTAACTTTACCGACCCTAAAACTTTGCCGATTGGCGGAACCCCTCTATACGACATGTTTTTGCTTGGAATCACTTGATAGATAACTCTAATCGTGCTGGCACGTGACAGATATCAGGCCCGCGACCAATCCAATAAAATCACAGCTACCCAAAATGGCATAATTAAGAAAAAGCTTATCCAATGAAGCATGGATAAAAATAGATTATGGGCAACTTCAAGGCATTTCCATACAACAGGCAATGCATAGTTGATTCATACCGAATATTTAGGACAGATATACTCTTTATTTAGGACTAGGGTTGCATTGGCGAGCTTGTTGATATTTGTTTACAGTAATTTCTCGAGTAACCGGATGACAAAATGTAAATATTGACAAATCACAACCAGCACCCTTTCTCCGTATTAGTGTATACGTAGCTCCACAACCAACATCGCCACATGGGTTCCCAACTGTGGGTCTTTGCTCATAATTATTTTTAATTAGATTGCCAAATCATGATAAACAGATGGCTGGTTGGATCAAAAAATTTCACCTTGATTCGATGTGGCCATCCCGGTTGAGCCCTCGGAAGTAGTGCATCACCCGATGCGCGTTCCGCCATTGCCGGCACCCATTACTACCACGTAGGGGAAAAAATAGCAAGTTCGCACCCCCGGTATGCCCCCCGGATTTCCAGGCAAGTTTGATGCCATTTTCAATCAGGAAATTTTAAGGAAAAAATAAATATAAAAAAAATTTTCCACATCCACCGTCCAGTTTATTTAAATACCAACTCCCACCCCTTTTTTTTGAGGAAAAAATTTGTTTCTTCAGCTAACAGAGTTTCACTATCGTTCTACATATCAAAGATGCAATTCAAAACCGTCTTTGCTTTATCAGCATTGTCAGCTGTTGCTTTAGCTAATAGTATGTACTGATCTGTGCCACTTGTTTAATTCAACTCGGCTATGTTTGATCCTGGTTACTAACCTTCTAGACTCTACTTTGACTACTGCCACTCCAAAAGTCAGATCTGAATGTTCTTTCGATGATTTCACTGCCACCGACTCTGCTGATGTTGCATCCGTCGCTGCTTGTCCAACTGCTGTTGGTGATATCACCATTGAAGGTGAAGCTTTTGGCTCAATTGAATTAAACGGAGTCGAACAAGTTTACGGTAACTTGCACGTTTTCAACGCCACCAATGCTGTTCAATTCAATGCTGCCTCTTTGCAATTGGTTTCCGGTGAATTGGCTTTATCCGCTAACACCATTTTGGCTGCTTTAAACTTGGCTCAATTAACCACTGTGGGTTCTTTGTCCTTGAACGCTTTACCAGCTTTGGAAAGCACTGGTTTGACTACCGGTATCACTTCTGCTGAACAAGTGATTATTTCCGACACTGGTTTGTCTACTTTACAAGGTATTAATGTTGTTGAATTGAAAGTGTTTGACGTCAACAACAATGGTGATATTCAAACCATTGACTCTGGTTTACAAAGAGTTACTGATTCTTTATCCATTTCTTACAACGCTGATTCCGTCGATGTGAAATTGGACCAATTGACCGAAGCCAAAAACATTTTCTTGCAATCCATTTCCTCTTTGTCTGTTGCTAACTTGACCAAGGTTACTGGATCTTTGGCCTTTTCCTCCAATGCCCTTGACAAGATTGAAATCGACACCTTGAAAACCATTGGTGCTTCTTTGACCATCACCAAGAACTCTGACTTGCAAGAGATTGAATTCTCCAACTTGACTTCTATTGGTGGTGCTTTACAAATCGGAGACAACGAAGCTTTGACCAGTTTCGCTGGATTCCCAGAATTGGAAAAGATCTCTGGTTCCGTTAACATCACTGGTAACTTTGACAACGGTACTTTTGAATCTTTGGAATCTGTTTCTGGTGGTTTCCAATTACGTTCTAGTGGTGACTTGACCTGTGAAGAATTCAATGAATTGAACTCTGACGGTGACATCAAGGGTGACAAATACTACTGTTCTGGTGCCCACAAGGAAACCTCTTCTTCTTCTTCCAAATCTGGAAACGTTGGTGGTGTTGCTACCGGTGGGTCTTCTTCTGATGATGACAGTGACAGCACTTCTTCTGCTGCTTCTTCTTCTTCTCAAGATTCCGGTGCCGTTTCTATCGGCGGTGGTTTGTTTGCCTTGGTTGCTGGTTTCGCTGCTTTGGGTGTGACTTTGTACTAAGCATTTTGAATGTAAAAAGTTGATAATTTTTATAATATATGGGAAATTTGTATTATTGGTTGTGTTCCCCTAATAAACGCTTACAATTGCTACCTTGGAAGCTCTTATAATTATAAGTTACTCTACTGCCAAGAGACTGTATTATTATAAGGTACTCTTTAGTCAAAGCTTGTATAATTATAATCAGGTACTAGTCAAGAGCTTGTATCATGTAGCCACTTCTATTTTGGGAAAGTCGTGTCCGGCCAACATTCTCAGTTTTGAGGCTTTCGAGTCAGCAAATTTTTAATCACCACAATTGTTATTATGAAGTTATCTGTTGTTTTATTATACTTTATTTTGGGAGCTTACGCCAAAAACGTCTTCAACTTCAACAAGTTAAAGGACTCCTTAGACACCGAGCAAAACGACAAGCGTGACGCCAAAAATGTTTTGAGTTCGGGCGACTTCAAAATCAGGGTTTCTGAAAAACGGGATGCTGATATCGGTAACGTCAATTTAGATGATTTGAAGATCGGTGTGCCCAAGTATGGTGTTATAACCAAAAGAGAGGACGGGGAGTTGCAAAAGAGAGACGCTAAAAACGTGTTTGACTTCGGTAAAATGAAAATTGGCAAGAGAGACCAAGAAGCTATGGATATGGACAAGTCTACCTTGTTACAAAGCATATTACCACAGTACCGTGATATCTCCATTTTTGCTGCTTATATCAGAGACAACGAGGAAATAAACTCAAAGACCCAGTCATTATCGGAATCTTTATTGGTTATATCTCCTTCAGATAACGCTATTGTCAACAAGTTGAACGGTGTGAAGCCATGGGAGTTTCCCACTCCATTGAACACCGGCGACGAAGACGAGGTTGTCAAGTCTAACTTGAACTACTTCATTTCCAACCATTTGTCTTTGGACTTGTCTGAGTCTAAAATCGAAGGTGATACTCTTGAAGTTAAGTTGTTGAGTGGTAAGACTGTGCAGATTGTCAATGGAGAGACAGTGAAACTTATTGTTGACGGCAGGGAGATCGAGGTGTCTGTGTCCAAGCAAGTGGACAATGGACTTATCTTGATCATTGATGATGTTTTAGTTAAACCAT
This sequence comes from Yamadazyma sp. yHKS699, assembly GCA_030580295.1. Classification (NCBI taxonomy): domain Eukaryota; kingdom Fungi; phylum Ascomycota; class Pichiomycetes; order Serinales; family Debaryomycetaceae; genus Yamadazyma; species Yamadazyma sp. yHKS699. The sequence continues at coordinate 484,047 of JAKTSQ010000001.1, read as the reverse complement.
CTGTTTAAATTGGGTTTGGGGTACCCGGGGGTTAGGGTATAGTTTCAATTCGTATCTACGTGTTTTTCTTTGGTACTTGTTACATCATCTTCTCTGATTACTCTTATCTCTATCTACCTAGATATTAACTCTCATCTCTACTACCTTAGATATTAAATTCTTGTTTCTTTAAGATAATTCACTGACACCGGTATCTTCAAAGTGCTGCCCATTGCTAGTGTACTCGACCTTCCACTTGATCTTCAAAGTCTTGCCACTTTCATTCTTGATAGTAAAGGTCTGAGTAATTCCATTGGTCGATAAGCCATAGATGGAATCACCGGTTTGAGGGTCCAAGGACAATTTACAGTTTCTGGGAGCAGCCACAGCAAGTTTCACCCCCGTCATTGTACTAGAAGATAAATTGCTGATGAAAAACTTCCCGTTGACATCCCCGGAATTCGAGTACAATTCTGCTTCTATTTTCAAAGTTGCCGACTGGTTAATAACTTTTTTGGCTGATGCAACAGTCTTGGGAGTGGACGAAGGGAAATCCAAGTTGAAAGGGTCCAATTGGGTGTTCGATTGTAACTGGGGCGAAGGGGAGCTGAAGGAACCCAATAAATCAAAATCACTTGGCTTTTGCGCTTGTGGCTGCTGAACAGGTTGAGCTTGTTGGGGTTGCGGAGTTGATCCCAAAGCAATAGACCCTCCAGAGCCAAACAAGTTCAAGATGTCGCCGTTGGTCTTTTTGGAAGTCTCGGGGTTGAAGGACAAGTTCGTCAAGTCGCTCAACAAGTCATTATAGCCTTGATCGTCCTTTCCAGTCTGGTCATTGCTTATTGGTTCATCGTCATCAAAGTCGATCAAGTTCAACTCCTGGTTCAAATTCGACTTGATCTTCGATGCCTCATCAACCTTACCACCTCTCAATAACTGGAACTTGTTGATCAAGGAATTTATATTGTCATTCAATGCCAAAAGACTGTTGACTCGCTCTTCATTTTCCCCCTCCTCTTCAATGATCTTATTAATCATAGGCTGATTACTCTTGACAGAACCATACAACTCATGAATGGCCTCATTGTCCTCGTCAATCTTACCATTGGATTGTTGTACACTGTTCAACATTTCGTCTAAAATTTCAGCTTTCCGCTTCAATCTTGCAATATCATCAATAATCTGCTGTTTGTTCTCTTCCGTCTTATTACTTTCTTTGAACCCGGCCATGATCTTCATCAACTTGTTTGCTTCCTGCAAATCGTGGGGTTTTCCCCGTCTGATCAACTCTTGTAATTTAGCACTATTGACCAATTCTTCCTCTTTCTGTAACTCGTCAAACGACTTCAATTGATCCGATGGGTTCAACACCGCAGCATCTTCCAACTTCACTTCTGGGAACACATACCCTTTGTGGCTCAACAACCTGTGCATGTCTTTAATATACCCGAAATCATCTTTATACTTTGAGGTTTTGCAGATAGTCTGATACCATTCTTCAATTTGGGCCAAAATCAACCTTTGCACCCTCGAGTACCGCAACGGAGGTCTTTCGGGGAACCTTTTGACCAACTCGTTCAAAAATTCCTTCCGACTTATCTGTAATTGGAAAGGGTACCCACAATTCTTCACCAAATTGTCCAACAATGCAAGGGCCAACTCACTGGTCTGGGGGTCTCGTTGACTGATCAATTTGGCAATAGTTATAGCCGCTTCTCTGGGCACTGAGCCTTGTTTGGCGTTGACATAATCACATATTTCGAGGTTTAATGCCAAATTAGGCTCGTCCAACGTAGGCCTACAGGCACGATCTGATGGGTTAGTAAACTGCCACAAATTTGGCTCATATTGCGAGTTTAAACGCAGACGTAGGTCAATTGAATCGTGCACATACATATCCGCCGTAAGAGCTTTGGATTGATCTTCGATAACGAAAAAGAACTGGAACTCGATGACATGATCGTTAATTAGGGTCAACAATTTTTTGAGCGTTAAGGAGAATTGCGAACTTAAGATATGCAACACACCGCTGAAGAAGAAGACCCATTAGGTATTAAGGAGTTGGCATTGAATTACGATTATCTTATCTATAAGATCAATGACCACGTAAAGGCTCTTTCTGACACCACATACGAATCTGTCAGCGGCAAAGAGGCCAGGATCACCAAGGACTATTTTGAGCGCCAGCTAAATTTAGACGCAGAAATGGACCTGCTTGACCAGTTGATCAAGAAGTGTGACGAGGTGGAGTTGGAGTTTATGAAGTTGGATCAGTTAGGTATATTTGTGGGCGATTTCAAGAGGCGGGTAGGCCTTTTGGAAGCGGGATTTAAAGAGTAGCAAAAGCTAAATTAATAGACTGGTGGATTCATAAATCGATAGACTGGAGGATTCACTTTTGTCAAGACCCGTTTTTCAGGAGTCCTTTAGACAACGTCCTTGGGATTGGCAGGCACCGGGGCCTGGACCAGCACCAGATTCAAAGCGCTATATTTGTCCACGAGATGCTTCTCTAGTAGAATGAAGTTCCTTGAGTTACACTTATAAAGCACATTGATAAAGTCCCCCACAAACGGAATCAACCCCACCGCAAAGTCAAAAATGCAGTTGGACATCATTTTCAGCTTTACAGAACCAGGTAAACCTCCTTCAATGGTGCACGCTTTATTGACTAGTTGCAAGGCCAACGAGAATGCAATTATATCGCCAATCCATGGAATCAAGCCAATGATACCGGCCCAGCCAAGCCGTAATCCACATATACTCAATTGAAGATCGAGCCTATAGGCTTTTCTTTTCACCGACTGAAGAACGCTCAAATCGTGTTTTGGAATGAAATCTGGTAACCGTCTTTTTCTTTTGGCGCCTTTCCGCTGGTAGAAAGCCAACTCTGTTTCGGGAATCTCTTCGAAGTACGGGTCGTGGTCCGGACCAGCACCGCCTACAACGACCAACGAGTCTAAATTGGTCTGACGATTAGTATGAAACAAAAAGAACAACAAGGAACCCAAAAGGCAAGAATAGCCCAAGAAAAGAATCTGAAAAAGGCTCTAGTCCAATGGATTCTCAGAAACTACAGGCTCTTCAATCAGAGCCTCGACAATGACGTACCTTTTTGATGAAATATCTGTACAACAACTGTGACATTGCTTTGCTGTAAAATAAATACTGCGGCTTAGCGAATTTATATTCGGCTGAAATTGTGAAACGATACTATTTACAGGGCTGACTATGGGCCTTATTTTGGCGTAGATCTTCGAGCTCACCTTATAACAACTTCTGTATCTGCCAGAAATTCTTCTTTTGACTCTATCATCCTTATAACAACTTCCGCTTCTTTAACTTGTCGTAGAACTCTCTTCTTAAGCTTCTCAAATCCGGGGGCTGCTCGATGTTCATCTCGGCCCGGAACTCATTGATATCTTTTTCCAAAATATTCTCCCAATACACATTGATCAACGGCTTCGATTTCACCCCCGTTCGAAAGGCCCACGGATAGTAGATGTTGTACAACCTCTCCTTCTGACTGGGCTTCAACCTGAACGGCGCAAACAATGCTCCCAAGCCACTCATAGGAATGCCAATATTCATAAACTCAAACACTTTGACAGCAATCTCACCTTCAATAATAATAGGCAACCCCGTCACCGCATGGTAAAAGTCATGACACTCCCGGTATCTCTGGTAGATGTAGGCCAATTCCGGATTGTCAATATACCTCACCTGCACTCTTGTGTCTGGACTAACTCCTTCTCGATCAAGCCATTGAATATACGAATTTCCAATGGTGTTGGAGGGCAACGATCTCAAGTACTCCAAGTCCAACGACGTGGAAGTGATCCGGGGCTTCTCCTTCAAGATCTGGCGACCTGTAGCATCTGATAACATGGTTTTTTGAATGCGCTTTAACACCAGCGGTATAGCAGTAGATTCTCCCAATCCCACAATAAACTCGTTCCGTTCGGGATGGAAATACGAGCCCATCGACGACCCCAAGAACATGATCATCTTTTCGAACCCGTACAATGGTACGTGGTCTTCATAAAGCTTTTGTGGTCTTTTAAATTGAAAATGCCGTTTGTTAAACTGCTCATTGGCGTCTTTATAATGGAGCTTTCCCGCTTCCATTTTATCCGCCAATTGGTTGCTTTCGCTCATGAAGATACTGCCAATGGCAAGGAGCGGCGTGATGAACGTCCTTCGGGTCTCCCGTCTCCCCACACACTGCAAATGTCTACTTAAACTCATTTTGATGTTGTACGATTTTTTCGCGTTACATGATATTTATTCATAGAAGGCATGGTTAACTATAAACCCCATAATGATGCTGATGATGGCTATGAATACGAAATTATTCTGGTTGTAGCGTATGTCAGTGTTGGTGTCGTTTTGTAGATCGAGGGACGTGACAGACGATGCAGTGGTGGAGTGGGAATTGCTGGGGCTGAGATCGAGTTCTGATTCAGAGGACCTTGGGTCTCCAGACGCTGGATATTCCGATGCATCGGCTTGTGTGGGTGGTATACCAGCTTGTGAAGAAGGTAGACCGGCTTGTGTAGATTGCAGACCGGCTTGTATGGACAGCTGCTGTGCAGCATTTGACAGCTGGTTAGACCCGCTTCTTTGCACGCTTCGGGTCTTACCACTCGAATCCAAGGAGTTCAAGCCCTGCAAGGAGTTGGCCAATAGTTGCGTCAAGGGATCATGGTCTCTGTGCTTGGATGCTGAGACTTTGGAGTCTTTTACGGAGTCTTGTTTCGGCTCTTCTAGCTGTTGTGGAAGCTCGGGCTCCTTCTCTTCTCTCAACACTTTCTCAGAATCTTTCCACTCTTTCTCCTCCTTCTTCGAGTCCTCAGATGAGTTCTCCACCGAGTTCTCTGCGATTTGATCCTCAAAATCGTCAAACGATAGCTTACTTGAAAGCTTGTTATAATCTGCTGCAATCTCCACGTCATCACCCACTTGAGACGCCAATTGGTCTAGCTTCTTATTCAACTTCAGCTTCTCGGACTTCAAGCTGTACACTTTCTCCTCCAACTTCTTAATTTTCTTGAAATTATCACTCTTCAAGTACTCATACTCACTCATAAGCTTATCATTATTTGACTTCTCTTTGTCAATTTTCTTGTTCAACTCACTGAATTTGGCATCCATCTGTTGAGACAAATACTGGTTATTAAGATCCGTCACCTTACCGGAGTAATTCGTGAGAAAGTTCTCAATGGTGGTCAAGGAGTGATTTTGCTGCTTTAGTTTAGTAAAACAGTTTATCAAAAGGTTCATGGAGTTCTCCAACTTCGATGAGGTAGACGTTCCACTGTTCTTGAAAATCCCGTTATCTGCCTTCGAATAAAGCCCCAACAAGTCGTCTTCTATCTGGGGATTAATATCACCAAATAAAGCGGTCTCGAAATTCATCGCCGGCTTCTTAGACTGCTCGTTCAATTCAGTCTTCCTATTTTGAACAGAAACCTTGTTGTATAGATCCTGCACGTATTGATAGAATTGATACTCCACCGAGTCCATGGCATCGGCATCCACCAACCCCAGATCCTTCGTTACCAAATCACTCATTATATTGATATTCTCAACCTTACAGTTGATCTGCTTGTGGTTGATCCCCACCTGAATATTGAACCCAAAACATATATTGTCCCCCAACCGGATTTCCACCGGGTCCGTATCTAACTTTTTGTTATTGACAAATGTCCCATTAGAAGACCCCAAGTCTTTTAGCATTAGTTTACCATTACCAGAGTCCACATACATTATGGCATGGTTTCTGCTCAACACCCTTGAATCAAAAAACCCATTCGTGACATCCGGCTTGATCTTGGCCCCCGACGGCCTGCCTAGTTTCCTGCTATCCGGGAAATATGGCACCGACAAATGCTTGGTGACAAACGTATCGTTCAACGACACCAATGTCACGAAATATTGCACTTGCTTTCTTTTGGGAGGCGCCGTCTCCCGCGGACTGTTCATAAGATCTGCCAATCCTATATTAGGCGTCGATATCACCTGACTTTGAGAGTTGGACCTCCGTCTATTCATCTTCTGCGGTTGCGATTGCGATTGCGGTTGAAGGTGCGCAGGAGGTAGCGACTCGAGCGGCTGTGACTGCCCTCCCACCAGACGTAGCGACAGCACCGGTTGCCCCGCCATTGGATCTGCCAAATCTAGCTGGAATCGAATATCTGATGCAGTCATATATAATCCTTAGATCGGTTGAAAAGTGTACAGATGAGAAAAAGTCGCGACTGGTTTTTTGTTTATTATTGTAATATGGCAGATACTCCTAGTACAACAGGAACTACAGACTACCTTCTCAGCTGTGTCAGCTCGTTGAGCAAGGCCACCGAGCTGTTGAGCAAGTCCATTGACGTGGTGGCCAATTCCACGCAGGACGTGCCTCGGTTGAAAAAGATTTTGAGAGCTGATAATGTGTTTGGGTTGATCGCGGAGCTGGACTTGAACCACTCAATAAAGACGGTCCAGAACGAGCTACAGCCGAAAGTAGACCGGTTGACGGAGAAGTACGAGCAGGAGTTGAATCAGTTACGAAATAAGCGGAACAACTTGCGAAATAAGATAGAATTACAGAAGGTGAGGTTGCAAAACGTAAACAAAGGGGATAAGGATATCAAAGACGATAAGTTGCTTAGAATGAACTTTCTCCAGAACAAAAAGAACCGGCTAGAGTTCTTGTTGTCAAAGTACCAGTTGCAGGAGCAGCAGAGGCGAATTAGCGTGCACCAGGAGAGGGATGAGCCTGAAAGTGAATGATGCTATTTACATGAAGATTCAGCCATTTGGCGGTTTGGCTTTTTGGCTGTTTGACTATTTGGCTGCTTGGCTGTTTAATCGTCCTCAGTTTGGAGTGTCAGTCTCCGCCTGTCTCAACAACTCCTGCTTGATCTCCTGACCGTTCATATGCTCCACAGTCACGATATTCAAGTTTTTGGCGATCTCCTTCGAATACTGGAATGCCACCTCCTTCAAATTGAGTTTCTCGTCTGGCTTGAGCTGCTGCAACGACGTGGCCGCCACACCAGGCAAACCACACATGGTGAAAGTGTTGAGATACTTCAAATCAGGCATCACATTCAAGCCAATTCCATAGCTGGTGATCCCCCGTTGGATATTAGTGCCAATAGATGCAATTTTCAAGTTGTTGGGCTCCATCCATACCCCTGGGTTGGAGCTCAAATAACTCTTGAGATCATAGTTTTTTATCAACACATCTTGAATAGATTTTAAGAGCACTGAATCAACAAAACAACGGACTGTCAAATTGTGAAATTTCTTCAAGTCCAAAATCAAATAGGCCACAAGCTGACCGTGACCATGCCATGTGATGTCCCCACCCCGTTCTAATTGGTGGAATTTGCACCCCAAAGCCTCGAAATTCTCAATCTGCCTGGTGATGGTGGGATCTTTTTTGACCTTCTTCCCTCCAGTGTAAACGTTGTCAAACTGAAACGTCAAGAGCGTGGGGTGTGGTTTCATGTCCAAGATCTTGGAAAGAAGCTCCTTTTCATAATCATTCACTTCAAAACCTTGCTTGTGAAGGTCCATTTGGTTCTTTTTGATTTTGGCCTCAATTTGCTTGAACGACAAGTTGGCATCCACAATAGTCTGCTGGAGCTGCTGGCCCTCAGCAAAAGGAGTCACTCCATCAAAGTGGATGTGCCTTAGAGTCTTATAATTCTCTATCACCGGCGTGAATTTGGAGCACGATGAGTTAAACCGCTTAAGAATCATCTGTCCATTTGAAATAATGCGAGCACGGAAATGTTACTTTAGTAACAAAAAAACTGAGGTTAAGCACTGATGCTTTTACACCGACCATGGATCTAACGATAGTTGACCCGAGAACAAAGTTTAGATATGGACCATCCGTCACCTCCGGACACCAGAAATTACCCAAACACCAGAACTACGGAAATCCTCAAGATTGGCTACCCCTCTATCCCATCAGGAGGTGCGACTAGTTTCTGTTTTGAGAAACACTAGCCGCAACAAAGAACACACAAAGAACACACAAAGAACACACAAAGAACTAGTTTTGTGGAGACGTGGGGGTGCCCGTTTGCAATAGTTGGTGGTGTCCGCATTGACCTACCACCATACCACCTACCTGGTGTATTTGCAGCCACTACCAAGCCATACCGGACAAAAGGAACGGAAAAACTGACTCCAAGTAATTTCCCTCAAATCCTAACTCCGACCAGCCCATAAAGGCGGATGTATTCTATAGTTTTTAAATCACTCGGAACCAGGCCTTTCCGTAGACAGAATCCCACGATCGTGTTTGTGTCACAACACTAAACCTTGCTTCATTGGCTAGTTTTTTCGTCTGAAATTCTCGACACGTAAATTATTTCGGAGTCTGGTCCGGCTCAATACCGTCCACTAAACAAAAAGTAATTTCTCAAAATAATATGCAGGAAGCGAAAGAAAAAAACTTTGATATAAAACCAAAAGGGAAGCCCGATTATTTTCCCAATTAACCTATAACTATGTTTAGAAACTTTGTCCGGTTGCCAAGGGCCAATGGAGGGTTAATGAACTCGATCAGATTCAACTCCACCGTGCCTAAGAAGCCATCGACAATTTCCAAGGTCTGGAAGAATACCAAAAGAGTCAGTTTGCTCGCAGTGGTTGGGTCAGTCGGATATGTTGGTTATAAAGTCCACAAAGAAAGTGAAGCGGCTGATCAAATGAAGCAAGTGCCTGTGTTTGAAAATGGCCAGAGAAAGAAGACGTTGGTGATTTTGGGAAGTGGTTGGGGGTCTATTTCTTTGTTAAAGAACTTGGATACTACTTTATATAATGTGGTGGTTGTCAGTCCTAGAAACTACTTTTTATTCACTCCGTTATTACCATCTTGTCCAACCGGTACAGTTGAGTTGAGATCCATTATTGAACCTATCAGAAGTGTCACCAGAAGATCTCCTGGTGAAGTTATCTACTTGGAAGCAGAGGCCACTGAAATCGATCCCGTTAACAATAAGTTAATCATTAAGCAATCTACTACTGTTCATTCCGGTCATTCTGGTAAAGATACTTCTTCTACGAAATCCACTATCAGAGGTGTTGAAGAAATCACTACTTCCTTAAACTATGACTACTTAGTTGTGGGAGTGGGTGCACAACCATCTACTTTCGGTATTCCTGGTGTTGCAGAACATTCTACTTTCTTAAAGGAAGTGAGTGATTCGATCAAAATCAGAAAAGATTTAATGGATGTTATTGAAGCTGCCAATATCTTACCTCAAGGTGACTCTGAAAGAAAGAGATTATTATCTATTGTTGTTTGTGGTGGTGGACCAACTGGTGTTGAAGTTGCTGGTGAATTACAAGATTACATTGATCAAGATTTGAAAAAATGGATTCCTGAAGTTGCCGGTGAAATCAAGGTTACTTTGGTTGAAGCTTTGCCTAACGTTTTGAATATGTTTAACAAGAAATTGGTTGATTACACCAAACAAGTTTTCCAAGATACTAACATTGATTTAAAGACCAACACTATGGTCAAACAAGTCACTGACAAAAACGTGATTGCCCAAGTGAAGAACAACGACGGGTCTACTGAAGTGGTGGAGATTCCGTACGGTATGTTAATTTGGGCTACTGGAAATGCTCCAAGGCCAATTGTTAGACACTTGATTTCCAAGGTTGAAGAACAGAAGAATGCTAGAAGAGGTCTTTTGGTGGACGACAGATTGTTACTTGATGGTACCGACAACATTTTTGCCTTGGGTGACTGTACTTTCACGAAATTTGCACCCACTGCTCAAGTGGCATTCCAAGAGGGTGTTTTCTTGGGATCTCACTTTAAAAAGTTGCATGAAATAGAGTCATTGAAGTATCAATTGGCCAACCCCAAGACTGAGGATTCTGTGGCTTTGGACAGATTGACCAAGAAGTTGGCTAAATTGCAAGAAAAATTGCCGATCTTCAAATACAACCATCAAGGTTCTTTGGCTTACATTGGTAGTGAAAGAGCCGTGGCTGATTTGGTGTGGGGAGACTGGTCGAACGTTACAACTGGTGGAACCTTGACTTTCTTGTTCTGGAGATCGGCATATATTTACATGTGTCTTTCTGCCAAGAACCAGGTGTTGGTTTGTTTGGACTGGTTGAAGGTGTCACTTTTTGGAAGAGATATCTCCAAGGAATAATTGTAAAGTGTTTAACTATTTAATTGTCTATAGAGTTCTATTTAATATGATTGTTATAGAGTGTATCCAGTGGTTTACTATGTTCTATTTAGCGTCCAATGTCCCATTATTTCTAGCGTTCATTTGTCTGATTCTTTTGTCTATTCAAATTCAGTCTTAGTTCAGTGTCTATAGCCGCCGTGGTCGAGAATCTGTTTCACAGAATCGTAGATCGTCTTATTGCTCTTGATCAACTCGAAATCTAACAGCTCTAGCGTCGCCGAATTATCAAAGTTCAACATAATAATATTAATGAAAGCCGTTGGGGGTAACCGGTCGGCCTCGGTAGGGAACTGTCTCTTTGTCAAGTTCATCACCTGATACAAACTAAACTTCCCTGAAAAAGGCACCAACCGTTTATAGTATAGTTTTGCATCATATAAGCTTTTGATAAGAATTTTTGCAACATCTCGAACATCGGAAATATAGCCAAATAAATTGGGAATGTCGTCGAGTGTTTTCGCCATGAGCACCGTCTGAATAAGGTTGCTACTGGTGTTAAGGATCCGGTCAAGGTATTCGTCAAATGGCTGGGGTCCAAATATAAATGCCGGTGATACGCTGGTACCAACATACCTGGTCTTGTATTTATTGATAAAATCCCAAAAAACCCGTTCACTGGCTGCTTTGCTATAATGGCAAGCCTTGAATGGGTTCTGTTTCCCGTCTTTACTAGTGTAGCTGCACCAACTGGACTCGTCGAGCGTCAATCGTGCATCACTGTACTGCTCCAACGTGAAATGTGCTGATAAATTGGACGTATTGACAATGTGGGACACCATTGTCCCGTGCTCTCTGATGGCCTGTAGGAGATTATGTGTGCCGTCCACGGTGGCCTGTACCACCTGTACTTCCAAATCTTCTATACTGAAGTCGTATGGGGCAGCCGTGTGAATAACTTTGGTGATTTTATGGGCTTTAAATATTCTGTCAAAACTGGGCTTATCAAATAGCTCCGCCGTTTCAAACGTGAAGTTGGTATTGGCGAACAACCGTGACAACAGTTTGCCAATGAGGTTGGACCTCACAGTTCCTATAACCCGGTAGTTTTGAGACAACAATTGGGTGATCACGTGTCCTGCTAGGAACCCATTGGCCCCCGTGACTAGCACTGTGTCCAGGTCCATGGCGTGAATTTGGTGCTACTAGAAAGAAGACAATTGGTTCAATAAAAAGATAGATGGAGTGTTTTTCAAAATTATGTTGCTGGATTTGAGCTATGACGTAAAGAAACATAACCCAAACTTACGAACTACAAACGTATATGCTGCCACTAAACACCCCACAAATTAGACCAAGCACCACAAAATAGGCACTACCATCCAACCCCACACATTAGCCATATGTAAGGGGTAGCCTTCTTAACTGTCTCGTAAATTAGTTGCTGTCGGCATATTTTCGGTTGCCAAATCCGGTACATGAGATTTTGTTCTATTTTCTAGCTGGTCATTTTTAGCTACCGTTTTTAGCTATTGTATTTTTGGCTGCTATTGTTACCGTCAATGTACTCTATGTTCTTGCATTGCTCATTCTTTCTCTGTTCTAGTCTACTGAGGGACTAGTATATTTTACAATTGGCATATTATGCCTCCTCTTTAGCTTTCCCTAACCATGTACTTTTTTAGCTTGCAGATTTACGTGCTCCGGATTTACATGTTTCATCTATCTTTGTTTAAAACTTGCAGATTTTACAAAACAAATCTTTTTACAACCACAACCGGTTTTGTCTATTATTTTATGTGTTTGTTATTTTTGTTTGTTATTTTCATCTCCTTTCATCTGTTTTTGTCTGTTTATATGGCATGACTTTCCCCATTCGTGAATTCTCGGCCTGTTTTGGTAAAGTTTTGAAAATAGCCATCGGCTCGTGACTTCGGTCAAGTGACTAAATTAATCACAGTTTTTTTTTCGGTGTCACCGGAAGTCTATTAATATTTTTTAGAAATAGTGCTTAGAAATTATGTGTCTGTAAAAGCCCCAGCTTATATAAGCTGCACCAAAAACTTATATAAGCAGATTACCGATTACCGAGTAACCGATTCAAAATATGGGGAGCTTATTAAATAAATTCATGTCGTGACCGTTTAGGGGTGGAAATCGATGGCTGCAAAAATGACCATTACTAATAAAATACTTAAAAGCCTCCAGGATCCGGTGCCGATCCAGATCCACAGAGTATAAAACCAGTGGCTTCCTTGTTTTTTTCAACCCCCATTAAACATCTACAAGAGAATGGCTGCCACCTATTTGATCACCGGAACCAACAAAGGCTTGGGTTTGGCTTTCGTCAAAAAATTGACCAAGAATAAGTCAAATCTCGTTATTGCAACTGTCAGAAACGAAAAAGCTGCTGAGGGACTAAAAGCTTTAAACAGACCTAACTTAAAACTAATTTTCATAGAGATGGCCAGTCTGTACGAAGAGTTCCAACAAGCGTTCTCCTATTTGAGCTACTTGGCCCCCAATGGTATTGATGTGTTGATCCACAATGCGGCGTATGCTGGTCCTAGATTTCTCGTCCCTTCTTATGCTTACGACGCTAATAACTACTGCAAAATCATGGATATTAATGTTGCTGGTGCCGCCAAAACCTACAAGGCGGTGTATCCTCATCTATTTCGGGGCCGGGGCCTTAAAAAGATTGTATTTATTTCAGCCATAGCTGGTCAAACCACCGATTTTAAAATGGGAGCCAACGCCTATGGTGCATCCAAAGCGGCCCTTAATCATTTGGGAGTTCAAATCGCCAGAGAAAACGCCGAGTGTACTATTCCGTCGGCAAGAAATTCCGTGACCATTTTGCTAGAGCCGGGTTTTGTCGACACTTCTTTGTCGGCTGAGGCTAAAGAGGTTTACGGGGAAGACATATTTATTAGCCCAGAAGAGTCCGTCAACAGATGTTTGGATATTATCAGCAAAATCGACCGCAGAGATTCTGGAAAGCTTCTTGATGAACAGGGGAAGGTGTTGGACTTCTGATAGTATGTTTAATAGAAATATAGATCTGCTCCTTTACTGCAAAAGAAATCTTGTCCTGTGTATAATCGTCGGCCGATATAAAAAGATAATGAATTGTGATCATTCTGGTGATCATGGCCCTGCAAACTCCGAGTTCTTCATGTACCGGTGACCGTACTTCTTAAAAAGCAATGGGATGAAACTGAAGAACACGAAAAGGAACCCGATGAGTGAACAACCCCATCCCACTGGAAAATCTTTGGTTCCAAGATTCACAAACATCTGTTTACCGTACATAGGAAACGTCCCCCCGAAAACCGACCTCATCAACCCATTTCCTCCAAATACCGACGCTATGTACCTGGGATACAGCATCGCCAAGTAGTTTGAGTTACTCTGCAACGCACAAACGCATCCGGCCCCAAATAAAGTGGCACCGACCAATGAAGGGAACCAGTGGATTTTAGGGCTCGCAGTCCACCCAAATATGAACAACGACATCGTCACTAGCACACACCCCATGAACGACGTGTCAAGGAACGCTTCTGGTCTGGGTGTTTGTCCGTTGAGAACCTTCTTGCTGAAAGTGTTATAAATTATCATCACGTACACACCAGCTCCTATAACCACGCCCACATTAATGGCATTATATGCAGCAGCCTCGGCTCCGGCTGCAAAATGATTAGTGTCTCTGTAAACAACCGGGAAACACTCGAACCACAAGTAGAGAGCCCCGTAGAGCAATCCCTGGTAAATATCCATCAAAAGCACCAATGGCTCTTTTAGCATAATCTCAAATGCTCTCCAGCAAATAGTGTAGAGCAATTTCGATGTACTCACCTCATTGAGCTCACAGCTGGCCCGGATTCTTGTATTTCCGGTTACCCTTCGCAATCTCTCTGCTTTCCAAAGCAAAAGCGTCAGGTGGTTGGTTTCTGGTGACGCAAGAAATAACCATAGGGTCATAGCTCCATTGGTTGCGAATAAGTACCAAAATATATTCCTCCAGCCTGATTTCATGAGCCCCACCGCAATTATAGGACCTACCGTAGGACCAAAGAACGTAGCTATACTCCATACCATCAAAGACATTGGAATATAGGGAATTTGCATCACATCGGCATAAGAAGCAGCTCCCACCGAAAGGGGAGGAGATGCAAAAAACCCGCCGATAAACCGGTTGATCGCCAAGCCAACGATGTTGTTGGACAATGCACAGGGAATCTGGAAGATGGCGAATAGAGCTCCCACCACTGTGTACACGGGAGTTCTCCCGATATTTGGTTGTTCTGAAAGTGGAGAAAAGAACAACTGGCTCACCCCGTAACCCAAAATGAAAAATGCCAATGGAAAGGTGGCTACGACATGGCCGACATTGAACTCCTCCATGATGGTATCCGTAGCAGGAGTGTAGATGGGTCCTCCAAGGTACGCAAAAAATGTTAGAATGGACACTTGAATTTGAACCAAGTACCGCAGGAATTTTGGCCAATTCCTAGGATGGGTAGGGTCATCGTCTTCCCATGATATCGTAGTGTCAACGTCTTTGTCCAAATATTCTTTTGGGATCTCATAGTCCGGTTGTTCTTCGGGATATGTGAAATATTTGTAGTTGGAATACTTATAGACAAGTCTACCAAAAACACTGGTAGAAATACTTCTAGAGACCATGCTTGAATATTTCAGCCGTATTTAGTCGAGTATTTATACATTTGAAGTTTCACGGCTTTGCCCAGTCGCCAAACCGGAGTGGTTCAAGTCACTACCATTTTGGTGGTCTACCGAATTACAAAAGAACGGATCCGGCATATAACCCCAGAACTACAGGGTATATTTCAGAACTGCCGTTGTAGCAGTGCACATACCGGAAATATGCGATGGTATACACACGATAGTGTTTTTGCAACTTACAGTAAATATCAGCACTGACCAAATTTATAATCGGCGGTGCACGACCTTTTCTGCAACCCACAGTAAAAATCAGCACTGATAGCCAAGAAAAGAATGCTACCTAAAACGATTAATTAATCAATAAAATAAATGTTCACAATTTCTTGACCATCTGGCTGCAAAGTTCAGGCTCAAGACATCTACCACTACCCCTACTTACCTTCGACTCCCGTACTGAAGACACCATACCGTTTTTCTTTTCTCTTATTTCCTTCCCTTTGTCCCTTCCTCCCTTTGTCCCTTCCTCCCTTTGTCCCTTCCTCCCTTTGTCCCTTCCTCCTGCCTATCACGTGTCTCATCTCTAATGTGTTCTATCTATTAATCAGACATGTAGCTCTAATGTCGCTGTGCACACTAGTGGAGGCTTTGCTCAAGCAAACAAGCGAAACTACAGCCCATACACAGTGGTGTTCGGGGCAAAGTGACTGGGGTTTCCTGAATTAGCCAAAACCAACCAAGCCTTCAACCGCAGCTATTTATTAATAGTGTTTTTCCTAAATTCCTTTTTTGTACCTGATTTCTTTATATTGCACCTCATTCCCTATTGATCAGAACAAATTTCCAACCCACCCTTCTTCCCATGTTGAAACAGTTGTTAACACTCCTTCCTATTGCGGCCTTGTTGCAAAAAGCACAGGCTGCGCAAGACGTTCTCCAATTTGAAAATTTCGGATACTCTGGAACTTACAACCACGTTACTTCGCTTGATGATATTTACTCCGATGACTGCTCGTGTTCGGTAGGCGACACCCCAACATCGTTTTCCGGCTCGAATTCGCCCATGAACGAAGAAGTGTCTGTTCACTTCAGAGGTCCTTTGACTTTGAGTAAATTTGGATACTATGTTTCATCCGACTTTTCATTCGATGGGTCCAATAACAAAGACTGGTCTAGATTGGCCTACTACGACGCACAAGAACAGATCTCGCAAAACGTGACGTTTTTGACCAAGGCTGGGAAAAACTCCACATGTCTTGGCAAGGGTTTGACGTATGCAGACTCTGATGGGGTGTCTCAGGCCGACGATGCCACTATTTTGGCTAAAGACACCTTAATTGATTCGGAGGAAGAATATGTGATTTTCTCCAACATCTCGTGTGAAGACTCGGGGGTAAGCAATGACTGTGGTGTGTACAGATCAGGTATTCCCGCATACCATGGATTTTATGGTGCAACCAAGATGTTCTTGTTTGAATTCACCATGCCTGAAGAAAAGTCCGTCAAACAGGGCTCCGTTTACAATTGGAACATGCCTGCTATTTGGTTGTTGAATGCGTATATTCCCAGAACCTCTCAATATGCCACCAATGCCAACTGTTCGTGCTGGAGATCCGGATGTGGTGAGTTTGACATTTTTGAAGTGAAAAATTATACTGACTCGGAAGTGCATAAGTTGTATGCCACCATCCACGATTATCAGGGCACTGACGATATTGAATCGGGATTGCAAGTGGATGGTTACTTTACTAGAGACTACTCCTCTACCATGTCTGGGGGTGTTGTTTTCGATAATGATGGTAACGCGGTGGTTTTCGTTTCTAATTCTACTACCTTCGACGAGACCGTGGGTGCTTCTGATATTGCAAGTATAGTGAGTGACTTGGGCACTCCTGCAACTTTGGAATTGGCCGATGTTCCTGCCGCAAGCAGCACTGCTACTTCTCAAAGCAGCTCCAAGGACTCTGCCGGTTCTCAAGTATCTTTCAGTCCTTGGATCTTGTCTTTGGTGTCGTTACTCCTCATTTAAAGTATCGATCTCGGTGGCCTTATAGAATTTAAACAGTGATATAGAATATAAAAAATGACGTTTCTGTTCGGGAAATACTGCCTATGTACAAAGTTCGGCAAATTGGGACGTGTTTGACTGTCTCAGCTTAGTCGAGTATTGACATTTAGTGATTTAAGAAGATAAGGTGAAGACGACGGACATGTTTGGTGATGGAGAGATTTAGTGTCCTGAGTTTTGATGTAGAATTAAGATTCTGCTGGAAATTGAGTCTTACGAGACAGCCGGTTGCATGACCGGTTGTCCTTCAAACGAGAAGAGGGGGGGTGGACTCTTGTGAGGTTAGCTCCATGATCTGATCCAGAATTTCAGAGTGAAAATAAAATGGAGTCAAAATACAAATAATTAGATGGAACTTGTGTACATAAAATTGGAGCTCCGGAAATAAGGTTAATGGAGAAGAGGAGCTTCAAGGCGCAATATGATAATACAACTTATATATTGCCACTGTCGTGGTGCACTAATATATACTGATCAAAAAGTCAACTTGCTACCATCGTAGTTCAAGAGGAACCCTGTATCTACGATCGTTAACTTCTCAATAACACCAAGCATCTGAGAAACGGTTTCCTCTGGTTGAAGAAGCTTAAATATAGGGTTGCTAGCACTGAGCTCCTCGAAATTAGGCAGAGATCTGAACTCTGCCAGCATATCGGTTGCAACAAGACCTGGGTTGAAAGCAATGACAATATCACCTTTTTCTTTGTTTTCAAGAGACAATTGCTTGGTAAGGTAGTTGAGAGAAGCCTTACTGACTCCATAACTTCCGGAACCGAATGTCATGTCGGTAATGTTGCCCGAAAGACTGGAGATGAAGACAAATTTGAACGGCTTACCGTTCTTTTCCAATCTTGGGTAAACAGTCTGGTAAAGTTTAACGGCTCCAAGGAAGTTGATGTTGTACATTTCACTGAAAAAGGCATAGTCTTCCGCATGGATGGGTGCCATGGATCCCATAGCACTTATAGCAGCATTGTGAATCACCACGTCAATTCCATTCGGAGTCAACGCTTCCAAGTCAGCAAAAGCAGAAACAAACTCTTCTGGGGATGCACCCATGTCAATGTAGATAAGTTTGAGATTAGGGTACTTCAAAGCTTCAAGGGCGTCCAAATTGGCACCTTTTCTGACAGTGCCAATAACGGTGTTTTTAGAATTTGCACCCAATTGTTTGACGAACTCAAAACCGATTCCTCTGGTGACTCCCGTGATTAAATATGTAGACATTTTTAGTTATGTTAGAGTAGAAATAGAGGAAGCTTCAAGTTTATATAGAATTGGTGGTGAGATTAGTAATGAACCTTCTTGCCGTCCGTTTCTAATGTAATGGTGATGAGATTAGTAATTAATATCTTTTGCCGTCTGTTTCTAATTTTGGAAGACTTTTCTTCTTTGGGAGATCAGTGACAGCTTTCAAGCCCGTATTTGTGGCGTACTGATTACTAAGTTCTAAATGATCGGCGTACTTATCTCAATTACTATCACGCATAACTCTGGGAAAAGATGCTTAGTAAGTGATTACATTTTCGGTGGTGTTTAATGTTTTCGCCTGGAGGATAATCAGCCCACTTCACCCAGCAGTTGAATTACGTTGAGTTTCCAGATGAACCGGTTAGCCCATTGAATGGAGTAAGTGGTGTCCAGGGCTAAATCCAGGGTCTTTATATTTGGTTCTCTCACAAAAAAGTATCAAAATTATCCAATGGACAAAAGTAGGACGAAGTGGCTCGTCAAAGATCTGATTTGAGGGGTCTTGTGTGAAAACACTGGGTACCGTCGATCGTCAGCTTGTCAATAATTCGTAGCATCTCAAAAACCGTCTATGGCCGAAGCCTTTGAAACAGTGTTGTTGGCACTGAGCACTTGAGGTGGGCACTGAGCACTTCAGGGGGGCTATGAAGTGTACCATGATGTGACGACATGACGGGATTACTGGATTTGGTAATCGAGCTCATTCATGCAAGTTTCCAGTCAACCGTCTTACTTCTTTAACCCCGGCTCTAGGCGTTTCGATCCCACACACCTGACTTGGTCAAGCATCAAGAATAGGACTAGAATTTTGATTTAAACTACTTAGAGGACAGCACTTCAGGTTCAAAAAGTCGTCTAGGTAACTGTTTCAGTCACGGAGCAAGGTTGCAAATCTGGAATCTAGGCACAAACTCTATTTGCGCTAATGCACACTAAAATTTCATGTTCCCTGATCCCATTCTTCCAAGCACGCAAGCCAGCAACTCAAATTCCACCTTAAACGCTTTTTAACTCTTTAGGCAAATGAATTCCTATTGTTGCAGGTTGCGCTTATTGTTTTTTTCGCAGCCAGGGTTCAGTTTCTGCTTGTGAAATAATACTATGCAACGTCAGCAAGATAAGAAATATAAGACCCTTACAATGTTCCGAATCTAGTACTTCAAATGTATTTAACCCCGGTGCCCCCTCCTTTGTGCCGTTTTTTACGGTCCAGTTCCCATTATTTCTTCTATGCACCGACCATTTCTTCTTCTTCTTTTCCTATCCATTGTTTGGTCATACCCACTCAAAAGAGAGATTGATGGGAACTATACCACCAATATCGTGGCTATTCCTACAGAGGACCCCCAATATCAAGTAGATGACCTCGCAGAAGATTTGTCACACAAGCTTTTGCAACTTTTTTACTCCAATTCCACCAATAATTGGGTAGACCAATGTGGTACATCAAACACCCCAGTTGTATGGCAGGTGGCAGTTGCTGGTAAGGCTATGACAAACACCGGTGACGATGATAGTATAGACAAAGCCATCACAGCTCTTGGAAACTATAGAAATAGCACCGGTGGGTACTCGGCAAGTACTGCAAGGAACGGCGATATATATATCGACGATAACGCCCAGGTTGCATGGGTATACTCCGATGCATATTCCAAGACCGGAAACCCCAAGTACCTGCAGGAATTGCAGAATATCACCGAGTTTATTTCGGGATATAAAGACAAAGGAGGAATCTTATGGTCAGTTAATGGAGGATACATTTCCCTGATATCCACCTTAGAGGCAGCAGTGGCCGCGTTGGACCTTTACGATATCCACCGGAATCCCACGTATATCGATCTTGCAAAGACCTGTGTGACGTGGACGTTGAATAATTTAGTGGATTCTAACGACGGGTTCATTTACGATGGAATGTATGAAGATGGCAGTTTGAACTATGGCAAACTCACCTACACCATCGGCACAATGATATCAGCATGTTCCCATTTGGACCAGCTTGGGGATGGTGACAAAGACTGGAAGGCTATAGCAGTGGAGTTTGGGGTCCGGGTTATATCTGGAGGTTCTCTCAACAATCAATTTTTCACCAATGGTCATATCAATGATATGATAGAGAGGTCCCATTTACTTTTTGTGGGGCTTGCAGACTTGTTGAAGAACACCTATCCCACCACCAGTTATCAGATGAACGCCTATGATGCGTTCAAGCAGCTACTTGTTCGAGAATCCAGATATTTACGGGACACTTATTCTGGCGTGTTTGATACCAATGCTTGTCCTGGGGAAGATTATAATGGCTTGTTGAAATACGCTTCGTTGACGCAGGTGTTTCAAGAGGTATCCCGGGTAGCCAGTAGAATATAAATATATATACAAATAGATATTATAAATGGTATCTCATCAATCGTAAAATGTCATAGCATAGGGTCTCGTTCCCCACATAAGGAATGAATGTAGCCTTTTCGACACCAATCCCAGGAACGCAAATGTGTGGTGTGCTCCCATGCATCGTTAGTAGCTTGCCCAGTGTCTCCAAAACAAGACCCAGTGTCTCCAACTCGTCTTCCCTCACAATTAATAAACCACTCCTGATTCTAGACTCAAGCGTTTCCTTGAAAACCAGTGGGATGTCAGATAAAGGAACGCACGTGTTTGCATCGCTGTTTTTGTTCTTAAACTTCAAGGATATGTACCGATGCCACATCTTCTTCACATCAATGGTATGAAGAAACTTCTTATTACCAAGAATATACCCTGGAGCTGCCACTTGATTCACGTCGAGCCCATCGACAAATGGGGTAATTCGGTACTTCAGATCCATTCGTACAGGAGACACTGCCAACAATGACCCGTTTGGGAACCGAGTTGAAGATCCTTCTTGGTGTGTTCTTACCAAACTCCTGGCAAATGGATTTGATTCGATCGTTTGACAATATTTGTTAGCAATGTACGCTTCGGGGCTGTGGTAAATCTTAGCTCGTGTACCGCTTATTGTTATATGAGCATTAAATGGCGATCCATGTTTCATATTTGTTTCAAAATATGTACCTGTATGCACTGATAACAGTATTTGGAAATAGTTTACACATCTTGTTTCAGATTGTCGCAGATTTTTTTACCACACGAAATGGCTGCTAAATATATAAGGTGGTAATTCTTCGGGCAATAAAAAGGGATATAGTGAAACATGCTTTTCCACACAAGAGTGTCGTTTTTGGGCACATTATTTTTGTGTTTGAATCAAGTTTTAACCGCTCCTATTGATATAAAATATGTTACTGTGAAGGTCAAGAGAACTACAGTCGTGACATTACATCCCTGTGAACCGGGGGATTTTGGGCCAAGTGTAGGCTCGAGTAGGGTATCAAGTTTATCCACTTTAGGTCTCGATGGCCCATCCACTACTGTTCTGGAAGCTTTAACCACTAGTTTTCCGGAAGGTTTACTCAACACAATTCCGGAAGGTTTACCCACTACAATTGGAAGTTCGTCGATCATTGAAGGTTCACTCACTACCCTCCCAGGAAACGTATTTACTACTGTCCCTGGAAGTTCTGTTTCCAAAAGTCATGAAGGTTTATCGAGTGAAATCCCCGAAATTTCCAGTACAATTTCTGAAGATCTACCCACTGAAATTTACAATGTATCCAGTACAATTGAGAGCTCATCCACTTTCATTGAAACTATTTATTCTACTGAACTGTCCGAATCTTCAAGTAGCCCCATTAAGTCTTCAGAGCACAGCTCATCCACTGATACGTCCAGTAGCTTTGAGGAGAGCACTGGGTCAAGTTATGCATGGACTTTGTCCAGTCTGTCTTCCTCATTTGAAGAAACTGCAGCACCTGTTTCCATTGCTTCGTTTTCTTCGGCTTCCACTGGCTCCTCTAGTGGGGATATTACAGTCGTTGACAAGAACCAATACAGACCTAGTGACCCAACAACTAAAAGTTCTGAGCCAACTGAGACATCGAAAGACACTCCGAAATTGTCCAGCACGATCCAATCCACCTTCCGCTCCATGTCTGTCTCCTGGTCCAGTTCAGCACTTTCCAATTCAACATCTGTTTCCAGTGCTTTTAGTTCCAAACCTACATCGAGTCCAACATCAACTAGTTCCACTCCCACTGCTTCGTCCTTGTCTTCATCCACCTCAGTCCCAACAGCACCGGAGGCAACCAGTATCTCCAGCAAAATTTGGCTGAGGTTCTGGAAAGACGACAAAACCAGTTTCAGTGACAAAGACAACTTGTGTCTGTCTCTGTTTACCGCGCCATCGGTGTGGTGTTTAGCCGTGTTGTCCAAAGGTCTTATTCCAGTGGCTGCAAAAAACGATGTCGCTAAAATCCTCAACAATTTGTACCAGTACCAAAATAAAGGACTAAAGGTGTTTTCAGCATCTATGGCACGTGATGAGGATATTTACAACGATGACAATGCTCAAATCGCCTGGAGTTTCATTGATGGGTACGAAGTTACCAATGAGCAAAAGTACCTAGACACTGCGTCTTCCATTGTGAGTTTCCTTAACCAACAAACAAATTCAGACGGAGGAGTATTCTGGAAGTACAAACACGACTACATCGCTTCTATTTCTACCATTGAGGCGTCTTTGGCCGCCATCAGATTGTACAAGCACACGAAAGACCCCAGCTTATTGGAATACAGTAAAAAGCTGTTGGATTTCATGTACAAGAACTTCCAAGATCCCGGAGACAAATTGTTCTACGACGGGTTCACGTCTCCGAATCTAAAGACCATGAACAAGGGCAAGCTCACATATACCGTGGGGTGCACTTTGAGTGTCCTTGCACACCTATACGTGTATGACCAGGCAAATAAACAGGTGTGCATAAACAAGATGCTTGAGTTGTCCAAAGCAGTGCTCAATCGAAAAGGAGCTTTCTATTCTGGTGTCGGTTTATGGAACAACCAGTTACAGTATGTCCACTTATTGTATGTTGGTATCAGTGATATCGTAAAAATGGTCGATTACGATTTTAGTGATTTTCAAGCAGAAGCTGCAAGACAATCGAAATATCTTTACGATTATCTTAGAGATACAGACTCGTTATATTTTGAGAATATCTCCTACTGCCCTGCAGATGTTGTGACTAAGTACTCGTCTGCTTTTGGAGTAACGGTCAAACTGAATGGAGTATCGTATTGCCAAGGAACACCACTGAAATCATTAATGGTTAACGCCTCGGTGTTGCAAATCATGCAAATGTGAAGTCCTTATAGAAGTTATATACCATAAAAGACGTTTAAAGTGACCCGAGTGTATTCTCTCCATTGGAACTTGTTCAAAAATTTAGATTTATTTATACACTTATTGTCCATAGCATCAAGCTTGGAGCTTACAGCAATCGCAGCATATGTCTACCCAACAACAGTGGATAAAAATTCAGTGACGATGTTAAGCGAAAACTTATTATCAAACTGTTTGTCTATAGCTTTAGCACCTCCATAGCCCAAGTAGTCCAAACTTTCAACATAGAATAACCCCACATGGATCCCACCTTTCTCCACATAACTGGAAATATTTCCTACTCTGTTGACCTTGGTCAAAAACGTCTCTATCCCTCTCTTCAAATTCTCCCGATCACCGTATATACATATGGTTTTATCGTTTTTGAACAACTCAATATTGGCAAATTTGCTACTGTCAAGCTCAGCAAATTGAATCCAATTGGCCAACTGGTCGTCTTGTTCCAAGTTAGGTGGAAGATACCATAACCCCATTTCCTTTCTGGTGGACCCCAAATCGCCAGTAGTATCATAATCGGTAGGAGCCGGGTCCGGAGTCAAAGGTTTCACCCAAGGACTGATCAAAATCAAAGAAGCCGGTTGCACTTTGATAGAGTCAAACTTGGTGAAGTCAAAGTCCTTGAACTGGGAAAAGTACCCTGCTTCTTCCGGGTAGTTCAAGTATCTAGTCAATGCCAATGCCAAATTTCCACCAGCAGAATCGCCAATGAAATGGATATTGCTATACCCCTGGTGTAACAACTTCTGGTAAATGTCCAACGTCTCGTAAATCTGGGTGGGGAACTTGTACTCCTCGTGGTACGTCAAGCTGTAGTCCACTAGCAAGAACGACAACTTTTCCTTGGTGGTGTCTGGTAAAGCATGGTGGATCATGATAAACCCTGCAAGTTGGGCATCAAAACATGGCAACGCGTATCCCCCACCATGCAAGTAAATGAATACATCCTTGGAAACACTAGAATCGACCTTATGGATCCAATAACTATGGTCGTCGAACTTTTCGGCGTAATGGTTTAAATTTCTTTGGGACACCATTGGATTCGACTTGAACTTTTCAAGAAGCTTATCCAATGGCTTATAAAGCACTATGGGGATATCCTGCAACTGGAATGCATGGCCAAAGTGACTTTCGATTGTCAATTGCACGTTTTTGAATAACGTATTGAATTCTCTATTGGTATTGGAATAAACAGTTCCTACAGTGTAGTAAGAAATGACAGTCCTGAATAATTTGTACGGGAGGGTCAACACCCGGGCAAGAAACGGCCAGGAAAGCATTGAGGAGTTGGCGTTAAAATTCTAACTTCTGTGACTTAACAGTTCAAGGGATGTATTGTTTTTTTGACGGTAAAAAATATGTGAAATTTACGAGTGGAGACAAACCTAAGATTTTCATTAGCCATTTGATAACCTTAAAAAAGACGCCATTTACGAATTTGTGCAAATAAAATATATACTCTATAATTTGAGGTTGTTGGAGCTGACTTGATGCTGTTTCTTGACATTTCCCTTGACGTCCGTCTGTTGTCCGGATTTGTTGATAATAGTAAGATTTTTGTTGCCAGATAAAGTATCCACCACCGATTGCTTCTTGGACTTTTTGGCCTCGGATTCTTTGAACTGCTTCGACTTCTTTCTTTTGTTGGCTCTTCTTAATCTTTGTTTCTCTTCTCTGGAAAGTTCGTCTCTGGAGTATGATAATCCTGACTTCAATGAGATTTCATTGGCATTCTTTTCATCTTGTTTAAACACTTCCTGAGGTGCCAATCTATTTTGGTTGCTAACAAATTCCGGTTGTGCATCTTCCATATTTATAGTAGCACTCTTAACCTCCACAACCTTGCTTTCATATGGTTTGGGTATGAAGTTGAACGACGTCAATGAGTCTAATGTGTGATTCACTTTGACGAACAATGCCTGCACTTCTTGGTGGTCTTTTGTCAACTGTTCTTCTTTCTCGTTATCCTCCACTCCCTTATACTTGTCTTCGTAGATCTCAGCTAACGACTTGCTGGACTTCGTCTCCGACACTTCCACCCGGGCTTTTCTGGGCTTGACAACCTCATTCAAAAACCGCTTGGGCAAGTCATCAAACTCGTCGTTTTTGATTCTCTTTCTGATCAAGTCTTCTATGGATTCTGTCACCTCATCGGTTATAATCGGCACTGGCTTGGCTACTCTGTCAAACCCAAAGTCCTCCTGGTCATTCAACAAAGAGTCTTCTGGTCTTTGCGCAGACTTGACCTCACCCTTCATAGTCCATTTTTTGTCTGCCACCAACTCATCTTCCAATGCTCCAATTTCCTTCTGTAACTTTTCTTGTTGCTTTTCAAACGTCGACTTTTCCTCGTAAAGATCGTTTTTCATTTCGCCCATGGCATGGTTGAACTCATCGTCGTTGAGACTTTCAAGTTCGTCTTGTTCTTCGTCGCTGTAAGCTTCCTCTTCGGATTCCTCTTCTAGCAAGTTCTTCTTGGGAGCTTGGTTTGGTTTGTCGTAAAAATCATCAAAGTAGTCGATCTCATCGTCGTCATCAACCTCGGCAAATAAGTCTATACTCTCGTCGTCATCTTCTTCGTCTTCTTCCAATGCGAGGACTTGTTTGTTGAACTCATCGATATCGAAAAACTCGTCGTTAAGACCAAACGCATCTTTTTTGACTATGGGAGCCTGTTGCCCTTCCTCTTCCACTTCTTCCACTTCTTCCTCATCCACGCCCACTTCTCCGTCTTCTTCGTCTTCTTCGTCTTCTTCCTCCTCTTCCCCTTCTTCTTCCTCCTCTTCTCCCTCGTCTTCCTCATGCTCGCTTAACTCTGTCTGTGCCATTTCATTTTCACTGCCGCTCTCACTCACATCACTTGCTTCGGCATCAGAAAGGTCTTCGTCTCCCTTCAACTCATCCAACCTCTCCATCACCGCCTGTCCTGCATTTTCTACCACCAATTTACTCTGGCCAAAAATTTGCGATGCGTCCAAGCCATCAATGTATATCTCATCTAATTTGGAATAATTGGCAATAGGGTCAATAAAGCTCTTCACCAATGAATCAAAGTACCCAGAGTCCTGTGTATCGCTAGAGAACACCTTTGTGGGGTCTTCAACCAACGCTTGTAATAGATCAGAACTCATGACAGTTGTGTGTAAAAAAATATATCAAGATGAGATGCGAAAAAGCCATAAAAACTAATGAATTTTGTACGAACCAAATCTACCTCCTCTAAAAGATGGATAGATAGACAAGTAAATGACCAATTCACCAAGAGGTCTAAAACTCTAAACTACAAGAGCCGGGCTGCTTTCAAATTGATCGAAATCAATACCAAGTTTAACATATTCAATCATTCATCTCGAAATATTCTTGACCTAGGATATGCGCCTGGAAGTTGGTCACAAGTAGCAGTACAAGAAATGAACAAGAAAAATATTCAGCCTAATATCTTGGGAATCGATTTGATACGATGTGCTCCACCTAAAGGAGTCAGTTTCATGCAGGGAGACTTTCTTTTGCCGGACACTCAGCAACACATAGTGGATCACTTTGACCACTCAATTGACCTCATTATGAGCGATATGATGGTCAACACTATGGGCATAAAAGGGGCGGACCATTTAGGAAGCATGGACTTGTGTGAGTCGGTTTTGAAATTAACCGACATCCTCTTGTCCAAGGACGGTAATCTTGTCATGAAATTTTTTATGGGGAAGGAGCAACATGTGATGGAGGATCAATTACGAAAAATGTTCCACAAGGTCCACAAATTCAAACCGCTAAGTTCCCGGGACGAATCGAGAGAGCTCTTCTTTGTGGCCCTCAAACGGAAGCTTGCCTGATCTGGTCATATGTTTACAAACAGAATGGAAGCTGGTGATTCAGTGGCTATGATATAAAACGGTCAAACATTGTGCTGGTTGAGCCAGCCATCGCACCACTAAAATGGAACGGACGGGGTCGCAGTTTGCGGCAATGCCACATTTTTAAGGAACAAATCACAGATCCCCAAGCTCAAAACAACTGGAATTGCTGGATGATGTGCCGTAGCAAGTAACATGTTATCCCTTAAAAATAAATCGGGCCAAGTGGAATTCAGGGGGTTGACATCACTTTGGCGATCTTTAGACTATTGATCCAGTTACTTGGCAGGGACGCTGCCAAACCCTTGGTATTTGAGGCAGGTCAGATAATAGGTCAGATTTCTTGTGACAACTATTGTTTTATTGCTCCATTACATCACTTTGACAGACCCCTGTGGTTAAAAATAAACCTTCATATAAAGATCCTCAACAGTCAAATTTTGGCCATGCACATAATTACATTACTACTTTGGGATAAATTAAACAATAATTTACTGGTTGCAAGGTTTTGTGCATGATATTTTGATGAAAAAACTAGCACTCACCATGTTTTCAATTCCGTTTCTATTTATAGAGGCAGTGATTTTGGAATCTGTCGGGGTATTTAATGTTCAGAAATTTCCACTTTAAGGCAAGTTTTTTACAACAGGCAATTTTACTTTAACATGAAGATCGCTTGCTTATTATCTATCGTTACCATTATCAACGCTGCTTACGTACCAAGCGATCCTTGGACTGATTTAACTCCTACTGCCACTTTAGGTTCCGGTGCCAAAGCCACTTCTTCTTTGGAAGGTTCTTATGCTTTAAGTTTGAGAACCATTAGTGCCGCTTCCGCTTCCGCTTCGGCTGACCTCGATAAAAGAGACCACGTCAACCAAATCAGTGACGGCCAAGTGCAACAGCAAACCGCTGAAGCCGCCACCACCACTGCTGCTTCTATTGTTAACCAAATAAGTGACGGTCAAGTGCAACAACAAACCACCGAAGCTCTTGTGAATCAAATTGGTGACGGTCAAGTGCAGCAACAAACTGCCGACGTTGTTAACCAGATCGGAGATGGTCAAGTTCAACAGCAAACCGCCGATGTCGTCAATCAAATTGGTGACGGTCAAGTGCAACAACAAACTGCCACTGCTGACGTGGTTAACCAAATCACTGATGGTCAAGTTCAACAACAAACTGCTACAGCTGATGTTGCCAACCAAATTAGTGATGGTCAAGTGCAAGCTACTCCAACTGCTGATGCTGCTAACCAAATCAGTGACGGTCAAGTCCAACAACCTACCTCTGCTCCAAAAGAAGCAGGTGCTCTCCAGACCTGTGTCAAGTCCGACTCTTTATTGTTGCAATTAAAGGACGGTGTCTTGACTGATAGTGCTGGAAGAATTGGAGCTATTGTTGCTAACAGACAATTCCAATTCGATGGTCCTCCACCTCAAGCCGGTACCATTTACGCTGCTGGTTGGGCTGTTGTTCCTATAGACTACACCGAAGACTCTGAAACCAAAGAAGCCGCTGATAACTCCACCAAGGATAAGAGAGAAGATGGTTTCAAATTGGCTTTGGGTAAGCAAACTACTTTCTACAAGTGTTTGTCTGGAAGCTTTTACAACTTGTACGATGAAAGCATTGGTGCTCAATGTTCCGAAGTCGAGTTTGTGCTTTTAGAAGCCACTACATGTTAAGGCCAAGGGTTGAGACTCTGTGGGTATGATTCATGAACAGGTTCGGTTTCGGTTTTTTTACATTCTACACGTTAGATTATTTCGTCATATATAGCATTCCTTTGAAAAGTTTATAACATCATTATACAAAATTTTTTTGGAAGATCTCATGTACTTTATATGTTGCTTTGAAAGTACATTCTTAGTCTCTCCTAATTATTCCTAAGACTTATATCAAGGACCTCCTATACTTCTTGACATCATTGCTATGGTATTGTTGGTTTGGAGCTTATACTTATCCAACAACACAAACGCCTGTGTGAGTAGAGCAAGCTCATTTGATATGAGCCTGTCCGTATCCACCCCTGTTGGTGCCTGGGACTTTAACACCTGGAGTTTCTTGGTGAGCTGGCCAATCAAGTTATTCACTTCAATGACCTTTTCGACGTCCATTTGCCTGTGATCTGAATCGCAATAGTCAATGATGTTACGTACTTTCAACGATAGCTGATTTATGGACGCCAAAATATTCATCTTGCTATCATGGACACTGAATATGTCAGACTGCCCTTCATCACCGAAATACTTATTGTACTTGGAAATTGTGGAGAAAGATATCCCCTCTATCTCGTCTGACTGAATGGATGTGCTCATGGGTGTGGTGTTGTTATACCCTTTCATAAAATCACTGGTGTTCACAAGATTCACATTATTGCTTACCATCAATACGATTGGCGACTTCAACACCGTCGCGTACCTGGTTGACGGTTCGCTTGTGTCCGATGTATCTGATATGACATAGATGCCTATTTTCTCTAGATCTCTCGACACCGTTAGGTGCTGTTGTAGCCTGCTATTGTAGAAGTCAATATCAATTTCCTTGTCTTGAAGCAAAAGCTCAAAAGTAGTTTCCACGGTATATGAATCGCCGGACTTCTTGCCCAATAGAACCCCTACTTCCGTCTTGTTGGATATAGCTCTGGTGATCCCGAACAATGCCAATGAATGGACAGAAATCTTACTCATGTTTATGGCAGTAACTGTGGTGTGTTTGTGCAAGTGCACTTCAAAAAAAAGTGCGGCTCATTACAAATTTTTAGCGTTTTTTTTTGCAAGGAGAAGAGATACTACCTAGAGGTTTTTCTACTTACATATAAATAAGCAAGTGGTTATATCTTCGAAAGAGATGATTATGTCGATGACTGATCCACTATATAGGAAGCGCTCTTTGCCACAAGACGATCTAGATACCACAATTCCGCTATCCAAAAAGTTGAAAGAAGATGATTTTAATGATAAAATGTACAGTGCATATGTCAAATCGGCGTTGGAACAGCTAGAAAAGAACGACATCAACCAGGTGGAGTCTTTGACGGTGAAAATCAATCTACCCATTGAAAATGCCGAATCCATCACAATCCCCAATTTCAAGGTGGTGTTAAAGAACTTGATAAGTAACATAAGCAAACTTGATAACGATGCATGTAACCAGTTAATTATGCTGGTAATCAACTACAAATGGAACAGAATAGAGGATGCCGACTTCAAAGAGGTGTATATGCTGTTTTTATTGGTGTTAATATCATCGATTCCTAATTATTTATTCAAGGTTTTGAATAAAATAGTCATGGAATTCAAGGAACGGGACGAGTCCAATAACCAGCTTCACCACAAGATATTAAAAAACATCATAAAGTTCAACCCCACTGTGTTGAATAAATTTCCAGCCGTTTTCCAAAAGAACTTTCCCCATCATTTAGCCACCGATCACAAGTTATTGAATAACTATGTGTTGAACTTGCTCAAAACTTTAGGATATTGTGAAGAGTTACAGTACGATGTGTGGTTATTGATTATCGAGTGTTGTATCAAGTTGGATGTGGAATTACAGAATGATTTGGACGATTTGGACGATGAGGAAATCGATGAGTTGATAAACGGCGTTGAAGAAGATGTGGTTGACGACAATAAAGACACAGACGATGAAATGGATTCGGAGGGTGAAGGGGATCCCGACTTGGAAATGGAAAGTGAAGATGAAGACGAAAATATCGGTCAAGAAGAGTATTTGATGGATACCTCCACCACAACCAAAGATATCCAAGCCTTGGTGAATAAGCTTGATACGATCATGCACCTGTTATTACAAAAGACCACGCAGTCGTTCACTGAAGAGAGTATTGATAATGGTAGTGGGGTATATTTATTCAACACATTGACATCTTTGTTCAAGAGTCATATCTTGCCTACCCATTTCACTAAACTGATTCAATTTTTGCTATTCCACGTCAGTCAACATCAACTTGAGTTAAGCGAGTCGTTTTTGGTATCTTTGATCGACATAAGCTTCAAACCATCCCAGGTTTTGGAAACAAGATTGAAGGCCATGCAATATTTATCATCATACATTGCTCGTGCTAAAAAGATAAGCAAGAATCAACTAGTTTTCGTGGTTTCTTATTTGGTCACATGGCTCAATAAGTACATTGAAGAAAGAGAGTTTGAAATAGGGTTGAAGTCAAACAGTGACAAGAACGTGGGTGGTATGGAAAGATTCAAATTATTCTACTCCACCTTCCAAGGGTTATTGTACATTTTCTGCTTCAGATACAAGCTTCTCCAGAATGAAACAGACAAAGGTGATATCGAGTGGGATTGTGAAATCGACAAGTTCTTCCAGCGGGTTATTATTACTAAGTTCAATCCATTAAAGTTCATTGACGAAACCGTGTGCTTTATATTTGCCAAGATTGCCACTAAACTCAATGTATGCTACTGCTATTCCATAATTGAACAAAACAAGAGAGAGAGAATGCTTCATAGTAATGGATCAAAAGCTTCTATGCCATCAACCATGGGTAACTTCAAACAGAAACAAGAGTTTTTGGATTTAGAAGGATATTTTCCATTTGATCCTTTGGTGCTACCATTGAGCAAAAGCATTACCCACAGTAATTATCTTGAATGGTCAGAGGTTAATCCTAACCAAGATGAAGACGATGATGAAGAAAGCGGCAGTGGAAGCAACCAGTTGACTTCCACTGATAACGAAAACAATACGGGCGATAGTGACTCGGGGGATAGCTCTAGTGATGAGAGTGATGCAAATTAATCAACGCATTTATATAGATACCTGAAAAGTACGAATATATTTTCATGACATAAATTGAAGCTCTATATGCACGACTGAAAAATAGACGATCCAAAAAATAAGATCTGCAATGAGCGAACATTGAAAAAAAGAATTGATCCCACCGAGGTTCGAACTCGGGATCTTTTCCGTGTGAAGGAAACGTCCTACCGCTAGACCATGAGACCAACTTCTTGTAGGATGATCTTCATCGCCAATTTTGTAGTGCTCCGTGGAATTTCTAGTGTCTTTACCAACTCCACATTCAACATACCCTATGACACGAAGCAGTGGGGCGTGAGTTCACGATTGCTTTTGTAGGGAGTGTGCTTTACTTACAAAAGGCAAGCTGGGAAAGCGGGATTCCACTTCAGATTACCGTATATTAGTGTGACTGGGCATGTAAGTTAACCTAAACATAATGCCGGCCAAATACATCAGGTCATAATACTCATCAAATGGTCTCCTAAATTTCTGCAAAAAACAGCCAACCACCACAAACCCCTGTACGATGGAATCTCCCATTTTCAGGTCGAATACTGCATTTTTTAAACATTAAGGGCATATACAAGCCTCAACCTTATATCAGATCGCAGCCAAAAATATTACATCATAATTTTTCACCAAACTAACACAACTTTAGATACTTGTAAAAATCACACAAAAATGTCAAAAACGCCCTATTGCCCAGCTCCTCGAGTAAACTCCAACCCAACTCCCACAGAGTATTCCAACACGTGACCAACACCAAAACCCCCAAAATCCGTGCAATCAAACAAACGTTATATTCTCAGCGCATCGTGATGACTCTCCCCCACAAAAACTAAAACTGCGTTTTCTCAAAATGGACGATTTCGGCCCACTGTCGAGCAACCAGTAGCCACATAACCGAGAAAATTTAACCACCTCCCGGTACATGTGTTATCAGATCCCGGGTGGCCACGGTATGTTGGCTCGTTTCTGGAGTTAAAACTGGAGTTAATGATGTGCCGGAGCTGGATTATTTCAAATGTAACGTTACAGCGTGATTTTCTCGGGACAAAGGATGTTTCCCCATGTTTTGGTCATCAGTGGATTGCGTTCTCCTCTACCTCCACCGCCTCATGTCTCCTTTTTTAGGCATGTCTCGTCTTACGTAATGACAGACACATTATTCTTAATTATCAAACCCATACAAAACAAGAAAAAAACTTTACCTTTATGGTTCCTAATTATTCCGACAATAGCCATTTTTCCAAAATAGCAAATGTGGTGTTGGTCCACCACAAGGGTGTTTATTACCCCCCGGTATACCAATTACCAATTACCAGAGTACTGTATAACACTACGATATCACATAGGTAGTATCTCTTTGCAGCATTCGCAGGTGCAACGCCAATTTTTAGGAGGGTCTGGTGCACCCGAGAATTGGCTGGCGCTATTTTTTTCCGAACAAGAGTCAATCTCAACCCATCAAATTTAGTCGCTAGATAGATGCAAGTTTTGGTTGAATGGAAGTGAAATCGTAGAATTGAAGCGGTAGAATCACCCTGTAACACCATTCTCTACCGCCACACAACAACTCTCCTCAAATACCAACCGCCGTATTTTTCTTGTGGCTGGTGATTCTTTAATCACTTTGAGTCGCTCATTGTTAGAAAAACTGCGAGAATTTTTGTCATTCTTATCCCCAGTCCAAAAAAATAGGAATATTTCAACCCCAAAGCTTACACAGGCTTGAACACTTACAACACCACACCACATCCATACCATCCTCATTCTTGTGAGTGCTGAGAAGTCTGAATTTTCCAGTTTTATTCGCTTTATCCCAACGCTACTTTGTTGTGACGAGTTTTGTCAACGGGGTATTAGTTCGTGTTGTATTTAAAGCATCAATTAACTATTGCCAGAAACCAAGACCCGTGCTGTTACGTTACCTTCTGGCTGTTATTTTGCAAACTTGATATCAGTTCCAGCCCACAGAAACACCATATATTCTGTATTGAAGTATGGCCAACCACAACCCAAATGAAGTATTTACAGGTGGGGCAACTACCTCCCAGCATATAGAAGCAGAGGACGATGACCATTTCAATAACACCACATTCAAGCTCAAGAGAACGAGGTCTTTGGGTTTGTTGGACGAATTTATAAATCCGTTGGAGAAAGCCAAGAAAGAGCTTGAGCAACGAGAGCAGAATAGTGACGCCCACGAAAGGGCAGTGGAAGATGATGTATCTTCGGTGTCGGACATATTGGAACCCACCCCTAACGATTCTATCGATAAATTGTCCATAAATACGTCGGTTGATGATGAAAATCACGCCACTAACGAAAGTGATTATGAGATTCTGAAAGTTGTATCACCAAGTTATAAAAGTCCCGAATTCATGCCTCACGACGATAATGATATTTCTGTTGAACCATCTATTCACGTGGATTATTTCAGTCACCAGTGGGATGTGTCGGATATATCGAAGTCATGGAGATATATTATCCAAAAGAGAAAAGACGTAACTAATTCCGCCAGGTTAGAAAATGCCAGTTGGAGAACTTGGGCCCAAAGAAGGTCCAACTTGAAGACTATCAACCCTGAAGTATTAAACTGGTCGAAAGAAAGCGATATCACTTGGTTATATGGCCCTATCGTCAAGGATGACGCTGATTTGTCTGATGACGAAAATGACAATGACGGCGACCACAAAGCCTCGAAACATAAGCATTCCTCCAACACTGCGTCTTCCAAAGTGGCCGGTGACATTTCAATACCGAGTGAACACAGCAAGAAGGGAATTTTGAAAAAAAGGTCCGTTCAAGATGTCATGATCAGTCATGCTAACCTTGTCAAGTTGGAAGCTATTGAGAACCGGTTGAAACTAAAGAAAGCCGAAGAACGTGAAAAGCGGAAAAAGTACATCGAAGAAGTCAACAAGAAGAAGGGTCATTCTAGAAACAACTCCAACGAACCTCCCGAATTTGATGATTATGATGCTATTTCTGAAAAATTGAATTCTCAGTATAGAGTTAGCTCTACTCAAAACAGTTCATTGAATTTAAAAGGCTTGAACCAAGCAGCTAATGATCCAAATAATGATAACGACAAAAAACCACATGACAACACCTATTCCAATCACTCAAGCTCCATGGTTTCCAGTGATACAAAAGATGAAGGTCACACAGTAAATGATTCAAATATTGATGATTTGACTAAGAAGCTTTCTCACCAAGCTTCAAATGTCGATTCGAAAGATGACCTTGTGGCGGAAAGTTTACAAGAATCAAATAGCAAAAAAGGAAGAACCATTCACTTCAACGATGTGGTTGAACAGTGTATGGCAGTTGATGAAGAAATGATCTACGATTCAGATTTGAATACTGATTTGGAAGACGATGATGAGTACGATTATCAACCGGAATCAAACAAGAGCCTGCAGAGCTATGTTTTTTCCAGTAGCAACAATTTGAATGATGATTTTGACTACGATTACGAGGAAGACATTGACAACGAATCCGAAGATGAAGAAGACGGCGGATTCTTTTTGAAGGTCAAATCGACTGCCTCATCTACTAGTCTACCCCATTCAAGTAAGGGTGAAGAGCCTCGGGCCATAGACAGGCAATCGATTGATCCTTCACCGCCATCGCAAAAGACAAATGATACGGACTCAATTTCAACGACAAATTCCAAACTGTACCGTTCTATCCAATTATTGCCCCCCACCACCTTGAACTACGGCTCTGATGAAGAAACTAGCGACGAGGATAACCCATATACATCAAGTTTGTCGCACAACGTTAATAACAGTACTAGCAGAGGATATGATTACTACTATGACTACAACACTGTTTATACAGTCGATCCAGCAAATGGAGTCTATGGCAGTGGGAAGGATAATACACACGTACCAGACGTGGTGGACTTGCCTGAAGATTTGGCTCCATATTCAAGCTATGATCTGACAGTGGATGCTCAACCTGATAGTTTGCCTATCATTGGAACCAACAATGTGTACAATAACCAAATGACTGGAGGGGATTCTTCATCTTTGAGTTCGCCCATCAATCAGGTACCACCAACGTTACCACAACCAGGCCATGGCGGTGGTTTCAGCTTCAATGATTCTGAGTCTGATTCTGATTCTGATGATTCTGATGAAGGTTTATCCATATCTACGAGGTCATCAAGTCAGTCATTGGCACAACAAGCGTACCAACACATGACGCCAGTAGCAACAGAAACGTTTTCTTTGGGCTACAACCCTGCTCCAGTGCCTGATACAGTCGATGCTATCAATCCGCGTCATTCGTCTACTGGGTTATCCAAGCAGTCTACTTCGTCGAATTCTTTATCCAACCAATTTTTCGGTACCACTCCCATCAACAAAGACCCTTCTTCGAGTTCTTTGGCGGACCTGTTCTTCAATAGTAACAGTGAAATAACCCCACTAGAAAAACCGTCACCTTCATACCCCCAAAGAACCCATCCCAAGTCATCACCTTTACCCCCACACACCACATCCGCCAATGCATTCCTGGGTAACACCACTCCTCCTTTGGAAGTTTCTCGCAAACCAAGCAGCACATTTGCTTTTGACTCTTCCGATTCAGAGGACGAATTCGTGGAGAATGTCAATGAACCTGCGTTCTCTCCCCCAGAATCACAGTCACCTGCCAACAACGGGAATGGGGAGTACTCTTCATACAACTCGTTATCACAAGTTGCAGGTAAGAGTGGAATATCACCACCCGATGACCGAGATGCAAGAGAACTGGATAAGGATAAGAATTTGGTAGACCAAGCTAAAGGTTTGGCCAATCACTTCTTGGGCACTTGGAAATCAGAAAATTAATAGGATTTCGTAGATATCCTAAACATGTTCATTAAACCGCATTGTTTATGTGCTTTTGTACGTATATAACGAATAAAAAATACTATCATTATACCAATATAGTAAAGGTAATCTTTTCGCAACAAAAGAAGAAAAAACCTAATTGTAAAGTCATTATTTTCTAATATGCCATGTTTCTTCGATATCAATGAGTTTATAAATGGGTTTTTGCGATTGATACTATCAATGTTCATACACTCGGGAGACGTGGCCATCAGAATTCTCGACTCTGATAAGCCGTCGGACGATGATGGCAAGTGTGAGTTGGTAGGCACGTTCTCGCTTATCACGCAAGCATGTTTGGGGTTGCTTTGCTTATCCTCGTTGATAGTGAAGAGATCGTATGAATGGCCCGTAAGGCGAACGTGGATAGTGTGGTTCTTCGACGTATCGAAGCAGCTTTTGGGGGCATTGGGTGTTCACATATTCAATGTTATGTTGTCAATTATAAAGACTCGCAAGGATGATAACGATAGCGGGTTCACTTTACAATTGGGGGATAGCGACGGAGATAATGGATGGGATGATGATTCCGATGATGATCCTTGTAACTGGTACTTTTTGAACATTGTCTTTGATTGCACTATTGGTGTGTATATCTTATACTTGGTGTTCAGCTTATTCAATAGGATATGCAAGGAATGGCTTCATATAACGCATATAGAGTCTGGCCAATACGGAGACTCGAATAGACCCAGTATCAGGGCGTATTTGAAGCAGTTGGTCATATATTACGTGTCGTTGATGGTGACCAAGGTGATTTTGTTCTTCTGCATGAATTTGTTTGCACCTCAGCTACTTTGGATCACCTCTCATATTTTATTGGGATGGCTCAATGACTATCCAGACGAAATAGAGATATTCATGGTGATGTTTGTCATTCCAATTTTCATGAACTGCTTGCAGTTGGTGTTGGTGGATAACATTATTCAAAACCCATACTTTCGAACCCACACCAAACTCGAGGGAGAAATGGAGCAGGAATCCACCAGTGATATCACTACCAGTGAAACTGACGAACAAGAGCCTAACATAGACAGCCCCCCTAAGAATTATGGCACTTTCACCGCCTAAATTTGCAACTATTTATTTATAATACTTTTCTAATACAAACAGGTTTCCGAGCTATTTACAAGACTTTTCTCAGACCCTAGACCCTCTTTACGGGATATTCCAGCACTTGCTTTGGTACTATTACTATTACTCTGACATCAGTGAGAGTCTCTTTAGGCTATTTGAAACCCATAACCTTTCATGCACACTTTATATTGTCCGATAATAGCGTCACATTTTCCACTGTCCTGCCCATGTTCCAACAAGCAAGCATCTCTGACTTTTTTCTCGTCGAGACACACACAACATGGTTTGGGTTTAGTTTCTTTAGTTTCTTCAGCCATATTCCTATTTACAGTCTTGAGCTATTACTAATGATATTTCAAAGTCTCGATCAGACAACTTTAAGATGCCGCAGTTTTCAGTCACAGGGTTATTGGTCTGCACACTACTTTTCGTCAATTGAGAACAACAATTCTATCTAATTGTAACAGAAACAAGCGTTCAAATTTAGTAGAAATGCCGTTGGATTCAAGGCCCGGTGATTTACCCCCCAATGATCCAGGTCCAGATTCTGCCAATTTGTCTATTCCGTTTGAAGGAGAATCCAGCCGGATATCTATCGACACCAACGTCAATTTAAACGATGATTTGGAGAACGAGTCTGATATTTCAGGTTCTCTCCTATCTCGTACCAATACGCATCGGATCAACGAGTCCATTGGGTCATTTAGAAACAGTATAGATGCTGAAAGCAGTTTTCTGTCTTCAGCGTACTTTCAGAACTTCAATCTAGGAATTGACGACTTTAACCCAGAATTAACGTCAGTGTCGCCTTTGGGGCCTAATTCCATCTACGAGTTGACAATTGCATCGGACATTGCTAGAGAAAGGCGAAGAG
This sequence comes from Yamadazyma sp. yHKS699, assembly GCA_030580295.1. Classification (NCBI taxonomy): domain Eukaryota; kingdom Fungi; phylum Ascomycota; class Pichiomycetes; order Serinales; family Debaryomycetaceae; genus Yamadazyma; species Yamadazyma sp. yHKS699. Next base: position 445,155 of record JAKTSQ010000001.1, on the reverse strand, counting down.
CCACCAAGACACAAGTTACCTTGAATGGTGGTGTCACAACCGTGTACAATTTGAAAGTGCCGACTACAAGAGACATTCCTCAGATTCAATTGGAGAAATTGACCAAGAGAATTGCAACTGATGAAATCAAAGAGATGCTAATTAACGACATTGATGACGACTATGAGGATTTCGATAGAAGCTATAAATCTTTGACTGCTGACACGCTACTGAAGTTTATTCAAGCAGAATCCATAGGTCGGGCCACTTCTTCTTATAATGGAGACGAATTGTCTGCTAAAGGAAACGATCATATTCCGGAGGTGTTCTCTGATCCCAACTTCCGGTTAGACGATCCCCGGATTTTCAAGCAAGTCATTGGCGATTGCAATATTCTACCGGACTTGGATGATTACGATGGAGCTACTGATTCTAAACAGGGTCTATTCAACAATGACCAACTTCAAGAGCAGCTTTCTCATTATTTGGATTTGGTGGAGATTGACTTGATTCAAGAGATATCCAAGTCTTCCAGCTCTTTCTTCAGTACCATAGAGGATATAAAGACCATCCAGATGCAGTCCAGTGAATGTGTAGAACAATTTCAACATATAAAGGACAAATTGGACTTTCTTGAAAATGATGAGAACAAGGCTGGCTTGAAGATATTGAATCAGATTAATGAACGGAAAAACATTGAAATTTTGGAGAGCTCAATGATCCAAATCAAATACGTTTTATCTGTATTTGAACTAGCTCGGAAATCCTACGATGAAGGTCTTAATGCCAAATGCTTGAACGAAATAATATTAACTGAGAACCTTATCCATGGATCCACGTTGATTGATTTACGTACTGATGATTTGGTATGCATTCCCCAGTTCAAATACCCCTTATTTGACATATCCACACTTCCGGCATTGTTCAACTTACAAAACGACTTACAGACCTTGAAGAACCAATGCTCTAAGGGATACATCATGGACTTTAATGATTTGTTGATCACCGACTTGAAAGATCATTACACCCAAGTTCCCTCACAAGACACTTTGTACAGGATGTATTATTCCGTTAACAAGCACAAGAAGCACAATCAGAAGAGTTCCAATAACTCTTACCAGCATATCACGGAAGAAAAGAAAGCCAAACTTAGGGATTATGTGGAAAATCTTGTGAAATCTGGGCATCTCCTAGATTCGTTCCAGTCTTACCAAGACAGAATCATCGTGGAGATCAAAGACATCATCAAGTCCAATCTCCCCAAGAGTGTACCCACTCTGGCAGATATGTCAAACACACCCTCAAGAGCTTCACCAGCTCCCACAGATCTTCCAGGCGTGGCAGATCAAAGTGGGTCTTCCACCTCATTATCCTCCAGTCTCAAAAATCTTACAGCCAGTGAATTCGAGACAATGTTGGTAAAGATCTTTAGTGGTTTATCGGAATGTCTTCGACGTTTGACAACACACCAAAAGGTCTTATTGGACCTCGCCTTATCATGTATTCCTCCCACTGCTGATGTGAATGCGATGGCGTTTGACCTCACTCTTGCCATAAACAAGGCCATTGAGTTGACGCAGTTGAGGCTTTCCAAGATCATCAATGTAAGATCTGAGCAATTGGCAGACCTTTCCCTTGGCTACTACTTGAGGTTCTATTCCCTTTGTTCCACTTATCTTCAGGAATGTGAATTGATAAATCCGGGTTATGTTGCCAGTGGTGCTGGTAGTTCTTTGAATGACTGGGTCAAAAATCATGTGACTTACTTTGTCCACCGATTCCACCTGAACTGTATGAGGAACATATCCCAAGACACCGATAAAGAGATCTGGAAGGAAGTCACCGACTCGCTGGCTCTCACCAAATCACAACGCTTATTGGATGAGATTCTCAACTTTGCCAACGCAGCGGAATCCAACCTGTCGGAACAATCCAGCGACGTAATCTGGAGAAAACAACTCAACATATGTGACAATGAAAACGGCGACGAGACAGATGTACAAGTTACTGAAGGTAAAACGAGATTACGGATTATCAACGACTCGTTCTTGGTGCCTCAGCTAGCCCTCAACTCCATCGTTCACATAAGAGACTACATAATATTTGCAACCATTTTCCCTCATAAGGCTTCCGCTGTTGAAGCTAACATATTGAATTACTTCAAGTTGTTGAATTCAAAGATTGCTCATTCTGTTTTGAACGCTGGTGCCACAAGAACTGCTGGCTTAAAGCATATCACCACAAAGCATTTGGCTTTATGCATACAAGAAGTAGAGTTCAACATAGCATTAATTTCCAAAGTGTCTAACATTTTCAGGCATTATTCCAAGTTCACTTCTCCTCCCCCACAGACTCCAACCCAACAAGGTGAAGAACCAACCTTTGTGAGATTACTCAATAATTTCAAAGACCATGAGAACGAGTTGTGTTCCAAATTGGTTTCCATCATGTACGATCGTACAGCCAACCATTGCCAGGCATTGTTAAAGATAGACTGGGCAGAACCCATCAAGCATCCTCAGCAATGCCACCAATACATGGAAACCCTTGTGAAGGAGACGTCTACAGTTGCCAAGGTGTTAGTGAAATATCTTCCCGAAGTCAAGTATTCATTGGTATTGCTGCAAATCTTCAATAATTATAAGAAGTTGTTGGTGGAGTGTTTCTGTACCCAATTACCACAATTCAAAGATTTTAATGAGAAGCATTCACTATTGAAGGACATTGATTATTTCAGGGTTAAGTTGTGTGATTTGCCGGGATACGGTACATCTGGCCAAGTAATATGGGAGAATGTAAACTCCCTGCCCACTGTTGAAGACACACGGATGGAGGAGATTATGAGAAACAATATCGCAGGTGAGCGGAAGCAGATAAATGGCGACTCCAAACTGGAACCTATGAAGAAGGAAGAGCCAAAGAAGGAAGAGCCAAAGAAGGAAGAGCCAAAGAAGGAAGAGCCAGAAGTGAAGATAGAAGAGCCAACAAAGGAGTCCAAGGAGATCACCCCTGAGTCAAAGGAAGAGGAGCCAAAAGAAGAGGAGCCAAAGGAAGAGGAGCCAAAAGAAGAGGAGCCAAAGGAAGAGGAGCCAAAAGAAGAGGAGCCAAAGGAAGAGGAGCCAAAAGAAGAGGAGCCAAAGGAAGAGGAGCCAAAAGAAGAGGAGCCAAAGGAAGAGGAGCCAAAAGAAGAGGAGTCAAAGGAAGAGGAGCCAAAAGAAGAGGAGCCAAAAGAAGATATTTTGGAGGTAGTCAAGGAAGAGCCCAAGGAACGACCCAAGGAAGAGCTTAAAGAAGAACATAAGGAAGAACCCAAGGAACCACTTAAGGAAGAATTTAAGGAAGAACCCAAGGAAGAACCCAAGGAAGAGCCCAAGGACGAACCCAAGGAAGAGCCCAAGGACGAACCCAAGGACGAACCCAAGGAAGAACCCAAGGAAGAATCTAAGGAAGAACCTGAGGAAGAATCCACAGAAGCAATTAAAGAGACACTCAAGGAACCAGTGGAACCCAAGGAAGAAGTTGAAGCACTGAAGGAAGAGCCTAAGGAAGAATCTAAAGAAGAGCCTAAAGAAGAAATAAAGGAAGAGACAACCAAGGAACCAGAATCCAAGGAAGAAGTTGAAGAACCGAAGAAAGAAGTTGAAGAACCGAAGAAAGAAGTTGAAGCCCTGAAGGAAGAATTTGAAGAACCAAAGGAAGAAGCAAGCGAAGGCCCAACAAAGAAAAATACAAAGGAAACAAAGAGTCAGAAGAAACCAAAAAAGAAAAGGAAAGCAAAGAAGTAGATGAGCAGCTTGGTTCTGACAGCACAGCATCCGATAACAACGACAGTGTTCCACAAACAGGAAAAGACTTCTCCGATACACCAAGCCAATTGACAGCCCCACCGTGGTTACCACCTAATTCCTGTACTCCGTAAAATAGCATACATAGAGAAATCTATATTAATTGAACGTACTTAATTCAAAGTGAATTCCCCATTGATCTTCACGAACACCTTGGAATCCTCTGTGACTATACTATCGATCAATTCATGTGGAGTCACATCAAATGCAGGATTCCAAACAGATATGCCAGGGGTGGCTATTCCCACCACCATCTTCTCTCCTACTTCCTCCCCGTCAAGCACCGGTCCCTTCAAAGTAGTCAATTCGTTAGCAGGTCTTTCTTCAATAACAATATCATCACCAGTGGTGGTGTTGAAGTCTACGGTGGTTCTTGGAGCAGCGATAATGAACTTTATTTTTTGGGTGCCGTTCAAGCTATTGAAATGGTTTGCAATGGTGGAAAGCTGGAATGTTCCGATTTTATTAGCAGTATCACCATTCTTGACAATTCTATCGGCACCAGCTATAATAAACTTGATAGGAGCCACCAGGCTCTTCACCTGTTTCCCCTTGTTCAAAGTAGAGATCAAAGAAGAAGCCATATTGTCACAGATCAACGTGAACGGAATCTGTTCGTAATTCAACTCGTAAGTGGTAAGCTTGGCTCCCTGGTTGTATGGCCTGGTTTCACAAGGGTAGACATGGTCAAGGTAGAAGTCTTCTTGTGACACATCTTTCTTCAACGCATCGTACGTACTTCTTATGATCCCCAAGGCGGTTCCGTGGCCGGAAGTGGCCAAAGACCCGGTGTTGCAAATAGTCATGATAGAAAAAGGGCCCTTGAAATTTTCGGACTTCAACACTTGCTTGATATAGTTCAACCCATTGTCTCCAATTTTAAAGTTATTGGCCAAATCGTCATCGTATAATTTTGTGGCATAGTCGAAAATGGTCTTGTTCACCTGCTGTCCCACAATGTCTGAAACATTGAATTGAGCCAACAATTGTTTGATCTCATTACAAGCGTTTGAAAGGTTCACAGCAGTGGGTCTTGAAGTCACCAAATAGTCGATGGATTCGACCAATTGGCCAACAGACTTTGTGGTACCACTGGAAACAGCGTGGTTGGTTTCAACTGCAATAGCAAAAGCTCCTACAATAGCAATGGCCGGAGCACCTCTTACCTGCATTTTTTTTATGGCTTGATAGGCATCCTCAATGGTTTGAATTTGGATATACGTAGTGGAGTATGGAAGTAGGAGCTGGTCTAAGATCTCCAATTGTGTTTGGTTCCTGTCGAATTTGATAGCCTTCAAAGTTTTTTCTGACATTGTGATTTAAACGTTAGAGAATTTCACCATGTGGCTCGCGATGATTTTATACATTAAAAAATTAACCTTCTTATACCTTCAATGTCCCACTCATTCTTTAAGGCATTCCAATGACACCCTAAGAGCTTTTTTCCAGTTACAGGACACCTTCCACCCTTAGATAAATATAACTGTTCCTTGGACTCAGGTACCTTTTCTGATTCCTCGTCAGTTTCTGAATCAGAATCCACATCTTCTTTGGGTTTTATTTTAGCAGCCACTAATTTGTGGGAATTGGCGAGATAATTGTAAATACAACTGTAGCAGAACACATGACCAGTTTCGATAATGGCAGGATTGGTAATCTCTTCGTGGCACAAAGGACATAATTTTCCACTCTTGTACACGGATTTTGGTTTCTCTTTCTTGTTGGATAAAATAGATGGAGGGGGGAGCACCGAGTCCAAGGTGTCCCCCAGGCCCTTTTTGAGCCGCTGAGAGAAATTGGAGTTGTTCCACCACTCGAGGAATTTCAAGGTGAATATAGCCACTGGGAAAAACGTCCCCAACACCAACTTGATGATTTTCCACGTTGGTCTGGTGAAGTTGTTTGTGAGGAATTTGAGGAGATATTCCACTGTAGTGGGTGGATTGACTCTGTTGGGTCTTTGGTGATCTTTCAAGGGTAGTGGCTCATTCTTGCTATAATCATACTGGTTTAGACGGGAATAATTGATCTTGAATAGCCACGTCAAAACACTGGGTGATTTACTACTTCCACTAAGGTACATCAAAATAGTGATGAAATTTATAGCCCTGAGACCACTTTGGAAGTATGGGTAATACTTGACAAACAACACCTTCAATTTCGTTTTGTAGACATCAGCCTTGTTATGTGGATCTTCGGGAACTAACTGGTTGGTGATCATTTTGGGGTACCATATTTCGTACCAATAACTGAGCTTCTCATTTATATAGCCCACCCCCGTAATTTCAAAGATCGACACCGCTTTCTGTAAGTTAGAAAGGCTTCTTCTCTCTTCAATAAGTCCCGGCACTAACTGGGTCAATTTACTACTGTTATATTTGGGATCCGACAATGGCGTTTGGCTCACTCGTTTCAACCCGTAGAAGTTCTCCGTGAACGACCCTTGCCAGTACTTCATGAAATACCATTCGATAAACGATCTTAACACCAAATTGAGCTCATCAAACCGGTTGACCACTCTCAATAGATAATATGGATATTTGCTAGCATAATGCACCAATATGTAACGCAACGACGGCGAAAGCAACGATTCTAACTGGTTCGCAGATATCAACTCAAACAAAGTCGGGGTTTCCGAGTCCAACTGAGACGCATCCAACGACGAATAATACTCCATTTTAGTTTTGTAGCTGTTACTTTAATGAGACATGTTCTCCACAGAATTCCCGAGGCTGACATTTGTGCGGGTCGTGTAAGCGCGCTTTACTAGCTGCAAAAATATTATCAAAAGCTAGAAGTTACACATTACACACTACGCACAATGACACATATTACAGGTCTCCATACCTTGGTTGAAACCAATAGAATCAACAAAAGACTTGTTAAAGTCTATATCTGTGAGTTTGAGGGTTTCGAGGACTGTGCGTCCTTACCCCTACCCCCTTCTCACCTCCCTACCCTTGTTGATTCCAGCGGCAAGGTGATAACTTGTTTGGACCAACTTACACTTAAAGAAACGTCGTCCCCGCAGCCCCACTCGGATTACGGAAGAGATGCTTATCCTGGTGGAGTGTATAGTAGATATGGAGGGAAATGCCCCAGAATGACAAGAAGCGCTGCAATGGCGTTGAATAACGTATCAAGTCCCCCATCGGTGGAGTCACAAGTGTTTGACCAAAGCTACTCATTTACACAAGATACCAGCGGCATGTCACTTGAACCTTGTTTGCAGAAGCCGGTACAGTACTCCGATAACTTGCTTGTTTCCGAAGAAGGAAGTAGTGAATTATACTGATTGAAACAGAGAGGATACAAAAATAATAATTATAAATCAACAAACAAGTGACCTGGCACCTAGAACACTAGGTAGTACTAGCATACTAGTGAAGTAGGATTGGATTCAGCCAAGGATGTATCGAGTTTATACCCAAGTTTAAGATGGATATCCCATGAGCTCAAATCGAATATTTGGTAATCCCCAAACTCCTCAAATTCCGCTTTAATATTCCGGATCCAATAGTAGTACTTGTCAGTACTCAACCCAGGAGTGGTGATTGGGTCGTTTGGGGATTTGATGGAATATGGTTTCCATCCCAACTCAAATAACTTGGTCTCTGCAATCAAGTTCTCTAATGGGGTCAATCCATAGTAGAACCCAAAAAATAAGATCATGAACATTTCATTGATCACTTCGAGATTACTTGGCTGCTGGTCCATGATTGTCTTGGTTTCAAGGACAAAGGCATCAAAAGCATTGTTTCCTCTGAGTTCGTTCCATTGGTTCTGGTACTTGGTGGATCTCAACGGGAGTTTGACATACGAGATTGGTTCATTTGGTCTCTGGTTGAAATAAAAGTATGAATTCTGCACAGCCTTAGGCAAATATGGTTTGAATATGGTTGCTGATAATGAGCTGACATCTGGGGAATTGAAAAGCAACTTGCCAGTGGTTTTAGGATCATTGACTTTGGTGTCAGCGACCTTTATTTTCCTAGTGGCTGTGAAAGACATGATTAAACTTTGAATACCAGGTGGTAATCTCACCATATCACCATCAGAGAACAACTTGATTTCTGCATCAGATAAACCAGAGTTTTGAAAAACCTTGGAATATGGGTAGAGGGGACTATCAGGTGATAACTGCTTGAACTCGCCCTTTGATTCCACAATATCGTTCCCATCATTGACGGTGGTTGCATCGGTCACTTCACTCACCAACAGCGTATTGGAGTCACTCTTTTTGTTGCCAATAGATGCCTTATCTGAATCAGCTGAAGAAGGAATCCCAGAAACAGCAGCAGCAACCCCAACAACAGAAGACCATGCAACTTCTCCAGTCACCCTTGAAGGTGTTACTGCAGGTTTAAGTTTTTGCACAATATCAATGTCCAGTATTGAATCTCTGTTCTTTATCGGTGTGGTTGTTGCTTCACTTGGCTTCTTGCTTGGTGTACTTGGCGAAGGGGATTTGGTCTTTTCCTTCCGTTGTTCTTGACCCTTGGGCTTCACTGTTCCATTACTTTCATTATGGCTAGTGTTATTATTGTTGTTGTCCTCATTAAACTTCTCCACTACTTCGTCCAAAGTTGGACCGTTGTTCTTCGGCACATATCTGTAATTGGATTCGGCTTGTTGATAGATTTCATCATATAAAGTGTCATCGTTTATGAAATCCGGTTCCTGATTCGACTCTATGAAAAAACTGATATCTTCCTTGATTTTGGAGACCAATTCAGGATCAATTTGCTTCTGCTTGATGTGACTAATAATCTTTTCAAAACTTTCCAAGTGGAATTTATCGTTATTTATGAAATTTTCGATTTCCTGCAATTCGTGTTCATAAGCTGAGTTCTTTTTGGTCTTTTTGCTCGATAGCCTTTCATATTCAGCTTCTAGGTTCTCCACTTGCTGTGATAATTCTTCTGTGCTTTCATCCAAGAAATCTATCACTTCAATGGCTTCTTTTGATAGATGTTGAGATTCCTCTAGAGAAGCCAATAAGATTGACTGGTTGGAAAATGACTTCATCTTCGATGACTTCTCCACTTCCTTATACTTCTCCATCGCTTCTTCTACTAGTCTCCTATAATCATGTAACTTATTCCTTGTTACTACTACTTCCACAGTATCGTTCAGTTGCCAATTCTTAATCAGTTCTCGATTCTTCTGTAGTTTCTTGATTTCTCGCTTTAAATCAGCCTCTAGCTTCTCTTTCTGACTCTCGATGTTCTTATCTAGCGTTTGATTGTTCAAATCTTGATGACGATCATAGTGATAGTTGAAAGACTCTAGTCCTTCATTTATCTTCTTGAAAGTGTTCTCAATTTCTCTAAAGTTGTGAAGTTAGTATGGGCTCGACTAGCTGAAGTCTATAGCAGTATCTCATAGTAGTATGCGAATCTCTGCTTTCATACGACATACTTTTGAAGCTTCCTCGAACTCATCAGCCAAGTTTTATGTCTAAATGAATTCTTAATTGGTTATGCATTTTCTCATTGAAAATTTTTAGAGAACAATCGGTCACGTGACCAGTTTCATGAAACTAGCAGTTATGTCACTTTTAACTGAAATGACAGAATAGTTTTTGAAATAAATAGTTCTTATGATCTTATATTACAAAGCTATATACGCTATCTCTTGTAGATGTATATCTTTTGAAGATTAGAGGATTACAATTCATCGTGATCAAAGTCATCATCAGAATCGTCATCACCGAATTGGGCATCATCAGCAGCACCTCCAGCAGCACCTCCATACAATTTAGAAGTGATTGGTGTGGCAATCTCGATTAATTTTTGCTTTTGTTCTTCAAATTCTTCAGAAGTGGCGGTATCATAGTTGTCTTCAATGAATTCTAAGGCTTCTTTAATAGCATCATCCAAGGTTTCTTTATCGTCATCTTCCAACTTGCTGGCTAAACCAGTTTCAGATTTGTCTTTCAATTGGTTCTTCAACATGTGGGCGTAGTTTTCGAAGGAGTTTCTGGTTTCAATTCTGGCCTTAACTTCAGCATCCTGTTCAGCATACTTTTCGGCTTCTTGAACCATTCTATCAATGTCTTCCTTAGATAATCTACCCTTGTCGTTAGTGATGGTGATACTCTCAGACTTACCAGTTCCTTTATCGGCAGCCTCAACTTTCAAGATACCATTGGCATCTAAGGAGAAGGTCACCTCGATTTGAGGAACACCTCTTGGTGCTGGTGGGATACCGGTTAATTCGAATTTACCCAACTTGTTGTTGTCCTTAACCAAAGATCTTTCACCTTCGTAAACTTGAATCAAAACAGTTGGTTGGTTATCAGCAGCAGTAGAGTAGATTTGAGACTTTTTGGTTGGGATAGCAGTGTTTCTGTTGATCAAAGTAGACATGACACCACCACTGGTTTCAATACCTAAAGTAATAGGATTGACATCCAACAACACAATATCATCAACACCTTCTTCACCACTCAAAACACCAGCTTGAACAGCAGCACCATAAGCAACAGCTTCATCTGGATTGATACCCTTAGAGGCTTTCTTACCGTCAAAGAAGTCTTCCAATAATTCTTGAACTTTTGGAATTCGAGTGGAACCACCAACTAAAACGATATCGTCAATTTCAGATTTCTTGACGCCTGCATCATCTAAAACTTGTTGGACAGGTTTCAAGGTCTTTTTGAAAGCGTCCATGTTCAATTCTTCGAATTTGGCTCTGGAAATAGTTTCAGAGAAGTCAATACCATCAACGAAGGAATCAATTTCCACTCTGACACTCATTTGAGATGACAAGGTTCTCTTAGCTTTTTCAGCTTCTCTCTTCAACTTAGCAAAGGCTTTTTTGTTACCAGAAATGTCAATATCGTGCTTCTTTTTGAAAACCTTGCTCAAATATTTGACAATCTTGTTATCGAAATCTTCACCACCCAAATGGGTATCACCAGAAGTGGCCATGACTTCGAAAACACCACCCTCAATAGATAATAAGGAAACATCAAAGGTACCTCCACCCAAGTCAAACACAATGATTTGCTTCTCTTCAGACGACTTGTCTAAACCGTAAGCAATGGCAGCGGCAGTTGGTTCGTTAACGATTCTTAAAACGTTCAAACCAGCAATAACACCAGCATCCTTAGTGGCTTGTCTTTGAGCATCGTTGAAGTATGCGGGAACGGTGACAACAGCGTGAGTCACCTTCTTACCTAAGTAGTCTTCGGCGATAGATTTCATCTTACCCAAAATCATACCACTAATTTCTTCAGGACTGAAAATCTTTTCTTCGTTGTTGAACTCCACTTTAACCACTGGCTTACCGTTTTTATCTTGAACATTGTATGGCAAGGATTTAACTTCCTTTTGAACAACCTTGTCCTTGTAGTTTAAACCAATTAATCTCTTGATATCGTAAATGGTGTTGTGAACATTTGATGGAGCTTGATTTTTGGCAGAATCACCAATCAATCTTTCATCAGGAGTGAAAGCAACGTAAGAAGGAGTGATTCTGTTACCTTGGTCATTGGCCAAGATTTCCACCTTTCCATTCTTCATGACACCCACACAAGAGTAGGTAGTACCCAAATCAATACCAATGACAGTACCATAACTTTCAGTATCATTCTCTTCAGCCAACACCACCCCGTTTTTACTGAAAAACGGTAATATGACCAAAAAGATCAAATAGAATATGGTCACGGCCGATAACCCCAAGGTTTTATTGGACTTAAATATCATCTTCAATTCTATAAACCGGAATTAGATCAATCAATGAAGAAAAAAAACCTAATGGGAATTAAGAATTTTTCACAGTTATATATATTTTTGTCGAGTCAAATCGTTGACGTGTACAATTGGCGTTTAGAATTTTAAAGAATTCTACAAAAATTCGCGTGATTTTGCCCATGCTCTCCCTATTTTTAGTGCACCCTGCCGCGCCGTTGTTTGGCTTGAGTCGTGTCCAAACTTACACCAGGCTGATCTGAAGCATCAAACGAATTGCTTTCGTGACGTGTTTTCTATAGACCATATGTTTCTCATTCCTTTGTACACGTCAGTCGGTGCTGGTTTGATGCACTGGCCCATTTAGGCTTTTATGGTGTCTTCGACTCAGAGCCCTTCATACAATCCATTATTTTTTCGTTGGCAAGAAGCATAGTTTAAGCCACAACGAACAAAGGTACAATGCACGTACTGATGTTAGCTGCAAAATTCACTTAAGGACAATCACGTGATTAGACGTCTTTGAGAGGCTGGTTTGTGAATGTGTGAATGTTCGTAAACAGGTACACTCACTACACCACCGGATAGTTCATCCTATCGTCCTCAATTTCCTCCACACTTCCTATTTCGCTCATCAGTGTCAGATTTTGCGCTCCTCAATTTCGCACTAAACGTAAAAGATCGTATCAACATTTTCTTTCCTCCCTTAATTCAACATGAATACTCAAACATTTGTCACCGATGAATTGAATCAATTACAGAAAGAACTCATATCAAAGAACCCCGTCGATACCTTGCAATTCTGTGCCAATTATTTCAACTCGAAATTAGAATTGCAAAGATCTTACTTGTATCAACAGCAGGCTAAGGCCAAAGCTGCTGGTATCAATTTATTTCCAAGTATCGATAATGTAAGCTTGAGAAGTAATAGTCATATCAACGGCAGATTGCCCAGTTTCAAATCTCCTTTCAATGCCAATGAAAATGATCCACATCAGTTATTCAAAGATGACTACAATGCCAATAATGTGTCCAATGAAAAGCATTTACCAGAATTAGATCCAAATGATCCTTCTCCACAAGCTTTGGAGGAAGAGGAAAAGGACGAGCCCAAACCTTTGACCAACACAAGGATCCCAACCAACTTCAACATCAACAGAAGAATCTCGGTGTCTGCTGAAGCTCTTAACCCTGATAAATTCAAATCTGATAGTTGGAAACCCCCAATTAATGATTTAACTGATACTCAAAGATTCGAATTGGGAAAGACTTTACAATCAAACTTTTTATTCCAAAAATTGGATAACAATTCTAAGAAGACGGTTTTATCTGCTTTAAAGAAGATGACCTACAAAAAAGGTGCTGAAATTATTAAACAAGGTGATGAAGGTGACTACTTTTACATAATTGAAAAGGGTACCGTTGAGTTTTATGTTGACAACATCGAAAGAGGTTCAAGTAAAGAAGGGTCGTCGTTTGGTGAACTTGCCTTAATGCATAACTCCCCTAGGGCCGCTACTGTAATAGCTGCTAGCGATGAAGTTACATGTTGGGCATTGGACAGATTAACCTTCAGAAGAATCTTATTGGAAGGTACTTTTAACAAGAGATTGATGTATGAGAACTTTTTGAAGGAAGTCAAGATCTTATCTGGTTTATCAAACCAGGAAACTTCCAAATTAGCTGATGCTTTAACCACTGAAATCTACCAAAAAGGTGATAAAATTGTTACTGAAGGTGAAAGTGGTGATAACTTTTACTTTATTGAAAGTGGTAACTGTCAAGTGGTCAAAGAAAGTGAAGGAGTGGTGACAAAGTTGACAAAAGGTGATTACTTTGGAGAAGTTGCGTTGTTGAATAATTTACCAAGACAAGCCACTGTGGAAGCTGTGGACACGGTGATTGTAGCCACATTGGACAAATCTGGATTCCAAAGATTATTAGGTCCTGCTGTTGATGTTTTGAAGAGTAATGATCCAACTCATCATCAATGATACCTTTTACGACAATTAATTGATTTAGTTTGTTAGTTATCCCATAGTCAAATCGACATCTGAACTCTGATTTCGCGTTACGGTTTTAATCTTGAAAATCATCAACAGTTTTTCTTAAATGATTCCATTATTCCAGTCCATTCTCCCAGTCACAACGTCTCAGGGTGGCTATTTACCCCATTGGTTATTTTTCATTTCCGTGGTATCTATTTTGAACTCATTCCAAGCTTACTTTTCTACGGATTTGTCAAAAAAAGTATACTCCAATGCTCCAGCAACTGAAATCTCACCATTAGGTGTGAGAACTTTCGGTACTTGGACTTTCATCACTTCTATTATCAGATTGTATGGCTCATGGTACTTGGTCGGAAACAAGCAAATTTACGAGTTATGTTTCTGGAGTTTCTTTGTAGCCTTCACCCATTTCAACCTTGAATGGTTAGTGTATAAGAACTGCAAATTGGACAAGGGTTTAGCAGGTCCTTTCTTCGTTAGCACCATAAGCATGGCATGGATGTTGTCACAAAAAGACTTTTATTTGTCTTCCACTTACTAGACAGATATTTAGTCGAAGTTTAAAAATACATGTTTATATTTTGTTGCAATTCTCTTACCTCGCTTCGTCGGCAATCAGATTAGAATGCTAAGCTTTGGAGATCGTGCATGAATGCCTTGTTCCCTAGAAACTTGGCTGCATTCATCCAATAGTTTGCTGTTCCTACCTGAAAGTCAGTACACTCCGATTCCAGAGAAATGAGAACCGGCAGAGACACCGGTTTTTAAGTATGGGTGTACGGATTTTCATACCGGAGTTTCCAGCGGGGTTCCTTCGGGTACCATGATTTTGCTAACAAACGTCCCGCGGAGATTTTAGTTGCTGCCGCGGAAACTCCGAATGTGATTTGGTATATAAAGATAACAGGATTTCCCACATGGGGATACTATAATACAAAATGCCTTCAACAGATATCATCAAAGTTACCCCACTCCCAAACAACAAGTTTGGTTGTAAGATCGAATTACCCCAATACTGTGAAAATGATCCTATTAACTTGAATGATACTGATTTCGAGTTGTTATTTAATGCCCTTCACAAATACTTGGTGGTAGTGATTCCAGGATTGGCGGAGTTAAGTCCTTTATCCCAATACTTATTGACCAAGAAATTCGACCCATCTATCCCAGAGCCAAAAACAGAGGGATCTGCCAGCTATGGTCACGGTAAAGAGTTCAGACACGAGCAGTCTGTTTTAAGGAAAGACGGTACCACCGTCAAGAACCAACCACAAGTGCAAATTTTAGGTCAAGGTGTGTTTGAAGCTGATGAACCCGGTAACGAGAATGGAGAAAGGATCAGTTTGACTCACCCATCTCACACATCTTTCCACAAAGATGTGTTGACACCAGACCAAATCAAGAATGAACACAAGACCAGATTCTACAGATGGCACATTGATTCTGCCTTGTATGATCTTGCCCCTCCAAAAGTCACTACCTTACTAGGTATCAAAGTGCCACCAGCCACTCAAACCAATACCATCACATACGGTAAAGATTCCAGTGATGAGCTAGAAGTGGCCCAAGGTGCTACTTGTTTCGTTAGTGGAGCTGAAGCATTTAAGTTATTGAGTGAAGAAGACAAACAGTTTGCCCTCAACACCATTGTGGAATACGCCCCACACCCATACATTTTCATCTCCCCCGCAAAGGCTACTAGTGATGGTTTAACCATGGTTAGTGAAGGGAAGGAATTGGCTTTTGACCAATTACCACCATGGGAAGAACAAAAAATCAAGAAATTACCCATGTGCTGGACCAACCCTGTGACCAAAGAACACCATCTTCAAATCCACGGATGTTGTCTCTTTAAATTACATACCAAACAAAATGGTACTACTCAAACGCTTGATTTAGCAGATAGCAGAGATAAAGTGCACCAATTAATGAGACCGGCCATTGCCCCCGAGAATGTGTTGGCCCACGGATGGGAAGAAGGTGACTTGGTCATTTTCTTCAACAGAGGTGTGTGGCACTCGGTCACTGGTGAATTTAAAGGTGTTAAATCTGATGGTGAAGACGAAAGAAGATTGATGCACCAATGTAACATTGCCAGTGGTGAAGACCCTGCCACTGTCTTTTAGTGTGATAGTTTCTAGTTTCTAGTTTATATGTAATGGGATATGGTTGTCTAACATGTTTTGGAATATCGTTGACCTTAATGCTCTTATTAGTATGGCCCTATCTACTGTGCGAATAGAATTGAATTTCTGAGTCACTTTTATTCAACATCATGGTTCAGTATATCACGGTATCTACGTGTAATCTCAACCAATGGGCGTTGGACTTTGAAGGAAACAGAGACCGTATCATCGAAAGTGTTATCGAGGCAAAGAAGCAGGGCTCTAGTCTCAGGGTTGGTCCAGAATTGGAAGTCTGTGGTTATGGCTGTTTAGATCATTTTCTTGAAACTGATCTTTATGAACACTGCTGGGAGATGTACGCCGAGATCTTGACTAGCGCCCATACCCAGGGGATATTGTTGGACGTGGGAATGCCGATAATCCACAAATCTGTCAAGTACAACTGTCGAATTATTTCTTACAACAGTAAGATTCTTTTAATTAGACCAAAGCTCGTGTTGGCCAATGACGGTAATTATAGAGAGATGAGATATTTCACGCCATGGTCCAGACCCAAGTACCACGAGCTGTTCATGTTGCCCAAATTCATCCAAGACCTCACAGAACAGAAAACTGTAACTATAGGTGATTGTATCATTCAAACTGCTGAAACCAGATTAGGTGCCGAAACATGCGAGGAGCTCTTCACTCCCCAGGCCCCTCATATAGCCATGGCGTTAGACGGGGTTGAAATCTTCACCAACTCTTCCGGTTCTCACCACGAGTTGAGGAAGTTGGATACCAGACTTCTGTTGATTATAGGAGCCACCAAGAAGACTGGTGGGGTGTATCTTTATTCCAATCAGAAAGGATGCGATGGTGACAGATTATACTACGACGGCTGTGCTTCTATTATTGTCAATGGGCAGATGGTAGCCCAGGGTTCTCAATTCTCCTTGAACGATGTGGAAGTGGTCACTGCCACTATCGATTTGGATGATATAAAAGGTTATCGGAACCAAAGGCTGACAGGCTTGCAATCCGTTTCCAGCGTTGTTCCGTTTAAGGCAATTGAATCCGGTATCGAATTGAGCCCCCAGAGTAGTGTTTTCAACCCATTGATTAGACCTTCTTTACCAATTCCTGTAAAATATCATTTACCAGAAGAAGAAATTGCCTTGGGACCTGCTTGCTGGTTATGGGATTACCTAAGAAGATCCAAGTGTGCAGGTTACTTCTTACCACTTAGTGGCGGTATAGATTCATGCGCAACAGCCACGATTATTCATCTGATGTGCAGATTGGTAGTGGAAGCCTGTAAAGATGGTAACAAGCAGGTTATAAAGGATGTACAAGTCTTAACTAGAAACAAGGAAGACTGGATCCCAAAAACTCCTCAGGAGATAGCAGAAAAGATCTTCTACACCAGTTTCATGGGAACCAAGAATTCCTCTAGAGAAACCAGAAGCAGAGCTAAAAAATTGGCTGCAAAAATTGGATCCTATCATGTTGATTTGAACATGGATACATTGGTTTCAGCTGTTGTATCTGTTTTTGAAGTTGCAACTGGTCGCAAGCCTATATTCAAGGTATTTGGTGGTTCACAAACCGAAAATTTAGCATTACAGAATATTCAGGCTAGATTAAGAATGGTTTTGAGTTATTTGTTTGCCCAATTATTACCTTGGACTAGAGATATTCCTGGCGGACTTCTTGTTTTAGGAAGTGCTAATGTCGATGAATGCTTGAGAGGATATTTAACCAAATACGATTGTTCGAGTGCTGATGTCAATCCTATAGGAGGTATATCCAAAACCGACTTGAAAAAGTTCATCCACTGGGCTGATTCCAATTTTGAGTTGCCTATCCTTGACGATTTCTTAACTGCCACTCCTACAGCTGAATTAGAACCTATCACCGAGAATTACGTACAAAGTGACGAGATTGATATGGGTATGACTTACGATGAATTATCTCGTTTTGGAAGGTTGCGTAAAGTGGATAAATGTGGTCCAATGGCTATGTTCATCAAGTTATACCACGAATGGTCGCAACCACCGTTGAACTTGACGGCGGAACAGGTTGCAGAAAAAGTGAAGAGATTTTGGTTCTTTTATGCCATCAACAGGCACAAGATGACCACAATGACACCGGCTTACCATGCAGAACAGTACTCTCCAGATGATAATAGATTTGACTTGAGACCATTTTTGATTAACCCCAGGTTTCCAGTAGCAAGCAAAAACATAGACAAGATTGTCGAGAGTATCAATCAAAGAGAGAAAGAGCTCAAGGACGCCACCTTAAGTGTTGATTAGTTTATTCGTGCCAATATTCATTATATACATTTACTTATGGATCTTACCTCCCCATTTAGGTATAAATCCCAACTCCTGCAGCATGTATTCCTCTGGAGAATCGTTCCTCTTGGTGAAGTCGTTCAAACTGATACTTAGTTCTTGGGGAATATCCTGGTGTAAGAAATGGCCGGTTTTTGGGTTATTGAACACTATCAACTGGTACCTACCCTGCATTTGGCCGATTATTAAATTGGTATCCAAAGTCTCGTGTCCTGCTAGCATCAACAACTTGGCTACCCCCTGTTTCTTGCCACATTTGACGAAATTCTCCGATAAATTATTGAACCACGTCTCCCAATAAGGTTGTGTCACTGACAAGTCAAGCTTCCATCGGAGTTCAGTAGAATCATCAACAAATAAGTCTGGCACACTCAACTCTGCCGACTCTATGTTTCTGAAAAGACCCGTGGCTTTCGTGTGCCAGTCAATTGCTTGCCTATAGTTTGCAAAACTTGTGGGTACTCTTTCCAAGAACTTGGGCATAGCACTGAGAGAGGAAATGGCCGTTTCCTCCACGATATCCAACATTATCAACCCTTTTATAGGATACCCGTTATCTGGATTCTCTATCAAGTAATTGGTAAGTACGGCTCCACCGAGAGAGTGTCCAATTAGATATAACGATGACTTTAGCTTATAAGTGGATTGGAACTTGTCAATTATGAACTTGAAATCGTCCGTCAAAGACAACAACAGGAAGTCTGGCTGGTGTGGCATGTATGAATTTCCGTGGCCCCTCATATCAAATAACAATACCCCCGATGTTTCTGATTTGCTCCTTATACTCTGGGCCAACCTACAAAATGACATGGCCGAAGACCCAGCTCCATGACAGCATATGAAAACAGAAGATTTGGCGTCAGCGGGCGGTAAATAATACACTTGGAATGTGATGTTTGTGTGTTCATCTGTCCACTTCTCTATCACCGGGAATGTCTCTTGTTTGACTCTATTATACTGAGCTATAATGTCATGATGATTTTCTTGCGTCCTTTGATTTCGAGGTCTTGTTTGTGAAATGCCAATTGGCGCCGAAAGGGACACATCGTCTCCTTCTTCCGACAACAGCGACAAGCCCAAGCTCTGTTCCTGTTGTTTTATTCGTCTTAAAAACAGCTTGTGCAAATCAGACATGATCAATAAAGAAAATCTGCCGCACCGTATTTTTATCTACTATCATGGAGGCAGATGGGCTTCGTCTAGAGTTTGAACGGATGGGGACTGCTGTTTTCGTGGCATATAGAGCCCTTCGAAACAACGAAACACCTGTGGCGTGTGTTATGGTAGATGACAATACCAACGAGATTATTAGTGTGGGATATAATGGCACTAATGATACGCTAAATGGCACAAGACATGCAGAATTTATAGCAATTGATTCCATCCTTAATAACCACATACCGACAGAGCAGCGACATGATTTGGACGCCATTCGTCTGTTTTTTCTGACGGTGATTTTGTACGTGACAGTGGAGCCGTGTGTGATGTGTGCATCGGCTTTGAAGCAGATGGGAATCAAGAAAGTGGTGTATGGGTGTGGAAACGACCGGTTTGGCGGGAATGGTACAGTTTTGACAGTCAACAAGGACCATATAAATGGCGGAATCGGCAACTATTCCAGTTTTGGCGGGGTGATGAGGACAGAGGCCATCCAGTTACTCAGAAACTTCTACATCCAAGAGAACGACACAGCACCTGTGCCCAAGGTGAAGCTGAACAAACAAATAGAGGCCAAAGAGTACCCGCCCAATATAAAGTTCTCAAACCTTTACACTAAGGACGAGTTTGAGTCGTTTTATTCCAATTGTGACGTTGAGGCTTTCCATTCTTCAGGTGATGTGAACTTGGAAATTACGCCAGATGGAAAAGGGTACCGTCTCCGGGATTTGGTGACGGAAACCACCGTCAGCTCACTTCCGGATATCGAATTGCTTTACCGTGACTATAGTCCTTCGGTGTTGCGAAATGATTTGGAGCTCTTCTACAGTTTCTTTTATGACATCGATGACCAGAAAGCGAAATTCTCCAAACCCATCGCCACTGTGGAGACACTTCGAGAAAGGAAGCGGAAAATGGAGGAGCAATAGAGAGATTCAAGCACCCAAGACCATAACTATCACACTCTGAACATACTGGACATAATAGACTAATAGAAAATAGACATAGACATAATAGACTCTCAAAAAAACATCGCGCTTCATACTACAATGGATTCAGATGAAGAATACGACGGGTCATCCCCTTCTTCCAGAGGCTCGTTCAGCGACAGCGACGGCGAAGGCGTACGAAGAAAGGCCAGAAACTCGGTCCAGTCCAAAGCCAACGATAAAAAAGGAGCAAATGGAGCATATGCTTGGGAAGATGAATATCAAAGAACTTGGGATGTGGTCAAAGACGATGACAGTGGTCAGTCTCTAGAAAACGTTATCCAGACAATGATAGAGAACAGAAAGAAGAGGATTATGAAGAACCCCACCTCATCGTATCAAAGGGGGATAATAAGAACGTTGATTGTTATAATAGATGGGTCTTCCATTATGTCTGAAAAAGATTTAAGACCCAATAGGTTTTCTATGATGTTGTCGTTGCTACAAGAATTTATCGTGGAATTTTTTGACCAGAACCCCATATCCCAGTTGGGAATAATACTTATGAGAAACGGTATATCACACGTCGTCAGTGAAGTCAACGGATCACCTCAATCCCACATTGATAAAATAAGACAATTGAGAATTAAACAGCACAATCGGTTCGAACCCAAAGGAGAGCCTTCATTACAAAACTCATTGGAATTGGCCAGATCCTTACTCAAATACAACTTCGGTAATAACATAAACGACACTCGGAATTCCAGGGAAATTTTGATTATATTTGGGGCCTTATTCACAAGTGATCCGGGTGATATTCATAAAACCATTAATCACCTAGTAGAGGATAAAATCAAAGTGAAGGTGATCGGATTGTCTGCTCAGGTAGCTATATGTCAGGAGATTGTCAACAAAACTAACCATACTAGTAACAATTTCAATAACCCCAACTATGGGGTGATATTGAATGAAAATCACTTTAAAGATTTGCTCATGGATTGTGTGGTGCCGTTACCCATAACAGTAGAACAGCAGAAAGAAATAGCGGCTGGCAATACTGTTCCACTTCTAAAAATGGGATTCCCCACAAAGATCCAACCAAAACTATCTGCCACTTCCAGTGCTGGCCCAAATTTAGATTTTATTCAGCTATGTGCTTGCCATGCAAACTCCAACAATACCTCGAACACTGATGCTGCTGCCGGTGCTGCTCCAAGCGTAATTGGATACCAGTGTCCACAGTGTTACAGCAAAGTATGCAGTTTGCCCACTGTGTGCCCCGTCTGCGGTTTGATGTTAATTTTATCCACCCATTTGGCCAGATCATATCACCATCTTATTCCATTAGTAGAATATCGAGAAGTCCCGGTAAGTGGCTCTTATCCTTCCCCTGCATGTTATGGGTGTTTGTTGAAATTTCCTGAAGGGGTTGCTAATATAGAGAAAGAAAGCAAAGAGAAGTTGAAGTCCATGACAAGCTCAAGATACAGATGTAAAAAATGCCATAATGACTTCTGTATTGACTGCGATGTTTTCGTTCATGAAACCCTACATAACTGTCCTGGTTGTGAGAACTTGCGGTAAGAGTTTGTACATACGTTTAGATCAAGTTATTATACATTTCAGTTTGGCTTTGGTTGTTAAAAATTAGTACATATACAAAGAAGTGCTTTACTGGTTACCCCAAGTAGATCCCGATCCGGACCCCCATGCACTCTTATTACCTTTGTTGGAGCCCCAAGTGGAAGATCCACCATTGCCAGAGCCCCAAGTCGAGCCACTATCTGCATTTTTGGCACCACCCCAGGTAGAGTTCTCCCCATTGCCTCCCCAAGTTGAGTTTCCACCTTTCTTCCAAGTCGAGTTACCTCCACCCCAGGAAGAGGTACCTCCATTATTAGAGTTTCCACTGTTACCCCAAGACGAAGCAGCTCCCCCGTTGTAGGCTGGTGTTTTGCCTCCACCCCAGGTAGATGCTCCACCGGATGCACCACCAACTACCGGTGTCATGCCACCGGCACCCCATGCAGACCTTCCACCAGATGAGGATGAAAAAGCAGGGCCATTTCTTGAAGGCTGTTGAGCGCCTGGACCCATTTGTTCTGGTGCACCAATAAATCTTAAGTAGGGGATGGCTTGACCTCTAACTAAAACACTCAATTGATTCTTGTTAACCTTAATTCTCTTGGACTTGGTATGTAACTCAATTCTGGCATAAACATCATCAGCGTCAGTTACTTTACCCATTAAACCCTTATGGTTACCTCCAGTCACCACCACATCTTTGGCAATTAATTTATCTCTACCACCGACTCTGGTTTTTAATCCAGCGGTAGCAAGATTAGGGGCTTGGAAATTTGGGTTCATCTTTGTAAGGTCTGGTCCCAATGACTTAGAAACCATCGAGTCTTTAGAAGATATGGCGGTGACATTCATACAGTTGGCCGCAAATATACCCAAGTTTTCAACAATCTCGTTCGACTTTATGAACAATGTGTTCTTGAAAATATGTAAAATCACACCTTCTCTTTTCTTGTCACTGTTGAGTTCTTTAACAGTGTCACCAACTTTTATTGTGAAACCTTTTCTGTCTGTAGCAACCTGTTCAAAACGACTTAATTTTAATTTGGATGCAATACCAGATGGTTTGATATTTACTAATCTACCATCGGAAGAAAGAATTTGAAATAAATCCTTTTCTGTTTTGATAATAACACCCACTGTCGAAGCATTTAATTCCACCAAATCCTTGATTTCGTACTTTCTTTCCATTGAAGACATGGCTGAAGAAGTATCGGTGGCCTTGATCAAATAATTGGCGAAAACCTTTATATCTTCTTGAGTTTGATCACTCAATAACACGACAGTATCATTTTCAACCATTATCACTAAACCGGTCTCTTCTGAATGTTTACCTTCAATGATTTTCACGTGGTCACCTGGGGTGAAAACTTTTCTCAAATCACCAACTGGTACTGTTAACTTCTGCCCCACAAAACTTGGATCATCACTGTTTGTAATGGTTATGGTGACTTCGTTCATTGAGGAGGTGATCACTTTACCAATAGTTTTGGCCTGTTCGCCTCTACGAATTTCCACCTTATCGCCAGGTTGAAACGCAGAACTTTGGCCAGCTTTCTTGCTCTTCAAAGAAGCAGCAACTGCCGAGATATCAAAACCGTCTTCTTCGGAGTTACCTGATTGGAATCTGTCAATCTCTTCTAAGGTAGGATGCACATTTTTGGTTTGAATGAACTGAAGCTTGAAATCTTTGAATAAGAATCCCTCTATGTATTCTTCACCTTTGTAGATGAACGACCTTGGTCCTCTACCAGGTTGTAAGTTCTCACTATCATATAACCTGGCTTCACCTTCACTGAATAATCTTGGAATTGGGTTAATTTTTGATCTGATTCTCTTTCCTTCTCTGTCGAATTCATCGTTCTTTCCGTAGTCCAATCTTGGAACCAATTTACATCTCACATCCAATCCATTTTCTGATAAGTTATCAACAATAGCTAAGTCACCTTTATACTTACCACGAGTTATTCTGCAGTAAATACCAGGAACAATTTCCACATCCGAAGACTTCACCTGTTTCAACAAATCAGGATACTCTCTGACGGGCACCAATAATTTCTGCTTAGCATATACATTGACCATGCCAGTCAATGCTCTTTCAATGGCTTCTGGTTTTTTTGCCTCGATATATATGTAACCCCTAAAAGAGTCTCTTTGGAAAACAGTCAATATTTCCAATGGGTTGCTTTGTCTTGAAAGAGTCCTTTTCTTCTCGTATAACTTACGAACCAAGTCTTTTTCACGACCTGGGGCACATCTGATGGCGTAAATAGCAGGGTCATTGATGGAAGGCATCAACAATTTTTGAGACACGGTACCACTGGTGGTAGTATCACCTCTGTAAACGCCATGGGTTCTCCGATAACGCTGCTTCAATGTCTCGGCCAACTTCTCAGCGTCTTGATCTTCCGCCTCTTGTCTCCGTTGGTCAAATTGTCTGTGGAGCCTATCATCTTCATTAACCTCAACTTCTCCAGCGTCACGATCATGGTCATCAGAAAGAAACTGCTCTCGTAACAACTCTGCCTCCTCGTCATCTTCGTCCAATTCGTCCTCTTCCTCATCGTCAACTTCAGCTTCTATATCCACGAACTGGTTGGCTCTTCTTCTTTTTCTTCTCTTACCACTTACTTCTTCTTCCTCCTCTTCGTCTTCTTCGTCATCTTCTTCATCATCTTCTTCGTCAGCGGCATCCCCTTTTTCTGGGGCGGTTTCGCCCTGACTGGCGTCTTGATCACTTTCATCTTCAGGTAATGGCCTTTTGTCGCCAGATTGAGGGTCAGCGGATTCCTGCTTGGAAGCAAGAGGCTTTTGTTCAGCTTCCTCATCAATCCCGTTGGCATCCGCAATCTCCACGTCGTACACCGTATCGAGGGATGTTGCTTCCTCTTTCTTCAAGTGCACCCCTTGGTCAGTGTTTTCGTCTGACATTGCTGGATATCACTGAATATTTTTTTGGCGTGAATATTTCGTTCATCTTAGAGTCTCATTTATTGGCGACGCACGACTTTTAATTACTGCAAAACTGTAGAGACCAATCCGGCTATACGACCAGGAGGGAATGCAGCAAGCCCTACATGTGTTCCACACTCGCGGTGGTCTTCCAGTTACAGAATGGTGTCTGAAGCCCCTTCTTGGAAGTTGTAGACTCCTTCTTGCCAAACTCACTGCTCCCCGTAGCATACCAAAGGAAAAGGTCGTTGAACGTAACAAAGTAAATTTGGTAAATGTTACGCTGATTTCAACTCATTGTGACGTGGGATCCACCTGAATCTGACGTTAGTGTAACGCTCAAAATGTAGTTTAAGTAAGATCGTATCTCCTAACTTTTGACTTTTCCTATTTCTGCAATTTTCATGAAATATTCATTAGTGTTTTTGCTAGGCTCTTTGAAGTTGGTTATTCCTAGCCCAATTTCAAATGGCAAAGAAAGCGTTGAGGGCACAAACACGGCGGTAATGGTCAACTCTGAAATAGTAACCGAAGCAGCAATTGATAGAAGTGGAACTGGCACTAAAGTAGTAGAAGGGAAGCAGAATATTAAACCGTACCTCGATGGAAGACTTCCTTTAAACAGAAAGTATACCCTGGCAGAGGATGTGCCACAAAAAGAACTAAAGAATTTGAACCAGGTATTCGTGTTTGGCTCAGACCACGTGATGATTCACAAGACCAGAGAATTCAAAAGGTACTATGAGAAGCACAATTCACCATCATGGGATGTTTGGAACGAGTATAAAGGGCAAATCAAAGACAAAGTGTATGGGTTTCCATTTGCCCACAGCGTGTTACAAACAGGAGAGGCTGGGGGGTCTGTGTCCATTGGCAAGTCGCAGAGCTATGGTATCACTTTCAGTCCATCGGTAGAGCTGCTGGGGGGAATACTGGTTCCTTTACTTTTGGAAGTTACACATACGGTTTCTACATATTTTGCTTTGACAGGAGGGTACCAAGTTAGTATTGAAGCTTCTTGCACTGTTCCCAAAAACGGTTATGGAGGTATTTTTGCTTTCGACTCCAGCACCAGATTTTCTTACCAGCAAAGAGAATGGAAGTTGCAAAAAAATTACCGTAAAGCTTCGAAGTATAAACCAGGAAAATGGACACACCATGACAGTGCTGTTAGAAATTTTGAAGAGCCTATTTTTGTGTGTTCAACAGACGTGGGGTACATCGATCGGCTTTTATCTAACATGGACAACATCCGGCCTTCAGATGATTACACAGGATACCTCCCCGGCGGTGCAGGGCTATTATAAAATTAGCTATATAAATTTGCATCCATTGTCTCATCGAAAATAAATTGATCCTCATCACAAAAAATAAAAACTATCTAATAATGTCTATCCAAGAAATAGCAGACGAATTGAGAAGTAACTTGAAACAGTTCCCCAACTTCCCCAGTGAAGGAATCTTGTTTGAGGACTTTTTACCAATTTTCACCAAACCTGATTTGTTCCAAAAGTTGGTCGATGCTTTTAAATTACACGTTGGTGAACAGAAAGTAGACTACATTGTTGGTTTGGAAAGTAGAGGGTTCTTGTTCGGTCCAACCTTGGCATTGGCTTTGAACGCCGGTTTTATTCCAGTTAGAAAACCTGGTAAATTACCCGGCCCAACTTACCAAGCTGAATTCCAAAAAGAATACGGTAGTGACAAATTTGAAATCCAAAAGGACGTGATTCCTGAAGGAGCCAAAGTTATCATCGTTGACGATATCTTGGCCACCGGTGGTAGTGCCAGCGCCGCTGGAGAATTAGTCAAACAAGCCAAGGGTGATATTGTTGAGTACTTGTTCGTTATGGAATTGGATTTCTTGAAAGGTAGAGAAAAATTGGGTAAACCCGTGTTCACCTTGTTAAGTGGACAAGCTGAAAAGTTGCAAAATTAGACTTAGCCTTCCTATGTATTCTTTCAATATATGTTTTAATAAAGGTCGATACCAAGTGGCCGGCACTATCCACTCTTAAACACCAAAAATGCAAACTCTCCAAGGAAGAAGTACGTGAAGCACCCCTGCTCGTGACTCACATACGATCCAAAACTCTCTCCCACCACCACGTGCCATGTGGCGCCGTATAGCTGGTCCATTTCCTTTTTGATATAGGCAGCCATCTCTCTTTCGATCTTATAGTTATCGAGGGCTTCCTGGGCGATTTCGTAGACCTTGGTTTGTATCTCATCAGATAAGTCGTGTGCCCTTAAGATAGCTGAGGGGGTTAGTAGACATTCTCTCGTTTGTTGTGCTGTTTACATACGTGTTTTGGTAGTTGACATGTTTGGAATGTTTTGAATTTTTGATGCGAATGATCAACATAGGACATCAGCTATCAAAAAACTATGGATAGTTGGCAAAGAGTTTGGGGCGTGGAGTACCGGCAGTGTGCTTGATTCTACCAAGGTAATCGGTAGGGCTAACGGCTGAAGCTGATGATCGTGACAATTTTTAATTAGGCTGTTTACTAGTGTTATTTCTTTGGGGTGTGAACTTCTTCCATTTTATAGTGTCTTCTAGGCTAAACATTGATTGCTGAAACGATGCTACGGCCCAAATCAACATACTCCAATTGGCCCATCACCTAAACGCCAACACCCGGCACCCAGACACCAGAACCAGACACCAGCAGCATTTAACTTTCTCACTGGTTTTGAGGTGTGGGGATCACTTTTTGAATTGCTAATACAACTATCCCATTACAATGACAGATTCACACTACGGGTTCGTCAAGTGTCCAAGAGATATCAAGAAAGCTATTCCCAACCCTAAGACTCCTACCAAACAGGCAGTGGCCCTGTTACCCGATTCAACCGTTGCTTCCGAGATCTTAAATTACGCCAAAAAAGAGCTACCACCAAAGGTCCTCAACCATTCGTTACGAGTGTACCTTTACAGCGTGGCAGTGATGCAAGATCATTTCCCTGATTGGCCATTGGATAAGGAAGTGTTGTTTGTCACGTGCTTGCTCCACGACATTGCTACCACTGATAAGAATATGGCCGCCACCAAGATGTCATTCGAATTCTATGGAGGGTTTATTTCCCACGATTTGGTGTTGGAGAAGACCGGGAACAAGGTTTATGCCGAGGCGGTGGCTGAAGCCATTATCAGACACCAGGATCTTGGCGAATCGGGATATATCACCTCATTGGGGTTGATTCTTCAAACTTCCACCATCTTGGATAATGTGGGGTTGAATACCGAGTACGTGCACGTCGACACCATCGACGCCATCAATAAGCTATACCCCAGAGACGGGTGGTTGGGTTGTTTTGCCAAAGCTATTGATAACGAGAACCGTCAAAAACCCTGGGGCCATACTTCTGCCTTAGGGGTCGATAAGTTCCGGGACGACGTCTTGGCCAATAGTTTCTCTTACCAGAAGCTTTAAGTGAGTAGTGTTCTTACGGGAAGCTTTAAGAAAGCAGTATCTACTCTCGTAAATAAAAATTATACACTTCAGATCTTGAGATGGTATTTTTTTGAGCGTCAAATATTTCGTAACCTACATACTTGTCAAGCACCAAATGGAAGCAATAAATGCTTCAAAGATTGGCACACACTACTACAAACTTGGCCACATTACCAAGGTTAAGTACAGTGTGTTTCAATTGAGTACAAGCAATGACCAGGCCCTTCTAGAACTCGAGCTTGCGATTCGGTACAAGCATCCCAACATCCTATTGACATACAATAATAAGGGACTATATTACTTCCAATTTGGCCATAATGACGATGTGTTGGATCTATCCAAGGAGTATCCCGAACTCATATGCAGAACATCCAACACGATTTCGGTAGAAGCCGTGTGTAATCCTCCAAAAGCGGCCCTGGCAACCGCTGGTACAAATGGTAACACAAATCCCAGCACATACCCCACCAGTGACGAAGGTACGCCAATTAATAACCAGACTCCGGGTAGCGGGGCCCCTGGCACCGACAAACATGCTCCATACATAGGATTGAGTCTACTCAAAGCGGTCAAGAAGTTGGTGCTATTCAAACTATCTCAGAACGGGTGTTTAAGAATCTTTGGGAATCATGGTGTTATTAAAAATGATGAAATATCCAATTATATCGTGTATCTCGAACCCACAATGCTTCCCAATGGTGACCTTTTGTTGTGTGCTATGCAGAAAGTGAATTTGCGGTTGTTCAATTCGTCGATCTTACCGGTAGATGCTGAAGATCAATCATCGAATTTTATCATATACTTAACCCCTTCTGGAATAAGATGCCATTTATTTGACAGCTTAAAGGTGTCAAATAGCTTCACATACACCCCACCAAAGAACCAGGAACACGTACTCAACTTGTTGAAGCTAGCTACTGGGGTGGACTTGTCTACCGAAGAAAATTTGTTATGGGTCAAATTGATACCAAATTTACAGCATTTGAACAACCAAACTTCCAAAATCTCCAAGTTTATTCATTCAGTTGACAATAAAAAGTACGTGCTATGGCCATGGAAGTTGTGTCTTCTACAATTTGGTAAATATGAGAAGATTGTCGACGACAAACACCACGACTCCACAGATCTGTTTCAAAATACCCATGGCTTTGATCCATTGGGTTTGATATCTGAATTCATGGACTTTAGTATTTCCAGACGTCAACAAATACAACAAGCCAACTTGAACATGCAACTTCATAATCCCGGGTCCGTTAATGTACCCAGCTTCAACGCCCCGACTGTACTATCAACAGGGGGATCAGTTGAACACAAAAGTGAATTGCCCATAGAGATGAATGAAATGAACATGATGCCTGACCTATTTGGTGGGGTCCCTACCTCCGTCAATAACGATTTTTTTGACGACGATGTTAGGATAATGAACAGCATAGAAGAAATCGGAGACAACCTGCCACTCAAGGCAGAAGAGAGCAAAGAAAACGAAACTGATGATCTTTTTGGGGGAGAGAGTGACGACGATGATCGAGACAATGAACAAGATACTGTTACACAAGGCGACTTGAATCTTGAATCCAATTTGAGAGCCGACGAAGACCTTGATATGGGGCACACTGACGTTGAAATGCAACAAGCCCTTCGGGATAGCCACAGTGATTTATTGCCGGCTGCAGGTGATGGTAATGACAGTTTGTTAAACGACGATAGTGATAAAAATAGCAGTTTTGTATTTGACTTGCCTAGAGATCAGATGACTATCGGCATTAACAAAGACCCCACTCCTTACGATGACCCAGGAGCTCCACTACCCATGATGCCAACCCCTTTTGTGCCCCAAACGACAGACAGGGGAAAGTCGATAGTGTTTGGCGGTCCAGATTCCGATATACCAACTAGCAAGTCTGTTTTTTCGCCAATTCTTTTCAACCCCTTAATTAAAAGTAATGTTGATGATAAATACGGGAAAGGTGGAAAGTTCTATGTTGATAAAGACTCCAAAGACCAGGACTCGTCGTTTCAAAAGTTACGTGCTACGAGCGTTACAGGATTTGAAATAAGACGGTCCGATGAAAAATTCAGAAGAGGTTTGGGTATTGAGTTTCGTCAAGAAGACAAAACCTTTTTTGGCGGTGATGAAGAAGCTATTGATACCAATGATGGAGAAGAAGACAATGAATATGAAGAAGATGTTGCCGGTTCAGGTTACGCTGGAAGTAGCCATGTGTTGGGCGATGATCAAGAAGAGGAGGAAGAGGAAAGTGATGAAGACGCGGACGTTGACTTGAATGTGTCGAAGGATACACCGCTCAGACTAAATACCCACTCAGAAAATTTCCCAGTTGCACAAACAGTCCCTTCGGTGTTGGAACCTCCGCAAACTGTCAAAGTCCCTGTATCTGTACCGTTCAACACTGCCTTGTTCAACACCGGAAGCTTTTCTTCCCCCATGTCTTCCAACTTGTTACAATCGTCTAAACTCAGCAATTTACCTAGATTTGATTCACCTTACACTATACTGGATTCACCGCTCGATGATAAGATGAAGTATAGTTCACCCCTAACCTTGGAAACTGATGACTTCCGGAGACAAACGTCTATGTCAGGAACTATCACTGCCCCTTCCACTGCTCCAGGCCAGAAGAATCATAGTGGGAACTCTAGCGCAGGAAATGGCGGAACTGAGTCTAGAAGTAGTGTTATTTCCGAGTCTTCGAACTGTTTGCCATTAATCTTACGAGGGGTCAATGTCACATCCATCCCAAACGAATTTTTGTTGAATAATATAACAGGTGCAATAAAAATGTCTGCGTCTGCTTCTGATTTCAACATGGATGTTGATCAGGATGACGAAGATTTTGAGATTAGCAAAAAGAACGAAATGGCCGTGAAAGTGGACAACTTGAATGAATTTTTGGACTGGTTGGGTCCGAATTTGGTTTTTGACTTGGGCTTGAATGACTTTGGGAGAGGCCTTATGCCACATTTGCCAAGCAATAAGGAAAGTGACTCTGGCAATAACAACAGCATTATAGAGTCTGAAGGCTTAACTGAAAATTTCGAACAAGTCCTACTCAGGGAATTTCCGTTTTCCTATAAGGTGAGGCTAGAGGAGTTACTCAGCGATCTCCTGGAAGTCAAAGGAGATGAAGAATACTCCATGGACAATCAACTAAGCTTCTTAGATGATATTACCAATGATGAGATCTTGAATCCTAAGTCCAAGATGAAGAAGTTGGAAGTTATTGAGTGGGATTCAATATACGTGGAAAACTCCAAGAATGGCGAAAGTTTCAGAGAGTATACCAAGATCTTGAATGAAATAAATGACAGTTCTCTTATGGATGTCAATGGGGCCATTAAAACCATGAATGAGAATAAGATCAAGGTGATTAAAAATAACAGCGAAATCATCAATTTAAATTCTGTGTGTTTAAGATTCTGGAAGTATCTAAATTTTAATCCTGTACAAGGCACCAAGAGTTTCCAAGTGTTATTGATTTCAGAAACCCTCAACAATGCCAGCAACAATAATTACAACCAGGAGTTCCTCGACTCGTTGATTGATAATTACTTTGAATGTAATTTTGGAACCATGTCGAAGATAACTTTGGAGACAACTGAGACTAGATCTGACCTTGAACGGATTAACCAAGGGTTGATCTTGATCAACAAGTGTGATGATAACTATAACACCATCTACAAAGAGGTCAATAAAAAACTTAATTCGTTAGTGGAGTTAATCAGGTTGGATTTGATCAATAAGACCAATCGGTTCGAGTTTGATAGGCCATTATTATTGATGTTCCTTGACTTCAACCCCAACTTGAATTCATTGGTGGAAATATCCAAAATCTGCAGAAATTTCAACGTTATGCTAAAAAGACATCAGTTGCCGTTGGTGCAGGTGTTCAGTAATGTGATTCCAGCACAATCTATCATTAAAGAAGTAAGAAACCAAAGGCATTTGAGGCACTTATCCAATCACAGATTGACACAGATATCGATGAACCTTTACAATCAATGTCCAAATCCGTTAAAGTCAATTGGAAACAACAATGCTGACCCAATTTCAAACTTGTTCACCGTATTGGTGAAAGAGCCCATATCCAAGTGCAACTTCAAACTCTTCAATAACAATGGCTTGAACAAGGACAATCATTCTGACGACGATGCATTTTTGCATTTGGCGTACGAGAGGTCTGTTGACAAAAACTGGGTTTCAGCTGCCTGGTCGGACCCATTAGGAATCGTCACCCATACGAAGTCATGGTGCAACTCTGCCGGATTACTGAAACCAACAGCCAGCACAAGTAATCCCAATGTCAACGATATCAACAAGAACGTACACGACTTATACTCAATAAGCGACCAGATATTTGACATTTCTAACGACTTGTTCAAAAGGTTGAATAATGAAATCGTCAGAAGAACCAGCGGGTTAGGAGGAAAAAAGTTCTTGGTGTTAACCAGAGTCAACAGTATTATCCCAGATGATGAGTTGATTCACTGGAAGAGGTTAAGCATGAAATTCAAGGATATTTCCTTGATAGTTTTGTCTGTTAGTGGAGCTCCACGTCTCCTATTTGAAGATGTGGGCACGCCAGCTGTTGAAGGAGAATTCAATGTCAAAACCGAACTACAACCAGAAAGTACAATAAGTATGCACATAGGCGAAGAGACCCATGTGACCGACACCAATGGTCAAGCAATTAAAATGGAAAACCCAGACCCCACTACGGATTTCTTCAAGAATTTCAATAACTTGTCCAATTCCAATAATCCTTCACCAAGCAACTCCAATTTGATGACTTCGCCCTCCACCAATTTTAATTTTGGAATGACTTCCACCTCCAATTTCCTTTCACCAGATGTGACTGGCGGATTGACAAATCAATTGGCCCCATCTAGCGGTCAAGTGAAAAATGATTCCAGTTTCCAGCTTTATTCCAACTCCAACGAAACAAATGATTTGGTGTTGCAAGACCCCAAAGACTCGGTTCTTGGATTAATTCCTTGTACCTCAGTTCCGTCACTCAATACCCCAACACGCCCAGGGATGAAAATGGGCTACCTTATGAAAAGGACCAACCACAAGTACATGGTGCTTGAAATTCATTTATTGAGTTGTTCGAACTACTGGAACTTGAAGTCACTAATGCTGATAATATTGAACCACTATAAGAAGATGATTACCTTAAACGATATCTTGTGCACTAGGAGCATTGAAAGTACGTTTGGCGATGACCAAGAAAGAGAGCGTTACATGGCATCCAGTATAATTCCATGGCATATAATGGCGGTTACAAAGGCATTGAACTACCTCGTTCATATCGATGTGGAAGAGTAAATAGTTAGGGGCAACTTGGCTGCAAATGTTCAGCTTCGAATATAAGACGCGCATTTATTTTGAATGGTTTATTTATTTTGTGGAAACTTATAGATCACAAGTCGATATCATGGCTGAGGATAATACACAAGAACTTCTTCGAAAGTACGGCTCTGGCATGTTCAAAGAGGGAACTGATGATATACACGACGACGACTTGTCCTTGTACTCGGAAGATAGTATATTCAAGGAGAACTTTTCACCACAAAAGACCTCGTCTCCATTGAAGAAACAGTCAAACAAAAAGCCGTTGTTTGTTCCTCGATTACAGAGATCATCATTGTACTCCCCAGAGAAGGACAGGAAACCCAACATGGCGCGTAGTCCGTCTCGCCAAGGTTTTAATCTGTTCAGTGACATGCCTATGAACCAGGACATACACAACTTTATCAACAAGACGAATTTATACTTTGATAAAGACGAAGATGATAAGACGGAACTTTTGATCCGTGACACCCATAAAGTGGTGAATGACATACCCAAGTCGGCCTTAGATAACAAGGATATTGCTGAGTACCAGAAGTTGGTGAAGACAACAATTGAGAAGCTAGTTAAGAAGTGTGAAGAACTATCGGCTGAGAATGACGAATTGAGTAATGGCAATGACAAGACAGTCATACAACAGCTTCAGGAGAAGGTCAAGACTTTGATGAAGTCCAACGATATGTACAAAAGTGAAGTGTCCAAGCAGAGTGACGAGTTCATGAGTATGTTGAACGAAAGTAATGAGCTTAAAAGACAGAATGAGTTGTTGAGGACTAAATTGATCAAATACAAAGGTCTATACGATTCAAGTCAGAGGGTGAAAGAAAGACCAGGCACTGCTGACCTCGAGGTACCAAACAGCAGGAGTCAATCAAGGTCTCAAAAGAAAGAGCTTGAAGCAGATATCAAAAAGACAAGGAATCAAGCACGTCAAGAGAAAATGGTTAAGCTATACAATGATATGGCGGAGATCCTCAACAAAGAGAAACGGTCTAAACCAGAGGTGTATCGGTTTGACGATATGAGAGAGATAGACTTGGAGTCAGAATCGGATTACGACGAAACAGATATCACAAACACAGCA
Source organism: Yamadazyma sp. yHKS699 (assembly GCA_030580295.1). Taxonomy (NCBI): domain Eukaryota; kingdom Fungi; phylum Ascomycota; class Pichiomycetes; order Serinales; family Debaryomycetaceae; genus Yamadazyma; species Yamadazyma sp. yHKS699. The sequence continues at coordinate 410,627 of JAKTSQ010000001.1, read as the reverse complement.
CCGGAAATGTTGAAACAATTTGAAAAAATCATCAAGGAACAACAGAAACAAGCAGATAAAGGACCAGAACCCGGTATCAACAAGATTCTTCAGCAGAACAATGATTTATATGAGAAATTGATAGAGGTTTTGAACAGGCCGGAGTCGAAACAACAGGGCACACAAGTGCCAAGTGTGCTGCAGAATGCCCCAGAATTAGCTCCAGAAGCACCAATGCCAGCGGTGGCAGCGGTAGATCCGAATACGCTTACTAACAATCGGGTACCTGCAGCACCCAAAGAAGTTGCAGCCAACAAACAAGAAAAACAGGACGTAGTGCTACAATGCTATTTATGCTGTAACAACATTCACAACAGCCATCAGATGCAGGAAACCAGACCCAGCTCCAGTACCAGCTCCAGTGACAGAAGAAAATGCGAGAGATGTTCTTCCGTGAGTAACAAAACCAAATCTCACAGAAATAGCCAGCAGCGCAACCCCAGCGGGTTTGGTATCGACTTAATGGGAGAGTATAAGTGGACTCTTTAACCGGAAAGAGATTGGCATAAGGCACTAAAAAAGTTGGCGTGCACTAAAAAGGGCCAGGTATTGTTAGGAATTCCAGAAGCTTGGAAATATTTTTTAAATGATACAACAATAATACACGAATAAGGTTTATAATTCAACAATAACTGAAATAACGGATCAGCACATCAATGGTATTATTTTATTGCATCAATGTTCTAAATGAATAGTTCTGCCGTTGTATTTACAAGGTCGCTGAAAATGGAATTGCAAACGCGATGTAGTTTTCCCAATCGAGTCGTATTGAAAACAAATTGGGCGAAGAAACACCCTAAAGCAGAGAAATACCATATTGCTTCAATTTCACTCTACATATTCGCCAGTAAATTAGCTACTACGAATACTGCACGATCTACGGCACTGGCTACTGAGATTTGGCAAGCAAAATCCCTTTAAACAGCTTTTTTCCTCCTTTTAAGTGAGCTTTATTGACGGAGTCGTTTCAATTTTTTTCTCAATTGTTTTTGTAATTTGAACCTATTAGTTTCTTTACGAATTGATTGGCATTAGCAGAACCGTGTTACGTATCATTGACTTCAACGAAGCATTCACATAGGGTATTATACTGTCGAGGTAATCCACACGTCAGTTTCTGGAGTTCATTAGCAAAAGTGGAATAGTAAATCACGTCAGTTTCGTGTTTGTTGTGTAAAGTACAAAGCTTTGGACGTTTCGAGTTTTCAAGAGAGGTGACAGCAATAGGGCAATCACTCCAATATGGTTCAAACCGTCAACGATGAAAACCAGTTCAAACCTGCTAGAAATAAGGATGTTGAATCCGAGTCCGATTCGTCAGAGACAACCAATTCAACTCGTCAAAACGAAGATAATACCAAAAAGAAACCCAGAGGGAGAACGTATCTTGGGGATATTTCAGGACAGTATGGGTTAAAGACATCACACCAGCTGTCCCAGGCTGAAAAAAGAAAGCCTTTAGGGGCCATGTCTGGACCCCTTCAACCTAGGAAACCAAACTTGATTGGAAACGATTTAACTGTTCCTTCTAGACTTCCACAAAAAAGACAAGCAACCGAGTCGTCTACCAACTTGGTGGAGAAGTTATACATAACAGAGAATTTGAAGAAGTCCAAAGTGGTGGATTACGAATGGGATGACTTGGATGAAGAAGATATGGATGACCCTCTAATGGTCAGTGAATATGTTGATGATATTTATCCATACCTCCATGAATTGGAGCACAAGACATTACCAGATTCCCAATATATCTTTAAACAAAAGCATTTGAAACCAAAAATGAGGTCGATACTAGTGGATTGGTTGGTTGAAATGCATTCGAGGTTCAGACTATTACCTGAAACATTGTACTTGGCAATAAATATAATGGACCGGTTTATGTCCTTGGAGATAGTCCAAATCGACAAGTTGCAATTATTAGCCACCGGGTCGTTATTCATCGCTGCTAAATATGAGGAGGTGTTCAGTCCTTCTGTGAAGAACTATTCATATTTCACTGATGGCTCATTCACTGAAGAAGAGATTTTACAGGCGGAAAAATACATCTTGACCATACTAGACTTTGAATTGAACTATCCTAACCCCATGAACTTCTTGAGAAGAATTTCCAAAGCTGATGATTATGACGTACAAACAAGAACCTTGGGCAAATACTTGATGGAGATTACCATCATTGATTATAAATTCATTGGAATCTTACCATCATTGTGTGCAGCAAGTGCCATGTACATAGCCAGATCCATAATGACTAAGAATCCGGTGTGGACTGGTAACTTGATCCACTATTCCGGTGGGTATAAAGTCGAAGATATGAAAGATTGTATCAATCTTATAATCCAATACTTAATATCACCGGTTGAACACGATGAGTTCTTCAAGAAATACTCCACTAAGAAATTCATGAAGGCTAGTATATTATGCAGAAGTTGGGCCAAAAAAATAATAGCTGAAAAGAAAAACATCTTCGAAGTATAGTATGTTTGCTTTCAGTTGGCCTGTTTTATCATACCCCACTATCAAGATCTGATAGTGTTCCCAAACTTGCCCTCCTCATTTTCAAGTGAACACCGTTCAATAAGTGTTTACATAGACGTTGGTTCAAATACCAGACATTACCCAAGAAACGAATCTAATGTTATTTTATTTCTAAAGAGATCATAAAATAGTTCCTGTCCCACCATTCTTCTTTTTCATTTGAGCTTTTGCTCCAGGCTTCATGTGAAGCCATTTTGATTAGTTTCATTCAGTTTAGTTCATTGCATAGTTCGCGTTAGATACATAGGATGTAATATGTAATATTCAAGATATTCTTAGTTAAGAACCCAGTAATTGTTTTTTGTGTGGGGTGTTCGGTGCACGTACTAATTTCTCGCGGGATTGGCGCCATCGGATCCCACAAACGCGTGAAATCAAAATAGAACCTAAAACAAACACGATGTTCAATGAGCTAAGGGTCTTGATCATTTCCCTGGAAAAGCTCCAAGCTAAGGAAGTTGAAAAGCTCCAGCTCTCGTTGGAGAACAGCGGGGCCGTTACCTTTGTAAAAAACGACTTCGATAACGAGCAAAATTTCTTTGAGAATCATGAAGTGAATCATATTATCACGCAAACGCCAGAGTTTATTGAATATGAAATGGCCAAACTTGCCATGATCCCAATAACGACCCCAGAATGGGTGTACGAGAGTATCAAAGCCCGGAAACCTTTGCACACGCCAAACTTCAACCCAGACTCTCGGTATTTCCTCAAGCAATGCTTTATCTGCATTGGTGACGACGTGCCCAATAGCGATAAGGAAATAATCTATGGGGGAGTCAGAGCTTTTGGCGGTCTGTATTTGGACATGCTTACGAGTCACACCACCCACTTGGTCACGAATGATATCAATAGCGATAAGGCCATTTTGGCTACAAGCTGTGACGTGGTTATCAAACTAGTTACTCCAGCGTGGATTGATGATTGTTTCAAAATGGGTAAGAAGTTGAGCGAGAAGCCATACTTATTGGAACATGACAGCAATGCTAGTTCAGGAGATATGCCTGATTATTCCAAAAGTTTGACGGAGTCCGATGTTAATTTTATCTTGAAGTACAATGCCCAATTTTTCCACGATAAGAAATTCTACATATCCAACGACTACAACCTTTCAAAGAACTTGAAGTCAGCCGTGACGGCTTTGATATTGAAAAATGGTGGTAAGGTTGCTTCTAAGTTCAGCGAAAGTATTGACGTATATTTGGGGAAGTATAGATCAGGTAAAGAGTTTCAAACGAGTTTTAAAAGCAATAGGATTATCATCGGAAACTTGCAATGGCTTTATTCAGTTATTATCAATAACAGGTGGATACTACCGACAAATGCCCAGCTTCTTCACTATCCGATTCCAAATAAACCATTGACTGAGTTTAAAAGCCTTAAAATCTCAATCACAAATTATAGTCATGATGCAAGGTATTATTTGTCGAAGTTGATTACAATAATGGGTGGCACATTCACCAAGAACTTGACAAAGGACAATGATTTTTTGATTGTGGGTAGACCCACCGGCAGAAAGTATGAGGCAGCGGCCCATGGCTGGCTTGCAGATGGCAAACCTTTAGTGAAAGTAGTGAACCATCTATGGTTGGAGGAATGTTTTGCAAATTGGCAAGTGATGGAATTGAACCAACCAAAGTATCAGTTTTTGGGGAACAAGAAAGGAATAGAACAGTTACTTGGACGTACAAAATTGGTAGGCGGTGTGTTGAAGAATTGGGTAGACTATGATGTGGACGACAGTATGGACGAAGATATAATAAATCCTGTTGTCGACCAAACAGACTACTCCAGTGAAGAAGAAGAAGAAGAAGAAAACGAAGAAAAAGAAAAAGAGGAGGAAGAAGAGGAGGAAGAAAAAGAGGAGGAAGAGGAGGAGGACGATGCAAATGAAGTTCCCAATTTTGCCATTGAGCAACGGGCTGAAAGTAAGAATCCCGATGGCAAGCCACAATCAGAAGACACGGTGGAGTCGGCTGTGGCATCGCCTAGAACCGAAACACCCAAGCCGTCACAAGAGAAGGAGTTTATCAACCCAGACTTCACTCCTGCAAGAAGAAGCAGATCTGCCAAATCAAAGGCAACCCTTAAGTTACATGACAACATGGAAGACCTCATAATGCACCAGGAGCTTCTAAAGAGTTCACGTAAAATGACAAACTATATGAAAGAGTTAGAGGATGACACAACTCTCAAACGTGGGCCCAAGTCGTCCCAGGATAAGGAGAACATATCGCCGCCAACCAAGAAACATAAAAGCACAACTCCTAAAGCCAACTCACAAGACATCTCATCACCCAAACCCCACGTCGACATTTTAGCCATCATGACGGGCTGTGAAAGTGAACTACAGTTGTCCAAAGACGATACCAACAACTTAAAGAGATATGGTGTCAAAATTTCAAACGGCTTGAATAAGGTGAATTGTCTAGTAGCCCCCAAAATCCTAAGAACGGAGAAATTCTTGACCAGCTTAAGCAAAGTCAATTACATTGTTCATCCCCAGTATCTTAAAGATTTGGCTTCGGCTTTAGCAATTGGGGAGGATCCAGACATCAATATTGACCAATATAGACTAGACAAGGTGGCTCTGATTGATGAAATCAACCAACAGCTAGGGTATGATGAGGACGATGATTCAAATGGCATAGAGATTATTTTGAATAGTGCCAAAGGGAAATTACTTCAAAATTATAGCTTGAATCTTTCGTCAAATTTGAACGGTGGATACGATGTGTTGAGCCGGATATTGAAGAGCCATGGCGTAGAAGAGCTAAAACAAGTGAAGTTTGGAACCAAGTCATTCTGTGAAACAGATGGTGAACAGATTGTAATAGTCAATAAGGACAAAGATTCCAAACTCATCAACTCGTTAAGTGGGTCATGCACATTAGTGGAATGGGATTGGTGTGTCAAGTCGATTTTCAAACAGAAAATTGAAGATGTTCAGAAGTACAAGGTGTCATAGTCTTTGGAAGCAGATATCTAGATCATGTATAATACCTACTTATAAAATTGATTGTACAAAAATGAATACCCCAAAACTCTGTCGTAAACTTTTCACTAGATGTCTATCAAACTGGGTCCGTTGTTGTCAGACCTTTGATTAGGATTGGAAGAACTGGCCCCGTTTCCGAACCCATATCCAGTATAGACTGGCTGTTGTCTTTGGGGCTGTTGAGTTGCAGACAATTGACCAGTCTGTTGAGGAATGAAAGGGTTACCAGTGTTAGAATACAAAGCTTTATCAGTTTGTTGAATTCCGGTTCCACTTGAAGTTAAGAAGGATGCACCTTTTGTGTAATGGTGGGAAATTCTAGCATCACCAGTGTTACCAAAAGTATCGATGCCAGTACCCTGTGCCAATAAATTGTTCAACTCAGGGTGTGAATGATCGCCATATTTAGAAGAAGAAGTGTTCTGAGGTTGCAATTCCTGCTGTGTTGGCTGGGTGAAGAATTGAGGCTGTTGCTGTTGTTGCTGTTGTTGCTGTTGTTGCTGTTGTTGCTGTTGTTGTTGTGCTAAGTCATTGAGTGATTGGGTTGGAGGTTGTGACAGTTGAGGCTGTTCTGAAGCCATAGCAAACGGATTGTTCGAGCCGGTTTTAAGTGGTTGTAATTCTTGCTGTGGTTGCTGTTGTGGCTGATAGTTGAACCCAGTGAACTGAGGCTGCTGTGGTTGTTGGTAGTAACCAGTGGCCATAGGGTTTTGTATTGGGTTGCCAAACATATCGTATTGTTGGAACTGCTGGGGTTGCTGTTGATAATACCCAGTGGCCATATAGTATTGTGGCTGTTGTTGTGGTTGGTAGTAAGCAGGCCCATCGTCTAAATCTAATAAGTTCTCGTTCTGTTGGGTTTTTAACCTTCTCATCTCATCTTCTTCCATAGACAATTTAAGAGCTGCTTGTAAATCAGCATCATCGGGGCTTTCATTACCCCTGTTTTTTTCTTGCTCGGCCGTGAGCCTTGACAACTCTAAAGCCCGTTGTAAATCATCATCATAAGGACTATCATTTGTCTCGGAATTGGTTGGTCTTTTTGATCTTTTACCCCGTCCATCTTTATTGGAGGCCAAATCCCTTTCGTGACGTAACCGGTCATCATCCCGTAAAAGACTCACCAATTCCTTGGCCTTGACTCTTATAATGGCTCCTTGGTCACTGTTAGCTTCATCAAAATGGACGAATTCTCTTAATGTCTTGATAATATAAAGGTTATCCTTGGCCCACATAACACATTTTTCAGAACCAAACCGAACCAAATAATCCAATACTGTCAAAGACTTGGCCACGTGACGCCAGTTCTTACCCTTATCGTTCAATCTTCTATCCAACATGTCCATAACTTCCAAAAAATCTGTTTGAGATTGATAAGTGTAACTACTAATTTCTTCCATATCATAGGTGGTAGGGCCTGAGGCATCATTAGAAGTAGCCTTTCTAACTAAGACTTGAGCGGACGAGTAGCCATTGGCAACGTTTTTGATGGAACGCACTAACGATTTCGACATATTTCAATGACGTTGTGATTGCAAACGAATATTCAAATAACCGGTGTTCACCCTATTTTCCTAGATTTCACCTTTTGAAATTCTCACGCTTTTCCGTGGTTCTAATCTTGGCCGAATTTCCTGACGACAAACATCCGGCCGCGAAACCCATCTTGAGATTGGCTAGATCGGTCATGACAATTTATGCAAGGCTTAGCTACGTAAAAGACCAAATGTTTGCATTTTATATCACATAGGCACGGAACTGGGTTGGGTGTCCAGAGCAATAACAGATCCGTGTATGACACTTCGCGACGGATGTAGCGACAAATTGTGAGACACCGCGATAGTTGTTGGCCTGAAAAATGATTGCAAAAAGTCGCTCCAGCAACACCAGATATTTTCAACAGTCTAGCCATTGGTACACGTAGACATTCTTTAAACAGCTACAAAAGCCCAACACAGCCGTAAGTGCCGATACACAAATGGCAAATTGACCAGTACACCTACCAAATACCCGGTCATGCTTTTTGGTCTAGGGAGAAAAACTGACAAAGGAGTCCGGGTAACGGATTATTAATTACACAAGTACAGAAAATTTTCTCACTTGTCGAAATACTCAAAAACAACAACTTATCGACTATTTGGCAAATTTAGTGAGCGCCAAACAAAAACCAACACCGAAAACCTAATCAAAAATGTCTGAAGTTAGAAGATGTCGTCGTTGTAAGAGAAAGAGAATGGATGATGAGCCTCCAGAAGTCAAACAATATAAGACCTGTGCTAAATGTAGAATTATCGAGAGGCAAAAGAAGAAACTGAGAAAGCCTTTGGCAGAAGAAACCATGATCTATGGTATGAAACAATTCCAGCAACAGAACCTGAATCTGAACTTCACTCATGATGATATATTCATGGATGATGAGTTGTTCACAAAGAAGAAAATTGATAGTAGTACCAATTTGAATTTGAATACCAACCAATATAATCAGTATCAATATGCTGGGAATAGCAATGGCCAAAAGACAAGTATGTCTAACATCGGAATCAATGGAGTGGCAGGCAGTGATTTGAATACGTTTGATCCTTCCAAATTATCAGGGGCTGCTCTCACAATGAACAATTACAATTTGCAGAATTTGAATTATCAACAGATTGCTCAAAAGGCATTGCCAGTGCAGTCGACCAATTTACCTGATGACGGGGTGAGAAGTCCATTATTCTGTGATATTTGTAACAGCAAATTGGACTTGAACGACGAAATCTCAACCAATTACAAGCTTTGTCTCAACTGTTACTCCAACCCCTTCAAATTGTATAATACTTTTGATGATTATAACGAATTCTTGAAGAACATCAGCAACAACACAGTCAAAAATATCAACAATCATATCTTCTTGAAAGAAATCGACAAGAACTTTATTGATAACCTCAACAACATCAACAAATCAATAAATAACGAGAATCAATTCAGAGAATTCATTTTGGATAACCTCAAGAAGATATACATCGAACCTATAATTGCTTCCATAGGTTACGAATTCACTTTGGTGTCTTCAAATGTGGCTGAATTGAGTTATCAACCTCCCACTTCAAATGCTATCAATCAATATCAGTACAAGAACACCAAACCATTAAAGGCCTACTATAAATGTCTTCATGAAGTTAATGACAACATAAGCTGTGAATCAAACTTGTTTTTGGATTACAATTTGTTCTACAATTTCTTGAAGATCAAGTTCAATCACAAGGTACATAATCATTTTTTGACTTACTCATCAGAGTTCATCGATCACTTAGGTGGTATTTACAAAGGCTTGGATGCTAAGGATTTCGACACCGCCACCGCCGAACTAGTTTACCAGGAGTTGATCGAAGACAAAAAAGATTTCAAAGATGTTGTTGACAATATCGACAGGGAGGAGTTCATCAAAGAGTTTCATCACTTGGAGAGCATATTTGACAATTCCAAGAAAGATAACCAGAGTGAACCGCGCGAAAAGGATGACAACGACAAGTCGGTGAGTGAAATAGTTGCTATTGACGACTCGCTAGAGACTGGATCAATGGCCAAGATTCTTGATCCAGCTTTTGATGCTTAGACACGTCTGCCAGGGCTGTGCTGATAAATAGAGGTTGAATTCGTTAGCCTGAAGAAAGTTGTACGGGTCAACTCCTCATACTCATATGACCCCAATGTGCCGTAACCATCCCCCAGTTGGCAGGAATATCTATGCCATGGCAAATTGATGCCATGAGGTTTGTAAAATAATTGAATAAATAGCTTAGTAAATAATGCGGTACCAGCGAAAATTTTTTAAAGGATCAAACAGATCGTGTTAGTTTCTCTTCACAAAAAAACACATTGTAAGAGATGAAACTCTTCAATATAATATTGAGCGTGTGTTCAATATTCACCGTCGTTTGCTCCCTTGAGTTGGACCCCGATAGCTTTGAGAGTATTCAAAATGCCACCGCGTTGATAAGTGAAGGTATTTTAGATTATTATGAAGGAAATACAAAAGGTGGGACCGTTGGAATGTTTGTATGGCCCTACTATTGGTGGGAAGCCGGTGGAGTTTGGGGCGGTTTGATCGACTATACGGCGTTGATGAAAAATGACACGTATGTTCCATTGATCAAAGAGGCGTTGATGTACCAAACTGGTGATGATAACAATTACATCCCTTTGAATCAATCTACTACTGAGGGTAATGATGATCAAGGGTTCTGGGGATTGGCCGTGATGAATGCTGCGGAGAGAAACTTTTCGAACCCAGATGATCCCGAGAAAGCCTGGCTAACATTGGCACAGGCCGTGTTTAACACGATGTCTGCTAGATGGGATGAATCTTCATGTGGTGGAGGATTAAGATGGCAAATTTTCCAGTGGAACTCTGGGTATGACTACAAGAACTCCGTGTCCAATGGATGTCTCTTCAATATAGGTGCTAGATTGGCCAGATTCACTAACAATGACAGTTATATTGACTGGTGTGAAAGGGTGTGGGACTGGATGCATGAATCTGGCTTCTTGACAGAAGGTGACTGGTGGGTTGTGTATGATGGGGCTAAAATCAATGACGCTAACAATTGTTCTAATATCACCGAGTTATTATGGAGTTATAACCAAGGGTTGATGATCAGTGGATGTGCTTACTTGTGGAATTATACCACTGATCCTAAATGGTTAGAAAGAACCGAACATTTACTCGAAGGAGCCCAGGTGTTCTTCAAAGATGGAGTGATGTATGAAGCCGCATGTCAACCTAGTAATAACTGTAACCAGGATCAAAGATCATTCAAAGCATACTTTTCAAGATTTTTGGGTCAAACTGCGGTGATGGCACCTTCAACTTACGACGTTATTATGGAATATTTAAGAACTTCGGCGTTAGCAGCCGCTAAATCCTGTTCGGGGGGATCTGATGGTCATACCTGTGGATTGAACTGGTCCAATGGGACCGGTTGGGATGGAGTTTGGGGGTTGGGCGAACAATTAGCTGCTTTAGAGGTTATGGTGAGTCTTAGAGTGGGCCATGTGGATCCTCCTTATACCGCCGATAACGGAGGGTCTTCGCTTGGTAACCCGGCTGCGGGATATGGCTCTACTCTTACTAATGCCAATCCTTTAAAGTTGGGGACAAAGGATTTGGCGGGTGCTGGAGTCATCACTGCCGTTATAGGGGTCTCTTTGGTTGCTGCTGGTGTTTGGTTAGTTCTTTAAAATTATGTTGTTATCATGAATAAACTGTTTTTTTTGTAGTATTAATGGTTCGTCTTTTCTGTATTTATGAATAAATGTTATCTGAGTAAACATAAATGTGTAGTTCGCAATCAGCATTTTCTCCCTTTATCTATTTTTGAAACTATAAAATGGAAGACCAATTCACGTCAGTACAATTAGATAGAGGTGACGAAAGCAAGTTCATGAACAATGGCGCCATTGATGAATCAGAAGAGGTATCAGACGCTCAATTGAACGATGAAGGCCACCAAAAAACCGACGCTGACGAGCCCAGCAACTCATTCTTGATTTCCACCACAGATGACGAGTACAGTAATGGCGACGGGGTGGCAAATGGCAATGATGTTGAGGAAATCACGGAAGAAAGGTCTCCTGACGTTACGGACGAGCCAACTAAAGGGGCAAGCGAGTCTGTGTCCCTGAATGGACATGAGGATACAATTGATGACACTGGTATACAGGAACAACAGATGACAGAGAACTTTGAGAAATACGCCATTAACGCCGTCATTAGCGACCCAATTAGAGACGTCGATCAAGCGTCCAAGGCATACATATCATATTTGATCACCACTGACACAGACAATCCGGCACTTATTAAGCTCACCACCAAAAAGCAAGAGTCACACATTCATATATCTGTCAGAAGAAGGTATGGAGACTTTAGAAACTTGTACCACTGTTTGACCAATGACTTCCCCACGGTGTTGATTCCCCCATTACCATCTAAGCTGAATTTGAAGTACTTGACCGGTGACACGTTTAGTCAGGAGTTTGTTCATAAACGGTTGAACTCTTTGAACCGGTTCATTAAATTTGTGGACAACCATAAGATATTATCACAACTGTCGGTGTATCACTTGTTTTTAAGTGACTCCAATGACTGGCTTAGCTTCAGCAAGAACGTCAAGATCGCCAATATCAATGACGTGGAGAAGGAGCAGAGCTTCACTTCCAATATGGTCAATAAGGTGGTCAACGAAGAGCTTATAACCGAGACAGTGATGAACTTTTTAACTCCCTCCAAGCATAAGAAAGAAACCAACAAGGAAATATTGGAGATAAACGATAAATTGAAGAAAATGTATGAAAATTTAATAAGGTTAGATAAGATCTTTGTTCGGTTGAACAAGAAGAACGGTGACTTGAGCAACGACTATAATTTATTCCTGACGCAAATTGAAAAGCTATCTATTGTCACAGAACATTCAAATGTCGACTTTGTCTCCATTAATGATAACTTCAAGCTATTTTCCGAATGTCTTAAGAAATATCTGGACAACTGGAACCACAGTTTCAAGTTCATCAACGAATCGTTTTTGACATCACTAAAAGATTGCTCCAAGTACATTATAAACCTTACGAACTTGATCGAGTTGCAGCATAACAAGAAGATTGATTTACAGGTGTTGCAAGAATACCTCGAGAAAGCACGAGCGGAATTGGCCACCATGTCAGCCAATGGGAATTCCACAGGACCTCGGACCCATGGGCCACCATCACCAATCAAGACTAGAAGTAATGGTATAGTCAACAACACAACTCAATTGATCAAGGACACATTATCAACGTCCGCAAGTGGGAACATTGGCTCTTCGAATACCGAGACCAAAAAGCAAAAGTTGGAAAATAAAGTCCAGCAGTTGGAGTCAGAGGTGGAACTTCAAAGCAATTTGGTTCAAAACCTTATTAGCAAGATTATAAATGAAGAGTACCCCAACTGGGACAAGTTTAACAAGACAGAACTAAAAAGTAGTATGTTGGAGTTATGCGATAACCAAATTGAGTTTTACAAAGGATTGGTAGACGATTGGAGTGAAACCGAGTCCAAATTGATGAGAAGAATGAATGATTTGACTATCACTTAGTTTATGTATATACAAGAAAAATCAATATATATCGCGGCACTTTGTCGATCTAAAAATTGGCATTTATTATATTTACAATGAAGCTACTGTCGTTAGCAATTCTCGGTTTACAATGGGTACTTGTCGCGGCCAATCGGGCTATCATCGACCAGGGAATCCAATCGCAAGTATGTGAGGGAATGTACTCCAAGCACGACTGGGGTGGAAGTTTTAAGCCCCAAATCGGTCTCAAATTGTTAGCGTTTGGAAAAGACAAATACCAAAAGAATAAAAAGGTTTCAGAACAACCACACACGGAAGATATTAAGTTGACCTACATTATATTTGAGTACAAGGATTTCGATAGCATTGGACACTACTTTGAAGATGGTACCGTGAAGTATATCTGTGATGATGCTGCCATTGAAGATCTTAAGATCTGTGATGAAAAACAAAAGGGCAAGTTCATTATCAACAACAATCACACTAACAACACCATTTTGACAAACCAATTGACTCATTTAGGCCAGGCCAACATCAGCTATGCCATCAACCAAACTGGTTACTACTGTATTTCCACGTTTACCGAAGATAATACCATCAAATATAGAGGCTTTGTTAATTTTCAAAACGCTTTTGGGCAATTGAGTGCCAGTGAAATTCCTAAATTGCCAGCTTATGGTATCTTGACATTGTTGTATGCCATAGCTATTGGATTATTTGGATTCCAATTCTTTAAAAAGAGAAAGGCCAATCAGATCTTGCCATTGCAAAGGTATTTATTGGCTATGCTCGGCTTATTGACATTTGACACTTTAGTGGTGTGGTCGTACTACGATTTGTTGAACCGAAGTAAGAACCCAGGAAGTGGATTTGTCATCTTTTATATGGTATTCTTATCGATTTTGAATGCCTCTAAATTGACATTTTCATTCTTCCTTCTATTATGCATTGCATTGGGTTACGGTGTGGTGGTGGTCAAATTGGATAAGAAGATTATGTTCAGATGCAAGATCTTAGCCGGGTTCCACTTTGTGGCTTCATTATTATACTTGTTACCAAGCTATTACACTGCTTCAAATGCATCCATCAACTCCACCTCATCTTTGGACGATGACTCGTTTAGTGAGTTGACAGCATTACTCCCATTGATCCCCATTACCATCACCTTGAGCATCTACTACTCCTTGATTTTGGCATCCATTAGAAAGACCACCACCAATTTGAACAAACAAAGACAAGTCATCAAATTGAAGTTATACGAACGACTTTTCAGAATTATTCTTTTGTCATTTGTGTTGACATTTGCCGGTATCTTCTTTGGAAGTTTTATATTCATGACTATGTCATCAACTCAGCTTGTGGAGCAAAGTTGGAAGGCCACATTCTTCATATTCGAGTTCTCCCCCAGTATAATCTACTTCATTATATTTATGGGAATTGCTTGGTTATGGAGACCTACTGAAACCAGTTATATGTTGGCCGTCAGTCAACAATTGAGCACCGAAGAAAACGATGGTACGAACCCTGGAACCGAATTCGAATTGGACGACATCTCCTTATTGAGTCACAGCGATGAGGAGGTAGGAACTAGAGATAGTTTTGAGCTTCGAGATGACGACGAGGTGCCTCCACCAAGTTATGAACCGCCAGCTGATCACTCTAAGCCATTGGAACCCACTACCAGCAATACATTGTTTGAGTTGGGCGAAGAAAGCGATGGCGAAGGAAGACACAGCGATGACAGATTAAGGAAAGACACATGAGGTCTCATTATGCCCTTTATAGATAAAAGCACGTGACCTATTATTTAAGCTTCTCTCGCACTATTTTTTAACTCACGCAACTACTATTTGGAGCCTTGATGTCTTGGCTGCAATTTGTTTATGGGTTATGGTTGTTAACATGTTGTGTTTGATTGATACCAGATTCAATCGAGAGTCGAAAAGCCATTGCTGGGGAGTTTACTCCGAAAGTGACTGGCATGGGCCGTACAAGCCGAAATTAACGTTGGACTTGAACCATTTCTTTCCTAGTCCTCCCCAATTGAGCTACATTATCTATGAGTCAGAAGATGCTAAATACTTGGGCCATAAGTTTGGTGATGATACCACAAAGTTGGTATGTGATGATATTGCGATTGCTGCAAAAGTTTGCCTGGAAAACAATCGGGGCAGTTTATCTTCGAAAAAGAAGGCAAGCTGATCAAAAGTGGTATTATTGCCGCTGTATCGACCCCGGTAGAGTATGAGATAAACTCCACAGGGTACTACTGTGTAAATGTCAATGCGGAACCGAGCCTGAAGTTTAATGCTGTTGTTCAAGTACAGAATCTGTATGGGTACTTGTCAGGAAAGTCGATTCGATCATTGCGGTTCTACAGTATTTTGAGTACTATCTACAGCTTATTAACATTGACTTGTGGTTATGCTTGGTTGCGGGACCAGAACACAACCACATTATTTAGACTGAAGTGTTTTGTGGTAGCTAATTTGGCGTTCTGTACTTTCGATGCCATCGTCACATGGTCATATTATGACTTGTTGAATCACAGCACCACATCAGATGATTTATTTACCACTTTGTACATGATGTTCACGGTGATAACTAACGGTGTCAAACTTTCGGCCCTTTCTATCTTGGTATTCTTGATTTCTGCCAAGTATGATGTGCTTGAAGTTCAACCACAAGTATTACAAGCATTACCGCCGATGCCACATGAACCCAAGAATGCATTGGTTTTCGGTTTGTTTTTGTTTAATTTGTTTCTTTCAGCTTTGGGGTTCATTCAAGCTACCGTCACCACCGAGGCTGATTTCTCGAGGTATATCTTTTTCCTGACATGTCTTGCATTTATGAGTTTGCCAGTCTACTATATCAGCCTTAGGGGCTATAAAGAGTCTGCCAATGCACATAAGCAAGCCATGCCATCGGTCTCAAGAGCATTTTTAAGAATCCACTACTTGCTTTTGATAGTTCCTGTTTTATACCTTATTTCATTGACCGTAATATTGGTGAGGTTCTTCAAAACTTATGGGGGGAGCTTGTCCCACGGGTGGGTCTTGAACAGTTGGTTGGTTGATATAGTGCCGAGCACGGCGATTTTCTTACTTGTTAGCTGCTTTTTCTTGCTCTTTTTGAATATGGAGATTGAAGTATCGTCTTATAATGAATTGGACCAATTTGTGGTCGAAGAAGAGACGGAACT
This sequence comes from Yamadazyma sp. yHKS699, assembly GCA_030580295.1. Classification (NCBI taxonomy): domain Eukaryota; kingdom Fungi; phylum Ascomycota; class Pichiomycetes; order Serinales; family Debaryomycetaceae; genus Yamadazyma; species Yamadazyma sp. yHKS699. The sequence goes on along the minus strand of JAKTSQ010000001.1, from coordinate 394,759 downwards.
GGTGAAATGAGAGAAACTTGAGAGATACTTGACAACAATGTGTATGATCTAAACATTGGCCCAAACTGAACCACCACTACTGCGCACTTGTTCGGATAACACCTTAACTTGGTTATTCCAGCTGTTCAAGTGGTCCGACAACGTTTTGATTTGATCCATATTAAGAATTCGAGGTTGCAACCAAGTGATGGTCAACACTTCCTCGATTTGATTGATGAATCCCTTGAACAAGCCCAAGGAAAAACATTTGATAATCAAGTGTTCTATGTCATTAGTGTCGACCCCAGTAAACTCACTTATATCCTTAAATGAAAGCTGTTTGTTCAAAGTAGACTTAACTGAAATCAATTCAACTAAACTCATTATTATAATTTTTTGTTTCAAGAACACGTCATGTGCTTGCAATTTTGGATATTTTGGATAGCTGATGGCCAAAGTCTCGTTGAATTTGGCCAAATTACCGGCATTCAAGTATATGATCAATTGATATAACCATTTATAGTCAGAATAGTGTTTCAATTGTTGAAGGATATCATGCAAGATCAATTCACCAAAATTATAAATCTTATCACCAAGTAATGCACTTATAGATAAGTCGAAAGCCATTTCCAAAGCGTTGCTTGGCGTTTCCACCGTGGACAAGTATAATAACCCATTCGAGTAAAATGCGTTATAATTCTCCGAGTACTTGTATAACTGACACTTGGTAAGATAATAAGCCGAATTGATCTTAGCACTAAAATCATTGTTGACTGGATCAAACTTGGCATCCAATGACTCCAATATTTTGTTGCTTTCACCCACTTGGTTGAGCTTTATATAGTACCTGGCGATTTGTAAGTCAATGTAAATTAATGAATCTGAATCTTCAGTCTTAGATTTCAAGGTCAATAAGTTCTCAAGGCACGTAGAGTCATCCAAGCAGAATGCACTCAACAAGACATCGGTCACCCGGATAGCATTAAGCTTCTTGGTGAATTTGGAAATGAATTGATTGTATATCTGAACCTTAAGTTCTTGAGCAGCGCTGTGATAGAACTCCTCTAATGTTATAATTAATTGGTGCCATAATTTTCTTTCAGAGAAGTCTTCCAATTGATAGGTGAGATTTATCACCCGTTCATCTTCTGTTTCTTGTCTGATATTGGCCAACACTGTTGACACGTCTGTATCAATATCCATAGCTGACATGTTGCCACTGGTTTTTCATTCGAGTTGAGAATCTCATATTCGCAGACACTTGGTAGGGCCACGACTATAAGCTGGCTGCTACCAGAGAATAACTTGTTGCATTTTGCAACTTAGAGATCGATAAAGTTGCAGCTTGCACAGATAGTCCAGTCCCTCAAGAGTTTTCAATATAGTCCCAGTACTCACCACAAATGCGACGAGAGTGGTGATTTCTTGAAGAGCAACAACTGTAAGACTAGAAGAGTTCTCTTTAACCAGACGTTGACCAAAAAAAGGCATGGGTCTAGATGAAGCAAGAATCCTTTTTGCATATCGCTGGTCATATTTGCCCCTCCATTAAGGCAGAAAGGAGCAGAGTGCCGTCCCGTTTGCTCCCTGGAATATAGCAGCTCCTGTTGGTTCATTTCTCCATATGCATTTCTATTCAAATACCAGCCTGAAATCTTCCCAATTACTCAAATTTTCACTGAAAAGGACTTTTGTGGATCGTATAAACGTAAGGAATATCCAACACCATTTCTGTTCGATTAATTTACTGAAGTTGGTCAAGCTGTGAATTATTTCAGCAGTCAATTTTGAAAGGTCAACATCCAATACTTCTATCAAGTTGTTGATTCTCACCAACTCCTTTTCTAGATGATTTATTCTATTCTGAACTTCAGGTTCTGTGATACTGCTGACCGGATGTTCTGGTGGTCGCTGTTCGGACAGATTGCCGTGATTTTCAATGCTCTGGATGTCGGTACTCTCGGATATTATGCTTTCAGACGGTCTGGAGTCAAACGACTTATCGAACTCAAAAGTCTGGTTGATAGTGTCACTTAAAGAATCATTCACATCCAATGTCGGCTTGTTCCCTCCGAAAATTTTATACCACGACTTCTTTGAATTCAAATTACGTTTCTTGATCAAAGTATTGATGGTTGGTGAGTTCAAGTCGGATAGATGATTAAGATCCACACTGGAATTGACCAAGTTAAGGTACTGGCCCACTAGTTTAAACTTGGTCTTGAACAATATCAAAAACTGAAATATCTTGAACTTGTAGAACTGAACTAAATTGAGGGCACTATTATAATATTGATACAACTGGTTGATCAACTCGTACCAATGTGGAATGAACACTTCAAGGAGGAACTTCTCGTAGTTCAAATAGTTCAAATCAATGATAGACCCAAACTTCTCCACCAAGTTGCTTAATTCCAAATTAATTTCATAGATCTCCAAGGAAAAATTATTCAAGTTTCCCCCCAAGTTGATTAAAATAGCCAATAACTGCTTGAACGATTTGATATTAGTGATACTGGACTTGTTGATGAGTGCCAATATCTGCAAATTATTCACCACAAACGACTCAAAATTGATCAAGTTGTCTGGGACAGTCTGGAATTTATTTTGGGGAAATTTATTGAAATTGCATTGGTTGTTCAACTTCAAAAGGTTGTTGTTTATTGAACTCAAAGGATCCAAGTTCAACTTATACAACTCCAGGAAATTGGTGTTCAGAAACTGATGTATCTTTGGTAGTAATAAATAAAGGCCATTCTGATCCCCCGGTTTTATCGGATTGGATAATAGCATATTCTTTGGTAAACTGTTTATGGGTGGTTCAACCAAGGCATTGTTCCAACATAACTCGTAGTTGGGGTCAAAGAACTTTGCTATGAACTGGTTGGAGGATATGAGATGCTTGTATTTGCATAGGTCATTCAAAAAGTTGTTAAAGTATCTCTTCCGGAACTCTATTAATTCAAACTCATTGTTGCTATTGATTGAGTTCCAGAAGTAAGACAATAGCGAATGCTTTTCAGGAATGGGAGGGAATATGACGGTGGGGTATAGCTTTAATAAATGATCTCTGAATGACTTGAACTCGCTATACCGTCTCTTGACCACGATTTTCTCATTGGTGGAGCCTTCCTCGTAGATTTCAATAAGATAGACAATGATGGACGAGTTTATCAACTTTTCAGTGGCCTGTATCTTTATGGTCAAGTTGTTGGATAAAAGAAGCGAATTGAGTGTGGATGAGATGGATAAGGAATTATTGAAGTAATTGAAGGAGTTACCGTACAAGGAAGGGTTGTTATCCTGTTCGATATCAAAAGGGTGATCCATGGTGATACTAGCGGGCTTTGGAGATCTATATGTGTCAATGAATTAGTTAAGAACAGGATATGCTGATATGAGTGGCTTTGGGTCTTTCAATGACTTGTGAAAGATCTCTGTTCCCCTAAGCCACGTTCAATTGAAGGCAGACACACTCGGAAGATCGCCTAGAAGACCTAAGAGCTTTGACCAGGTCTGAAGGATAGCTAATAAGTGCTATTGAATATCGCAATCCAACGGAAACCACTTGTGTTAAACGCTAGATAAGTGCACGCGAAACAAGTGTTGGGAGTAAATGTCGCGAGCAATAATTTCGCCAGAAAAATGTCGTGCACCACCAGCAACTCATACCAGCATTTGCAGCTAAGGAGGACTTTAGCGAAGCCTGTTTACCAATTATTTTAGGGGCCCTTTTTTTCCTGTGTTTACATTAACAAAACTTCGTTGAGTACAATCAGCCTGAACCCCATCCAGTGTTTGCTTGTCGCTTTATTTATCGCCTGAAATATTTGTAATCCTTGCAGCCTGATACCAAATATATTTGTTCCTGAGGCGGAAAACATTTTCATTGTTTTTCTTGAATACATTCACGCTTAATCTCGAGGTTAATCCCTTTTAATCCAGACTGTTTTTATTAGTCGTTTTCGTCTGTAAAAACTGACCTTTTTGCTACTTGTAAACCAGCTTATATAACTGGTTTCCATCCGTCGCTCGTTGCATCCTTCTTGTCCCTTTATCAATACTACACAGCCACACGTTTTCATGAAGATCGATCTGGTGAGAAGTCTTAAAAGGATTCTACCCCTTTGCGTGATCTTTATTCTTGTGAATTTGGCATACCTAGGCCATCACCAAACTGGCGGGCTCAGGAGGAGTAGTTCTGGACAGAACTTGTTTCAAATATACCATAAAGATGATAAGAACTATTTATTGGTGTTACAACCGGTGATCAACGATGATATCAACCATGTTAACCATTTGATCAACGAGAACGTCCACAATATCGACCAGGCATTCAACTACTTCGATGTCCAACTTTTGACGTCAGGAGATTTGGCATCCTACAGTCAGTATACTATTGTATATGTGGATGATTATAATTTTGAAAACATCACCACTTTCAACAATAACAATAAGGCTTACATCAATGATTTGGCCAAGGTCGATTACTACTCCAAGTTTAAGTCCACTTTCAACACATTTTTCACAGAGTTGTTTGACGCTATCATAGATTCAACCCCTTCAATACCTCGTATAAATAATGGTGATCATTATAGACTCGCAAGGGAGGAGAATAAATATCCCCACAAGGACGGCAGAGTTCCTGTTTACGGGGGACACCTCCGGGAAAACTATTTACAAGAAGGCATAAGGACCGTGGAAATGTTATCTAACTTTTTGCGGTTGGATGAAGGTGAAGTTAAAAGCTTGACAGAGAGCCATGGCAAGTTTCTTTCGGGGATGATGGAGAAGTACCCTGAGGATTTGTTTCGATTCAACCAGTTCAATCAGTTCATGAAGGGCGACGGTATTGTGTATCTCGGAGGGGACGACTACAACCAATTGGCGTTGTTGTCTATTAAGATGCTTCGGTCCACTGGGTCAAAGTTACCAATTGAACTTATCATTCCTAACGATAATGATTATGATATTGAGCTTTGTAACAATATCTTGCCGAACTTGAATGCCAACTGTAAAGTGATGTCGCATTACTTACCCAGAAACTTGATGGAGAAAGTCAAAGGCTATCAATTGAAGAATCTTGCTTTATTAATAAGCTCTTTCAAGAATGTGTTGTATTTAGACGCTGACAACATTCCCTTGAAAAACCCCGATTATTTGTTTGTGAATGAACCTTTCAAAAGCAACCATCTAGTTTTGTGGCCTGACTTGTGGAGAAGATCAACATCTCCTAGTTTTTACGATATTGCAGACATTACCACTCTGCCCACAGAAAGAGTTAGGAACAGCTATTTCCATGGAGACCTTAGAGGTCAAAGGGAAAAGGAGATATCATTCCACGACACAAGGGGGACTGTACCGGAATCTTCATCAGAAACTGGTCAAATTTTGATCAACAAAGAAGTGCATATCAGGACATTAATTTTATCAATGTATTATAACTATTTCGGACCAGATTTTTATTATCCGTTATTAAGTCAAGGAGCTGCAGGCGAAGGGGACAAAGAAACGTTTATCACAGCTGCCCATAAGCTCAATTTGCCATATTACCAAGTGCAAGAGTTTGTTAGAGAATTTGGTCCGTTGGATGACAAGAACAAGCACCATTTTTTTGGTATGGGCCAGTATGATCCATTAGTTGACCACGTTCAACAAGCCAACCAAGCCGCTTGTGCTAATACCATGTTTGCCCACAATTATGCTATAGATGCCGACGATAAGCTCCACCTGAACTATAATTTCCATTATTTCAAGTCTTCGAGCTTGATGTTTTTGCATGCCAACTGGCCCAAGTATAAGCTTGCTGAGATGTTTATTCACAACTCACATGGGAGAGGACCCAAGGACGGGGGGTCCAGAAGAAGACTTTATGGTACAAACATAATGGAAGAGACGTCGGGAGTGGATGTTGAGTTATTGATAATGAACAGTGTTCAATGGCTTTACTGCGATTCTGATATAAATATAAAAAAGGTGCCAGAAATTGGTCTGGACGACAGGAAAAAAATATGTGAACAAGTTCGTGAACAAGTTGCGTTCTTGTCACCTAAAATTTGAGTAACTTGGAAGACATGTTTTGGGATTTTATAGAATGTATTTTAATTATAACAGCATAGTGTCTAATGAACTTTTGATGCGAAAAAAAATAAACAACATGATTAAAGATATTACGGTGGTGAGGGCTTATGTGAGTCCCAGCAGTGGAAATCCGGGACAATGGACGGGGAATTCCCAATTCAGTGTTAATAATGGTACCCAGTTGTATATTCTCGATCCCAAACTCCCCAATCTTCACAAAAGTATCGTTTCTCAAGTTGAGTACACTTCAGATAACGATAAGATCCAAAACACATTGAATTCAAACGAATTGTTTGATCAGACTGTGATATTACACACAGACATATTGAAGCTGATGGATACGTGCAATTTTAACAGGGTGAATTCTTTGGAAAGCAACGACCAGTTTTACTTCGGCCGAATCAGTGATCCAATCATTGTGAAACACGAATGGTCTTCTGTGTCAAAAACCACAAAAGACTGTATGGTAGGACTTCTACTAAATACGGGAGAGCTATTGGTGTTCCAGAGGACTTCAACATTTCTCCAGAAATACGATGTGGTGTACAATTTCTTTGAGATTATAGCGACAGAGTTGGGGTTGTCTACTGATGTCAGCGGTGATTATAATGTTGACGCTACACAATATAGACAGCTACGTTTGAAGGACTTCAAGTTTATTGAAATAGGGGGGCTGCTTGTGATATCAACAGTGAATGAATTAGACGAGTTTCGCTTCTACCGGCATGGTTCATTTTGGTTTTCATTGGCTATTCCTGATGTTAGGAGTTACGATTTGTTCGTTCAAGACAACGAATTGTTCGTGGCTTCCGCCACTAGTTCAAACGAGGTTGTGATACACGCTGTGGAAAAACGGGAACAGGTGACAGTTGTCAAATCCACCAGATTCAGAGTCAATCGTCTAGAGTGGAATGCTGATTTAAGTGCATTGTTGATCGTGTATCCAGGCAAGTTATATGTCTACAAGGGACTGGTGCTCTTGGGCGTTGACTTGCCGGCTCTTGAAGTTTCCAGCCTTGTAGCTTTGGGTAACAAGATCATAGTTTCTTACGAGTGTGGCAAGTTCGATACGGTTATTTTGAATAATGATTCGCTAACTTTGTTGCCCTGCCAACCGTTAAATAAATTCTTCTCATCAAAGTTGTTGAACTACCAAGTTTCCAACTCGTTGAACGAATCGAACGTGTCAGCAGCCAATGAAATCATCAACTACGGAACTTATCTAAACACAGCTAATGGGTTGTTGGCGATTATCTACAAGTTCATTCCGAAGAACGATCTCAACTACAAAATCTTGAGTAAAAACGAGTTTCATATTGGGTTCATGCCCATCACCAAAGTCTTTCAGGACATTACAGACACAAAGCAACCACAAGCACGGCCTTTCCAAAACAGTCTTGGCTATATCAACTCTGTTTGGTTCAATCAGTACGATGAAGTGCAAGTATTCCCAAAAGATTTTCAGGTTTACACTTCCCTTAAATTTATAGATAAGTTCTTGGAAAACACCCGATTATTCAAACAAGGGCTAGGGTTTAGCAATGCGGTACCCATACTCGTGGACCACATCACCACGGGAGATCTCTCCAAGGCCCTAGTTGAAAGGTTTACTTGTCACCCTTCCGTTTTGGCATACCAGAGATGGTTTAATATGAACCTCATTCTCGTCAATGCTATCAATAACCTAGTAGTTAAGCTCCAGAACTTTGAGTTACCCCTGAATCCCATCGACAAACTCGAACAATTGAAAGGGGAACTAGCATCGGAGTCTAAACAAATTACCCTTTTCATCAGAGACTACTTATTCAGAATCATGATACTATCGGGGTACCAACCAGAGTCGCAATTGGACAAGTTCATTCTTATCAATTACTACAACTTGATGAAACCTTCTGAATTTGTGTTCCCGTTGGAGGATGAGTCTGTAACCATGGAATTCGCAACCGAGTATGTGAAAGAGTCGTTTACAGTTTCCAAACTGGATACTTATGAGGAGTTAATTAATTCAGACACCAACCACCAGTGGTCAAGATGCACATTGACATTATTGCCTATTCTTGAAGATGAGAATGGCGTCGATCAATTGAGCCAATTCAATTATAGTTCTAATGCAAGTTATACTGGACTTGCGAGGATCTTGTTGGACAATTTGAACTATTGTATTATAACGGGGAACAAGACCTACGTAACCGGATAGAGTCAAACCCGGCAAGCACTAGACGTGCACCCCATAGTCCGTATATAACGAATGCACAGACATTGTACTGTTATGGGTGCAAATTCTCGTTACCTCCGGGAAACGTCAATTAACGGTAAATATCTTTTCTCCTTTTTGATTAGCAAATCTAGGGGTGGTTCCCCACTGTGTAGACCCGGAGTATGTAATGATGCCCGTGCCGTGTATTTGGTGCCGTGTATGGTTTTGTGGAGTCCGATTGACTTCGTTTTGAGCAGAGTCTAACTCCTCTGCGATTTTAGGTTCAACGAGTCAAAAGCTCCACATCCTTGGATAACCGGTTATATAGCACCATGGCCCCTTACATACTTTTTCACAGAAAGAAATTACACAGATAGAGATGTCGTTGGCACAACAACAACAATTCAAGGTTCCCTTCAAGAAAACGTCTATTGTCGACGTGACCGACCAGTTACCCTTCACACCTCCATGTAGAATCCTTTTCAAAAAGGAAACAGAACAGCCTTGTGGCAGCTTCAAGTTACGGGGTATTGGGTATATGATTGGCAAATCTGTGGCAGATATTCGAGCTTCTAAGCCCGACAGTGCCATTCACGTATTTGCTTCCAGTGGTGGAAATGCTGGGTTATCTGCTGCTTATGCTTGCAAATTCTACAACATTGAATGCACAGTGGCAGTACCCAACAGCACCAAACAGATGATTATCGACAGATTGAAGCAGTACAACTCCAATGTTATCATATTTGGCAATACCATCAACGAGGCAGATAAGTACCTTCGGACAAAAATGGCTGCAACTGATGATTCAGTTCACAAATTGTACTGCCATCCATTTGAGAACCCATTGGTCTGGAAAGGCCATTCCACTATAATTGACGAGATCAGTGATTGTTGCATCCCCAAAGACAAAATTAAAGGCATAGTGTGTTCTATTGGCGGCGGTGGGTTGTACAATGGGATATATGATGGGTTGAAGAAACACAATATGAAATCAGATATCCTTATCATTGAAACAGACGAAGCACCCACCTTTGCAGAGACGGTCAAAAAAGGAGAGGTGTTCACTTTGGACAGCGTCAAGTCGGTGGCTGCTTCCTTGGCATGCTCTTATTTATCTGAACAAAGCTTGAAGAACTATCATGATCAACACCACAACAAGACTATCTTTGAGTCTATCCCTGACAAGGATGCCATCAAGGCGGTGGTCAAACATTTCGATACATTCAATGAAATAGTTGAGCCTGCGTGTGGTGTTGCTACTTGTGTGGTGTTGAACCGTCCAGATATCCTTCACAGAGCTTTCCCCAATGTCTCAAAAGATGATGTCATAGTAGTGGTTGTTTGCGGAGGATCACATACGGACTCCGCTGGGTTGGGAGAGTTCCGGGACATTATTGGCAGACAGAAGTTATAGAATAAAGGGTTTATGTATCGTCCATGTCTATCTCTGCATCTGTAGATCTCTCCATCTTTATCTCTGTTGCAAAAAGTGTCTGCAAAACAAAAAACGCGTTTATCTCATCACAATAATGACGGTCCCAGGTGGCAGGTTCCACCACCCGTATGAGCCGTACGATATCCAGCTTCAACTCATGAACCTGGTATATGAGACAATAGATAAAGGGTTCAAGGTGGGGATTTTTGAAAGTCCCACGGGAACCGGGAAAACCCTCTCGTTGATCTGTTCCACCATGACATGGCTTCGGAATCACAAAAGAGCAATTGCCACAACCAAAATCGAGGATACAGCACAGGAAGAGTCTGACTCCGACCCCGAGCCCGAATGGGTCAAGGAGAGCTATAAAAAGAATGTGCTATCTCGATACAACCAGAATCTTAAAGACTACGAGCTACATTTGAACGAGATGTCAAAAGAGTACGAATCTAAAACCAATAGAGTGCACGAATTACAAGCCAAGAGAGCCAAGGTGGGTACCACTCAAGAAGACGACTTTGTGCCCGATGATTATGTCAGTGATACTGAAACGGTGGTGGATAGAAATGAACAGTTGAAAGATGAAATATCCAGACTTTTAAAGAAGATAGGTGGTACTTCCGGTAATAAAGGTATTGATATGGACATGTTGCAGGACAACGGTGTCAAAATACTATTCTCTTCCAGAACCCACACCCAATTGACCCAATTTTCCCACCAATTGAACCTCACAAGTTTCGAATCGTCTCTTGATGACTTGACTGAAAGAACAAAATATTTACCCTTGGGGTCCCGGAAACAATTGTGTATACATCCCAAGGTTTCGAAATTACGTAGCACCGAGCTAATCAATGACGGCTGCAAGGACTTGGTCAGCAACCAACTGTGTGAATTTTTGAATAACAGTAGGAGTGATGACATACGACAGCAGTTCAATGACTACAGTTTAACAAAGATACACGACATAGAAGACTTGAAGTCTCTAGGGGAACATTTGAAGGTGTGTCCGTACTACAATGTCAGACACAATATCAAGATAACAGAAGTGGTGTCATTGCCATATCAGATGTTGTTGGAAGAGAATACGAGACAAGTGTTGAATTTGAATATTGAAAATTCGATCATCGTCATAGACGAAGCTCACAATTTATTGGACACTATCAGTGCTTTGAATTCGGTGTCGATATCTTTACACGAATTGGAATCTCTCCAAAAGTCATTGAAGATCTACTTCACGAAGTTCCTGAAGAGACTCAATTCTGGTAATCGAATCAACTTGATGAAGTTGATCAAGATTTGTGGTATAATGAGAGGGTTTATATCCAAGAACCAGCTGCTAGCGAAGTCTGGTACCAAAGTAGACATGAACGATGTGTTTACAGACAACACAGGCGACTTGTTTAATATCCACAAATTGAACGATTATCTAAAGAAAAGCAAAATTGCATTCAAGATTGAAAATTACCTTGACAAGACGTTGGACGATCATCATTCGAGATCAAATCCATTGCTTTTCAAGTTGACGAATTTCTTAAAAAGCATTAGTAATCCTTCGGGAGAGGGGGATTTCTTCTGGAATTGTGAAAATGGTACCACATCTGTTAGCTACATGCTTCTTGATCCTTCAGAAATATTCAAGCCTATTGTTGAACAATGCAAGTGCTTGATCTTGGCAGGAGGTACCATGGAACCCATGAGTGACTATACTGATTTTCTATTCCCATACTTACCAGCAGACAAAATCAACAAGTTTTCGTGTGATCACATCATCCCTAAGGAGAATTTGAAGACCATCCCCATAGGTTCACATAACGGGCAGGTATTTGACTTTCTGTTCAAAAATCGAAATAACCAGCAGTTGATTTCGAACTTGGGACTTTGTTTAGCTGATGTAATTAACCTGGTGCCTGATGGAGTAGTGGTATTCTTCCCCAGTTACAAATATTTGGAACACCTAGTCGACCAGTGGAAGAAACACGGGATTGTTGACAAGCTTGAGCTGAAGAAAAGCAGGATGTTCGTTGAAACCAACAAAGCCACAGAAACTCCGAATGTCTTGGACGAATACACCGCAGCCGTCAAGACAGGACAAGGAGCAATTCTTCTCTCTGTTGTGGGTGGAAAGCTTTCCGAGGGAATCAATTTTCTGGATGAATTAGCCAGAGCTGTGATCATGGTAGGATTGCCATACCCCAACGTCATGTCAAGTGAACTCATTGCCAAAAGAAAGTTTATCCACGACAAAACCCTAGCCAAAACCGGATCGCAGCACGTTGCTATGGAAACCAGCAAACAGTTCATTGAAAACATTTGTATGAGATCCATAAACCAAAGTATAGGAAGAAGTATCAGACACATCAATGATTATTCCATGATATACTTGATAGACAACCGGTACTCTCAGGTGGCGACACAAAACAAGTTGAGCGGATGGATAAGACAACGGATCGTTAACGACTTGCCATTTGACCAAGTATTGCACCACACCGAAGAGTTTTTTATGTGCAAATCTATCGGAAAAATCGCCTAAGCCTTTTTGAATACAACATCACTCCGGAGTACCCATTTCACCCCACTTCTCACCAACTCTGCCTCGTGGATTAAGCAGTCATCCCCGTGCTTGTGTAACAACGCCATTCCTTTTGATGGGTGGACATTCAACGGCTTTTTCTTAGGATAGAATATCGTGCCTCCACCCAAGAACTCTTCGTCACCTGTCAAGTATATCAAAAGAGTCCATTCGGTATGGCCATTCAAGCTCCGTACCGACTCGTCGTAATGTTTACCGAAATAGTGGCCCTTCTGGTACCGGTATATTCGAAGCTGCGGATTGAGACCAATGGCTTCTTGAAACGTTTGTTGTACCACATTCTCATCGTAATCATCTTGCATTAAAATCTGTCTCATATAGCTCCATAGACTTTGCGCAGCTTCCGGGTCCTCTATCAAAGTCCTGTCGTTGACTCTAGCGGCGTAATCTTTGCTTTTGATCAAAGGGGTTGTTTCAAGTTGGATTTGACTGAATGATTGTATTAGCTCATGACAAAGATCACTAGTGAAAAACTTATTAATAACGACGATTTGGTCTTCGATCAACGTCTCCGCCACAGGCTTGAAGTACAGTTTTGAGAAGTTGGGGCTCAAGCCATGAAAGCTTGACGGGAATTCGTATTTAGCGTTTATCTTCTGTTTTGCCATGTACTAAAATATAGAAACTTAATCAGTGTCGCAGAATATTTATATATTACTAACTACAATTGACTCTCAATTTGAATCAACAAGCTGTACGTTTCTCTGGGCATGTTGTACTGGATGATACCAGCAAACACCATGGCATTTTTTGCCATTTTCTTTAACCTGGAAATTTCATCATTTTCGTTCACAAGACTCTTGAATGTCTTTGTCATAACTTGGTAGATGATCTGCGAGATTGACGTCATTATCATGACCAACAACGAAGGTATGGCCTTCAAGATCGTGTCATCAAGGGACTCTCCTACGTAACTAGCCATGTCTCTGATTTGAATGAGATCTGCTTTGGGGTTTATCGGTATGAGGTTCAAGCTTCCAATATCTAGAAGTACTTGGTTGAAGTTCTTTTGCAAAAACGATTCCCTGATGGACACTATTGCCAAAAGCAAATCACATGACTTCTTCAACCGCGTGTCCAATTTCGTCAAGATGTTGCTATTGTTGTTAAATGTTTGGGTGACATGCTTACTCAACAACACAATATTATTTTCAACTGTGTCAGCTTTAATATCCGAGGTATCTCCCACGTTCTCGTAGTTTCCTGACTTGATCAAAGATTTGTCTAATTCAGTGGTGGAAATAAGTCCACTTAATATCTTGTTGATAATTGACAACACAGTATCGTACTCTTGACATAATTGATATAATAACAAGGAATCAAACACTCTGCCTTCTTCTTCGCATTTCTTAGCACTTAATTCAATGATTTGGTAATAGAAGTCTGGTAAATCGTGTAAGTTGATCAAGTTCCTTTGCACTTCTAGTAATCCGCTGGTCTTTTCTCCATTATTGACATCGATTTGTCCCAACAACAAATTGAACTCTCTAGAGATCAAAATCAATTCTCTCAAAGCCTCGTGGCATTGGGTAGTTTCGTTCTTAGAGTCGCCGCCCTTAGACATGCTGATCAAAATCAAATATTGACAGGCAACTTTTGGATCACTGATTTTGAAGGTTCTAGTGAAAGATCCGATTAATCTCAGGAAGTTGACCTCATATTCGTTGACAGTTGGGTTTAAGTAAATCAACTCGTCTTTGTTGATGTTGCTTGACACCTTTAATAAACCATAGTAGTTCAATGCAATTCCAAAATGAACAGAGTCGATCTCATTAATAAAGTCATAACTGTACTGGATGGCCAATTCATAAAGACCACACATAATTAAACATTTCAAGTACATTGGATTGTTCGACGAAGCGTTCAATTTTCTTGGGCCCAATTGAAGGATGTGTTTTTGTAAGTTCTCCAAAGTGTAGTTTTCGTAGATCAAATCGGAGGTGTTGTTGCTCTCGTTGATAATCGACAAGTGGAACCACAACCAGTCTTCGATACTGAGGTTGATAGAACTAGGTAATGATTTTTTGGATAAATCACACTTTCCAATGATTTTGTAAACTGAATACTTGTATGGGTCAAAAAGGTTCTTAAAGTCATCACTGATGAATGAAAACTGCTGATTGAACTCGTACAAGAATCTGTCATTCAAGTCACTTGGAAGTTTGAATTTGCCGTTCTCCAAGTACTTCTTCAAGTACAATGGGAAGTTCTTGTCAAACTTTTCGAACATTTCCTTGTTGGACAACACCAACAGTAAAGCATCCTTGTATAAACCTGATCTCAACAAGTAATAGATCAATGCCCAAATAGGAGTACCGTTGATCTTGAGTGTTTTGTCAATGAAGTCCTGACTGTTGTTCTTGACAATCACCTTCTTTATGAAGAATTTGACCTTGCTGATATTGTTGACTGGCAAGAATTCCGCTTTGTCGTCGTCCTTCAAATAAAGCTCATCCATGTACTTGAAGAATTGGTCTTCCAAAAAGTTCCTACTCTTTTGGATAACCAACTCATTGAATTCAGTCTTTTCATTTTGGTTACCTGCTTGGTACTGGTGATAAAACTTCTGTTCTTGGGTGACCTTAGATTTGCTTTCATCAGTCAATTCCATAAGGATCTTGAATGCGTCAGTTATCTGCTTGGATTTCAAGTCATTACTGCTTTTGTTTAACTCTTCAAAACTTGAAAGAATAGGGAAGAAGTGGTTGGATAACCTTGCCTCATTCAACTGATAGATGATTGTGGCGTATTTCTCAAATTTGTCCCTTGTATACTGTCTGGTCACAGACTTTACGCTTGTTGCAGTATTAGGATTATTCAATGGAGCTAAAATGCTATAATTGCCAGGCACAGACTTGTTCCAAGTGATAGCGCTTGACAAATTTTCCACCTTCGATTTGTTGAAATCCTGTTTCATTATTGCCTTTCTAAGCTCATTTCTTCTAACCCTCCAATCTATGGAGATGGTCTTATTGATGTATTCGTCGAAATCATTAGAAGCAGCCACCAAAGACTGTTCGATTGTGGCCAAGATATTCTCATCCTTCTTGTTGTTCAAAAACTGGTCAATTCCAATATGCTTGGGCTTCAAGACCTTATTAGCTGATTGGGTGCTAGCATTAAAAGAAGATATAGCAGATGCTGATGTTAAGGCATTATTGGATGCTGATGTAGTTGATTGGCGATCAACAGGGAAGTCTATGTCTTTCAAGTCATTTTCGATTTCCTCGGCACTTATACCACTTGAAGCTAACAAGTAATGGGCTTTTGTAAAATTGGACTTGGTGTCTTTGTTTTTAATCATCTCGTTAGACTTCCTCTGTAACTCACTCAATGTCAAATGAATGGAACCCAAGTCATGATTGTCCAACTTGGGTAAATTATTGGCAGACTCGATCAAATCCTTCAACAATCTTGAAGAGGAGTTAATGGAGGTGGCTATCGTGGACTTGGGGATACTGTTTTTCAGAGTGGTACCAGTGTTGCTGGCATTGGAAGTAGTAGTATTGGAAATAACTGAGGCTGCAGGTGCAGCAGAAGGCTGTGGTTGGGTTTGGAACTGTTGCGGATTTTGGGTCTGTGGTACAGAGGCTTGCGGGAACGTGTTAGTCTGTTGATTTCCCTGGTTGGACGGTTGAGTAAGGCTAAAAGATGGAATTGTGTTGTTACCATTATTTGAGGTATTTGGCGCGTTATTGGCGGCATTAGACCCGCCGAGTGACCCAAACAATCCCGAGGTAGTACCGGAACTTGGGGCATTACCAATTGGTCCAGGATTGGACGAAGCAGTGCCAAATAACGACATTAGTATTACTATCCACTGTTGTTTACTTGAAAAATCTTCGCACAGTTTGGTGGTAAATCGAGCTTGAGGTTTTTGGTTGACGCACATCACATCTACCATCCCAGTATAAAAGCGGGAAAAATTTTCTATGATTTTGTTTCTTTATTAACTTTGTCCAAAAGTAATCCATCACATAGACAGTGCATACTTATGATCTCATAATCCACCCGCTCTTGTGTATCAGTTCTTGATATGCGGGGGCATTATATGGACCGTGGGATGTTTTATCATAATGATATGCGATAGCTGATGGAAAGAGTAAATTGGATTTTTAAGAACTTGTCTGGATAATATATGAAAGAGAGGTGTCAGAAGGTCCAAATATTGCTATTAGAAATAATGTTGAATTAAAATTGGGAATTAAACCTATTTAAATATTGTATTTGCAGACGTGAGGAAATTCTTCTTCCTCATCGTTACCTCTTCCACCAGCAAATACTTCTCTACAGGAAAATCTTTTAACAGGGAAGAACCAGTATGCCAAAGTGAAGACCAAGTAAACCGCGTAGACAGCGGAGATGTAGTTCATAGTACCAGCGGTAACTGGCATAAATGATGGTAATGAAAAAAATACCAAAGCGAAGACGGTCCAAGCAATGGTGACAATATTGGCAAATAATCCAATTTTACCTAACCAGAAAGGACCGTGAACAATGTTATTTCTACCTCTGTACAACAAGCAAATGGTTGGAACTGAATAACTTAAAAGTAAGAAAGTAATACAACCAACCACCATAGAATTGAATGCGGTATCCGATGCCAAATACAAGCATCCCAACACGGCTACCACCACGGAGGAGAATAAGTGGGCATTTAAAGGGATACCTAACTTAGGATCAACAATTGATAAGTATTTGGAAAATGGTAATCCGTTGTCTCTAGCAAATGACCAACATAATCTTGCTTGCCAAGTGTGAGAAGAAATGGTACAACCACAAGCCGTCAAAAGGATCAAGATACCCAAGCATAAGGCCCCAGCACGGCTTTCCAAGGCTTGATGGTAGATGTCTAAGATTGGTAATCCGGTTCCAGAAGTAAGAATGTCATCCAAGTTACGGACTGAGAAGAACATGGCAATGGAGTAAGTGAAAGCAGTAACGAAACCAATGGTAACAGTTCCCATAACAGCAATGGGGACGACTCTTTCTGGTTGCAAAACCTCCTCTGCCAAATGAGTAGCACAGTCCAAGCAACTGAAGGACCAATTAGGGTTAATTAACCCCACAATGAATGCAATTCCTGCAGAAGACCAGCCGGTGTTGTTTTCAAAATCAGAGAAAACAAAGTGGGCAGGCTGGTACTTACCCCTGGAGCAAACCAACACAGTGATAGTAATCACCACATATGAGAATAACGAAATGTATAACGCACTATTAGCAATGGTTGGTAAGATTCTACCATAACAGTTGAAAATCACCAAGAAAGCATTGACAATCTGGTAAACGATGAACAATTGCCATTTCTCGGTTATGTGGTCCGGGTGGTACAAGTTCCAGAAAGCCATGATGGTATTGGCGACAGACAATGCCATAGAAGCACTGGTGAAAATGGCACCAGCCCATCCGAAACTACCATCTAAGTAAGCCAAAAAACTGGAGTATTTTCTAGGGGCCAACACTCTGGTCCACACGTATTGACCTCCTGCTGAAGGAATAGCAGATGACAACTCAGACAAGGTGATTCCCACATTATAAGAGATGAATGCAATGATCAAAATACCATACACAATCATCAAAGGACCACCAGATTGGATACCCGTGATCAACGAAGCTGATATACCGAACCAGGAGTTGGTCAACCCGAAACCCACTCCCAAAACCGACCACACAGAAAATGTTCTCTTTAACTCACCGTGTTTTTTGACACTGAGCACAGACTCATTGAACTCAGAAGATTTTGACTTGGAAAGATCGTTGATGTTGTCATCGGTCAACTTGGTGGTATTATTGAACTCCACACTCATGGTTGTGTCTTGTGTTAGTTTGTTCAACAAATTGTCAAAGATCCAAGATAAAAAACAATTCCGACAGCCTCAGAATATATGTTTTTTTTTCAACTGGTGAAAAAAAAAAAATAAATGCCGTAGGCTATTCCGTTAACGTTTAGTTGGTGATGAGATGTGGAGGAAGTGGCAAGGTTCAAAGTGTTGCCGCTTAGGGGTGTCTAACATCCTCGATCGGTCATATCCGGTCATGTTCATGTCGTTAGGTAATCGTGAATGAACACCACTGTAGGAGTCAAAAAGCAAGATGTTGCAATTAAACCTTTTAGGTAAAAATTCGTGGCAGAACCTCTTAGCCCATCAGGCAGGCAGGAACACGAATGGCAGGAACAGTTGCACTCGCGAATGGAATCTGCATGTGAAAAATCGCGGTTTTGTTGGACTTCGTAAATTTGAAACTAATGTTCTATTTTTCTATCAACCATATCGATCTTGTCTTGAGTCTCAAGTAAGTGAGTAAAAATACCTCTTCGGGAAATTTTGGCCACGATGAGTTCATGGTTCATGTCTTCGATTATCTGTTTGATTTCTTTGAACTGGGCTGGTTCTTTGTTATCTTGATCTTCTTTATTTTCGTGTTTTTCACGGTTTTCACCTTTCTTGTCTCGATCTTCTATTTCTTCTACTGATCCCTTTGCAGTGCGTCTATTTGGATTCTCTGCGCTGCGGAAAAGCACCTCTCCGTGATATGCAGTACTAGGCATGCGTTTATGTAACAAGGGTTTTTGAGGCAGGCCACTGTTGGGTGTCTGAAGGTACTGGATATTAAAAGCAGGATTATTAACTACTTTCCACCGGTACATCTCGCTGGTGGGAGTTTGAGGAGAAGATAACGGGCTTCTGAGTTTGCCAGTGGGCCTCAAGGTAACAGGGAACTTATGATGATTCTCCATAGTTGTGTAGTTTTATGAAAATGTGGGCCTTCACACATTCAAATAGTTGCACCCAGTTTGTTTCACATTGTTTCACATTGTTTCAAATTGTTTCAGATTGGTTCTATTTTTGAAGCACACATACTCCCTTGCATATACGAGACTAAAGACGCCATAGCCCATTTGCAACGTTGGACGCCTCTAGTCTGAAGCTTGCTATTTTGGTGCCACCTCGTATTTTAATCCCACTTTACCGCCCCGCTTCTGTGCCCAGGCCACCGCAAAAGGCACGGCCACAAGACTCGAAAGTAGAGTTAACACAGGAAGTCGCCAGAAACCCCAGTTACACTAATAAGCTGCTTTCCACCCGTTCTACTGCTTTTATATTTACACTTTTTTGTGGAGCTAACCTTTTTCCTTACTACTCACAACCCCATTTGCTACCACAAAATCGCACGCATTATTTTAAACTCTTCATACTTGTCACATAATATATCATGCAATACGTCGGCAAAGTTGGCGGTTATATGTACAATCAGTGGAACTCATTGAACCCTGCCACGCTACTGGGTGCAATTGATATCATTGTAATTGAACAGCCAGATGGGTCACTTCATTGTTCACCCTTCCACATCCGATTTGGTAAGTTCCAAATCATCAAGCCACTGCAAAAGAAAATTGACTTATTTGTCAACGACATCAGAACAGACTTGCCAATGAAGTTGGGAGATGGAGGAGAAGGCTTTTTTGTGTTTGAAACCTCGAATCACGACTTTATATCTCAAAGTGCCATGACTTCCCCTGTGATATCGCCGCTGTCATCTCCTGAGACATCCCCTGCTTTGAACCCTACTGGGACTGGCACATCCGAGCTTGCCCCAATCAATGATTTGGATGGATTCGATTTGAATGGATCTGAATTGAAGGAATCTTCATCCCATAATGATATCGATGACCTTGATTCCAAGATCAGGTTGAGCAACTCAAAGCCGGCTAGCGCCCAGGCTTCCCCCCAAAGAAGTTCAACGCCTACACACAGCATAAACTCGACATTTGAACAGGCTAGAAGAGTCACCCAGAAGTTGAACATCCCCTCTAAGATAGACGTGAATGGTGATATGGTATTGGATTTGGATGGTTATAAACCAAACTCCCAAAAGAATATCGATAATTCGGATGAAATGTTGAAGAAGATTCTCATAGAGGAATTAGAGAAGTTACGGCAAGACTCCGACAATAGTAGTGAAGTGAACTTGTGGGATCAGATCATACAAAGGGATGAAAATGGAAATTTAAGAATAACCAATGTTGATGACCCAGACCAGGCCGACGAGTTGTCACCGGCCGAGAAGGAACATTTGAACAAAGTAATTGCTGAACAGCAACAAGATTTGACAAATAGCAGCTTGAATCTTGATGATCAGAAGACCTACTTCAAGACCTTGAGATTGACATCAGACCAATTAAAGAAGATGAACTTGCAGTACGGAGAAAATAAACTTATGTTCAAGTTGAACCAAGGGTATTCTCAGGTATCTTCCAGTTTATTCTTGTGGAAGTCTACAGACCCCATAGTTATATCTGATATTGATGGTACCATCACAAAATCTGATGCATTGGGACATGTTTTGAATCTTATTGGCAGAGACTGGACTCATGCAGGGGTGGCTAAACTATTCACCGATATCCAAAACAACGGATATAATATCATGTACTTGACAGCTAGATCTGTGGGTCAAGCTGACTCCACCAGAGCATACTTGAAAAGTATAGTTCAAGAAAACAACACAAAATTGCCTCCGGGCCCAGTTATATTGAGTCCTGACAGAATGATGGCTGCTTTGAAACGAGAAGTGATTTTGAAGAAGCCGGAAGTGTTCAAAATGTCTTGTTTGAATGACATCAAGAGTTTGTACTATAGCAACAATGAGTTACAACACTCAAGTGTCCGGTCCTCCCAAACCGGCACTATGACCACCGATGAAGTGTCTTATGAGAAAGATAGAACTCCATTTTACGCTGGGTTTGGGAACAGAATTACTGATGCAATCAGTTACCGGTCTGTCAACATTCCAAGTCATAGAATATTCACCATTAACCCTGAAGGTGACGTGCTTTTAGAGCTTTTGGAGTTGTCGGGAGTCAAGTCATCATACCTTGCAATTGGTGAACTAGTAGACCAATATTTCCCACCAATTGGACAGTTGGGTAATTACTCAAGTTTGTCTAATCCCAATCAAGCTGATGGGTTTACTTCCAAAAGAGCAGAAGAAAGGTTCAACGATGTAAACTACTGGAGAGAGCCCATGGACATGAGTGATTTGAGTGATATAGAAGACGACGAGCCCCTTCCTGAACCCAAATCTCCCAGTTTATTGTCAATGAGATCTTTCGGTAGTGATTCAGGGCCAACTGACAAACATGACATCAAAGAAAGAGACGGATCGAAGGAGAGGCCCAAGTCCATTTCTTCATTCACCTCTCCATTGAAAGGGTTGATGAGATTCAGATCTAATGAGCCCGATGACTCGTTCGAATATGGGGACCAAGGCGTGAGCGCAATAGAAGATTTGGAAGTAGATAACGATGACGTGGACCAGGAATTAGACCTTGACACTGATATAATTCCGGGAGAAACCAATCTTAATGAGGATGATTACACCGACGACGATTACGATGATGACGACTACGATGAGGACGCCGATGATGATTACGGTGACGATGGGGAGGTAGAAGACGACTACATTGATGACGAGGATGTTGACGAAGAAGATTACGACTACGATGAAGAAGACGAGGAAGAAGATCCAAGTAAATCATCTGCCACAAGCCAAATCCCCAGTAGAAGACCTGGTATTGCCATCAAGTCCGAACCCACGGTGTCAATTTCCGAAAGCCCCACAATACAGAAGGCCAGTGAATTGCTCAAAAATATGAAATTCGAAGATTCCAAGTAACTGATGCACTAAAAATATTTACGGTTATAATCTGCATAATATAAGAAAATAGTTTTGAACTCTTCTCCACGTGTAGTTTCTCTATATGTTTTACTAGTCTTGACTACATTTCCATACACATTCTGTACACCTCTCTACATTCTTACCAGATCTCCTATATGCCGTCTAGACATTCATTCCACTAGAATACCCGATGTGATATGTATACAGCCGCCCCATGTGCCTAAAAATATTGGAAACAATATCTGCGCATTTAATTGAACAGCCCCCATTCAGTCCGAGGACTTTATTTATTAATACCCTTAAAGAACCTTCACAATGATCTCGGGACGGTTTGGTACAAAGAAAATCATGGGGACGTTGGTCATCCTAGGGTTTATACTAACAAGCATCGGGTATTACTTTCATTATAATCATGATTTGAGAGAGATGGTAGGCAAATTACAGGGTTCAGGTGATAGTGAGACAAAAGCCCCAAGCGCCGAAGAAGTACCTGTTCAAGAAAGCAAGCCAGCTGCCGATATACCAGTTACAGAGGAAGAACCTATCGCAGAGAAACTCAAAATCACCAAAGTGTCGGATTTCGGATCCAGTGATAAATTGGTGATATTCCCTCGAAATTTCCCTTTGCTTGATGAACAGCTTCAAGACTTTTACTTCAACAAGTTGGGGTCTGAAAAAGGGGCGACAGAGAACCCCATGTTGATTCGGTTCAACAATAATGATAATCCGTATTCTGATAAGCTATCGACTGCTATCGATTTCAACAAACCGCAACCAGACCAGTTCCACCAGCACCCTTTCCAAGTATTTACGGGCCACGCTGACATCGACGGAGACTTGGGATTATGTAAGAGTGTACAGGAAGATTTGGAGGTGGGCATCACTAAACTGCATTCGTTAGACATTGATATTGAGGAGCTTGTGAGATCTTTTATCGATGGTGATTCCACCGTTCTTGAAGAGGTGAAACCCTACTTCAAAGATGACGTGGAGAAACAGTTTGCCGAGAAGACCATCAAAAAGCACTGGTATAGGTTAGCCGGTACTTCTGTGTGGCTCGAACAATATGGAGTCCATTTCATGATCTCAAGAGTAATTTATAGCTCACACGGGACTAGAAATCAACCTGCCTTCAGTTTGACGTATGTGCAGCTCTTCAATGAGAAATGGCAGGAGTTGAAGGATGTAGAGCTTATCGTTCCAACCAATGACCCCGACTCCATCCACGAACAAGTATACGTCGATGGGACATTTTTCACCAAATACCACTATCCTGCTTTTTTGTCGGTGCCAACTTATCAAAACCCCCAAAACAGCCACAATAAGTATTACGGGCCTGAGGATCCTAGACTTCTTTTGGTGAAGAACGAAAGAGGCCATGAAGAGCCTGTGATGATTTATAACTCATATCACCGCAAGATTACTCTGAAGGAACAGGTTGAGGAAACCAAAGAAACCATCAACTTTGGGTACTACCGGTCGATGTTCATGTGTTTTCCCTGGCAGTTCCAAAGAGGCAAACGAAACATTAACGAACTTCCACACAAATTATGGGATAAAAAGATCTACAACAGAGCTATTGAGCTTAGGAGAACTGGAATGAAGAGAATGGAAACCCAGAAGAATTGGACTCCTTTCATTGATTTTACAGAAAGGAATACCTACGATTACGACAAGTACATCTACTTTGTGTACAGGTGGGAAGATCTCGAGATCTTGAAATGTGAATTGACAGACACCATAGGTATCTCATCCAATTGCGAGTTCGTCTACAGAATGTATGATAGCTTACCAGGGGACAAGTCGGTGGGGCCCTTGAGAGGAGGCACTGAGATGATCAACATCAACGCCTTGGTTGATCAGTACCAGTTATCTGACTATATCACATTACCAGAAAACCAGGAGGTGTTGATTGGATTTGCTAGAGCTCATCTCAAGAATTGTGGCTGCGGTCAAGATATATATAGGCCCAATTTGGTGGTGATCTTCAAAGACATTACCTCCGGAAACTATAAGCTTGAACTCATCAGCTCGTTCGTGTCGTTGGATGTCAAGATAATTGGCTGGAATCTAGATGATCCCGATAATGTGTGTGCCGAAGGATCACCAGATGTGTTTATTCCCAACGGGATCAGCTCCTGGTCTGTGGATGTCAATGGCGATTCGTACGAGGACTACTTGACTATTTCGTTTTCATTATCAGATGCAACCGTGGACTCGCTCCATATGAAAGGACTCTTGAAGGCTGTTTCCAATTTGTTTGACGTGCACGAGTCAGGTTACGACAATTCCAATGTTGCCTGTGCTTTAGCGGGGTCTCGGAACTTCTGCAAGGCTGTTGGTGAACAAGTCAAGACAGGCAAGATCAAGGCCAACGAAAAGGCCAACGAAAAGGCTAAAGAAGACGAGAAAAAGGCCAGCGAAAAGGCCAAAGAGAAGGGTGCTAAGGATAAGAAAAAGGCTCCCGGAAAAGACGGCAAAAAGAACGGCAAAGTCAAAGCTGCTAAAGGCGCTCTGAATTGATAAACTTGACGACGCTAATTATAAACATCGCGCGATGCTTCTCGCCACAGAAGTCCGCATTGCGTTGACTCGGCTCGTCTATTGCCTTTCTATCTCTATTTATGACACCATATTGGTATTCGTGTATCTAGTGTACTCTCAAGTCAATCCACAACCAGAATATCACTCACCAAGACTAACATCTATCAAATTTCTTGATCCTAAAAATATCCATCCTTGACGCGAAATTTTTCTAGTTATAAATTTTCTTAATTAGGAATCAGTAATTAAACGAATACCATCTTCTTTTAAATAGCTGATATATTCTTCCCGTGGAATTTAACATCAGGTGTTTGGTTATTTTGACTAGTAAAGAGAAACACAGAATTATGATAAAGACATGTTTATAAGGAGAAAGAATTTATTACTAGTGGTGGGCGTGGCCTTTTTCACCAGTCTCCTTCTCTTCCAGATGGTCAGGTACAGCGAAGACGAAATACTAATGAACTTCAGATCTGCATATCATCAAGGAACAGACTCCTTCCGAAATATAATGAGAAACAGAATCACTACCAATCAGTTGATATTCCCCAATTATTTCCCACTTGACAGCAAAGACTTGAGGAAGTTTGTTGTAGGGAGCAGAACTTTCAACCTCAAAGAACTTGGTGATCCAAGGATATTCAAGTATGATAAGTTGGGGTCCTTATTGACTCCAAGTGTTGTGAATGCCAAATATGTTGATCATCCGTTAAATGTGTATACGGACCTTGAGTCTATAAATTTGAACTTGGATAAGTGTGACAATATCCAAACCACTGCAAATATCGGAGTCGCTGCCCCCAAGAGTATAGATGTTTCATTAACGGAAATCATGACCAAATTTATTGATGATATTGACCAGAATCCTTATTATAAGGAAATGTCACCTTTTTTCATAGAAGAGTTGAAGTTGCAGTTGCAGTATAAGGTGGTGGACCATTATTGGTACAGATTGGCAGGGTCGTCGGTGTGGTTAAATGAATACCAGGCCCATTTCATGATTTCAAGAATCATGTATAGTCCCACCGGTCAAAGGAATCAGCCAGTATTGAGTTTGACTTACGGTCAATTGTTTGATAAGAATTGGAAAGAATTGACCAACACTAAACTCGTGGTACCTACTAACAATTTGAACAAGATGAAAAACCCAAAAGCGGGTGCCAATAAGCAGGAAGTAGAAAATGTTCAAGAATCACCAAAGGAGGAAGAAAAGCATTATAAGATTATTAAATTTCCTTACTTCTTGCCAATCCCATTCTGGCATGACTTTGACGATCCGGATGGGAAGTATTATGGCCCTGAAGACCCTAGATTGTTATTGGTGAAAAATGAAGCGGGATATGAAGAGCCACTTATTGTGTTTAATGCTCATCATCGTAAACTTACACATTTTGATGATGATAATGATAATAAAATATTGTTGAAGGCCGACTTTTACAGATCAATGTTTATGTGCTGGCCTTGGCAATTCCAGAAAGGGAAAACCAAGACAGATGGATATAAGGACCCAGCCTATGATAAAAAGTATTATAATAAGGTGGTGGAATTAAAAATGAAGAATCTTCCCAGGAGAAACAAACAAAAGAACTGGACGCCATTCATCAGCGAAGTGGCAAGACAGAAGGATGGGCACGACAAGTTTATCAACTTCGTATACAGATGGGCCAATTTCGAAGTATTGAAGTGTGATTTGGTTCACGATACTGGGATCTGTTCGTTTGAATACAGATTGAACCCGAATTTGGCTACAAAAGAAGCTGTGGGTCCTTTCAGAGGTGGTACTGAGCTTATCAATGTTAACGGATTATTGGGCGACCATGCAAAGGACTTAATAAGAAACGACCGTGAGATCTGGGTGGGATTTGCGAGAGCCCATATCGATAACTGCGGTTGTGGTAATAATATGTACAGGCCAAATTTGGTGGTGGTCACCCGGGATCCCATAATTCGAAGTAACAAGAAAAAGAATAAGCATGGCGAAATTGAGTTCACAGAGCATGAAACGGGGTTGTACAAGATCAGCCACGTAAGTTCTTCAATATCTTTTAATATCCCCATTATTGGATGGAATCTCTTGAAACCATCCGAAGTGTGCGTGGGTCCCAACATTTTGATTCCTAATGGTTTATCCAACTGGGTTATCAAGGACTATTCAGAGGAGTCATTCGAAGATTATGCTACGCTATCCTTGTCGGTATCTGACTACACTGTCCATACCATCAATATCAAGGGATTGTTACGAGAAGTTCTTAGACTCAGTGATAGCCATATATTTAGTGAGGTTGTTGAGTCTTCCAACTTATTAGGTTTCGATAACGACAACCTTATCTGTGCATTGAAAAGCTCTACCGAGTTCTGCTACAATTACGGATTGGAACACAATAATCAGGAAGAAAGTTTACACGATATTCACAAAATCTTCGATTCTGAAGATTTTGATCCTACGGAATTGGCAGATGGTTTCAATATTGAACAAGTTGAGGAATTTCAGAACGAGAACAAGGAAATTACAGAGTATGAAAGGGCCTTGCACCTTCAAAAGATACATGCCATGTATGCCAATAAGAAACCATCATACCAGAAGCCCAATCAGCCAGGCAATACCAAAGGCAGCAAAGGGCTGTCGCCACAGAGGCAGTACGCTCCTTCTCGACCATCTCCTTACGCAAAGCCCAAGGGAGGGGCCAATTCAAACTCATCTAGCGACGTCAGTGGAGTAAAGAACTCCAAGAAGCCCGAACAGCCGACTAAATGGAAGTCATCAGGAAAGCAAGGGGATAAGGCCTCTAAGACCAAGGCTAAACCAGTATCATCTGAAGGTGGAAAGTCAAACAAGGATCCCAACGAATATAAGGGTCCGGTTGGATACAAAAGTCCCAAAGCTGGCGCCAAAGCTAATTCCCAAAGTGGTTCCAAAGGCGGTACCAAAACTGGTGCAAAAGCTGATGCCAAAAAGTCTAGCGGTAAGGAATCCATAAAAGCTGAAGTTCCCGGCAAGTATAGTGCTGAGGAAGAGCAAGCTTTAGAGGATTTCTATGACTACGAAAGCTACGATTACAACGAGTCTAAGGATACGAAAGGCACGAAAAATTCAGAGGTCGAAGAAAAGCCAAAAGCACTCCTCAAAGGCCAGGCTGATAAGCTGGCTCCTAAAGCCACAAATGCCAACGCTGACAAGAAGGCTTCCAAAGACGCCAAACCCTCGGCTAAGAAAGCCTCTCAAGGTGAGAAAGCTACTGACAAGAAAGCTTATAAAGACACGAAAGCTAAAACTGACAAAGCTGCCAAAGAGGCCAAGCCTGCAAGTAAACCTGCCCCTAAGGCTGCCAAATCCCCTGTTAAATCTTCTAAAGAAAGCAAAGCTAAACCGAAGGATGGCTGGTTCCAAGACATTGCCTAAAGCATCCTAGTTGAAGAGCTGTAAATCCGATAATTTATGACACACAGTTGTTAGCAGAAACGACATGATCAATTTCACAATTATTGTGTATTGTAAATTATTATATCAAATATACGAACTAAATAGAATACATGATTCCCCTTTAATACCTTCTTACCTACATCACTTCATTGATAAAGCATGGGCCGCGTAGACGTATGTCTTTCTAGACTTCTGCTGTGGTTTCGTTTGTACATTGGAGCTAGCGTCCGTCCCCTTTGTGGAACACGACAGCACTGTATAACTTGTATCTATACTCTTAGTACTTGAGATGGTGGAATTTTTGCTGAACGTTTTTTTAAGCCTGTTAATCATTGTGCTGATGTTGATATTGAAACTGATATTAATCAATTGATACTGTTTGCAAAAGGGCAGATCCCTGCCAATTTATACTTGTGGAATTTGCATGATTTTACCTTTGATACAGGAGAGCTCGTCTTAGTAAGCTGGATTTGGGATACTGACTCATCAAAAGTAGTACACCTCCGGTTTTGGTAAAGAAATCGCTTTTGCCAAGTAACAAATGTTTGTCAGCTGTGCGGCTGCTATTTACGAAACTTTCGTATTGCGGTGCCACAGTTGATACCTCCTACCACATAACACGTCGGCTTAGTGACAGTTTCCAGTCATTGATCCACAGTAGTACTAGTTACATGCCCTGTATGCTGACTTAGCAATCAGCCGTTCCCTTACAATTGTGTGGCACCGAGTATCGAAAACCGTTGAGTTCTTCCGGTTGTTAGCCCGTGCATGCTTATGTAATCTACCTTACTCATATCTTCTGAATCAGGACAGATTAATTTTTTCTTGCTGACTCATTTCCTCTGAATAAGACAAGCTTTCTCCAGTGACTGTTGTGACACTGTGGCAGTCAGATCATAACCCGATCTCATCCGATATGATCTGGGATTATATCAACTTTTGTTCAGGTGAAGGCTACGGTTTGGTGTCAAATGTCCCACTTCCACACTGTAAATGAGATTTCCTTTCTCTACACTTCATTAACAGAGTCATTGTGGAGCATAACAAATCAGTCAGCTGACTGGGCCTGATTTCGAAACCTATTTATAGTTCTTTGACACTATTGTTGGCTCTTTCTAATTGATCTGGTAGGGCACGGCTCATTACGAGCTCCTCCGAAACGGTGTCTCAGCCCGTATGCTAGGCTTACTGGACATACCTCAGGGTTTCGTCTCCTTCTTATCCTGGGGAAACCGTTTAGCTGCTTAACTTGAATCATATTGGTGGAAGCAGAAATCTCACCTCTGGGGCAAAATGATGTCCCTATATACTTGAGAGACAGGAGCAGCAAGTGGCCGGATCACAGGGTTTTGGTTGAAGAAGTAATTGCTCACATCAACTAGGGCGTCTTCATACACTTTCGTCAGTTTGGTACTACAGGTTTTTTCGTCCTTTTTGAGCCATTTGCAACTAAATCTCAGCGTGTAGTGCCGATACCATATACGCTGTGCTTCGCCATGGGCAATCAAACGGCACTTTCCCTGAGGTTTAGTCGTCTATTACCCCTTATGGACGAAGTGTACCTTCAATGGTAAGAAAGTTGATTTTCCAAGGGGTTTGAAAGACGTGTACATGTATAGTGACCATGGCAATGCTGAGACCATGTCAGACTTGGCTGATATCTCGTCCTGAGAAAATTTGTAGCTTCAAGTCCCTATGTGACCCAAATAATGAAGTTACTACAAGTGTAAGGATGTTAAAAACGGCCCTGCAAGAAATAAGCCGGAACATTCGGCTTTAGGACGTGTTCTTGTCGACGTGAAGACGATGTCATTTATGGTAAACACACGTCGAGGCGTTTTCGCTATTGAGGTGCTAATGCTATTGAGCTATTTGAGCCATGAGCTGAGTTATTTGAGCTATTGCTTCTAGGAACTTCTAAGCCTGGCGTACAAAAGTATAAATACAAGGGCATTTCTCGATATCAAAACACTATCAAATATTAAACATCAAAGAATCAAATATCAAACACTACAAAATGGCCTGTTGTTCTACCTCATCTACTCAAGTTAAAAGCAGCTGTTGTTCTACGTCATCTGCTCAAGTTAAAAGTGCCTGTGGCTGTTGCACCAGCTGCGGTTCCAGTGCATGTGCTGGAACCTGTGCTGACTGCAGTTGTGAAAGCAAATGTGAGTGCAACGAGTGCAAATGTGCAACTGGGTGTGCAACTAAATATGAGTCCTGCACAGATTGATCTATCTGGAGAAAAGCCCTGATTTTATGTATATGAATACACACACAAAAAGAAAACCATTCCTAGTAATATGATCTGCACAACCCCCCTTCTTCTATTGCCTATTGTTTCCACTCTTCCTCTTCTCCCTAACTTAATTTGATATCTCACACTGGCGTGTGTCTTTTGGGGGTCAAACCTACATGGGCTAAATTCTCCAAGTACCACTGAATTAAAAGGAACCTCGAGCTCACACAACTTGGAGATATCTGCCTCCTTGCTGCCTTCTTCATATCCTAACTACGTGAGGAGATTCGGTGATTTAAACATCATTATCCTCGTACTAATATTTGACATGATATTCGTATTGAACTTTTCGACCGAGAATATCCGATATAGTGTAATGGCTATCACATGGCACTCTCTATGCCGGGATCGGGGTTCAATTCCCCGTATCGGAGTACTTTGTTTTTGCTTTTTGCAACGGTGAAGTAGTCGCTATTAGAGATCGGCACAGAGCGGTTCGTATTTCAAATCCGCCGAACATTGATTTTATGCGGGTTGAAAAAAACCTCTGTGAAATCCCGAAGACCTTAAAAACAAAAGGAAAGGACAAGCAAGAGAAACCTTCAACAGGATATCGGGAAGTGGCGGAGTTTAGATATATTTATCAAAAACAGGGCACATTGCAGCCATAATCAACCACATTGTGCTTACTTTGTTATTAATTTGTTGAGGCTCTTTTCGTTGCGGTGCTGGAATTTAGTACGGTTGAACAAAAAGTCGTGTAGTACCTATTATACTGAAATTTACTGTAGGTTGCAAAAACAAAAGTCGTGTTTTTACCATAGTAGAGTCGGTACACACACCTCCTTTTCTTTAGTTTAAGTGTTGCAGCAGGAGTTCTGAAAGTTACCCTTCAGTTCTCTTGATGATTTTACTCCGGTCTGTTCCCTTTGTGGTAATTTCTTTTAATGTGGAAACGGCGAAACCTCAAAATGGTTGTGTTCCGCCGTCAATTTTCTATTGACATCCCAAAACGGTAGTTCCGACTTCATTTCATTATTGACACTAGTAAAGATGGTATTACATGGCTTTTTAATGTATCTTTTTGACAAATTTAACGATGGCATTTTTAACATCAAAAGTATAAATACCTACTGAAACCCCACTCAATTCAAATGTATAAATACTTCACTAAATACAGCTCAAGGACTTAAGCATGATGTCTAGGAGTATTTCCACCAGTGTTTTTGGTAGACTTGTCTATAAGTATTCCAACTACAAATATTTCACATATCCCGAAGAACAACCGGGATATGAAATCCCCAAAGAATACTTGGACACAGATATTGATGCTGTGATATCGTGGGAAGAGGGAGATCCTACCCATGCTAGGAATTGGCCAAAATCCTTGCAGTTATTGGTCCAAATCCAAATGACAGTTCTTACTACATTCGCATACCTTGGAGGACCAATTTACGCTCCTGCCGTGGACACAATCATGGAAGAGTTCAATGTGGGATATGTCTTAGCTACTTTTCCATTGTCATTTTTCATTATAGGATACGGGGTGAGCCAGTTGTTCTTTTCTCCACTTTCAGAACAGCCAAATATCGGAAGGACCCCAGTGTATGCAGTGGTGGGAGCTCTATTCGCCATTTTCCAAAAACCCTGTGCGTTGTCTACTAATATCAGCGGGTTGGTAATCAGCCGGTTTCTCTGCGGACTATTTGCATCTCCAGCATTTTCTGTGGGAGCAGCTTCTTATGCAGATGTAACGCAAATTCCTTTCATTCCAACCGCCTTAGTAATATGGGGCATAGCTGCTTTCTTTGGCCCTGCAGTGGGTCCCATAATTGCTGTAGGTCTTATGAAATCAAGCTGGAGGAACATATTTTGGTACTTATTTGCAACAAATGCTGCCATGACCCTATGGTTATTTCTTGCTTCACCAGAAACCAACGACCAAACACTATTACTCTGGAAAGCACAGCGATTGAGAAGGATAACAGGTAATGAAAGAATCCGTGCCAGCTGTGAACTTCATGAGGTGAATACTTCAAGATTGTTATACACCATTTTCTGGAGAGCATTTGAGATTATGCTAAAAGAGCCATTGGTGCTCTTGATGGATATTTATCAAGGCTTAACATACGGTAGTCTCTATTTGTGGTTTGAATGTTTCCCCATAGTTTACAGAGACACTTATCATTTTGCAGCCGGAGCCGAAGCTGCTGCTTATAACAGCATTAATGTGGGCGTGTTTGTGGGAGCTGGTGTGTACGTGTTCATAATCTACCACACCTTCAGCAAGAAGGTTATCATGGGGGAAGCACCCAGGCCCGAGGCATTCCTAAACACATCCCTTATTGGTTGTGTGTTGGTGACTATGTCGCTATTCATATTTGGATGGACTGTGAATCCCAAAATCCACTGGTTTCCGTCGTTGGTGGGAGCCGCTATATTTGGGGCCGGTTGCGTCTGTGTATTGCAGAGTAACTTAAACTACTTGGCGATGTTGTATCCCAGGTACATAGCATCGGTGTATGGGGGTAATGGATTGTGCAGATCGCTTTTTGCCGGGACGTTTCCTATGTACGGGAAGCAGATGTTTGTGAATCTTGGATCCAAAGATTTTCCTGTGGGATGGGGCTGTTCACTCATTGGGTTCCTTTTCGTGTTGTTCAGTTTCATCCCATTGCTTTTCAAAAGGTACGGGCATCTTTACATGAAGCACTCAGAGTTTGCAGGTCTATAGGCCCAAGGCATAAGATCACGATGGCCTTGCACTGAACATATAGAGTATTTAATATTTAAATTTAATGACAATTTCAACTTTAAGTCTTCCCTTGAACTTGATGACAGGCAACGTTTTTCAGCCCCAAAGAAGTGTAATGTACTCCCAACCTTTTAGTTTAGGATATGCTGGCTCAGGGTAAAGTTCAATATCCCTGAAGATATTCTTCAAATCAACATCAAGAGGGCCCTTCAATTTCGTCTTCTTCCAAAACTTATATCCAGCATACAAGACAATGGCCAATGGAATAATAAAGTAAGAACCGAAAAAAGCCCCAAATTCAAAGTTGCCGTGGATGAAATTAGCAAATCCTCCTGTCAATAAAAACAATGCAGAAAAGAATAAGGAAAACCAAGCCACATATGGGGTACCTGGAAACGTGTATGGCAATTCTGATCTTTGATAACCTTGTGCTTTGAGTGCACGGGTGAACGCAATATGGTTAATAGAAATCATCACCCAGTTCAACAAAAGGTTAGAAGAAGTAATATTTTGAAACCAAGAAAACACAACATCTGAGCCAGAATTAATGGACATGTATGCCAATGGAATGAAGGCACAGCAGAAAATCACCCCGATATAAGGTAATCCGTTTTTGTTGACTTTCAAAAAGACGGCAGGAGCTTGGCCTTTTGCAGCCAATGCGAATAATGTTCTTGAAACCTTAACCACCCCAAGATTAGCGGCAGAAAGAGCAGAAGAGCACACAATAGCATTGATCACATGTGGTAACACTTTGACTTGACCTTGCATGGCAATGACGAATGGAGACCCACTGGCAGTACCTGTTGGAGAAGCTATCAAGGGATTTCTAGGAGAAACAATTAAAGTCAACACAAAGACAGTACACAAATAAAGACCGAACACTCTAATAAAGACTCTCTTTGCGGCTCTATGGATTGCCCTTCTTGGATATTCACTTTCCCCTGAAAGTAAAGCGATAGCCTGTGTACCTCCGAAAGCATAGACTACAGAATTAATGGCTTTCCAGAACCCCAAGAACTTCCCCAAACTACCTACGGCATACCTTTCCATGAATGGATCTTGTTTCCAGTACCTGAACCCAATTCTATCTCCAGTACCACCAAGATCAATCACCAAACCAGTGATTACCAAGATGAAGATTAGTATAAGCTTCAAAATACCAAAAGCGAATTCCAACTCACCATAGAACTTAACATTGTATGAATTAGTGGCCACGATGAACAAAGCAAAGATAGTGATCCATATAGCAGGACTTAAATCCGTCCAGTACTGGATGATAACAGCCACGGCTGCAAGCTCACTTGGAATTATAGCTGAATAAATGTCAGTCCAACCCATCATGAATCCGAGTGCTTCATCGACAAAATGTTCCGAGTGTCTGATATACCCACTCGTGACCGGCATAAAACAAGCACATTCAGTAATGCACATCTGATTCGTACCCACAACTAAGAACTGTTAGTAAAGATTGAAAACCCATGCAAAACCCTTAACATACCCAAGCCCACTATAATGTAAGCTAAAAACATCCCCACCGGACCAGTTGTGGCAAGAGTGCCACCCAGAGACAAGAAAAGACCAGTCCCAAACACCCCCACCAAAGTGCTACGATAAGTTAGTGACAAAAATCTAATTGAGATAAACTTATTCAAGTGTGCTAGCACCATACGTACATCATTCCCAAGTGTCTTGCCTTTAAAGCCTTGCTCAACTTCCTTTCATGAATCAAATGGTCAACATAGCCATCGTCACTTGCGACGGTTGCATCTTCACCACTCACAGACTCTAAGTCGATATCACTGGCAAGAACTGTGGCCTTTTTTAAGCCTTTCAAATCTGACATATTTGCTGGTCACTATTTGGCCGAATTTGCAGCATATTTATAGTGAAATATGTGGCATAAGCCCCGACATACTTTCGATATTACGTTTAAAATTGCCTAATAGGAAATTCTTATGGCTCGGAGCGCAATTTGGTTCCTTTCTTTATGTTAGTTCAATCGGTAGTCACAACTTACAAGTCACACATATAGAGGTTTCCTGACACCCCGATCGACATTGAACAGTCCTACTCCTCTCGGCAGAAGATCCTCTTTCACAGGTCCACAATGTGGCATCGGAAACTTAAAGTACCTTTCCTTAGCAATCCTTAACCATGGCGCAAAAATTGTGAAAACTGTGGTTTAGAACCGCTAAGATGTGTCTGGTGTACGTAATCGACTGCATGTTGGGATCACAAAACCTTAAACAAACTTTTATACAATGTAGCCTGATCTGAAAAGCAAATCATTGAGAGAACTTCTATTAATGGAATTAGTTTGGGTTTATTTGATTGTTGAGTAATTGCTGCAAAATTTATGAATTTCGTAAAAAAAACATTTAAGCATATGAAACCTAATCTGTATTTGAATATGATGACAACCAACAACCCAATAATTCAAGGGTAACTGGCAGGTAACTTGTATGAAAAACACCCTTATTGCAAATCTTCTGGAATTCAGGTCAATAAAGAGTATTGACGTAATAATATACAGTCACCACCTCTTTCAGGGTCCAACCCATAGGTGTACGAAACGCCTTCGGAAGTAACGACATTAATGTGAAGCAACTTCAAGTTTAGCACATCTTTAGATTTATCGAACTCGAAATCGTAGTCTTTGTCCTTTTGTTCAGGGTTCTTAGTTAAATATTGGCGTGGCACTAAATCTTCCTGCAACTCGTTATTCATAGCAGCAATCGACTTGACGTCCTTACCAATGCTGCTGATTTTGATTGAAGCAAAATGCCTCGTGGGTTCTAATATTGACGAAAACCTGGAGGGTAGGAAATCACCCATCTTTTGAGCAGCTTTTCTCCCAAGTGTTTGAGACGACCTTCTGATGATTCTGGCCACCGAAAGTCGAGTTTGATCAATAATTGGCTCAGTCTTAGTTGCAGACCCATTGTTTATGGATGGAATGTCCTCATTCGATAGCCCACTATTAATACTAGTGAAGGAGCCCGTGGATCCTTGTGATAACTTACGTGGCTTGGCGATATCAACTTCAACTTCTTCTTCCTCGTCCACAAATTCAGCATCACTATCGTCTCCATCATCTCGAATCTCCTCGTCTCCATCATTGTCATTATCGTTATCGTTATCATTAGGATCAATATCGCCATCGTTTTTCGTGCCAGTCTTCAAGGAATCGCCATCTTCTTCCTCTTCTTCTATAGTTTGCTCATTTATAACCCTAGGCTTCTTCTTTAATTTCCTTCTGTGCTTGGTTTCAAGAGCTTCATCTTCCCCTAATCTGAATATATGAACAGTCCCCCTAGAACTAGTGACTATTATGTAGCCGTTATCATTGCTGAACTTCAAAGAGAAGATCTTGGTGGAATAGGTTCCTCTTCGAAACTGAAACAATTTGACTCCTGTCATGACATTGAAAATCCTGATAATCGTTCCCTTATCGGACGCAGTGGCCAAAAAAGTTCCGTCATTAGATAACGTAAGAGCTGCCAACGAAGACTTGTGAGCTTCAATCACGGATATGGGTTGCAAAATGGATGTGTTGAATATGATGACATCTCCCACTCTATTGGGGGAGTTACTGACGGATTGAATATTGTTCTGAACAGAATTATTTCCTCCATTGGTATTTATACCATTGACCAACAAGGAGTCATGTGTCATGGTTTTAGGAGGTGAAGGGTATGCCAAAAAAGTGTTTTGACTGTCAACCAAATCACTATTAGCAAAAGCACATAGGCCATGAGGATTAGGACTAGTTTCGATGGTATGGAGTAATCTCATGGTGGAAATATCATAAATATAGATTTGCGTCTCCAATAGAACAATGATCCTCTTTTTGCTCAACTTCACGTTCAATATGGTTGAGGGGAATACCAAGTCACATATGGTGGAATTCTTCTTGGAATTCACAATCTTTAGCTTGCGTGGCGAGGAACCCAAATCTTCCCCTAATCCAACTAATGCCACTAAGCTGGTATTATACAACATTTCCACCAACCCTACAGGCTCATTTTTGATATACCGATAGCATTTCCCAACTGAAGGAATACAATTGAACACCTTGAATCCAGAATTTAGCCCCACTGATACACATGTATTATCTTGATTGAAAGATATGTAATTTACCTGATCTCCGGAATCCTTAGCATTAATATGGCTTAGTCTGCTAGAACTTGCAATTGAGGAGTCCCCGTCATCCATAAATGTACTGTAGTTATTGTACAAGTTGGAGTGCATACCTGCACTAAGCGAATTTTTCATCATTGTGTCGTCTAGGTATTTAAAAGATACAAAGAATATCAGGAAAACTGAAACGGTGCGAAATGTTTTGATATGGGGCATATTTAGAATTTATACGTATTTCACGAGCCATTGAACAAAGTTGTCCAACAGTTCCACAGGCACTTCATGGCCGGCATCTGGATGGATAAAAATCTCAGTGTGGGGGTTTTGAATTTCGTATAATCCACAAAATGTTCTGGAGTAAGATAAAGGCACCAATTTATCTTGACCTCCAAACGCTGCAAACATTTTCACTTTTTGGAATGGAAAGTCTTCAAATATGCCAAGGTCATGCTTTCTGAGGTATTCGTGTAACGTCTTGGGATACTTCAACTTCTGGTCAGCATTTAGGGCAAGCTCAGAGTACTCTTGTAAATATCTCTTTTTACCACTGGGCTCAACTTTTAATAATCTGTCAACCAAAAGAGAGGACAAGTCAATACACCCAATAACAGGATTGATAATGTCCACGGACTCTGGATACTTGTGGGCAAACCGGAATATGATGTGAGCCCCTAACGAGTAGCCGCTAATGATGTTATGGAACTCGAACAGGTAGTCAGATAATTGATTCAAGTATTTATCCAAATTCAAGTGGAATTCCAATTGGTCCATGATAAGCTTCAATTCAACCACAGCTCCATCCACCAACGACACCATGTCCAGTGCATGTTTGTCATTACCTTCAGACCAATCCAGATTTTGTGAATCAGAGATCTTTCTTGATCCATGGTTGGGAAGATCATAGGCAATGAAAATGATTGGAACGTCGGATTTCTGCTCTTTGAGTTTTAAGTACTGTTCCAACATGTATGCCCCCAAATACTCCGTATCTTTGTGGTCACGTGTCCGGCCATGAAGCAAATACATCACGTTGATAGGAATTTGTGGTGGATCTGGTTGATCACCCTTGTCGTTGTGTTTCTTGAGGTAGGGTTCAAGCAGTTTCACATTGTAGACATGGATAGGAATTCCACTGATATAGATATCAGTTTTGTCAAAGAGACTCACGTTGGCTTTGATGTTAGACATGTTAAAGTAGTTGGGGAGAAAAAATAAGAGTTGTATGGATATTCAATTATTCTCAACCACGCCAAGGGTTCAAAATCTGAGGTTGGCCTATTTGGCTCGAATACACAAATGTGTGCGAAGCTTGGTAAAAAAATGAGAATTACAATCGGACTCTTTTTAAACATAGAAATTGAACATGTCGAGGCGAAGTAACCCCACTGGTGCTCCGAACACCACATCCACGGTGCTTTTCATGGGGCTGATTCCGTTTGATTGGGATGAGAACAATTTAAAATCGGTTGTTTGTGGCTCTGGAAAAGTAGTAGACGTAAGATTGGGATTCGATTATCAGGGAAAAAACAAAGGATTTGCCTTCATCGAATATCAGAGCCATGACGATGCGGTCGAAGGGGCAAGATTATTGTCACAGATTATGGTACAGACCCCTAATAATCCTAAACCAAAGAGGTTAAGAGTTGAACTCTCAAAAGAGAGCCTTCGAGCCAATGGTCCTTCAGATGTGAAATCTCTATTACAACTCGACAGGAACTTTTTACCGCCAACAGTACAGTTGCCGCCAGAGATGTTAAATGGTCCTGCGTCAACGTATTATAACCCGCAACCGCAATCGTTTCCTGGAAATCAAATGAACCAGATGAACCAGATGAACCAGGTGAACCAGATGAATCAAATGAACCAAATGAACCCTATGGGAAGCCAATATCCGAACCCTCAGATGGCACAAGCACCGGGCATGTCACATCCGTCCAGGACCCTCCCACAACCACCCGTATTACCGTTCAAAACCCCAGAAAAAATTAGTGAGAATTTAAGCCATATTCCTCCAGCTCAGCTCATAGAGTTGATTTCCAATTTGAAATCAGTCTTGAGTGGTCCCAATGCAAATAGAGCTCCAGAGGTGTTTCAATTGTCCCCATATCTTGCAAGTTCTGCTGCGCAAGCGTTGTTGTTGATGGGATTTATAAACACCGAAGTGATAAATGAGGCTGTCAAGGCCCCTCAGTTTGATACCACTCCCCAAATGGCCAGAAATGCAAACCAATATCAGCAGCAACAGGCTGGCCACGGTCCTGGACCCCAAGCACCCAACCCTCCCATAAACTCTCCTCCATCTAAATGGCCATTTTTACCAGTTCAAACCCAACATAAACTCGCAGCCATGCCACCAGAACAAGCAGACCTTATTGCACAGGTTCTTACAATACCACAGGAACAAATCCCGTCGTTAGAACCGGAAAAACAAATGATGATTAATAACTTAAGAGCCCAGTATCTATAATTGATAGTTTTCACCAATACACGACTCACATCTATGTCGCGACGCTCCCTCCTTTAGCTGATCAACTTGTAACATGGACCAGAATAACATATTCGGTGCATTAGTAGACCTCGACATCGATAGTGCTACTGGGTCATCAAACGAGTTACCCGCCTGGTTACGCGACATACTAGCTAGAGCATTGAATGCAGCAGGTCGAGGCCGAAGTAAGGTGGCATCCGATGAAGCTATTGCTTCTTTAGAAGAGATAATAATTGATGAGGCACCATCACCCGAATGTCCTATATGCTATGACAAGTACGATCGAAGACCGGCAGATGGTGTTCTGGAAACGTCTGAGGGACGCAAAGAACCACAAAAAGGGTCACGAACTGACCGTATCAAACACCAGTTGCAACACGAACAGTTTATCAACGAATTAAGGAAAGTCAGTAATGTAAACATCCAATCTGCGGAAGAAGCAAGTACTTTCAAAGATCCATCGCTATTCTTCCCCATTGACCCAGTCGCCGTGAATTACTACAGGTTCCCCCAGAGGAATCTCCATACGTTAGAGGAGCCTACAGAAGAAGAGATCTTGCCTGGGTACAACGATCTAATGAAGAAAGACACCAAAAAAATGACACACGAGGAGTTGTTAAGGACAGCAGGACATGTCCCCGTGAAGATACCTAGTTGCGGACACACTTTCGGTAAAACTTGCATTATTGAATGGTTGAAGAGTAATGTCAGTTGTCCACTATGTAGGAAGGAGGTGGAGGAATTGAAAGAGAGAGATCCAAAGCAGCTCAAGATAGAACGACTCCAAGACTCTATCATGTCCAACTATAGTCCTCCGGAACCCACGCTACACCATTTGCTTCAACACTCAACCGATGTCTTTAATCCATTCAGAAGACCTTTTACTCCGTCAGTCACCCCATTAACCGACTCGTACATCCCACAGGCATTGGCTACTCGATCGTTTGATCCCACACGTACCGGCCTCGATCCTGTGAGTGTCAGAGAGCCTAATTTGGTATTGGCAGGACAGTTTCCTATCCCCGATTTCTCTACAGTTAGCACGAGGACCTTCACTATCAGAGGAGGACGGCCCCCTATCAATCCCGTCAGGAGAGCGAGCTCGAACGATAATAACACCGGTTATGACTCCAATAATTATTCCAGCGATGGTACCTTTAGTCCGGATTCCGAATCTGTTGAGTCTAGTTCCAGCGAAAATAGCGATTCTTTAAATCGTGTAGCTAGCAACCCATATGTTAGTAGAGTTTCACTTTTGGAGAGGTCTGGAGGTCCTGAAAGAAATAGAAGGTCACCACGGGCCCATCCGTATACGAGACCGAACTAGAAGTTATTTATGACATAGGCATATGATAAATCAATAAACAATTACTGGAGTTTCTTCATTTTAGGAAATTTGGCGGTACATACAGGATTTCTGTTTTACGCAAAAAAACTTTAGGCTGCATTCCACAGATTCAAACTATGGAAACAAACTTCCTTATATAAAGTAACAAGTATTAAATAATATCCACTTTTGCTGATCGAATATAACACACATGGTGATAAATATTGGGATCAACATTTAATTGATTGAAAAAAGCTATCCTCCACCAAGAATAAACCGGGACAATGGTGCTATCAGAAGATGAGCCAAAACCCCTAGCGAAGTTTCCGTTAAGTGAATGTTGTGACATCCTTTTGAAAGAATCTAGACACTCTTTAACGTCACTGTTGAGAGATAGTTTGAGCAAGTATAGAGTTGCGACTATGTGCTTTGTTAGGCTGAGACTGACAGGAGGGTCGTCTGATGACACCGCATTCAAGGATATTTCACAAACTGAAACCAGTAACAGCAATAATGAAGAGAATAGAGGTAGGGAC
The DNA here is from genome assembly GCA_030580295.1 of Yamadazyma sp. yHKS699. Classification (NCBI taxonomy): domain Eukaryota; kingdom Fungi; phylum Ascomycota; class Pichiomycetes; order Serinales; family Debaryomycetaceae; genus Yamadazyma; species Yamadazyma sp. yHKS699. Next base: position 353,346 of record JAKTSQ010000001.1, on the reverse strand, counting down.
CCACGTGTTGTGGGCATGGAAAGTGATGCTGAAATAGAACAAGGTTATACAGGTGCAGGCAGTCAAACCGTTTTGGGGGGAGATACTGGTGACAGGAGCCACAGTGTGGACAACAGTGATGGCAGTGACGACAGCGATAATACCAGCAACAGCGTTTTTGACACAGTGTCTAATGACAGCAGTATCATAGAGGTGAAGCTGATCTTAAAGGATGGTGGTCCGGGGCAAGCAGATGAAAGTGTGGAGAAGCTTTACGCGTTGATTCAGAACTGTCTAAGGATGAGTGGTGAGTCTAATCCCGATGACGATATAGTCACATTTGTTGTGAATACTGTGTTGACCGATAATCAGTACAGCAATTTGAACATGACAAAACCCGTGAAAAATGAGACCATGACTTCTTTGACCAAATTCATCAAGAATCTCTATGTTGATAGACATGTGACCATTCACCTCGAGCAGTTCTTTGATAAAATCATGAGTACCCTTCGTTTTGAAGACGCTGCGTTTTCCACGCAGGATCCCGGGTTCTACAACAGCTACACAAACATCTGGAAGTACGACCGAGAAGAAGCGCTATACTATGATCAGGAATACTACCGAGATAGATTCATGAAAAGCTATTACCTGAGTCAAGAGCACGGGTCTCAAACCCAAGCAGATTTGGAGGAGGTGTTCTTTGCCAACCTAAAACGGTTCAATCATTACATGGTACGAGCAAATAGAATGGGTGGGTCGTCTTATACCTTTGAAGATACAAACGATTGGTCCAGTGAAGAGTATGAGGATATAGAACTGATTAACAGAAGGGACCTCAACCAGTTCATACCCCCCAATAGATCTGAAATTGTTATCAGATTCAACAGTGACATATCAATTAGGACCTTCGACCAAGAGGACCCCCCTGTGGTATTTCTTTAACCGACGACCGCTAACCCACGAACTGAGATAACCCTCGTCCCGCCGCTGTATACTTGTATACTAAATGATAGACTTGCGGCTGCAATATGTCAATCTCGTAAATTTCGCTATTACCCCAAAAAAAGTGTTAGCGGTCCCATCAGTCGTGCCCTAACCGGACATTTCAGTAGTTAGGAAACTGCGCAAAAATTGCCCGATTGCAGTGGGGAAAAACCAGTGTATCGTAAGCAGCATGTCGACTATGGAGTCCCTGTCGCCTAAAAGCGAAACGGCAGATGACAGGACACAGAAAAAGAAGAAGAGGAACTTGGGGCATTTCCCCTGTCCTGATTGTAACAAAATCTTTACGAGAACTGATCATTTGGCAAGACATCATCTTAATCATAAACCGAAGGAATTTTTTGAATGTGGGTTCACACTAGAGGTTATAGGAGGCGGTCAAAGGAGGTGTGGCAAGACGTTCGTAAGGAAAGACCTACGAGATAGACACGCGAAAAGGCACCTTTCTTTTGGCCACAGTACAAGGGTGAATTGGTCTAGTGTCTCATCAGTATCGTCTGATAAGGAGTCGCCAGACTCGAGACGGAAGTCGGCACCCACCCCCACCATTGGTGGATATACACCAGCTGCTGAATCTCCTTTACAGATCTCCAATTTGGTGCATGCAGTAGAATCCAATGATAGAACTGATTTTTCACAAAATTCTCCGACTGTTTCCATAAAGCCGGAAAAGACATACAATACAGGGGCCAATCACACTTCCGGGTTCAACACGACGTTCACGGGACCAGAGCGGAAGTATGAAGACACTAAACCACACAACGGAATGCAATCGCAAAACGAGCTCATATCATGGCTATTCAACGATTCGTCTCCTCCCAATGTTCTTTCTCCAATGAACGAGCCCATAAAGGGCTTCACACAAGCATCTCCCAGATTTCAAAATCAAGCAGTAAACCAGGACTATGACTTCCCAGAGTATGACTACAACCGTGACTACGATATGGTTGAGTCCAATGTGTTTCAAAGTGATTTGAACCCGTTAGAAGAAGCATTGATACGAAGCTATTCGCAAATAATGCCAGTCTACCCAAACACAGATCAAGCCAACCCGGTACTACGCAATGACAGCATACGACAGTCTTTCAATTTCAGCGTACCATCGACTATTTCCTTGACTTCTCCCACAGATACCAGCGAATCGAATTCTACCCCGTTACTGTTAAATGATGTTTTCAGTCCCTCAAATGTTTCGAATATGCAACGGAAAATCCAGGAATACGGTGCCAAGTTCAATACGCCTTCAAACAGCCATATCTATGTTGACAATAGCATCACGAATCAATTGTTTTTGTCGTTGCCTGCGTTGCAAAGGGACTATGTGGAAATGATCTTGAATGACAAAGTTTCAATTGAAGACAGGTTTTCTTATTACTTGTCGATATACTGGCTCGTATTCCATCCACAATTCAACGTGTTGCACAGGGCATCATTCAAGACTGTAGAAACGGAACCATTACTTTTGTTGGCAATGATTTTGATTGGTTGCAACTACTGTACCCTGCCTGATAGTCCGGAAAAATTAGGCCTGTTAAGGAAGAAATCTCCCGAATACAAACTTGCATTAGCCATTGCTACTCCCTTAAGGTTCCAGATATTTCAGCACGACGGGTTTAGGTCTCCTGTGAAGTTATGGGTGCTACAAAGTTTGAATTTGTTGGAGTGGAGTGAGAAGAACTTCTTGTCAAGAACAATGCATGAAAGGGCCCATATCCATCATGGTACAACCGTTCAGTTGATGAGGAGATCGCCAGCCTTGGGAGGAAACCCTGTGCAATCTAATAAAGGTGAAAGTGATGAAGAAGTTGATGCCAATCACGACAAAAATCATTCTGAAAAGAACGACAGTGAGTTATTCAAAAAGTGGGTTGAATCTGAATCAATGAAGCGTATTACGTTTATGACATTTTATGTTGATATTGCGGATTACGTAAAGTTCCGTCACAACCCTGTCATTGAGTTTCACCAATTACAGTTGTTGAAGTTACCTTGTGACGACGAGCTTTGGGATGCCTTTGACGTGGACGGCTCCTTTTTGAAATTGATGAAAAAGCAAAAGAAGCTCAACAGCCAGTCGAACCCAAACGAAACGTTTTTGAACATTCTCAAGAAGCTCATGAAAACTCAAAAGGTAGATTTGAAGACGTCCTCCTTCGTGAAAAAGATTCTATTTGGTGGATTGTTGTCAATAATGTACCAGTTGCAGCAAATAGAGATACAGAATTCTGTGTCTTTAGTGTCAATGCCTACTGATGTCAGTGGTAACAGCTCATTCCAGGCATGGAAGGGATCCATAAGTAGCTCCTTGGATAATTTCAGCATTTCCCTCAACCAAAGTTGCAAGCACATTGACTGTAACACAGAAACATCCAAAATAACCAAGAAGGGAATATCCACATGCAAATTTCCGCTTTACCATCTTGCTCATATCGTTGGGTTGTGTGATTTGAACACTTATGATATTTCTATCTACTGCGGGTCACCAGCGAATCAAAACGTCAATATCAGTTTGAAGGATATCCTTGTGGTTGAACGGAAGTTTCAGAAAATGTGGTTAAAGGACCAAGAAAAGTTGTTAAAGAGTGAGTACGTGAACTTCAAGAGTATTGTTCATTGCTATTTGTTCTTGTGGGAGACCTTGTTGGACCAAGAAGGAAACAATACACCCTCACAGCTGTGGGAACCAGATAAGGATTACTACGATGGCATGTTTGCCATGAGTTTGGTTATGCAAGTGTTGTGGAGTTATTGTTATCTTACATCTGGGATTGAGTCTAGCAGGTATCTCGAGATTGAGAACGATGTGCAAGAGTTAAACTATGAGAAGTTGGTAGATTTAAGTGCAGAAACAGCATACGATTATTTGTTCCGTATTCGTCAAGAATTTTTGACTAATTTGAGGAAAGATAATCTCCACCACAGCCATTCCATCAAAAGGTTATATGAGCTTGACCGTTTGGAAAACACACCCCATGATATCCTTATAAAGTATTGCCATATCTTATCCAGCATAAGCAATAAGCAGAATATAAGTGGATTATGCTTCTTGGTTGGCAGTAAATTATACAATAGTCAATGGGAACTTACGAGGGAGAATGGTAGATTAATAATTAACTGTGGGTTTAGATCTATCGGGAAGAAAGAGGTGTTTTGTAAGGATGTGTTTGATGTGGAATTATTGGACTGAGACAATCCAAAGCGCCCACTGGACGATTAACGACAATGAAAGAGAAGTAACAAAATCTTGTAATTTATGTATACTAGAAACTAATGATCATAAGAAACCTAACATTATCCAACTGAATTCATCAAACCAACAACACAGCGTTTACACACCCATCTCTATCCGGTTCATTGGTTATTTGGGCAAATTTACCCCAAACCACTTTACCACCAGCTGTCACTAATCCCAATTCAGAAACGTTAACTTCGATAATGGTACCTTTCGTCAAAACTCCCAATTGAGTGTACATTGGAGATTGAGGGTTCTTCTTAACACTTAAAATTGGCAAAAACACTGTGACACCTAATTCAGGGTGGGTAACATTAGCCTTTTTCTGTCTCAAGGCTGAAGGTCTGATAATTCTTTCCATCTTGACAGGTTTTCTGGTGAATCCTTCACCCACAAATGTGTGCTTGGTTATCATTCTCTTCCAGGCTTTGTTATTCTTCTTACCAGTCTTGATGACTTTGAACGTTTCTTCTTCTGATATACCTCTAACTTTGGGTAATGGCACACTAAATTTATCAGCTTTTTCCAATCTTTTTTGTTTGATAGATGATGAGATAGCTTTGGCAGTGTTATCATTGTGACGATCCAACAAATAGGTGGGCAATGCCTCACCAGATTCAGCAGCAGGAGTAGATGGTCCATTCACCTTGGATTCTTGGTGAGCCTTGATCTTCTTCTTCATAGCCACCTTTTCACTATAACGTTTCTTAGCAAATTGTTTACCCTTCCATCCCTTCAATGTTTGGGCATCCTTAGCGATTCTGTGTCCTTCTCTTGCAGCCTTCTTTCTCTTTCTCTCTTCATAATCTAATCTCCTCCCATGCTTCTTTATATGCTGTTCGATATATTCGTTCTGAGGCATACTGCAGTTGTATATAATTTTTTTTCTGAGATGAGATATATTTGTACTCATCTGTGAAAAAAACTATTTGGAAATCGTATAATGGATGAAATATTAAAGGATATAATTCCTTCTTTGAAAGGCGGAAATGACAGTATAGCAAAGCTTCTCGAGTCTCAACTCGATCAGGAACACCCGGATCTCATACAGAAGCTTTTAGAGGATTCAAATAACAAATTGGAGGATGTGTCGCTTCTCAACTTGAAGAACGATGCGATGCTTTCTTATATAAACAACATAGTCATCATCATACTAAGTCAGATCGAAAGGACACAAAAACACGATGTCGATGAAGGTAGAGAGAAAGCGGTCGAAAGCAGCATTGTGCAAAGAGTGACGATGGAAAGAGGAATCAAGCCTCTTGAAAAGAAATTGAACTACCAATTGGACAAGATGATTAGAAGTTATAATAAGATGAGAGACGACTTTGATAACACAGACACGCCACAGACTAGCAAACATAATGTTGGGGATGATTCTAGTGACGAGGAAAGTGAAGATGAGTTGTCTTATAGACCAGATGCTTCGTCGTTGATGAAGGCTCCTAAGAGAACCCTCAAACTGGATAACACTGAACCAGAAGCATATAAACCACCTAAGATTTCAGCAATGGCACCACCTAAGATCACAGAAGAAAAGACTAGGACGAATAAGAAATTACAGAGTATGGAAGAGTACCTCAAAGAGGCCAGTGATTTACCACAAGAAGAAAAGTCTATTGGTGTTAACATTGTTAATCACGGTAGAGGTGGTATAAAGACCGACATTGAGAGGCAGAAAGAAAAAGAAGTGCAGACCTATGAAGAAGATAATTTCATCAGAGTGCCTACTACCATGACTAAAAAAGATCTGAGACAAAAACGTAAGGATTTGGTGAATACATTTGGAGGTGAAGATTGGTCCATGTTTAACAACTCAAGAGATTTAAATGAAAGCACATCTAGAAAGAGAAAGAGTAAGAGTGTTTGGGATAAGGTAAAGAGAAGACAATAATTCAAGAGGGCATACATTTTTTTGTATTTTTCTATGTAAACTTCTTTTTTATAATAGCACATAACATTACAACTATCTATGTATCTCAACCAATGATAATGATAAATAAAAAGCAACAAACAAGCGATAATGGAAGAAATATATGATAACATCAAGTTTTATGACGTTAATGGTCAGGTTAATCATTTACCTGAAATAATTGACGGTTTGATTTGAATCGTGAATGAAATCGTTAACTGGGACATTAGAAAAAATTTGGGGAGTCTTCAAATGATTTGGATTCATGTTCATGTTCATATTCATATTCGGGTTCATGTTGTTCGAGTTCATAGGGCCTATGTTCAGAAAGCCGTTGGTAGCATAGTTAACCCCTTGGTTCATGTTCGGTTTGGCATTCCCTTGGTATCCCAAAAAGTACAGGGTTTGACCCAGCAACTGGGCAACTGAAGGAGTTTGTGGCGTATTGGCCAAAGGGGTATTCATGCCATTTGAATTTGCAATCATTCCCTGTTGTACCACAAACGAACCGGTTGGCCCCTGAGTTGGAGTTTGAGTTGGCGTGATCGAAGGAGTCATGCCAGCAATATTATTTTGATAATTGTAGTTCAAATTCATGTTACCGAAATTGCTTGATAATTGATTGTCCAAAATATAGTCGGAGGCAGGGGCACTGAACTGGAAAGAATTTGATCTTGAATGGATCCCGGGGTATGAATTTGATCTAGTGGAACTGAAAGAATTTGAGCTTGAATGTCCATTGATGGTAGCATTTGAATTCAAATTATTTGAAAATTGATTTGGGACATTATTAACATTGGAAGGAGCGTTACTTTCAATGTTAGAAGGAGAAGAACTATAAGTAGATCTTGATGCAAATTGTTGATGTTGAGATTGTTGATTACTGCAAACCAACGAAATCTTCAGTTGAATTCTTTTACCAAAAGAACTAATGATTTTGCAATTATGAAAATAATTGTTGATGACTTCAAACTTAATCATCTCATTGTTAGCAGGTATTGGATTAACCAACAAGTAAAGGTTCTTTGGATTGACGCTTCTGTAATCAACGTTTGTGTTGATCAAATTGTCGATCAAAGTCTGAATGACATAATTTCCAAAAGGATCGTTGATCAATTTGTTCAAACTGGTAGGGTTCTTTAAGATTTGGTAAATCAACTCGAATTTCAAGTTGATGAAGCTGATTTTGACTTCGCCATGAGAATATTCGTTGTTGTAACAGTTTTTGAGGAACTTTTCAATGACGTTACTACTAAACTTCAAGTTACAATAGTTAATCAAATCAAACTTGGTCAAACTAGTGAAAAACTTGTAGTGTATTTGATGATTGTTGATAGAAATCAAGTATTGTAAAACATAATTGCCAAACTGATTATTGATGAGCTTATTGAAATTGTAATCATTCAAGATTTCGTTGACAAACTGGTCCAATTGTTGACTCAGAACATGGTTAAGGCACTTTTGTAAGACACAACAGCCATGCTTATGAGTAGCAACGGTAATCAAGTCGTTCAAGATCGAGTCGTAAATGAACTGACATTGCAAGGGCTTAAATTTGTTTAAAATCTTCTGAATAACGTGATTACCATTCAAGTCCTTGATCAACTCAATGATGAAGGGTTTCAAGCCCTGCGTCAACAAATTCAATTGGTAAGTGGAGTTTAAATTCAAGCTTTCGATGATTTTTTGTAATGCTCTAGTACCATGCTGATTAATTGAAATCTGAAACAAATTGGACTGTAAAATCTCCAAGATCAAGTTCAAATTTTCATTGGAACAGTATTTAATCAATTTTTGGATCAAATAGTTTCCAAAGGGGTCAATGATCAATTCGTACAAGTTGAGATAAATTTCATTGAAAATGATCTCAAAATTACTGAATCTGATTGAGTAGTTGGAGATCAAATTTTCATCGATCTTCTTTTGCAAGAACCGGCACCCATACTGATCTTTAGATAATTTCAAGATTTCAGACTTCAATTGGGACAATGGGATCTTGTTTATGGAAGACAAGTAATCCTTGTCGATATCACCGCCCAAATTTAGGACTGGAGCGCCACCAGTGCTACCGTTGTGGCTACTGGCACTGGAAGTAGCGGCAGAATTTGTGGAGTTGGAAGGGGGCGTAAGGGGTTCAATGATTGAATTGACAGATGTCATCGAATTAATGGACAATTTAGGCTGGTGATTCATATTTCCATTAGGGTTCAACTTATTTGGAGTGTTGAAGTTGGCATTCAATTGATTTGCACCTTCGAAATTGTACGAAATATTCGAGTTATTTGAAACACTAGACATGGACCGGTGGTGATAATTGAATTTGGAATCAGAATCAGCCATCTTTGGAGTGATCGGATGTTGACTTTGTGGAAGATTGGAGAATGAATGGTTATAGTTATAAGTTATTTCATTATTCAACCCTTCTGATTGTACCTGATTAATCATAGTCTATAGAACACCAGTTTAAGCAGTAATTGAAGGGAGAAATATATAAAATACCAAAACCAAAACCAGAACTGAAAGCAAAAGAGAAAAATTTCTGATCAAAGGACATTTTAGTTTATAAATACTTAAATCAAATTAAGAAAGGTGTGATAGTTACACGAGTTTTATTTTTTTTAGGATTTTTCTGTTTTAATAGATTGAAAATTTTTTTCTAGTACAGACAAATTCTAGATTTCCTCGATATAGAGATATTAAAGAATAGGAAAAGGGGACGGGATAGACACACCTTTTATTATACATTTGAGAAAAGCACACAAATTCATGATCGATTTCTTTTTAGGGTATCCGTAACTATACTGGATCATATACCAAAAATCAATTACTGTTGTATATTTGCAGCAACGGTAACTGCGCCAGTGGTGTACTAGAAACCAAACAGAGATCCCCCCTTACCTATAAACGAATCGCCATAACACAATCTGCTAATTTGCATGGCTTAGTGATGGTTAAAAGTTCAGGCTGAGTTTGCAGGAATTTTTGGGTAATTGCCTAAATTGTAAAACACTCTGTACCGTGATTTCCAATTGTTTTTGTCACTAAATGTAAATGCATGCTACATAATCCGTTGCTAATTGTGCTTGGCTATGCATTTAAACCCCTTACAACGTTAAAGCATTTTTAGGATTCAAGCATTCTTGTACTGTAGACGGTAGCTCTATATCTTATTGTTCTAATGGGTTATTGTTGTTGCAATCACAAAATCATTAGCCTGTCAGATCACAAAATTTACCACTCGATTTTCATTCCACCCTTTCCTGGAAATCCTGGATACAAGAAGTCTCTCTTGTTAATACAAAAAAGTTTGTTGCACTTGATTCTTTCTTTTTGGTGTAAATTTCCCGGTTCCCTTAATGCCGTAACCATCCCTGTGAATAATTTCAATTGCTGCAGGTTCTCGTGTCTTGAAACCTCAAAATGAAACTGTCGTACCGTCCCCGCCGGTACTATTTTAAGTTTTTCAATGAGATCACGGTCTGGGGCTAAAAAGGTGTCGTTTGGAAGGGGCTCACTCACTCATTGCCTACACCGGTTTTTCTGTCGTCATCTGATCGCCCTTTGCCGCCAATTTTCGTGTCGATTCTCATTCAAGATCTAACCATTACACGATAGCCTCTATTCATGCACCAAATGGCACTTTCAAGCATGATAGCCTTTGGTGCTGATGCAATTAAGTTTTAAATGCCTCCTTTTTATTCTTCACTTGTTTGATGCAATGTCATGCCCATTTAAATGGTCAACCACATACCGGTTGGATTTGACAAACCTATTTAGAATTTCATAGTGAAATTTGTTCTGGTGGTTTAAGCATTGGAAAAAACACTTCTCCACCAATTGCCGGTTATTTCGATCGAATGTCTGCTGCTTAATCAAATCCTCCTGACTGGTATTGTTCTTAATCCACATATATGGCGGGGTCTCCTCCTCGCCTCTATCTATATGCTTAAAATCTAGCGCTATCCAATTGGCTTGTGTTATGGGGTTCTGACTAAGATTGATTTTGAAGTCCGGCACATTCGTGTACTTGTTGGTATAATACTGGCTCAACCATTTCTTTCTCTGAAGAGGCGTTAGCTTGTTCAACGCATCAAACTCGTCGGTGCTAAATAGATTCTGTGATTCCATGTCGTCCAGGCGCATCACCAACGGCACCACTCCCGAGTCGTATGATTTTGGCTGTGGCTTATGTGTTTGTGATAACTCCGAATCACTGGAGTACTGGGTGGATGGGATCTCTCGAACAGGACTGGAACTAATATACTTAGCGGAGGCATCAGGTGCCAACAGGGTAACTAAAGGGTTGATCTTCGTGGCCCCTCGACCAAGTGGAAGCGGAAACTCTGCTTTGTTTGCAGGATGGGAGTTCTCCTTGTTGCCGCTCAACTTTTGGACTCGTTTTGTTAACTCTTGTATCTTCACCTCGTACTTATGGACGTGTTTCTTGTACTGCAATTTATAAGATCGCTTGGTTTCATTCAATACGTTTTCGAAATCATTTTGTTTTTGGTGCAATTGAAACCGCAAGTTCGATACCTCGATCTTCAAGTCCTTATTCTCCTGCTTCAACGCTTCGAACTCGTCGGCGATCTTATCCAAATCTTGTCTAACTCCCATGTATCTTTGCAACAATTAAATTAGTGCGCTTAAAATAAACAAGTAGGAAAAAAAGATCGAAAAATTTCCACTTCATCACATCGTTGCAATAACACGGGACAATATGTTTGGATCTAGTAATTCCGGCGGATTGTTTGGGGCCAATTCCAACACCGGCAATGCGCCTGCCACTGGAGGGTTGTTTGGCGCTAAAAGGGCCTCGACTGGTGGGTTTGGCACCACTCCTTCATCTGGTGGATTATTTGGCAATAACAACAATAGTACCAACACCAGTACCCTGGGAGGTTTATTTGGAAGTAATACTACCACAAACCAACCCCAAACAGGTGGAATGTTTGGCAATAACACCGCCAGTACTGCGAATCCATCTTTCGGAGCTACCAATAACACATCGGGTGGATTGTTTGGCAACAACACAAATACAACTACTGGATCTGGTAGTTTATTTGGGGCAAAACCTGCGTCTACGTTTGGTAGAAACTCAGGTACAACAGGGGGCGGTCTTTTTGGCAACAATAATAATAACACTACCAGTAACACCAGCGGGTTCGGCACCAACACCAATACCAATAACAACAATGCTTCAGGAGGCCTTTTTGGAAGCAGTAGCAATGCTGCACCAGCAGCTGGCGGCTTGTTCGGCGGCAACAACAACAATACCACTAACAACAACACTACTGGTGGATTGTTTGGAAATAAACCAGCATCGGGTGGACTATTTGGAAACACTGCCAATACAACAAACACCACCGGTGGCTTGTTTGGAAATAATAATAACGCCAACACATCAAATACAGGAGGTGGTCTATTCGGTAACAATAATGCGTCCAATAACTCGAATAGTGGTGGTCTTTTTGGAAGCAAGCCAGCAACCTCCGGAGGTTTATTTGGTAACAACTCCACCACCAACAGCACCAACAACAACACATCTGGTGGGCTCTTTGGCGGCGCAAACACCAGCACGGGACTTTTTGGAAGTAAACCTGCTAATGGGTTATTTGGTGGAAGTTCCAACACAGGAGGTGGATTGTTCAATAATAACCAAGGCAATCAAGTTCAAAACGGTAACCCGAACTCCGTGTTCAATCCAAATAGTCAAATACAGTTGAACGCAATGACCAGAGTGGGAGATTTGCCCGAGCCAATCAAACGAGAGCTTCAAGAGTTCGATAAGTACATCAATCAACAGCACTTGATAGCGACAACTTTACAAAACAGCTTAAAGTCGCATGAAGAGCTTATTAAGAGCTTACCAAAGGATATCAATTATCTATACTTAAAGTCCAACTCCACCAAACAAGCTTTGAAATTTGATTCCAACCATCTCACGAACCTCAAAGAGCTTAATAACGAACTTACTGATGATATTAATAAGATGCTACAATTGATCCTACAATTATCAGTACCTGGAACCAAATTGTCTTCATCCTTCCAATTGAACGAATTCTTCGTTAAGAAGATAAAGGAGTATCAATCCATAATAAATAATTACGAAGACCTTATCAAAGAATTGAACTTGATATTACAGAATCTTGAGGTCAGTTCGAACACAGGATTTGGAAATTTTTTGAACGTTTTTGAGACCATAAAGATCCAGTTCAAGTTGTTTATGGAGTTATGTGACAACTTGGCCCTGATCCATAACCAATTGAACAAATACAATGTATAGTAGTTTTAATACAACATAGAGCCATCGCGACATTTTTATTCAGCTGTTATGGGAAAGCTTGATTATTTACTGAAGTATACTAGTAAGCCCAAAAAGCACAAGAAGCAAACAAGCAACATCGTTGCTACCGATGACTCTATCCAAACAGACAAATTCGTCAATCCTAACGTGACTGTAGAGGAGTTTAAACAGTCACTAGGATTCAAAAGAATCGATAATCAAAGTTTGAAGAAGACTGAGCTAGTTACGAAAGCAGAAGAAGAAAAAGAAAAACAACAGCAGGCGACGGTTTACAGAGATTTGACGGGGAAGGTGATAGACCTATCCACTATACAAAAGAAAAAGACGTCACAGGTCGTGCTAAACAAGCCCAAAGAAGACACCACTACAAAATCCTTCACCATTAGCAAGAACGACAAGGAATACAATGAAGTATTGAAACACCGAACAAACCACGAAGATCCGTTCAAGTCCCGCCATCTAGGAGAAAAGCTCACGTACAACAAAGGCATAAATCCTCCCAACAGATTTGGCATCAAGGCCGGCATAATGTGGGACGGTATAGACAGATCCAATGGGTTCGAGAAGTTAGTATTGAAGAAGAGAGCAGAGTCAAAGGCCAGCTCAAAGGCTGAGGTTAACGAGTATGAAATGGACTACCAACTATAGAATAAAGTTAAAATTAATTTATGTGAAGAACCGGTCTGGGATTGGTCTCTTTTCTGGCAAGGTGATATACCCATTCTGTTCCTTTAATCTGCCCTGAACCACCATTAGGAGTTTGTGTAACAAGTCCAAAGTGGGAGTTTCAACCTGCAATTCTTTTGCAGTATCTAAAAGGTTCCCTAAAATTGCTTGCAACTCAATAGGGTTCCCTTTCTTCACATCTACTCGCATGGACGGTTCGAAATAGTCGCCGTCATCACCGTGGCACACCAAGTTCACCACATCCTCAGGCAAGTCAACACCGTCTGCCTTGGCCACTTTGACCACTTCCCTCATCGCTGGCATGGCCACTGCATCCAAACCACCAAACGCTTCAAGTCTTCCGGTATCCACACCAGTGAGGGCACATGTGGTGTTCAAAGTGGCATTGTACACCAATTTCCTGTAACGGTACCATTTGGCACTCTCAAAATACACACAGCTGTTTTTGTCGTTCGAGTAGATATCAATAAAGTCCTTAGCACCTTTGACTTGAACATCACGTGGAAGATTAGCATTCTCGAACGCTCCAATAACCAACCTATCGTGTTGAATTTGGTGAATCTCTCCCTTGGAATTATGAGACCCAATATGAGACACTCCAGAGACGACTATGTTGTTAGGGTACTTGGCGATAACCGGCCGCTCGATCCCAAACCCGTTTTGGATCAATACGATCACGGTCTTGTCAGTCACAACTGGTTGGATCAAATCTTCTAGTTTCACCAATTCCTGGATGTTCTTGGTAGCTACTGCAACATAATCGTATTCCACACCCGCTTCCCCAGCCTCAGTAACTGTTGCATAAACATGTGAAGGTTTCCATGACTCGATCTTTCCGTAGTCAATAGACTCGATCTTATACCCGTCTTTTTGCACCTTTTCAAAATCTCTTCTGACAACTATGGAAACGTTGGCAGTTTTGTTGTAATCAACAGTGAAAGCGGCCATACATCCCACACCACCTGGGCCAATCAACAAGAAATTGGGCTTATCAACAGTCATAATTGGAAGTAGTTAATTTTTGATCAACAGAAATGCTCTCATATATATTTCTCAGATAAGAATTCGGAAGTCTGTAAATTTAATCCAGGCCAGGGTTCACTTTTTTATTTTTGGTGAAAAGACACGTATGCTGGGCTGCATTCAAACCATGCCAATGGATATACCGGCCTTTGTTTGACACATGAGTGTCTCCTTGTCCCTCTTTTGTGTGTTGACCTGATGGCGGATCACACTCAATATTTTTTGCAGCATTTAAATCGTAATTTTCACAAAGCATGTCTCGCATAATACAATCAGAGATCCGAACTGATAAGAAAGAGCGATAAGCCCATGTGATAAGAAGAACCGGGGACACATCTATATAAGACCATGTCCAGTCTCTACTAACTGACCAGGAATATGAGTTCAGACGAGAGTACTAACAGCGTAGAGAAAACCCACTATATCACCACGGTGGTGTCAATTGGCGATCGAGAGATCAAGGGCACGGCTCTTGACAAGGCCATGAACTTTGTGGACGCCGCCAAAGACATTGAGATTGATCCAGAGATTGAAAGAAGAATGGTACGGAAAATTGACTGGGCTTTACTTCCAATGATTGGATTATTTATGAGGTATGTATGGAGACTAATTGAACCTCGTGTAGTACTAACGAATAAGTTTGCTGTTGGCCGATAAGACCACCAACGGTTATGCCGCAATTATGGGATTGAGGGAAGATATTCCTGCATTTCAAGGAAACTTGTATAGTTGGGTGGGCTCTTCTTTCTACTTTGGGGTGCTTGGGTTCCAATTTATTGCTAATAGGTTGTTGACGAAATTCCCGATTTCTAAGGCTTTGGGATGCTTCATGATCGCATGGAGTATTGTATTGGCATGCCATGCTGCATGTACTACTGCTGCTGCGTTTTTGGCTTGTAGAGTGTTGTTGGGTATTTTGGAAAGTGCCATGACACCGGCTTATATGATTATCACTACCATGTGGTACAAAAGAGTTGCTGAGCCGAGTATCAGGTTCAAGGGTAACCAGCAGTTTATTAGGACCACTATTTGGTTTGGTGCACAAGGATTGGGTAATATATTGGCCTGTACTACTGCTTATGGACTTTATGTTCATCGTGAAAGCTACTCCATTCCTGCATGGAAGTTACTTTATGTGATCTTTGCAGTAATAACGTTTGTTGCAGCCATTGTGTCTATGATACATATTCCTGATATCCCGGTCGAGGCGTGGTTTTTAAATGAAACTGAAAAGAAGTATGTGGTGGAAAGAAGTAGGCAAAATCAACAAGGATTTGGAAGCCCTAAATTTAAGAAGTACCAATTCCTTGAAGCCATCAAAGACGTCAGAACGTACATTTTGCTTGTTTACGTTTGTACTTACTCCTTACCAAATGGTGGGTTTCAGAACTTTGCTTCTACCTTATACCAAGATGATTTTGGGTTTGATACCTCAACTGCTCTTTTAATGAGTGTCCCGGCCGGCGCTCTTGATATATTGAGTCCAGTGCTTGCCATCGCGTTATCATACTTCATTTCAAGTAGTTTGCTTGTTTCATCCCTTGTTAATATGCTCGGCTTTGTGGGAATGATCTTATTGGCGTTTGCTGATAACGTGGGTGCAAAATTATTTGGTATTTACACGTTCTACATTGCAACCGTTTCCATCAGCTGTTTCTATGCTTACATTTCCAGTAACATAACCGGTTCAACAAAAAGAATCACCGTCCATGCTGTGGCTATTATAGGATACTGCGTGGGAAATATAACTTCTCCTCAAACCTTCCGAGTCAAGGACGCTCCGAACTATCTTCCCGCAAAGATTACTATGATTGTTTCCTTTGCAGTTGGTACTTTATGTTTCTTGAGTTTATATGTTTTGGACACCAGGGAGAACAAGAGACGTGATGCAAAGAGAGATGAATCGGGTGAAGATTTGCTTCCCGAAAATTTTGAATTTGCTGATTTGACGGACAAAGAGAATCCAGTGTTTAGATACTCGTTGTAATATTCAATTTTATACTATGTGTTAGTGTCGGAAATATACACAATTTTGGGGTATAATCTCACAACTTGCTACCGTTTTCACTCAACTTAATAGCCCTATTGGCCAATCCCAAACCTTGCACATACCCTGTCCCTTCGACGCCATAATTGTGAATCACTTCCACTCCTTCAATAAGTTCTCGCTCCACTCTGGCACCCCCAGTCCGGCCAGGCCTGAACGCAGAAACAACCCGTAGAATATCCAAGTCCTTAGTGGTTTCTCCCGGCCTCAACAAGGGGAAATGCTTGGCTGTTCTCTCCAATATGTCATCTGTCTCATATCCAAGCACGTCTTTGTTCCAATTGTGCTTTTGGTAGAAACCTCCAAGGATGAGCTCGTGTTTGTTCGATGGACGTTTAATCATGTATGTAGAGGTGTCACCCCAGAAGAGCAGGGTGCCTTTGATATGTGGAGCTCTCACGACCACCACTTGTGCTCTCGTAGGATGGCAGTTTGAGTCAGCGACACCTCCAAGCTTCAAAGACCCTAAACCACTACAGTTGTATAATGTTATTGTATCAGACTGGATCGCTTCAGTAATATGGCCAAGTTCTTTAGCTTCAACCTGGACACCTTTTCCTGTAACAAATTCAAACAAGACTTGAAGCAACACAGGGCTGTCTATCACCCAAGACTTGTAAAGAAGACCATAATTTGCTCCTTCAGGCAACTCTGTAGCATCAATTTCTTCCCATTGTCGGTTGTATGATTTGAAAAATTCCAAGTTGTCTTCACTTGGTTTGTCCTTCCAGTATTCATGGATGGGTGTAGTGGCAATACCGGACCTGTCTCCTCCCAAGGTATCTCTTAGCGACTGCAAGTGTTCATAGGTGAATTTATAGGCAGCTTTAATCAACTCGTCTCTCTCTTTAGGGACATTGATAGTGGCTCCTGCAAATGGTGAAGCGTAGTCGTGGGAAAAATCACCAGGGATGTGCTTAGCTACAATTGTGATTTCCTGCGCTGGTTTCCCTTGATGCAAAAGCAAGTAGCAGGTGTAAAGGCCTGTGATACCACAACCAAGAATAACAGTCTTGGTCATAGTTGCTGATAAGAATTGATAAGATCTGCGGAGAGCGGAATTTATATAGTTTTGAGTATCGGAATTTTGCAATCATGATTCCATAAAGGATCTAGCTAATCCTACATCGTATACAAAATTACCCAATGTTATAATGTCCCATACCGGGAGCTTGGTTGCCTTGTATACAGCGTTCCTAAAGGGGCCCATATTGGCACACTCCAAGAGAATCCCACCGATGTCGTCATATTTACTTATTAATTCTTTAGCAGCCTCCACGATATCTTTCTCGTGCTCTTTAAAGTTGTAAGGTTCACAGTTTCTGATCAACCGGTAGAATGAACACCCTTTTTTCACCCCCACGATCGGCACGTCAAAGTCAACACCCGCTCCAAGTAGATGGGTTTTGCCCAACACTTCATCATTGAATGTGACGACGCCAATTCTTTTTCCCGTAGCAATAAGATTAGTTGCCATTGGGATTTGAAGTAGGGCTGATGTACCAATAGGGAATCCGGGGAACTTGTCTCTTAGTATGGGGTGGATAGCCGCAAGAAACCCACAAGACGTGATAACGGCCACGGCCCCCTCATCAACAAACTCTTGGACCAAATCAACCCATCCTTGTATGAATTCAGGAGAATAGTCGTTGGAAGAGTCAACCACTTCCTCTACGGTTGAGTCTTTTAATTGTTTGATCTTTATGGGGAAATTGAACGAGGCCTGGTTGGCGGAATCACCAGGAGCACGTTCGAACGGGGCCTCAATACGAAGAACTCCTAGGAATGGTGTTGGGGTCATGGTGGTTTGCTTTGTTTTATATGAAACTAGTTGTATATGCTTGATCTACTAATTTTTATGTAGTGCTCGAGTTCGGACCGGTGCTGCAAACTTCCAGTTTTGTTTCTCACCGATAAGATAACAAGCTCAAGTAGAGTCACCAAAGAATATGTCATCAATGCTGAAACTAGTAACAAACCTGTCAAGCTTCTCATCCAAGTTTATCTCTTCCGATAATATGAAAGGAGAGCCCCGATGTAAGTTTTGCATATACATCAATTCGGTATCGATGTTTTCATAAGAATCATTCATGAATTTAAAGCTACCTAGCACCACTTCAATCTGCTTGCTTAATTTGGAAAGTGATCCCTTACTTCTTCTTAGGTGTTCAGTATTGTAAGTCCTAAATCCTCTCATTGCCAGCTCCACTTGTCCAATTGTGATACTACTGCCTACTGAGCATTTAATGACAGAACAGTAATTGTTCGACATCCAGACGTAGGTACTACACAAACACAAGACACATTCGTATGC
This sequence comes from Yamadazyma sp. yHKS699, assembly GCA_030580295.1. Lineage (NCBI taxonomy): Eukaryota > Fungi > Ascomycota > Pichiomycetes > Serinales > Debaryomycetaceae > Yamadazyma > Yamadazyma sp. yHKS699. Next base: position 334,843 of record JAKTSQ010000001.1, on the reverse strand, counting down.
ATACATGATGTTTGGGCTCCAGAAAGCATTGGCCATCTTCACTTGATCAGCATCAATTAAAAACTGGAGGCAGCCAATTGCCAGCCGTATACACTCAACTACCATTTGGAGGTCGAATTCATGCATATCATCCAAGGTTTTCTTTTTAGTTAGGTTCATAATGAATGGGCACAATGATGAAATATAGTAATACCGGTGCTCAAGGTTCAACCTGTTTTGAAATGCCCCAATCTCCGGATTATCCATGAGCAAGAAATCACGAGCTTTCCTTAGCCATTGGTCGAACTGCAAGTTAATGGCAACGGTTTTCGATCTTTCCTTTACTCCCACCTCAAACAGCCCAGAAAACTTGGGACTATTTTGGTTGATCAAGTACACTACTTGCAGAAGTTTGATCGAGTTAACAAAAAACAAGTCTATGTTGTTTTGCACCAAAGGTAATTCCACCGTTACTTCCGCAAGGGATATAGAAGACACTCTTCCTAGCAAGTTACTTTGCTTAACCTCCTGTTCGAAAATGGCCCACCAGATTCTCTTCATCTCTTCCTGGAACTCGAAATCAGGATTGCATTCAATCATGGATTGACGATTCAACCCAATAGCAACTGCTTGCCTTGAAGCCAAAGTTACCAACAAGTACCCCCCTTCCCTTCGCTTGTTCTTGCCAAAGAAAACGGATAAGAAGAATAGACACAATATGCCATCGATCGTAGGAGTAAGCATGAACTCAGCCAACGACAATCTCACGACATTGACTAGTTGGGTTACTAACAGGACACCTTCATTGTCAATCGAAAGCTCTTGATAGTAGTACCCCATGATCTTTGTTAAATAAATCAAGCACACTTCACCTGAGGTCAATTTGAATTTTCTTTCATCCCACATTCTACTGTAGAGTTGCATGAATCTCTTCTGACTAAAACATGGGTAATATGGGAAGATTCTATCGAAGAACACTTCAATATGCAAGTCAGTAGACCTTCTATCCAACTCAACGAGGGGAAAGTGACTCAAATCCATCTGTTTGAGCAAAGTGCCATTCAAAGGATTCAGGCCCGAACTGACAATGATATCTTCATTGTAAACTTTATCATACTTCTCTTTGAAGGAAGGGCAGACAATAGCATTACTCTTACTCATCAAATCACTGGTGAATGCCAAAAAAGTGGCAGCACCTCGCGGCCCAATGTAGTGTGATACACCGGCCTTATCAAGAATAAATTTATCATGTTCAATGTTCTTTTCTGTGCCAGTCCAAGGCCTCTTAAGATTAGAATTTATTGTATAGCCCAATTCGAGCATTTCTTCGACCGACAGCTCTCCAGAATTGGATCTCGGAGGCATATCAATTTGCAATTTGAGACCCAAATCGATCAATAAATCAATGTTATTGACATCAATATCTGGAAAGAGCCCAGCAGCTAGAGAAATCAAACACCTATAGTGTAAGCCAATGTTCTCTACTGGACCCATCTGCCTCTTCTTTCTCTCTATTGTGGTATTGCAATCCAACCCCTTTTTCTTACACGCATGGCATGGAATCCTAGTATCTTCACGTCTGCCAGAACCTTCAGTTGTTCTCTTGCATGCAATTTTCTTGCTTTTGCATCTATCGCAGCTAAATAGAGCTTTTTTTCTTAAATGGCTTGGGACGACTCTTCTCATATGGAATGGGGAATTTGTACTCGAGTTTCCTTTGAGTTATAAACGGAGGAAAATTAATCGGGGAACCATAGATGTACCATTACGGGTACCAAATTGGCGGCTTTTCCTACAGTTATCGGACGGTAAGGACACGACCGTCGAAAACCGTTCCTATTTCGGAAACCTGCGGATGGAAGTGCACCAACGGGCAACAAACGAGCTATGGTTTGATGTTAAATGAATATGGTACACTGATGTGCTTCTAGATCGGCCGGGCACTTTCGGCCACAAGCTTCCGGTTCCCGGGGAACACCACAGTCTTTGCTCGACAGTAAACACTGAAAATATTTTGGACCTTCTACCCACGGGCACATGAGTTAGTAATCAAAGGTGAAATGATACAAACGCTTTCTTGCTAAGAATAGACACAATCTTTCACTGGGACTGAGCATATTCGAGCCGCTAAATTGTCAGGGGGCTGAACCCTTCGCCAATGCGATAAGATCACAAACCTCGGACATCGGCTGCAAAGATCCCGTATCAGATAACAACTATATAAAAGCTGCAACTGAGTTTCAATGGTATCGGCAATGACAGCACCGCTAGAGAACTACCACTTGTTAAGAAGATCATTCACCACCAAACCACCGGTGGCCGTGAAAGGTGAAGGGTCATATGTGATATTGGATAACGGTGATAGAATTCTCGATGCTTCTGGAGGAGCGGCTGTATTATCCATTGGCCATGGGGTCAAGGAAATAGCAGATGCTATAGCAGAGCAGGCTTTGAAAATATGCTATGTCACTCCTTCCAACTTCACCAATGTCCCGGCCGAAGAATTGGCAAATGAGCTCATTGGTCCCAAGTATGAGGAAATGGGGTACAGCAAAGTGATGTTTGTCAACTCTGGATCAGAAGCCAATGAGAACGCTTATAAGATGGCAAGACAATACTACTTCGAGAGAAACCAGACCCAAAGAGTCAACGTCATAGGTAGGCACATTGCTTATCACGGCAATACTATGGTAGGATTGACATTATCAGGAACTGCTCATCGAAAGAAGCCATTTGAAGATGTCTTGCCTTACGATAAGTTCCACAAGGTTTCAACACCTCACGCAAGACACTTGAAGCCGGCATCGGAAACGGAAAAGCAATATGTGGATCGGTTACTAAAGGAACTTGACGAAAAGTTCCAGGAATTAGGACCAGATACTGTTATGGCTGTGTTTTTTGAGCCTATAGTGGGCACAAGTGCTGGGTGCACCAGGCCTCCCAAAGGATATCTTAAAGGCGTCAAGCAAATCTGTAACAAGTACGGTACCTTGCTTATTTTTGATGAGGTGATATGCGGTAGTGGCAGGTGTGGAACCTACTATTTCGCTTGGGAGAATTTGATCGAAGAAGGTGACACTTATAAGGATGTGCATCCAGATATTGTGACAGTGGGTAAGGCATTGACAGGAGGTTATGCTCCATTATCTGCACTCATAATACATGACAAGTTTGTCACTAATTTCCTCGACACAGGCAAGACATTTACGTCGGGGCACACTTTCCAGGCCCATATCGTCTCTTGTGCAGCAGGTCTAGCAGTGCAGAAGTACATAAAACGGAACAACCTATTAGAAAACGTGGTTAAACAAGGGAATTTCCTCCAGAAGTTGCTCAATGAGACCATTGGTGAGTACAAATGCGTTTGTGATATCAGGGGCATGGGTCTTTTGTGGACCATTGAATTGGTTCGTGATAAAGACACCATGCAAGTATACCCTTTGGACTATGATTTTGGTTCGTTGGCATATAGATGTATTTTGAAACGTGGGGTATCGGTGTATTCTGGGCGTGGTAGCATCGATGGCGTCAAAGGATACGGTATTCTAGTATCGCCGGCTTTCAATGTGGATGAGACCCTTATTAAGATCATTGTAAACGCAATAGCAGAAGGATTGAAAGAAGCGATGCAAATAGCAGAAAAAGATTTGCTGTGAGCAATCAAGTGAAGCCGGACTATGTAATGTATCACTTATACAGTATCACCGACATGTGTAGTAAGTAATGTATACTCTCTATTCTTCTGCTCCAGTGGTTGCAACATTAAAAATCGCGCTACCAAATTATTTAACCATACCATGAATATACCTGGGTACTACTACGACAAAGAGAAAAATCGATATTTCAAGATCAGTAATGGTGCCAGCAGTCCCCACGCATATCACAATAATGATGTCCAGAAACAAAAGAGATTGGTAAACCACGAAAAGGAGAAAGCTGACAAGAAGACAAAGGGGATGAACAGGAGCTTGAAGCACAAGCTACTTTATAAACAGCACAGTTTCTTGAATTATAAGCTAGGGTTGGTGGTTCTAGATCCCAGTATCCTTGAATTCGAAAGGCTACCCAATTTAAGACTCAAGAAGTTCATTCATTATAACGGACAGGAGTGTAAAATATGGGACACCTTTAAGATCGATAATGAAGTGTATTTGATCTTGACAAACCAATTAAGGCATTTCATGACCATCAATGTTACCAAAGTCTTGAACAACAACTCTTCTGTGATTCCTTCGGAAGAAGTGATAAACAGATTTGAAGATGACCACACCTTGAACGACATTATCACTAAATTGAACTTATTACCCTTTGAATACCTCACCATCACCACATTCAAGAATTTGAATTTCTATAACTTTATCAGTGAAAGTGACTTGGACAATCCCCAGATATACCAAAACTTCATCAAGCTAGAGGCTGTGGAGAAGTTTCACGGTAGGTATTATAAGGTTAACAAATGTGATTCCATATACAAGTTTTTGATCGACCTACCACTCGGGGAGATCAAAAAAGACTTGAACCATTTATTCGGCATGAACATCATTGAATACGACCAAGAAATGAGTGCAGCTAGCTTCAACATTAACAATGTCAAGACATGCAAGCGATTTTTCATTACATTTTCTAAGTTCACAGATGATTATTTGATTCTAGGGACAAATTTAGGAATAATATACTTAATCAAGTTTGAGGTGGTAAACGAGGACATACGGTTCTTTCAGGAAGATATAATGAAGTTTAAATTCGATAAACTTATCAAGTTGGATAAGATCAATAAGATAATCAAGTTGTCCAACTACTTGATTATCACCAGTTTCAAAACCATTATCATTATAAATTTGACAACGCATGAAAAATCCATATACCAGTTGAATGAGGTGGTGATCAATATCAATTGCTTCGAATTGGTCAACAACAACTTCTTGAAGTTGGTGGTCATTTCCCACAAAAAGATTATCATATTACAATTCAATAACTCAAGTTCCAATAAATTCGAGACATTAAAGAGGTTTGACATATTCAACAATAACACCATAAACCAGTTCAGTCTTTTATCGAAGAATAACTTGATTTTGAACCAAAACAATAATGAGCTATTAATCATCAATTTAATCAATTACAAAACGAACGTGATTGACTTAAAGATCAGTAAGTTTGATAGATTCAACGGCATGATCAAGTTTCATGAAAATTATTTATTGATCAACTTCAAAAACAACGATAATACCAACAGATTCAACATTTACCGAATATGATTGAACTAACAAACGGGGATGTGTATTTTACGGTAATACAAATGACATAATAATACTAATGACCAAAAAAATTCTTTTCCTTCTATTTTCCAATATAGTTCAAGTAAGACTTGAAATCAAAGTTAGCAAATTTATAATCAATATCAAGCAAGATTTTGATGGCATCTTGTGATTTGTAGACATAGTCTGAAGGCAATTTCACCAAAACATTGTTGTAGTCCTCATTCTGATCGTTAATCAAACCGTTGGATTTCAATAAAGTACCTTGGTTGAGGTACATTATTCTTCCGGTCTCGTTATTGTACACTTGTTCATTAGTCAAACCATACACACCAGGGTAACCGGTGATGGTTTTGAAGTTGGAAGACTTCGTGTTAGGAGGGTTCAATGGGAACACTCTTTGTAATAATTCATAGGAGGCTAAAGTGAAACCAAATTGAGGAGAAGACCTAAACACTCTGGCCAAAGATCCTTTGAAGAAAGCTGAAGGTCCTTCCTCCTTCAAGATAGTTTTCCCAGCCTGGAGGATGTTGGTGTATTTATGATCGTTTGATTTTCTTTCCATTTGCAATCTGGTCTTTATCACGTCAGCGGGCGTGGTAAAGAAAGCAGCTGGGGCACCAGCCATGGCACCACTGATCAACAATTCAAAAGTGTTCAAGCTGTGTCTTTTATTGACATCTTCTGGATCAAAGTTGAATATATGCTTTTTGATATTAGCATAGGTTGGGAAATAAATAGCTGAGAATGGCACGTCTCTTAAAAGACAAGCAGAAGCACCCTTGTATAACCCTTTGACTCCTAATTGTTTAATGATCTGACCAGCACTCAATTGCTTGTGGGGGATTTCACCTGGCTTGAGAACCTTATTCTTCTGACCACCTTGCATCTGTAATCTAATTTTGACAATTTCCAATGGATTGGTGAAAACAACTTGACAAGCTCCGGCAGAAGAACCTGCCAAAACTTCCCAACCCATGGTGATCTGACCACGGTCATTGGTACCAATACCTCTAATTAAATCGTTCACGGTCAATTTGATGGCCTTTTCTGGAGCAACTCCAACCAACTGAGCAGCTAAACCGGAATATAACCCTTTCATACCTTCATTCTTGATGATCTTTTTGAAACAATCAATGGAGTTGTCGTACAAAGCCTTGTGTTTCTGAGCCTGCATTCTGGTTTTCACCAAATCAATAGGATACACAACAGTGGCTCCAATACACCCAGCAATCGACCCCAAAAAGAAAGAATATAATGAGTCAAAGATTGGCCATAAAGAAAAGTTGTCCTTCTGCAAAGGAACAGCTGCAGGATGGTCAAAGATTGAGTATAACGTCTTGATATTATTGATATAATTGGGGTTCAAAAAGTTGATGAGATCTCTTCTTGGAACAGTTTCTTCGGTCTTGTTGATCAAATAAAATAACAAGTCCAATTCGTTAAGGGAAACCGGTTTGAAATTGGAGGATTTCAACAATGGGTCTTTTAAGTGGTTGTACAAGTCTCTCTTGTTGATCAAAATGTCATTCTTTTCACTTGAATTATTAGCAGGAGTATTAGCAATTACTTCATTAATTAAATCAATCTTGCTGAAACAGTTGTAAATAAATAAAACGTCAGAAAACGTGAAGGTCTGCTTGTTGAAATAATCAGGTAAGGAATTCAAGTTGTTTTGCAAGTTTTTGGATAACTTGTGATGTAAGTTTTGGGTCAAAAGGTTGATTAAGTCAGCAGAGTTAATTACACCATTTTTACCGAGTAAATCAAACGACCCAATCAACTTGGTCAATGGTAAATTGCTGATCAAAGGTATGAAATCATTGTAGTTGATGGTGCCGGTTGGCTCAAAGAACTTGTTGAAATAATACCAGTTAATCTTATATGTCTTTGGGTGATAACTTGAGTCAACCGATTTATTCAATTGGTTCAAAACATTCAAACAGCTATTGTATTCGATGGTCTTTGAATCATTGGACAATAACTTGTAAATCAATTTGAACTCACCGTCGTCTTGACTTAAGGTGGAAATGAACTTGACAAAGTCACTTTCGGTAAGGTAACCTTTTTTGTCAGTGTCGGCAACAAGATATAAGATGGAAAATGACTGTTTTGGCACATCTGATGGGAAAGGAGACAAGATGGTGGTAAACTGAGGTAAAGATAAATACTTTTGGTTTGTGTCTGGGTGAATTGAAGCAAATTGATCAAAGATCTCTTTAGCCTTCAAATCACTTGAAGTAGTTGAATTGGTTATATTGCTCATTTTGACCAGTTACACATACGTATGATTATGACTATGAAATGAACTTTTAGGTTGTAACAACTGCCACTAAGAATGAAACTAGAACGAAAAAACGAAGTCGAACAAATTGGTGTTTATAAAAATTTTGTTTTGATTGGTGTTTGTCTCCGAGAATAGAGAGACGAAATTTGACAAATTAAAACTCAAGGAAAAATGTTCTTTAGGCCCGCGAGAGAGGGGGAGAGTTTGGTGCCATTAGACGCAACAATCTTCGGTTAGCGACAAACTTGTGCAGGTAGCAGTTTCACCCACTGTGGACATAAGGAACTTTGGAAACTGAAAAAGCTTACTCCGAATGTGGGGCATTACTTTCTAAACATTTAACATGCACTGATTCATATTCACAGGATTCGAATGCACGTCCATAGATCCAATTGCACGTTCACAGTATATTTCATGGTCGAAATTCATAGGCGCCTCGTCAACCGCCGTGGTGGGCTTAACTCCAGCTAGCTCGGAATAAACTAGGATTATCTGTTGTTCGGGTCAAGGGAACTTCTCCAATTATCTGGTCTTGTGATAAAATGAGTCATTTTGAGTCGTCCGCATTTGACAGTTGTTTGGCGCCATAGCACATTTGTGTGTCAAAAGAGGGACAATTACAGGCGTTGTCCACTCAAAATCATTTATGTAATTAGGTAGAATAAACGGGTATTTCTGCTTCCGATCGTGTGCTAAAACAATCGTGAGGGGTATTTTAAATAAACGCTCATTACCCCAACATTCGGAATTTATCGCTTGACTTGCAGAACTTTTTTCAAATCTAGGTATGTGGAAACGCGATGGGATTTTCTATGCGTTTAATAAACTGGTTAGAACACGTCTCTGGTGTATGGATGTTTGTCTCTATACGGTGTAAGGATGTTGTGCGAAGATTTTCAATATCAAACCACTTATTCAATGGCTAGTGGTGCACCAGGTGGAAACTTTAGAACATGGACTCCTACCCCTCCAGAAAGGGGCTCGTTTCCTTTAGACCATTATGGCGAATGTACTGACCAGATGAACAAGTACTTGAACTGCTTGAAGTTTACAAATAATAGGAATGCTCCCAATTGTAGGATTTTAGCTAAAGGCTATTTGAGGTGTCGAATGGATAATCAGTTAATGGGTGAATCTGATTGGGAGTCTCTAGGGTTGGTCAATCTCCCAGATGAGAAGCACGAGCAGAAACCTGATTTCAAAACTCCAGGGGAGAAGCCGAAGTCTCCAGGTCTGTAATAACGAGACATTGAACTATAAAATTCTGTAAATACGAAATATATTCTTGTAAGTAGCTTCAAAGACATCTATAAAGGTGAATTAGGATTTAGTCGGATGTACCTCTACCTCTACCTCTACCTCTGAATCCAGCTCTTCCTCTTCCTCTCCCCCTACCTCTTCCGCGACCATTGACATCACCTCTAGACTCTGGGTAAGAGGAAACAGGTGGTGGAGCTGGTGCTTGAGGTTGGCCAATCAAATGTGGTGGGATTGGAACACCAGGAACAACTGGAATCATCTGTGGTCCTGGCATTGGCATAGGCATTTGACTCATTGCGGGGGTACCGTCATTCATAATGTTGCTGTAGATTTGAGCATAGATTTGTTTGATAGCTTGAGTGTTAGAGTTGCCATCTGTCTTTACATCTGCTGGTTTAGTCTTGGAGTTAATCAAGTTTAAGATCTCCTTGGATTGACTGCTGTTGATAGCTTGATCAGTGTTCAACTTCGTGGTTTCTTTTATCAACTTTTCTTGGTTGGTTTTATTGAAATGAGGCTGTCTGACGGATTTGACAGGTTTGGCCTTTGAAGCCTTCGAATGGTAAATCAACTGCTTGTTGGTCAAGTTCACGACAAACGATGATTCGATCACCAAACCTCTGTTGGTCTTCAATTTTCCGCTCATGTTGTTACCACTAAGAATTGGGAAATCAAAAACGATACCCAATTCGGTCTTAGTTCCCACCACATTGATGGAAACCACGGTACCTTTACTTAAATGAGGCACTTTTCCAAAGTCCTGGACGTACACAACTCTATCTCCCAAGTCGAACTCCTGAGTATTCAATAATTGGTAGGATTCACTTGGTTTGAGAATAGCTTCTCTGGGCACACCTTTGATATCTTTGTTGGTGAACTTATCGAACTTTCCATTGTTGACGGATTCAATCAAATGTTTTTCAATAGCAGCAAAACTAAACTTGGTGAGGGACTTGGATTCCAAAGAAACGCTCATTAATTCGCTCTTAGCTTCCTTTAACCACTTGGTCAACTTATCAATTTCTTCCTTTTCGACACCCATTGATTTAAATGATGGAATATCCCTACCTTGTATGGTACTCAACCTTTTGAATATAGCTGGGAACTGAGTTTTGTAATCCTCAAGTAACTTGATTGCCCATGGACTGAAAGTCCAGAACTTACCGTTCTTTTCAGTGTACCCCAAAACCTTGATTCTCCTTGCTTCGAATTTCAACTCAAGACCAACATTCACTCTTCTTGGAGGTTTAACGTGATCATTCATAACCTGATATCCACTTGTGATCTTACTCAAGAACAACGCATTGATACCGATCTTCTTGCAAATATCGTAACTTGGGTAGTATTTGATTTCACGAGATTCAATCTTCCTACGTTCCGTTCCAATGGTGATTTCATCCTCCACACTAATCTTGTGGACCTTAATACTCAATTTAGTCTTATCGGCAGAATGGCCAACAATTAAACTAGGTGACCCATAACCAAAGGCCCCTAAGAAAATGGTTTGAGAATTGACAGGAAATTCCTCATCAATTGGTCTAGCTGGTTTTGGAATATATCTAACATCTTTGTTCACTACTTCCTCCACAAGTAACTCGATAGGGTAGATATTGGAGTCTTGGCTGAAAGTCTTGTTGTATGCTCCATGAGCATCACGAATCAACCCGGTCACAGCAAGTGTCTTCACATAGACGTGGGAGTTCAATTGGACGCCCTTTGTCTTCATGTAATGGTAGCTCAAATCACTGACGTTTCTCTCGTAGTCTTTACGTTCAGGCCCCGAAACCTCTTCTTGGTCAACCCTTTCGGTATTGGTGATAACATCCTCTACTAAAGTGTACTTCATTTCACCATCGTTTACTTCCACCACTTTACTTTCTCTGAGATATGGCCATCTAGTATATACTAGTTGACCCAAGAACTTGTCAGCAAATTGTTTGGTGGAATACTCGTTCCAGATATTACCAATCTTCAAGACCATGGACTCCGACCTACTTTCATTCTGGAAAACTTTTGTTCCATTTAAAGTCAATCCGCTTTCGAAGGGCAAGGTTGCCAATGTTGGGAATCCAGCTAGCAACTCTATTCCAACTTTGGCATCCTTAACCAATCCAATCTTGATATCTTGAATTGGTGGTAAAACAAAGGGTTCTTCATGACATCTATCATGTTCAAGATCTTCGAAAAATCCTGGCAACGGAGATGGATAAATTGATTTGAATTGGGCATTGTAAACGAACCTGATATCGGTCCCGAAGGAGTTCCTTGCCTTTTCTTCCTTGGACAATTGACTCTCTACGGGTCTTAACACGTCAATCAACTTTTTCTCATCAACAAAACTCAACAAGACAACAGCTTCCCAACTTGCTTTTTTACCATTTAGATCAATGTCCACCTCATCAGGATAGAAATCAATAATTGGAGAGTTTTCATCTGTCATCAATGGTCTGAAGACCACTGGCATCAAAGCCTTCGATCTTGCCGGTAACACGGCCATTAATTGCTCAAAAGGTTTGAATGGTGTAGACATTTCAAACGAAATGGATTCATCCTTTTCCAAGTACGCATCCAAACCAACGATAATATCGGAAATTCTTGGGGCATAGTGGTATCTGTAGTACCAGTTCCATGACTGGCATCCATTATAGTAATAATGTAACACCCATTGCAAACCCTCGATATAGTGCTTGGTCATGTCAACCAATTCTTTAGTATCGTAGATGCTGAAGCCTAACTTATCCTTGTAGTAATGATCCTTCCAGTCCATAAACTTCTTGTTGTACACTGCTTTCGATTCGTCAACAAACTCCTCACTTTCAAATAAGTCAGCGCTTTGGTACTTCTTGAAGGTTTTCTTTGTAGAGTTGACCCTATCGTTGTACTCCTGTAACGATTCATTAGGGTTAATGCCATCCAAATCAAACTTGATCTCGTATGTGTCCGTAGACCTGTGATGGACCACCAACAACCCCAATTCAAGACAAAGTTTCTTTATAAACTCGAAGTTCTTCAAGATGAATTCGTTATCATAGTTTTTGTTCAATTGCAAGGTTTTAAGATTACCAACCTGCTCTAATTCACTTAACTTTGTAACAGAGAAGTTCGTCAAATCCATTAACCATGGCTTGACGAATCCAACAATCTTTTTCTCATCCTTACTCAATATAACTCTCCCCAACCTGTCTCTTTTCTTCTCACCAGTGATGGAAATGTCTTCTAACTTTTTGTTGAACCAATTTATATCAACGTCCTTCTTTTCAAAGTTTTCCAACTCAAAGGTGGATAATTTCTGTAACCAAACTCTCAACCTTTTCAAATTTATTATACCCTTCTCGTTCAAATACCCATCCATTTCAAGTAAAGCATCCTTGAAGGTCTGGATTAATAATGGGAATGCACCTTCATTAATAAACAAATCGGGTAAATTGGGCAAGAAATCATTACCAATAACATAAGAAATTAAGATGAAATCATCCAAGATTCTTTCAAAATCATACTCAAAACTTAACTGATGATCAAGACTTTCAAACTCAAGCGACAAATATTCTCTCAACAACGAAATGTAAAGAAGGTAGAAACTTTGATCGTTAAGGTCGTTGGATTTCAGGGAAGACTGGCGACCAAAGGTGACTTCCTCTCTTAATAAGGCAAAATGAGGATCGTGGCTCACAAGACCCAACATGATTAAATCAGCATCTAAACCATAGACACAGTGTCTCTTGTTTGGATTGTAATCAGATTGACTTTTCATGGTTCTAATGTAATCCATGATCTTATGCTCACCTTCACCGGGAACTTCATGTCCACTTAAGACAATGTTGATGTTGCTCCAATTAGAATCTTCACTGATCTTCTTATGGATAAAATACTTTAAATTGTCAGTCAATTTGGCCATAAACTCAGTACCAGGAGTAATGGAGTTGGAATCAAATGCCTCTTCCTTGGGAATCTCCAAACCCTGGTTAATGGCCTTTTTCATGATTTCTTCCGCCTCATATGCCGTTCTAAATCTTCTTGCTCTTTGCTGATTCATTTTAGCTCTGGGGGCCACCCCATCGATAGCCATATAGAAAGTTTCTTTTGGCTTGATGATTTCAAACAAGTGCTCAATGTACTTGAATATAGCAGCATACATCTGATCATCTGTCATTCGAGAGATGCTACCATCATTGGGATGTGTACATGTATGTAAAATGGAATTCATATCCAAATATAAGTTATCGAATTCTGGCGTTTGATGTCCATCAATTAATTGTGAAATCAACGGCCATCTTTCCGAGATAAATCTGAAAAATTTAGGGATACCTGCAAAGTTAGTATACGTTACCAGTCATTCTCAACATCGTAGTGATTGGTTTACATCGGGGTTACATACCCATTTCTTATTTAAGTGAAGGAAATATGAAAATTTAAAAACGTCGACTTTTCGCGCAAATTGGTACCTACGAGTTCTAGTTTCAGAGAGAATATATTGAAACAAATACACAAAAGCTGCCGCTAAGGCAACCATTGATCGGTAAAACTATATAGATAAACAAAAACAAAGCAAGACATTAACTGTATTAAACCCAATCTGCACCATATCCGTACACCAAGACTGCCATTTTCAGTCCATCCCACACCTCCATCTAACGTTGAAAACCACTTCAATCACCGTAAATAAGATCCAATTCTCTCAACAACAGTCGACACCGTCTCGTTGGACCATTTTCCAACAGAAGACACGATATCCAGGGCAATCATTGCCTTGGTTGTGCTCCAGACAGATTGTGCACATTCATTACCTTTGGTCGGCAAGTCCCAAGAGTCAAATGTTATTTTGGCACTCTTTGTTAACTGTACGGCATTCACAACCACTTTACTGGATACGGTTTTTGACTCCTTGATAGCAATCTTGAACCACTTATCTGATTGGTGAATAAACGATTTGGAAAACCTGTGGGACTGTTTGGCAAACAAATGTAAATATTGCCTCGACTCTGACCCAACTTTGTAACCAATGGATACTGGTTGCTTTGTTAACGATCCCCACAAATGACTGTTCTTAGCCTGTAAAAACACATCTTGACCACCATGTACAATCTTCCGAGATTGAATTACTCCATTATAGAGATATCCACGGGCCGAGTTTCCTAATAGGGACAAGTAGTCTCTAGGTGACAAGCGTTGAAGCAAAGTCTTAGCATCTGCTGAAAACCTTAGTTGTTTTATCCTTCTGTTACCAAACCAAGACTTTTCGTCCACCTCTTCATAAAATACTGAGTAAAGTCCGTCAATAAAACTGCTGGTGAATGTTGGCTCTGGCTCGGGAGTGTAAGTAAGATACTGAGCAAGTTTGAATGTGGAAAACACACCTACTGCCAGAGCCACTAAGAAGTATATCAAGTACTCAGAATTGACCTTCAAGAAGCTATCCACCTCGTCAGAAACAGCCGTGTAGGACTTGACCGTTGACTGCTTGACGAAACTAAAGTAATTGGAACATTTAGCTCCCAACTGGTAAGCACGAGACTCGACCGGTGGGGCTATTTGAGTGTCGGGTTCTTTATGGCGAACGTTCTCACCAGCTTCAGAAACAGGAACAGGAATCACAGCAGCATCTTCAACAACCTCTTCTTCCTCAATTTTAGCACCGTCCACGGTTTCTTTGGCTTTAGCAAAATGTTTATAAAGCAAATCACTTTGGTGCTTAATTGAATTATGTAAACTCAAAGTATTATAGGATAAGCTTTCGTAGAAGGTAATTATCTTTGCTATGGGAGAATCGCTATCAACACCTTCTTTGTGGGCCGAAGGATCCTGAAGAGGAGTCTCTGCAATTTCATGTAAGGACAGGTCGCCTGGTCTTTGGATCCTAACTTTCTCCTCGTCACCTTCTTCAAAACTGGACGACCTCATATTCGGTAACCGCAACGTAGTAATACTGGAGTCAGCTTCAAAACGATCATCCTTCAAATCTTTAGGTCCCACACTAGCCACTTCTTTATCCCCACAAAATGGATCCTGTTCTTCATCATATCCACTGGTAGTTGATCTTTCCTCATCCATGTCCGAGGACGACGATATGATGGACCAGTCCTCGTCTCCTGTTTTTATAACACTCATGATTCTTGAATCACACCTGTCACAGTTAATGTATCAAACCTGTTTGGTACTTGTTTTAACACGTATTGTGATTCGCTCAAAATAGAAAGACAATTGACGTAAACTTCTGGCAAACAACACAATCACAGCTTATACTTGGAATGTATTATATCTTGTTTCTGTTAACTATATCAATAACAATTTTCTGACCACTAAAGTAAGTTATAACTAACTTTTTTATTTTGCCCCCTATCAATTTAAATATCCTGACACCCCTGTCGTGCGTCTACCCGATTGCAAATTTGATCTGGAATGCGCACTGATAAGCGTCAGTAGTAAGCTGAAAGAATGGTATTGGTTACGGCTAGAGGAATGAGGTCAGGGTGTATGGTAGAGGCTTTCTGTTACAAGAACATTCATAAAATACATACTTCAAATACTCATAACAATAAATGGCGTAGTAGGGGCATTACGAGCTCAATGGCTTGGGACATGATATGAGCTCGAAGATAGGGTGCTTATTTCAGCAGTGTCGAGTCTTGTGATGAAGGGTGTGCGTTATGTTATGGGTTTGCATCTTCCGTTTCTTCATTGGTTTGGTCTCGATCCACCAGTACAGTCGGAGAAATCTTCAGGTGTTTTTGACGTTTGTGTCTATGCCTGGCATCTGAGGCCTGTCTAGCACGTTCCCGGTCCATCCTATTCTCTGCGTTTTCGTCGTCTAACAATTGGATCCTCGAATTAATCCTGTTCAAACTTTCTTCTAGCGACTGTGTGTACGCAATCAAATCTTGAAATCTTGAAAGACTAATATATTCTTCTTGGGGAGATTGATACAACCACGCATCTCTCGTTTGACCATTATAGGGTGGTGCATTTTTTATGTTATTGTCATTGGCAGACCCTGTACCGCCTGAACCACCAGAAATATTCAAGTTCTCGCTGCCACTGTTGGTTTGATCTTCTTGACGGTACTGAGGTCCACTTCTGTCCATGTTTCTGGGGTCTTTGGCAATGCCTCCACTAGGTTTGACATAATTGTCATTAGAATTTGTGTGATTCACAAAACCTGGTGGTTTATTCTCTTCCGAAGGTGGAGGCATGAAGTTTTGCTGTGGTACACCCGGCCTTGCGGAAGACAACTGCAGTTCATACTTCAAATCCTGTACATTCCCGTAATAGCCACTATTAGCATCTTGAGGATATCTTTCCACGTAAGGTACAGTAGGAGGCCGTTCATTCAGGCTCATTGAACCGGCTTGGCTTCGACTCTGTTCATTGGATCTATCCAGATTTCGATACTCGTCCACTGCTCTTTGGTGCTCCTGGGTGTGCTTCTGTCTCTCTTCATCTGAGTTCGTCTCCCGAGTACCATCCCGATCACGATAGTATGTGGTGGTTATGGTAGTAGTGGTGGTGTATCCGCCTCTTCTTCGGTCACTGGGATCACTGTCTTGAGGAGTATGGCGGTTTTGATCAGGGCTTTGCTCCGAACGCTGGTCATAAGGCGCATAACTGGGCCTTGATTGATTTTGTCCCGGGTATAAGAGCCTCTGGTCCAACTGTCGTGAAAGGTCAGATATGCTGGGTAAAGAAGGAAGCTCTGGTCGAATCCCGTGTAATGCTGGTAAATGCGACTGTGGTTGTGCGGGGGACGGCTGTGGAACTGCCTGGTTAGGGTTCACGGTCTGCACATGCTTATGGAAAGGGTATCGTTTAGGCATCATTGAGGGACCCTTCAGAGAGTCTCCTTCCGAAGCGACATCGTTAGTAACGTCACTAGCAGCACCTGGAAACAACCCAAGTGCCGGTAGATTCGGATTACCGGTTCTAGCCTTGATATACCCCGTGCACCCGTTCTGAGAATTTTGGTGTCTCGTCAAAGAATCAGGTCTAGCAAAGCTTCGAGGACAGTACTCACATTTGAAGGGCTTTGCCCCAGTGTGTAGTTTTTCGTGTCGTTTCAAATCATGAATCCTTCTAAATGTAGCACTGCAAACAGGACATACATGGGGCTTTGCTTGAGAATGGATAAGTTCGTGAGATACCATATTGTGTTTCCATGTGAACCCTTTTCCACAAGTAGAACAAGTATATTTCCGCTCCTTGCCACTCTTTTGGGCATCGGCAGATATCACCTCACCCGCTTCTTGTGCTCCTTGTATGTCAGCTCCTTCAGTTCCGTCTTCATTCTCTTGTTTGACGAATTTCCCAGACAGTCTTGGTGCCACGGAATGCAAAGAACTACCGGTCAAGGATATGGAACCTTGAGGGTCTGTGCCACTCATATTAGTGTTGCTGCTGTCGGACTTCGATACTGCTCCTTCGGTATCACCGGCAGCATTAGAATCGGATTTTTCATCGAGCTTTGGAGGACCAAGAATCATTTGGTCTTCAGCACTGGAACTGGGCAGAGCCGATCCTGGCAGAACGGATGGTGTGCTTGATACGTTCTCTTCGGCAACACTGGAATCACTGGGAAACTTAGGTCCGGGCATCGAGTGTTAATTAACTTCACCTCTCACCAATGAATTGGAAGATTGGAAGAACAGTGGGCAGTATAACGGCGAATTTGATAGGAAAGATGGAAGTTTGGAGATGTACAACCAACTAATAAATGAACGACAGTATTTACAAGTCGTTCTATGGAAGTTTTAATTGTAACTTGTTTTATATTACCTTAAACCCTGATTTCAACGTTAAGGCAATTTATGTTTTTGTCATTCCTCACTGAGGTTTTAAGATCCAGAAAACTTTTCTATACTTAAATCCTGTTTTCCTGCACCTGGCCCGCGCACAGCAATTGGTCTGCCTTAACTTATGTAAGCGAAATTGCTGGCAGATATGCATGAGACTGGTGCAATTTGAAAACGGAGTTCCTTCGATGGTGGGTCTAGCCAAGTTTTGGAGGACCAACTGGTGGAGGTGTTGCAGCGGGATTTTGCAACCTATCGAATTTTGTCCAAAAGGACATTTAACCTTTTAAAAGAGGGTAGGGATGAATAGGTGTTAGAGCCCCTTAACCAGAATAGCCAAATAGTACCGAAAAGCTTAATCAGATGATTTTCTTGGTCGGTTGTACTAGTGACTTGACGAAATCTTTCAAGAGAGTCATTGGTACCCTATAAAAGCAAAGCATTCGCAATCCTGGTTCCATATAAAAAGACACTTCGCGGCTCTACAAGTTGGACAGATTATCTCTATGACGGTTGACGTGATCCTAGAACGGCCGTTGAGCGTTTACGAGCAGTTATTCCGTGCACGGACAGAGTACCGTTTCTTCAAAACGTTCCAACTCACTGCCACATATTCGAAACCGTTGACTCACGCAGTATTGAATGCCAGCGTCCGGAAATTGTTATTGGATTATCATGTGTTGGCTTGCAATGTCGTTAAACAGGGCCAGGACGTGGTGATGACGCCTGTGCCATCTATCCGTCTTGAGGATATTTTGGTAGAGGTTCCCGACCCCAAGTATTTGACCAATGGCCGTCTCAACGAAACGGCCATGAAATATCTTAATACTTATGGGTTTGAATTGTACAACGGAAAGCCGCTATTTAAATTGGTGTTGTTTGGTAAACACACCTTGTCGATTGTTTTGGACCACACTCTTTTCGACGGGATCGTGGGACCTTATATGCACCAAGAGATTCTCGACAATTTGAGTCTTGGTGTGAGTTCAAATGAATCAGAGTTATTCAATTACTCTCGAGACAAGCCCCAGCTTACCCATTCGTTACCGCCACCAATTGATGATTATATACCGTGGGACGTGGACTGGTCTGGTGGCGACCCTGACCACTTCGGTAAAGTGACTCCTGAAGGGTATACGAAGTTCAAGGGAAGATTCATCAATTCTCGTGATTATACGCTTGCATTCAAATTGGTGCATTTTTCTCCTGACGAAATGACAACTATTTTGTCTGGATGTAAGGCGCAGGGTGTGACAATGACTGCATATATGGAGGCGATTATGGCGTTCACCTTTAGTCCAGTTTTTGGTGAACACTACACCGTTCATAAAGTGGCCATCGCACTTCGTAGGCACTACGATAAAAACTTGGCTCCTGATCATTACAGGCACTTTTTTGATTACCCGGACTACAAGATTATGGGCAACTCGCCAGCTATGGGAATTGGGCAAAACTTGCCTCCAATCAAGGAATTTAGCTGGGATTTGGTCAAAGAGATCAATGCTAATTTAAGGACAGCAGTCGCTAACAAAAACATCCTTTCGCTTTCTGCTGGGTGGAAGGCAGCGTACGAACAAGGTAAAGACGAACACTTCTTCACTAAGGATCTCGGAGGACATAAGGCTGAAACGTCCAAGTTTTCAAATCTCGGATTTATCAAGTTTCCTGCAGGTACAGAATGGACCATAGAAGATATGATATTCTCTCAGGATTTGAGTCCAACAACCAGCGATTTGATGTTGAGTGCTGTTTCCACTAGTGCTGGGGGATTGAACTTTGTCATGACCTATGTCGATAGTTCATTTGAAGACGGGGAATACGAAAACTTCGACCACTTCATGGACCAATTCAAGGCCAACATCTTGAAATATGTGGCATGAATATCTTTTTCAGTGTTGAAACTTAATATTCCGCTTTTCACCACCCAGTTCAGAGCGCCATTTAGAATACTGTTTACATGTATAGGAATATAGAGACGAAGAAATATATGATGTTTCAGAACTGTAGCCAAGCCCCATGTTTTGTAGTTTCGCAAATTTGAAAAGTTATCTAATGAATCATGAAATCAATTTAAGAGATCAATCAGGCCGCTGGAAGAACCAAGACGACATCAGCGCACTTAAGCGGTTTGGCGAGTTCGTGACTGTGGATTGGGTGGAGGATGACCTTGCTAATCACAGACAATCATATTTGAAAAATAAAGCCCATCGACAGTACACTTCCTTTGCATACAAAGTGTTATCGGTGGCCCAGAATTGGATGGTTTTGGCAGCAATTGGCATAACAATTGGCACAATAGCAGCGTGTTTGAACATTATCACCGCATGGCTCGCCAGTTTTCGCTTTGGCTATTGCTCTAATGGCCTTTATTTGAATAAGTCCTTTTGTTGTTGGGGACAAGGTGAAGAACAATGCCCCAATTGGAACGATTGGTCAAGGTTTGAATTTGTCAATTACCTTATATACATCGTGATTTCTTTGTTGTTTTCGCTCTTCGCTGCTACGCTAGTCAAATTCTACTCCCCTTCAGCTGCTGGCTCAGGAATTTCAGAGATAAAAAGTATTGTGTCGGGATTTGTCATGAAAGGGTTTTTGGGATGGTGGACTTTATTGATTAAAAGTATATGCCTCCCATTAGCCATTAGTTCTGGCTTGAGTGTGGGAAAAGAAGGCCCAAGTGTTCATTATGCTGTTTGTGCTGGAAACTCAATTGCTAAGCTCTTTGAGAAGTACAGGAAAAGTGCCTCCAGGGCTAGAGAGTTCTTGACGGCTGCTTCAGGTGCCGGTGTGGCAGTTGCATTTGGATCTCCCATGGGAGGAGTGTTGTTTTCCATGGAGGAAATATCAAGTGTGTTTCAATTGTCAACCATAATGAAGACCTATTTTTGCTCTTTGGTGGCAGTTGGTACTCTTGCGTTTGTTAATCCTTTCCGAACCGGCCAATTGGTGATGTTTGAAGTGCACTATGATGCTAACTGGCACTATTTTGATATCCCCGTGTATATAATTTTGGGTATCTTTGGTGGTGTTTATGGGATTGTGGTGTCCAAGCTCAATATCAAGGTGGTTTCATTCAGAAAACGCTATCTTTCCAATTTTGCTGTACGAGAAGTGTTTGTTTTAACACTTTTCACGGCTATATTCTGTTATTTCAATGAGTTTTTGAGACTTGATATGACAGAAGCTATGGAAATATTGTTCCATGAGTGTGATTCGGCATTTGGCCACCTGATCTGCTCCGCTTCAACCAAGAAAGTCAACCTTGTTGGATCGTTGTTGTTTGCTACCGCCTTTAGAATGTTTTTAACTATCTTCACTTATGGCTGTAAAGTACCTGCGGGGATTTTTGTGCCATCAATGGCAGCTGGGGCTACCTTTGGCCGGGCCTTGGGAATAATTATGGACTCCTTGTACCAAAATCACAAAGATTCCACATTGTTTGCTACTTGCAGCGATGGAAAGTGTGTCATTCCCGGCACATATGCGTTTTTAGGGGCTGCTGCTGCTTTGAGTGGAATCACTCACTTGACTGTAACAGTGGCCGTTATCATGTTTGAATTGACGGGGGCTTTACGGTACATTATACCCACCATGATAGTTGTGTCCATCACCAAACTGATCAACGACAAATGGGGAAAAGGTGGTATAGCCGATCAAATGATCAAGTTCAATGGTCTTCCATTTATTGATCCAAAGGAAGAATTCAGCTTCAAAACAAACGTTACTAGTGCCATGAGCGTACAGACTGTGGTCATCCCCATTAAAACTGACAACCCTTTCACGGTTAGAAATCTCAAGAAAATCCTTGCGAGTACAAGTTATAGGGGATATCCATTGGTGGAATCGGAGTTTAATCCCAAGATATACGGATATGTTACGAGACTGGACTTGAAGTTTGTTTTAGAAAACGCCCAGGCAGCTGATGATAACAATGTGTGTAATTTCGCCACGGTAACAGGCCAGAACCAGGTTGACTTCTCCTCCATAGTCAACCCGTCTCCATTATCTATCACATCTACCACAACCTTGGAATATGTGTTGGATGTATTTGTGAAGGTTGGTCCCAGATACATGCTAGTAGAGGAAAATGGAGTGTTGGTTGGAATGTTGACAAGGAAGGATATCTTACGATACGAACATACCCTTCATCATGAGCTACATGGAGGCGAAAATGACAAACTCCAAGACGAACAGTTTGAAGCTAAGGTTTGGGAAATCATGATGTTAATGGGAACTAATTTTAGGAAAAACATTGGAAAGCTCCTCTACAATGACGGAGAAAGATACTTGAATTAAACTATAGACAAAAGCTAATGTATATGAGCCATTTACCGATCATTCCACTTACCGTGGCTTTTGTAATCGTTATATATGGTTTTGTAAGCAACGACACCTTGTGAATCAAGTAGTTCGCTGGTTGTTTCCAATTCTCTCTGGGATAACACGTCAAAGATGTTGAAGATACCCATAACGAGAAGATCGTTATTCACTCTTGAGAAGTTTTCATTCAATGACAATGACACATAATTGACAAGAAGAACTGGTAGAAATTTTCTTAAATTCTTCTTGATCAAGGCTGATGCAGTGGTGAGCTTGTTGTTCACGAGTTGTTTTGACGTATTCGATGGTTCACATAAATTGCTTAGCAATCTTGCATAAGCTCTGGAGCAGTTCGGTTCTATTGAAAGGTTTGATTTCAATGTTAATGGTTTGAGTAATGCTGTGAATACCTTAACAATGGAGTGGTGACGGGAATTCAATCTAAACCGGTGGAACAACAAAATTTGGGATATCACTTGCGTGGAGCAGATGTAGATGGCGTCCAAGTCCTCAGGTTCGTCTAGACGTTCAGCTATTACATACGAAACTCTCGTGACAAAGTTGATAACAGATTCAATAGAGTATTGATTGAAGCACCAGTTAATTTCCGTCAAACACAGTTTCAAGAGCGTCATCAACAGAAAAACGGATTTGAGGTTCTTAGATATAGCCTCGAACGTATTGAGTATCACTGCAATGATCATCCCAAGTTTCTGTTCGTCGTTGGAGTGTTTTCTGAACGTCTTAGTAATGCAATTTAAGACACTGACATAGATCTGGCAAATGGGTTGGTCCATGGTTATAGACTGCAAAACGAATAGAATCACCTCGTCAAACTCAGCGGTGGCAGATATTCGGGAAAAATAGTGCTGTAGGCTGGTTTCAAGCTCTGAAGATTCGAGCAAGGCGTACAATGATACGATATGGCGATAAGCAGTTGAGTCAGATATCTTCGTCAATATCCTGAAAAGAGTGATGTTAATCTCTTGGTCATTCAACTGCTTCGTAGCGGCACCGATCTGCTTGATAATATCAATGGAGATATCCCTGGCACCGTCACAAATAATCCGGTCTAAGAGCTCCAAGTACTGTTTCAAAAGTGGTGGGTTATCCAAGTCTTTAGTGATGAATTTGATCAATTTCTTAAGCAATTGGCTTCTAATTGAGCCGAGCTTGTCTTGGACATCTTCGGGAAGTGAAGTCAAATCGGTTTTAGTAATAACCAATCCCACCGCTTTCACCTCATTTGTTAACGATTTCGACTTCTTGATTGTCCTCACGAACCTTTCGACGCTCTCGTTGACAAACGAGTTATCTGACTTTGACTGCTTAGCATAGTTATTCCACACAAGTAGAAAGATATCGTCGTATTCTTGATTGTCCATGAGCTGGATTAGGAATTCGATATCTGTTTCAATGGTTGATTTGAAAGTTGGCTGCAAAAGCAAATGTTTCAAAGCCTCAGTGCATCGGTGTTCTGTTGCCTTATTTACAGCCTCTGATCTCGTGGTTCGTTTCATGGTCTGAAGGGGAATACAGCTAAGAAGTCTGATGAACTCAGAGTTATTTGAATCCACCAATTGCTGGGTTATTGTGTTGATAAGTCTTGTCTGTTCGAATAACACATCACTATCGTTCAAAAGCTCTTGCCAGTAAGGTACATCAAGACGTTTCAAGCACGTAGACACAAAGGCCTCAAGACTCTCATCATCGAATGCAACATTTATCATGACACACCATCTTTGAATGAAGACATCAAGCGATTCAGCACTTGAGTCCTTGAGGAATGATGTGAACTGGGATAGGACATTTTTATCTATGATATCCAAGCTCCCAGTCACTTCTGCTACTCTAAAAATAGTGTAGAAATAGAAATGATCTGCGTCCTCCACAACAGGAGTACTGAATTTGGCAACATTGTCCGGGTAGCACATAAGAAGACAGAACTTGGCTTCCCAGTTGTCAATGTTGTAGAACCCTTCACTCTTGAACACAGCTTCTTCTGCTGCCACGACTTTTTCCACCGAACAGGTCGTGAGTCCTCTGGCTATGGCTACTACTACCGGCGTAGGTATGGTTAAATCTCCTTCCACAGTATGGCATATGACCTTGTTCAACTGTGAGCTGGAAAGATCATCAACATACTTGGAAACAAGACCCACGACAGTGTCACTGGACCACACTTGATTGCTGCTTATGTTCTCTGGCCACACCACCGTGAGAAACTCAAACAACTCTCTGGCACTTACGAACGCCTTAACAAGACTGGGTAGGAAGTGTAGTACGGTATTTTCGTCTTCCTTATTCAACAATGCTATGATTTCTGTGGATTTGTCCATGGCTAACGAAGCATCCAAGTTTATGACATACCCAATGAGGTTCCAATTGACCTCTGACTTTGTGGCGGCGGAGTACACCGAGTCAAAGAACACTGTCGATAATGGTTTATTCAACGTGGACAACACTGCTATCAAAGACTCACACATGTCGGTGTACTTCGTTTGTTCTGTTATGATCAAATAAATATCTTCCACCACCTTGAGCTGCTTATTACCAATATTTGAAACTATCAATTTGAACAACAAGTACACGGAAGTGGAAGGAACGTCTTGCTTTAGCATTTCCTGGACATTTTGCAACAACGAGGGAATCTGGTCTCTTCCCAAGATAGAATCCACTATTATATCGGAAAGGTCGACCTCACAAGGCTTCAAACTGGCGTCCATGTTCTGAATGCAACTCAAAATTTTGGGCAAGCATGTCTTGAAGAACTTGGTGGCATGCTTCTTGGATGGGGTATAGTCGATTTCGGTTGTAGATATCTCAAATATCTTCTTGGCCATATGTGTCCACAGAATAAGAATGTCGTCGTCGAGGTCTGCTTGGAAAATATTGGTGAACGCAATTAAAAAGCTTAGACATGATGTTTCATCGCCCTGGAGATCGAACCGTTGGTATATTGTGGAAGCTGACTCTAACAATGTGGTGAAAAATGCTTCTTGGTGAGAAATGTCGAAGAAGTGGGTGAATATTTTAGTTAATACGTCGACAAACTTCACCTTCCTAAGCACCCGCTGTTCTGCTTCTGTGTCTCTCTTTCCTGTCAACACTTCATTGAACAACGCCCAAACATCTGAGGACAATTTCCAATCACTGAACTTATTATTGTCACCTACCCTATCACAGATGAGATCTAGTATGAATAACGAGCTTTCGGGCAATTCAAAGTTGAACTTATTATACAATGAGGCAGTCGCCGCCGTTGTGATGTCGTCTATAGAAGCATCCTTGGACCTGAGGAACTTGGTCAATGTTTCAGTATTTCGTATGTTCTGCATCTGATCTTTGGTTTCGAAAATTCGCATTGAGATGAGAGATGAGCTTAAGAAATCAAAGAGCTTAATGCAAGCCTTGAACCAGGTACGGATCCTGAAAGACTGGCTTGTTCGTGCTCTTCTTGGGTGTAGTAACCGAAGGATAGTATAACTAGGCAAATACTACAAATCATTGTGCTCTTCCTTTGAACTTAGTAAAGAGGCAGAATTTCCATAATAATATATTAGTATACAATATGATCAGATTAATAAGGTTTCAATCTTGTCCTTGATGGAGTAGATCTGGTTCTTGATAGCAGAGGCATCGTTAGTGGTAACGGAAGCAGCAATAACTGGTCTGGAAACACCACAAGCTCTACCTAAAGCAGTCTTGGAAGGAACAAACACGTATGGAACGTTCTTATCTTCACACAATAAAGGCAAATGCAATAAGATTTCAATAGGTTCGGTGTCAGCGGCCATGATGATGAATTCAGAGATACCTCTGTTCAAAGTCTTGGTGGCTTCGTTAGCACCTTTCTTCAATTGTCTCAAGTTTTGGGATTGTTGGACAACATCCAAGATTTGTTGGGTTAAACCGGAGTCGGCTAATGGGAAGGCTTTTGGGTTTGGGGCGGACATTTCTGTATATGTGGGTGTATAATTTCTTTGGTTCCTTGCAAGAGCTCACCTAAAGTATTGAAAATTTTTTAAATTGTATCGCATCGCCAAATATACCAGAATAATGTCGCAACGCTCTGCTGTGTCTAGGAGATCAGACAGGTGATACGACATTTTCCCATCTCGCGACATTTTTACCGTACTGAAATATTCCACCACTCACAGTTCAGTTCATCATGAAATTTCGCATTCCTGTCTATAGGAGTTTACCGAACTTTTATCATTTTCTTCCAAAATTGAAACAAAAGGTCAGAGATATATATCCCTTTTTTCATTTAGGTTATCACAAACTAATTTTCAGGGTCAATCAATTGCAAAGATTTCAATAATGTCTGATTTATGGTACGTACTGAGCATTCTTATCCACAAACCACTCCCATTTTCACCGATGTTCCCTACTTTGACGAGGCTTGTCGTCCGCCCTTGAGAAATGTCAACGAAAACCATTAAACGCACGTTTCACGATAGTAATACGTTACAAGTGGACCACCGATTGACCGAAAGTCTGCTTGACACTAGTGCCGGTGAATTTACTTGGTTTTTGGGTAGTTTTACCCAAGTCCTTAATACTAACTGTTTTGTCTCTAGTCCAGTTTATGCTCCTTTCTTTGGATCAATGGGATGTGCCGCCGCCATCATTTTCACTTGTTTCGGTGCTTCATACGGTACTGCTAAATCCGGTGTTGGTATTTGTGCCACCTGTGTCTTGAGACCAGACTTATTGGTTAGAAATATCGTTCCAGTCATTATGGCCGGTATTATTGCCATTTATGGATTGGTGGTGTCTGTGTTGGTGTCGGACTCTTTGAAACAAAAACAAGCTTTGTACACTGGATTCATTCAATTAGGTGCAGGTTTATCTGTCGGATTATCTGGTTTAGCAGCTGGTTTCGCTATTGGTATTGTTGGTGATGCTGGTGTTAGAGGTACCGCTCAACAACCAAGATTATTCGTTGGTATGATTTTGATTTTAATTTTCGCCGAAGTGTTAGGTTTGTATGGTTTAATTGTGGCCTTGTTGTTGAATTCCAGAGCTGAACAAGATGTTACCTGTTAAGTATGCTGAATTAACCAATTAAATCGAAAAAGTTAAAGCAATATTTTCCAAACTAGATACTTCACTTCTTGAGATTATTTCTCTATTTATACAATCAGCTATACATCTAATTTTGTTCTAGCAAGCAAATAAAAGATTCATCACAGATTATTCACGTAAACTTTTCCCATTTTCTCAGCTATCAGGTTCCTTAAGAATCTAATTAACTCTTGGGTATTTTCCGGTATCGTTAGCCCTTGGTCTTTCATCACTTGTCTCCAGTCATAAGGTTGTATTTTCTCTTCAAAAGTATTGATAGAATATTTGTACAACTCATCTGCTTTAGCCTTATCGTCAGGCTTTGTTTGAGATTCAAAGTTATCAATAAGTTCAATAATCACTATCAAATCAGGTATTTGGAATCTGTACTGGTGGTCTTTGACGAAGAATTGAGTTAGCTGTGCCAATAACAACGGATAGAAGCGTTTAGGTAAGTGTATGAACTCGAGTAAGTGAATTAATCTGGATATTTTACCTTTGGCCAAAATGGTGTTGGATCCAGATGCTTCTGAAGATAGTGACATGTAGTACTCGTACAACACAGCATACGGTGATAAGCACTGCTTGATAACCGGATGCACGTCGAAATCAGCCGCAACTTGGTGTGTGACTATGTTGTTGATTAATTCGTCATTGATTGGCCTATTATTGACCAAACTATCTTGGAAAATCAAATCCCAAACGATGTGATGGACTTCTTTCATCCCTTTCTCGCTATTTTCCTGTAACTCGCCCTCACCATTATAGCAGTTGATTAGCATGTTCAACGCCTCGTAAATGTATCCTTCTTTGAGGGACTTGGTACCGTAAAGTCTATACAACTCACTGGCGGTAGTCACCAACCCCAACTTTGCACAAATGGTCAAACACCATTCCAAATCATCATTGGTTGCACAGTTGTATTTGGGAAGGAACTCTTCAATGGTGTTTTTATTGTTGTTCATGGACAGTTGACTGCTGACGACTGTTTCGTTCAACAACAAGCCGATTCCAATAGGTACTAAGTTGTGTGTGTTCAAACACTGGAATGCAAATTTCGTGAGCAAGTATTCCGAAATGGTCTTGCCCTTCATCAACTCTTCGGGGCTTTGTTGTTTGTCCACGTTATAGTATACGGTAAGCAACCTTTTGACTTCGAGTAATCGAGACACCAAGGCAGATGTACAACTATCTGCTTCGTCGATTTTCGTCAATACGTGCAAAAAGTTCTTTTCTAAAACATCGAGGAATGCCTTTTCAGTTGACTTGAGTACGTCTGAGCTGTCAATGAACAATGGAGGCTTCTCTTTTAACGACACATCAAGATATTCATGGTACATTGATTCGTCATCTCTGATCTGGTATAAGGAAAGGCAAGTGAAAACCTCATACCATGAACTACAGTAATTGGCGATAGTCTTGGGTAAACCGGTCATAATGTATGTCAAGTCGTGGATTTGTTCCAACAAAATCAAGTTTTCAGGTTGTTTTATCAACTCTTTGAATTTGTGAAACACGTCTCTGAATTCACAGCACGACAACTTCCATTGAGCAAATTTGTCTCTCAAAGACATGCTATTGTAACTTTCCAATAAACTGACAAAATCTTCTATGACCTGAAATAATTGAGTGTCCTCTTCTTGCAACTCTTCAAACCCACTATTTTTGATGGCATTGATGGCCTGATCCAACAACCCCCGTATTATGAGTTTGGATATCAACTTATTCCAGAAAAACGGATGACGGTAAGGTTTCGTGTTGTTTATCATTATTTCCTCCACCAACTGTTGTTCGGGCTGAGGATCGAATCTATTCACCCACCTCAACAATAATTGTGGTCTTAAGTTGGTTTCCGAGTAGAAAATATTAGCTTGGAGACAGTCTAGAATGTTCAAGGTACACTCATAAAGTTCAATGTCTTCATAATCTATCTCTTTCAATGTACTTATGAACTGGTTTAACTCTTCCACTAACCTGAAAAATGCTTCGTTGATTTGGTCATTTACCCTTATTGTGTTCGCTTGCTTAATTCCGGCTCTGTCGCTTGTTATCACACCCATAGGCTCGTCATCAAATTCAGAATCAAATAATTTGATATCCAATTCGTTCAAATCTTCAACTATTTTATATAAGGCATTGGCATACTTGGTGTACGCCATTGAGAACTCATCGGTATTTTCCAACGATGCCTTGTACTGCTTGGAGTTGAAGTGAAACTCCAACGTCTTGTCGGAGTTCAACCAGTCTTTCAATACCACTGGTTCTGATTCCTCTGAGTCCATCGAAGGAATAGACGACTTGGAAATCGATTCTATATCGGAGGAAGTTTCTCCTATTTCAAGCATTTCAATGTCATCAAACCCTTTGCGAAATATCGATTCTGTAGTGGCACTCATCTTGTTCGTCGATATCTATGAACGCAACCGTAAAAGAGGTTACTAGTTGTTAAGATTTTGTTTTTTTTTTCGTTTATAAATCTATGTCGCGATCAAAAACTGGATGCAAAATTTTGGTCATATATACTGAGCTTCGAAGATGAGTCTCTGTAGCAAGTTCTTGTTCCTGTAGCAAGTCGGAAGGCTCTTCTTCATATTAATAATTTCATCTGTGGTGTCCTCCGAGGCTTTTGCAAGTTTTCGGGCTACTGCGTCTCGTTCTATCCAAGACTGTACTAATGTCAAGTCAAGTAAACCTTTTTGGTCCTTTCTAATGAAATTTCCATTCTCATCCTGTTGAAGCATCTTCTTGCCTTTCCATGCTTCATACCTTGCTAGCTTGTCCCTTTTGTTGGCTGAGTATATGTCGGAAATGCTGGACTTATATAGGATTATTTCCTGACAACACTGGGTGACTAAATCTTGTATTTCCTCGTCAAGGTCCATCAATTCGCTTATAGTGTAAATGGCCCCATTTACAGTACCAACGACCCCTATGGGCTTCATGATTGCATCTGGCTGGGTGTAGCCATCGAAATAAGAACTGAAATCTTGTGGTTTTGAAGTCTCTGTTAATTGTTTCAAGACATTGATAGGGTCACCAATATTGAATGAGATCACTTCTTCAAAGCGCAGGCGTGTGGTTTCTTCTAGGTTCTGTTCTCTTTCTTGGGTTTTTCTGACACCTATGATGTTTCCCACTAAGTCTGACACGATAATCAAGTCCCCTTCGTTATCGCTCGAGCAAATCAATCCCGTGAGGAAGGTACTGTGCATGTAATGACAGATAGAAGCCCTATCAAGGGTGTATGTACCATCACTCTTCTGTACAACAGAGCTAGTGGTGATCCCTGCCATAACATCAGCTAAAACAACAGTCTTATCGGCCACTGCCGAAGAAACTGAGTATGCTGCTGATGGGTACACGCTATCCAGATTTACCGTCCAATCAAGAAGTGAAACAGGCTTGGCTATGAAGTTCATCGTTCCCAGGATTATGTAGCTGTTTGTCTCTTCATCCAATACATTTATCGAGTAAGGTTCCAATTTAGAAGGATTAATGATTCCACTAACCTTACACGTAGGTAGCTGGACTATCTTGTCATCCTCAAGTGCAAATACCATAAGAAGCTTGTTGATGTCATCCGAATTGCACACGGCAACAAAATGGGACAGTGCCTGATCATAGTCTATAGCCATCCCCACGTCGTCTGTTCCCAATTGGCATATGTCCATTATCTCTACCGATTCAGTGTCTGGGAACTGTAGTACG
Organism: Yamadazyma sp. yHKS699; assembly: GCA_030580295.1. Classification (NCBI taxonomy): domain Eukaryota; kingdom Fungi; phylum Ascomycota; class Pichiomycetes; order Serinales; family Debaryomycetaceae; genus Yamadazyma; species Yamadazyma sp. yHKS699. Next base: position 304,184 of record JAKTSQ010000001.1, on the reverse strand, counting down.
TGAAGTGGCTTCAAGGTATTCAAGGCCACCAACTCAAGCGAGGAGTTCCTCACATATTCGCTGGTGGTTTCAATAAAAATATTCCTGGATTTCAAAACGATAGCGACATCTCCAACGATAATCGACCTATGATTCAAACAATTGGAAAATAGAACGTCCTTAGTAGGGCTGATGGCGCTGATGGAGAACACTAAGATCTCCTGTGTGTAACATAAAACAGCTATTTTGTTGTCGCCAAGGAAAGTTATATCAGTGATGTCCATATCAAGTCCAATGTTAAAGTTAAATAACTTATTGAAGTCTAACTTACTGTCTGTATGCAATCCAAGCACATGCCTCTTATTGAACACCAAGACTCTTTGCAGATTGCTTCTGATGATTCTATAAGGCAACCCATCAAGATGTGAAACATTAATCTTGTGTGGCTCCTTTCCACTCATCCTAAAGTCCACATTAATTTGTACAAAATCATTATTTGAAGTGATGAATAAGAGCCAAACGGTGCTTGGGTTCTCTAGGTCGTAGTCTAAACAGCACGATGTGATAGGAACATCTCCGGTAGTTAATTGGCTATTGATTGATAATTCCTGATCCTCTACTGAACTCACGTATAGTTCGTATGACCCATTCCAGAACGACACCAATATCAAAAGCTCTTGCCCCAAGATGCCTACCATATCAATATCAGACACTTCAGCATCCGTTTTGAGTCTTATGGTATGTAGCAAGACTTCGGAGTATATATATAAAGTGTTCTCTTTGTCCAACACAACAAACTCGGCTGGACTTATAGCCTTGCATTTGATGATATCAAACTCACTCACCACAGCGCCATTCATTGAGATTTCAGTACTACTCACCTCAAGTGAAGAATCACCGACTCTATTTGACACTATAGCTTTGGATGGGGTAGTCTGCAATAGTTTTGCAGACTGTTCCTCACCAACGCTAAAAAGCTGTTGCTGCGCCCCATCAGCATCTACCACCGTCAAATAATTCAAGCCACTATCATCTCCATATTCCGAGATGCTACTACCTTGAACAGTACAGTTGAAGGATGTCACAAAGTCCAAATAAGCGTCCGTCATTGAAAGCTTTCTGAATTCACCGCTCTCATACCCTCCTTGACAAAGAAGTAAGCTGTTCGAAGTATCAGTTTCGTGTGGTTGAATATCAAGAACAGGCGGTGTTGAATAAAAGGACTTGACAATGTTGATATACGGTTGTTTGGGAGATACTTTAAAAAGCACACACTGAGAAAATTTGGAGGTAACAAAGAATAATCCCTCGTAGACGTGGTGAACAGCGGTAGGAATGGTTGAAAGCCCCAATTGTATGAAAGAAACGGAGTTAATTTGTAATGAGGTCGACGCCTTCTTTTCGTAGTCGAAATATAGCATGAAAGTTTCACCCTTGTCATCTATAAGTAGTATCCTCTTTTGATCTATGATTGTTTTACAATGAAACGCAGACATAACTCCCTCATCGAATGCCAGTAGTTTCTTTGTGATGATCAAATTCGATGAGCTACACGAAATGGTTTCATCGTGATTGTGGTCAGATAAACCAAGAAGTTTGATATCAGGACCAGGAAGGTAAAAAAGGAAGCTATCAGTAAGCACCAAAACACCACCTGCGTCAGGAGTGATTATGGTAGTAGGAGCGTCTTCAAATTCGTCAAACTGCTTCAAAAGCGTAAACTTCTTATTGGATAAATTGAACTGGTAATATCGAAGGGAATAATTAAAGTCGTAATCTCTGTAGAGCACGGCTACTGCTTTTTTATTAGAGTCTTGGCCAAACTCTTTTAAAATAGCTATGTCCTGAGTTATGATGGCTCCGACTGAGAACGTGAATTCTTCAACAATCTTCTCCTTGTGCAACTTTCTCTTGGATCTACTTGGCCCTGGCGTGGTCTGGGGTTTCTGCCAGTTCTGGTTTATAACAAATGCCTGCACGAACCCTTCGAAAAAGAACACCAAAAAGAACTGGGGTGTGGGAGATGGGTCCACGACTATTTTGGGAGACGAGTCGACCGGCAGTTTCTGGTTCCCGCCATCAAACACCACGGAACTCAAAATCACGAACTTCTTTTCATTGCCATCATACCATAGCATTAGTAGCACATTCGACTCCGTGAGCAAAAGCAAAATGTCCGTGTCCAAATTGGCATGCTTGATCTTTGCCATTTGAACTATGGGATCCTCAATTGTCAACGTTTCCACCACCTTCAAAGACGGTTGGGGCCCAGTAGTCACCACCAGAAACTCTAGTCGGGTCAATTTATTCAATACTAGACAGGGCGTTCGAGGGTCAAATATCCGTGCATACACAGAACCCAAAACGGCATTGGGTGGCCGTACTTCTGTTAAAGCATGAACCATTCTTCACCGAAATCAACTGGCTAAAACGATCTATCAGAACCGGTATTGTTTGAGGAAATGGTTGCAAGCGCGAACTAAATTTAGTTGCGGGTAAATATTCAATAGGTTTGTGGCTATACTTAGATATACGTTGTTCTTTTCCAATTCAAGTTCCTTTAGCGGCTTTATAGTCTTTCATCGTTATAAATTGAACTGGGTGCCCCGAAATGGAACGACAGCGGTCGCTCAATCGTCATGGCCTTCGAATAGAGACACCTCCTCAGGTATTCACAAATACGAACCAAAAGGGGTCTTCAAGTCCTGACATTCCAGAATCAACTTCACAATGGAGATTGTTTGACTTGCTTCGAATCTCAGCTTCTCCAAAACAACAGAAGCCCTTGGAGCCACCAAAGGAAACACAGAGCCAAACAATTGTATCAAATTGCACTTGTTGTGGGACGGTTTTGACTTACCCCCACGATTCGTCAAAATTCAAGTGCTCAGTGTGTCACACGACAAACATACTCCTGGATTATAAGGTGTTCTTCTCCTTGGATGTTTCGACAACTCCCCACCTATTATCCCTGAAATATGTTAGGAAGGTTGTGGATAAGTGCTTAGCAGATGCAAGCGAGAATAGACACAAAAAGCTCCACGAAGTATTTGATCCATTATCCAAATATCTATTCAATGCCTTCAAGAGTTATAACTGCCTCAACAACTCTTTCAAAGTCAAAAGAGACAGCAAGAAAATTCATTATTCCACATCCAACATTTGGTACGATGACGTGGTATCATTGTTCAATATTCTAACGAAGCTCCCCACCAAAAGGCCATTATTCAGTGCCTTGCAGGGTTGCATAGCGTTATTGAAACGACTCCCTACTTCCTTGGGGGATGATGCCCGAAACTATTGCTTCTTGTTGATCCTATTGGAAGTGCCCTTTTTATCGCATGCATTAACACACTATGAGGGTGTCCCCAATTCTAACAGTATGATTGATGTCAAGGAGGTCAAGGCGTTATCATACGAGATCACCAAACGGCTTCTAGGCATTCTTTCAAATATTGTATCCGTTGGAGTTAAAAATTATATTATCAGTTGGATTTCCAAGTACTCCAAAGACAATTTTGTGTCCAAGGTGGATTTGATAAACGTCTACGTATCGTTTCACTTGAAGAAATACTATTACATGGCAAATAACCCGGACAGCAGGACTCGGAAGCTTAGCGGTCTGAACTTGCCTAGTTTTGACCAGGAATACTTTGAGCATTCTCAACTCAAAGATGAATACCCGGAACTGGATGCACTGCCTCTAAGTGCCTTCAATCTTGGTAGATCGAGTTCCCAAAGAACGAAGAATGGAACATCCAAGGTCAAGATTTATCAATACGGGCTTGATTGGCATTTGTCCACTGCGTCTGTGGTGTTGGGATACTTTATTGATGCAAATGCTATAAGAGCAGATAATTTAGGTGCCTGTATTTTCTACAATTCATTGGCAGACTACGTGAATTTGAAAATGGACTTTGACTCCTGGATCAGCAACAAGCGATTCAACGAACAGAAACCAAATGATACCCCCGAACTTCTAGTTATCATTGATTATATCAACGGAACTCAAAATTCTTATAGCAATGCTGCAACGTTCTTCTTTTGCAAATACCCATTCTTGATCACCTTGGGTAGCAAGATAGCTATTCTAGACTACGAAGCGAAGCGGGTCATGGAAAGGAAAGCAGAAGAGGCGTTTATCAATTCGTTGGACAAAAGAATCCCCATCGATGTCTATTTTAGAGTAAAGGTTAGGAGAAGTCACATCGTTCAAGATTCTTTGAACTGCATCAGAACAAATCAGCAGAACTTGAAAAAGAGTTTGAAAGTGCAGTTCTTAGGTGAAGCGGGTATTGATGCTGGCGGGTTAAGGAAAGAGTGGTTTTTATTGTTAACAAAATCTATATTCCATCCTCAGACTGGAGTATTGGTGAATATCGAAGAATCTAACTACCACTGGTTTAATTTGGTTCCGATAGACAACTCGGAAATATACTACTTGTTTGGTGCTGTTTTGGGTTTGGCAATCTATAACTCAACCATTTTGGAACTCAACTTCCCCATTGCCTTTTACAAAATGTTACTAGGTATACCATTGGGGTTTAGTGATTTCCAGCAGTTATACCCCACGATTTCAAAGAATCTTTTCAAGCTCAAGACTCTTTCACCAACAGAACTAGAGTCCCTAGAGTTGACGTTTGACATCACATTACAGGATCTATTTGGAGATTTAAAATCAAGAGACTTGGTACCTGACGGCAAGAATATTAAAGTTAACATGTCCAATATCGACTTCTATATCGAAAAGTATGCCAAATTTCACTTGGTTGAAGGGATTTCGGAACAAGTCGATACTTTTTTGAAAGGGTTCAGTTCTGTCACAAACGGTAATGGATTATCGTTATTTTCTCCAGAGGAAATTGAACTTTTGATCTGTGGTAATGAAGAAGGGAAGCTTGATATCGACGTTTTAAAGTCAATAACCAAGTATGTCGGGTGGAAAAAAGACTCCCAGCAAGAGAAAGCAATAGAGTGGTTTTGGGAGCATCTCAAGGAGCTGAGTTATGCCAACCAAAAGCAATTGTTGACCTTTGTCAGTGGCAGTGACAGAATACCAGCAACAGGAATACAAAACATGAATTTTACCATCAAACGTATAGGGGCAGATTCTGATCGGTTGCCAGTGGCCCATACATGCTTTAACGAATTAGACTTATACGATTATGCAACCAAGGAAAAACTACAAAGTAAATTGGACATGGCAGTCCACGGTTCAAGCGGGTTCGGGATAAAATGAACAAACAGAAGATATAAGCTGTGAACGGTTAATCATATATGAATAAAAGTATAACTCACTAAACTTAAGCCACTCTTTCAAATGAAGGATGCTGGTATGTACACGACTATTTACTATTTGGTCAACATTTAAATGTAGCCAATGAGAGGAACTGAAAAGACAATTTTCTCAAGTTTTCAAATTAAAACCAAAGAATCAAAAGTTTTTCACAACTAAATAAACTAAAGCAAAATGTTATCTAGAAGTTTCAAAGCTGGGTTGACCGTCAAGAATTCAATTAGAAGCTTGTCTTCCTCTTCCAAGATGTTGTCCAGCTACGATCAACCAGACTTCACCAACTATTTACACGACAGAACTGAGAACACCAACAGAAACTTCTCATACTTCATGGTTGGTTCAATGGGTTTATTATCCGCCGCCGGTGCCAAATCCACCGTCGAAACCTTCTTACACTCCATGGCTGCCTCTGCTGATGTGTTGGCTATGGCTAAAGTCGAAGTGAAATTGGGAGCTATTCCAGAAGGTAAGAATGTTCTTGTTAAATGGCAAGGTAAACCAGTGTTCATCAGACACAGAACTGCTGATGAAATCGCTGAAGCCAACGAAGTGGACATCTCCACTTTAAGAGATCCTCAAAATGACGCTGACCGTGTCAAGAAACCAGAATGGTTAATCATGTTGGGTATCTGTACTCATTTGGGCTGTGTGCCTATTGGTGAATCAGGTGATTTCGGTGGATGGTTCTGCCCATGTCACGGTTCTCACTACGATATATCTGGTAGAATCAGAAAGGGACCAGCTCCATTAAACTTGGAAATTCCAGAATATGCCTTCGGTGAAGAAGAAAACTTAATTGTTGGTTAAATTCAAAAGTCATGGGAATTACAGGAGGGGGAAACTCGAGCAGACATCTATTTTATTATCTCAGCATCGATAGAATTATAACTTTTCTTCCTTTCATGCACAACGTTGTATAAAGAAGAAATAATATAGTATAATTATTCAAAGAATAAAAAAAACGATAAAATATACATTATAATGCATTAAATCCGAGGATTTTGAGACAAGATTTCTTCAAGTTCATCTGGTAACGTTTGCCATACTGGATTGTTCCAATCAGTCTTGATTTGATCAATTGTCATGCCGTTTTTGTACTTTTCTAACTCTTGCATATCGAATTTACTTTTGAATGGACTAAGCAGGTCGTAAAATTTCTGACCCAATTCTTCTTGAGGTAAGTTCTTGGGCAAGTACCCATGGAAGTAATGCAATCGATAGAATACACTCCAATGTAAATGCATGCTAGGAGGCAACTTTCTGGGCCTGCCAAAATTGGGGATGTAAATTCGTTTCCATTCACCATTTGCATCTTCAATCTTTATGCCAATAGGAAGTAGCTCAATGGTCCACCAAAAGAGTGCCAGAAAAAAACTGGAGGCTCCAGGTTTATAGTCACTTGGAATTTCACCCTCAGGTAACAGAACATATGGTTTTTGGACAGGCCTATGGCATTCAGGACCAAAATCCAACAAATCATGATTGTATGACAAAAAGCTGGGAGTGACAGGATATAATTCATTAAACTCATGGATTGCACCTGGTTTGAAGCTGATTCCAAACTTTATGGCACGAGAGATCATCCACCTCAAAGAAATGTTGGATAAACACTGGTCGGTGCCATTATCTTTCCAACCTCCTCCAACATCACCATGGTTGCCAGGAAATGCCACCTCTTTTATATCCTGACAATGACAGTCATCGTCGATCGGTTTTCTCCGTGGTCTCCATCCAAACACCTTGTTGATCAAGTCACTGACCCCACTCAAGTAGTGGACACTTCTGGTGATAAAGCTGACGTTATCATTTTCATCATCACATTCTTCGTAGTCTAAATCCGTCAAGTGGGGATAATAACTGTAGGGCTGAAGCAACACTTGCTTGAATTTCCCTCTTCTTTCATCTAGACTCACCGCGTGTCTCACATGGTCTACTATAGAGCTTCTGCTGGTGTAAGGGAACATTCTGTCTCTTATCAACCCCACAGAATTGACTGAGTCGAACAATCCCATAAAGTGAATCTTAATTTGTGACCGGCAAAAAGTACACTTGAACTCACTCACCAAAGATGCCGAGTAGTACTCTTCTGAGGGCTGGCCTGCATTTTCCCAGTTGGCATAGATATCCCATGCACTAGGTACCATATCTTCTAAGCCACTGTTGAGAAGCCCCACACTCTCAAGCATTCCCACCAATATTCTAGCAGCAAAGCTTCCCCGACTAAAAAGAAGTTAGCACCAGTTCCCAAACTCAAAAATATCTGCACTTACCTAAACCCAATCAAGCAGATCCGGTCTCCATCGCTATAGAATCTCATCAAGAATATATAGGCTGCCTTCACATGGACTTCAAAGCTGAATGCAAACACTGAATCGATTTGCCGATTTAATTTGTTCAAAGACCTGCCAACAAAGTTTCTAGGATCCTTATCGTTCAAGGCAGCTCCGAACTTCACACCGACCCCTGGCTGGTAGTAGCACAACTGATGAGCACAGTCTTTGTCCAACAACCTAAAGAACTTCAATGCATTGGAGAAAGGAAGATACCCGAACTCATTTTGGGTTCCATCCAAACAAAGCACCAATGTCATGGGTTTATCTCTGGGTCTTTCGAATGTGTCAGGATTGACCGGATGGTCATTATAGTATGCTTCAGGAGGGAACCTCGTCATTGTGTTAAGGATTTGCAGCCACAAATTTTATAGCTGCGAAATTGACAAAAGAATAGTAGTGTTCATTGTTCACAAGTATAAAAAAAATACACATAAAGATATCATGAAAAAAGTCTGGCAGGTCATTAATGGTTATAAGCAGTTTTCTCGGTAAATGGGTCTCTTGTTTCCGCCACTTGGTAGCCAACTGGCTCATATCTATATGAACCGTCGAAAACACTTGGTTGGCTTGCACGATCAGGGTTATAGCTTCTGTCGAACGGCTGGTTGACGTGCTGGTTGGCTGGTTGATAAACAGGCTGTTGCGGAGGCGCATACATGTGGGGGTTATCATAAGGATGGGGTTTTTCAACGTGTTGTTTTCTGGACACGCTTCTACAGCAACAACAACACATGGCTTCAAGACATGAAAACCCGAGACAGATGCACCTCACCAAAGTGGAGATAACAAATAGTAAAACAAGCCCTGCTAACACAATTCCAACAATTGCAACAATTTTACAGGTTTTGTTGTCCATACAGGTATCCCAGGATTTGAAGGATTTAGCAGTGGACGTGACATCATCACCAAAATCTCTTTTAAGGATGGCAGAAGGACAAAAATCGGTTTGGGGAATAAACATGGCGTATCTATGAAAAAAAAAGAGGATCTTGGCTTCTATTTATGTAAACAAAATGTTTCAAAAACTGAATGTTCGAATTGATTAAAACACGGCAATGCGTAGTCGCAGGGGTAAAGAATCTCTTCTAAATTTAGATGCGATAACCGTTGAATCATTTATTTGAGATGAGGCAGTATCTATAAAAAATCTTGAATGGTATTAAGACACGACCAGTAACAAATTTGAACGTCCAGCTGCGTCACCTTACGGGTAACGGTAATGGGTTTCCGAGTCTTCGTACTGACTACTTTGTGTAGCGTTTCCTTGATTGTTGCATGGGACCCAAGGGCATCTTCCACCTCCTTTATGCCTAAAAACTGGCACTTTTCTTCGTCCGTGTGGAATTCAAGTTCGAGGTACTCCGAATTGACCCTCTGGATGTCTTCGAGAAGATACACCAGGAAACTTGAGAGCTTGAGCGTGCGGTGGTGAGGTTTTATCATAAACTCATCCACTGGTAACTGCATGCGGAGAAACCCCGATATTTCAAAGGTAGTTTTCTTATTAATATCATCCAAGGTGGCAGGAAGTGATTTGAGCAGTCCGATGGTCACTCTGTTTATGAGGAAATTGTCAAAGTTGTCGTCCAACATAACTTTGGCGTCTGACTGTGAATCAGTGGAAGCATGGAGGCTAAACCGGGAGTTCATTAGTATACTATCAGATACTTCGTTGTCTATTTGGGAGTTGTTTGAAACTACAATTGGTGCATCTGAAGTGTTGGACGTTTGTAGTACCTGTGGCTGGCTGCTCTTACTGCTGATCTTGTCTGCGGAAGGGTAACTTCGCTGGTCGTCATCGTAAACTTGTGTCTCTGGTTGTTGTTGGAATGCCAAAGCAGTACCCGTTAGCACTTTGGCGGACCTGAAGAAATTCAATTGACTGATTTCTTCTATCTTACGCTTCCGGGTTCTTTCTCTTTCTTCAGATAGTTTCTTGAACTGACCCATCACGTTATCTTTCACCTCTGTAGATGCAAGCCTTTCAAACCGTTCATACAACTGCCTAAAAACAGGTGAGCTGTCAAAATTGTCTATAGCTCTGATACTGTCAAAGTCCTCTAATGAACCAAACCGTTGATGGTTTGTGTGAACAGACAAAAATGACACTTGCAAAAAGATACCCTTCATGTGCAAATTCTCAGGTGGACCCACGAGACCCAGTAGCCCCTCAAACACAGGCGGTGAGCAGGAGATTCCAAACACAAGCGATTGATCTAGACCTCCAGTTTCCGTGATTTTAAAGTACGTTTTCCATAACCTGAGGCCCTTGATTTCAACTTCTGTGAAATCAGTGACAAGAAGGATTCCTGAACCATCAGGATTCTCTTGAAGCCCTAAACAATAAACTGGCAAGTCTCCAAAACACTCGCCATTTTTCAGCTTGCCTGAGTTCTTGGTCTTTCGTTGTAGTTCATAAAGAGAGTTCACAGATAGGAGCATCTTGGATTAATGTTGTAAATTGAATAAATTTCGCGTCGCAGATTATTCACTCAAGACACCATGCCACCAAAGATCAGCAGGAGACTTCTAGCGTCTTTGAACCAGAAACAGGAACCAAAGAAGGCCAGGCTCGAAACTAGTGAAGACTTCTTGGACCAGGGGACCATAGATGAAGAATCGGGAGACAGGTGGCTCGGATCGGACTTGGCAAAGAGTTTGAGGTTCTACCAAAAGGCTCATGATAGCTATATGACAGCCCTGACCAAGCCCATTGACGACCCCCAGCTAAAACTAGATATCTACTACAATATTTCTCGGTTGCTGTTACACGTCTATAATCAGTATTTTCAAACAGATGGCGTAGTGGTTGCAGACTTGACCAATGTCGATGAGGTAACGATGAGTCCCCAATCAGTGATACAGGAGTTGCCTGTGATCGTACAGTACCATGAACAGGCCATCGACTTGGCCAACCAGTTGGGTCTCGACCCCCTGGTGGATTTGTTGTACAACATGGGAATTGCTTATACACAGGTAATAGAAGAAGCAGCAGGTAATGGATTGGACACTATTCAATTGGGCAGGAAGACCCAGCAGGTGTTCCAGCAGGTACTTGACCTTCAGATCACCCACTTGCAATCATTTGTGAAAGAGATAGAAAATATAGATCAAGAGAACGAAACTCAGATGCAGGCAGAGGCAGATCAGCAAATGGCAATGGGGGAAGAGGTTGTACAACCTCCTGATGTGTTTGAAACGGTACTCTCGTGCTTTAAGTTGAGCCACGCATTGATTCAAGCGGTAGATGATCCGAACGTGCTTCCACAATTCGCCGATGTGGTGACGTCGTTTACAGCCAAATGTGATGGTATTGCGACCGAATTAATAGGGTCTTTTGCAGAGTACAATAACTCCAAAGCAGACTTCCTATCATCCATATCACCACTGCAGATACAAGAGTATGAGCTCTCGAAAACGTTCCTAGAAGGACTCCTATGTAATGACTTGGATCAAATAGTGTCTATTTGGACCAAGGCACCAGAACTGCCAGAGAAATATTTACAAATAAGTGATAATATCCAAGAGTTATTGGATCGAAATGATATCAATTTATCCGTCTGTAATAACTCCAATGATACTGGTATGATTGAGGGGTTCTGGAAGGCACTAACCTTGATGACTAACAACCTAAAGAAGGCACAAGAAATGTTGACAAAGAAAAGACAACAGCTATCAAAACTGGGAGGAGAGAACCTCGGCACAATGTTGGCACAGCTCAGTAAGATCATGACTGAGCGGAGTGACATCGATCTTCAGCGGTGTCAACTCAACTATGCCCAAGCTATCAACGGTAAGCAGATCTTGTTCCAAAACTGTAAAGTATTTCTCAAAAATGCTGTGAACACAGCCAACATGTCGGGAGGACTACGAGAAAGGGCAACCGAGAAGAAGACCAGAACCAAGAGGAAGATAGAAGCAGGGTTGCGGCTCAGCATTTTGGAAGGTAAGACATCCATAACAGAACTTGACAATGCATTTGGAAGAAATTGGACACAGGAGCTACCTAGCCTTATCAAGCTTGAGTATTTCCAAGAGTTTGGAGTGGAAAATATTGCTGTTTGAGTACATAAACGTTTTCTTTTGATTGTTCATTAATCTACATAACTATTTAGACCTTTTCTTTGAGTTCATTATTCTACCTTTAAAATCCCATAGCCCACCGAAATAAATACCGTCCGACGCTTCATGTCATACTAGCGCGTCTATCAAAGGATCCACGTCCAGGTATGAATCCACTGGAACATCCGTCACGTTCAATATAGGAACATCCACTATGTAATCTTCGTCTGTGGGTTGACAGGTCGTAGCATCGAATAACGAGCTGTGAATATATTGCAAGTTCAACGTTCGTGATCTGGAAGAGTCCATTATGACTGAGAACAAGTTCACCTTCAACATGTATAAAAAGTACAGGAGTTTCATACTTAAAGGTCAAGTTAGTGTGAGTAATATATTCAATGACAGTTTTTTACGCACATTTGTTGGTGGAGACACGCAGTGCATGTGGATTACTCAATTAGGTCTAATAATTATTTACACACATAATTTCTATTTACAGAAGGCACACCGGTTGTTTATTTGATCAATTTGTCAAAAGCAGGGATCAAACTTTGAGCCAATGCGAAGGAAAACACCAATTTGGGACCAGTGGTCAACAATTTAGGAGTCAATCCTTTGAAGAAACTACTGATACCTTCGTTCTTAGCCATGTTCTTCAAGATGGTAAAACCAGACTCTGGGTTGTCAAAGTTCTTGTTTTGGATTCTGGTTTTAATGACGTCCAAAGGAGCTGACACAATCAAAGAAGCAGAAGCACCAAAGATAGAAGTGACAAAGTTTTGGCTCCAAGTAGCTTTAGATTGGTCATCTAAACCAAAGATATACTCTTTGGCAAAAGAATTACCACCAAACAATGCGAAAGAACCAGGACAGTTTCTTGCGGCAGTCCAACCCCATCCTCTGTATAAACCGAATCCTTCATCTTGTATGATCTTTAAAAAGCCTCTACCTTTGAAAGATTCAGGGTTTGTTTGACGTTTGATCTTCAACACATCAAGGGGCAACAACACGACTTCTCCAATACCAATCAACGAACCAGCAGTAGCAGATAATAAAGCTCTACCATTTTTCTTGCCAAACCAGCTTTCATAAGTGGTACTGAAGTTGGCAGATAAGAATTCTTTGGCAAATGGCTGACCACCGTATTTATAAACTCTTTGCAAGATTTTGTAGGCAGCAGCGTATCCCAATCCCGGGAATAAAGTAAAGACCCTTTTTGGTAAAGCTTTTGAAGCATGTTCTCTAAAGATAACGGAGTTCAATTGAGTAGCTGATGAAATCTTACCTTGGTTGGACATCAATCTTTTGGAAATGGTATCAACTGGGTGGAAAACTCCGATTTCACAGATACCTGCTGATGCAGATCCCAAGACTCTGGCAATTGCAGAATCTCTTTGAGTACTACCTACAGCTGCTGGGGACATATTTATGATAGTTGAGTATTACCGAAAATTTTTCAGTTTTCGCTACCATAAAAAAAGACTCATCACCGCGGTAAGGATCAATTCCCCTTTTGGGAAATGATTGGAACATTATAGAGACAAACTCCTGGACCAAAGACGTTTAAAGGTGTATAACGGGAAGAAATTGGGTGTTTTGATTATGCTAAAAAGTTTAGTGCCAACGCCAAGATTGACAAAATGGAATTTGGAGCTATTGAAATGACTGCAAAATTAGACAGGGTTATGGATGTGGTCAGCGTGTGCAGGGCCGTCAGTGCTTGTTTTAAATAGTCACAAGCAGTTCCTGATCTACACTCATCGAACGACGGATCAGGGTAGTATCCACGGGCTTTCACAGTGCCGTCTTGCGTCAAGTATGCATTAAGATTAGCCTCTCCATACCCAATAAAGTCATTGGCATTACCTTGTTGGCATTGGCCTCCAGCCACTGATGGTGCCAAACAAGCCATCTCGAAGGGGATGCATCTATCGGACACTTCGTTGTTGAACTGGTCGTATTGTACTTCGCGGTCGTCACAGTTGCCAATATAAAAGTCGTAAAAGTCATAGTCCTTCTCATGCTTACCATTTTCATATAGCTTAACAAATATCAATTGGTATTGCAATAAACCGGTCAAAAGACAACTATCGTCTTGCGAACAAGAATAGGTATGGTTCAAGGTTCCCTGTGTCTTATCGAAGTCTTCGTAGTTGATTTGGTAAAAGGAGTCAAATGGCTGATTGGGAGTAAATATCTTGTAGATGCCTGTAAATGGAGAATCGATGATTTTGACCTTAAACGTGTGAAAAATATTATATGGCTGGTCTTTCAAAGAGTAGACGAAATTGTCCACTGCCAAAGTGACCGGCACTTCTTCGTCGTCATCAGGCACAAAAGTCAAGGGGTATGATGTTTGTGTGTGGTATATCTGGTTCAACTGCTCGTTATCACTAGCTTCTTCTAAGCCGCACAACACTTGAGTTCGATATGGAGCCAGGTAGCCGCTGGCTGGCGCATATGTAGCAGCTGGTGTCACAGTCGAATCGTGGTGGTTGATCTGTGTCACGTATTGTGTCCATGTTTCTGAATAGTAGGAACTTGTTCTGGACACTACTTCATTAACTCGTGTGGAGGGGGTCCGATTTGGATCGAGCGTGTGGTACTCACAAACGATCAATGGAAACAAGAACAACAGAAAAAGCATAGCTGGCAGGCACAAGACCTTGGGGCTCAGCCCATTTTATATGCCACTGTATCGACTTCGGCTAATATCCACATTCCAGTGGTATTGTCACTTTGCTTGTAGTATTGGCGATTTAGTGTTTGACGATATTTGAGAAAAACAGTTGGCTGGCTGCTGACAATGATACCTTATACACAATACTCATAACTCTTGGGCGATGGTCCGGCACAGATCAGTGGAACCTAGCAGCCGTGGCTCAGCCCCACACATTAACCCCTTTTCTCGAGCTGTAGACTGTATTTTGTACCCCATCACAAGTCATCTTTAACAGCCAAAAATCGCACGGAGGAATTTGCCCAAAAAATTGTCATCACATTACACCCTAAAACCATGTCAGAAATCGTTGATGATTACAGACAAAGCTTGAACGAACTAACATTCAACTCCAGGCCTATAATCGATACACTTACCACTATAGCTGGCGAGAACAGTAACGTGGCCGATGGAATCTTGGATGTCATCAGTACCAGGATATACAAATGCCGGCCTGAACAAAAGTTGTTCGCCTTGTACTTGCTTGACTCCATCTGCAAAAATGTCGGGAACCCATATAACGTGTTGATTGGTGACGAGATGTTCAAGTTGTTCAGTCACGTGTATTTGTTGGTCGACGACAATGTCAGAAAGAAGCTACAAAACTTATACGAAACTTGGAAATTGACCAAGACTAAGGGTACGGGGTTGCCATTATTTCCAGTGGAGGAGCTTGACAGAATAGGCAGTTTCTTAAGAAAAGCTACTGCCTCCAACCCTCAAGCTACTGTTGTTGCTGCTAGTCCCAATACGCTAAGTAATGCTCAACTAATAGCGGATATCGATGAATTATTGCCAGTTTTTCATACAAAACTAAATAGCAACTCTAATGACATAAAGCTTAAAGACAGATTCAATGCCTTGAATCAATTGAAAATGATACTTCAGAGTCAAAAAATGCAAATCAATGAATTAAAAGCGGTACAGAATCAGTTGAATAATATCAAACAACAAGAATTGAATAAGTCGAACCCTTCATCCAACAATTCCACTCCAACTTTGATCTCCAAAGCTCCATTATCTTTGCCCAAAATTCCCAAACCAGCTACTTCTTTGGTACAAACTTCTGCCCCAACAGCCAGCGTCAGTGGTGCTAATGACGTTTTCGAACAACTTGTGTATACAGGAATCATCACATTTGAGCAGGACTTTGGTAGTTCCCGAGTCTATGATATCAACTACCCCAAATCGGTGGCAGGAGAAGCGTCTAATGACACTTTATTGAGTCAAATGTTGAGTAATCAAATGATGAGATCAGAATACGAACAGGCCAAGTTCAATGAGTTGAATAAGCTCAAGCTTTCGGACCCCCAATCGTTCTTAACCAGTTCTAACGTATCTATTCAGTGTAAGAATCTATTATATGAAAGCAAGGGATTGAAATGCTCAGTATGTGGTAAAAGATTTAACAACGATGACGTGGGTCAAACCAGAAAGCGGATGCATTTGGATTGGCACTTTCGTATCAATAAGAAGATACAAACGTCACATAACGTCCAATCGAGAAATTGGTTCCTTGATGACTATGAGTGGGTCAAGTTCAAAGATGAAAACTTGTTGGAATTTCAAGTGGAGACGAACGTCGTGGAACAGCAACACCAACAACAACAGGCACCCAAAGAGATACCTTATGTGGTTATACCTGGAGACGAGACGAATATGAACAATAAATGTCTAATCTGCAGAGAACAGGTTAAGGGAACCTTTAACGAAGATATTGGAGAATGGTGTTGGTATAACTGTATTGCACAACCCGGAGAGAGCCAGAACAGTCGAAAGATAGTACACGCCAATTGTTATAGTGAAACTCGGAAAAGAAATGCTCAAGACGAATTGAATGGTAATTTCAAGAGAGAAAGAGTATAAGACTAATACGATGCTAGGTTTTTTTAGTATGTACAACCTAATAAATAGAACTAACGAATCCAACGTTAACTATTCCATCACTGTTACTTCTGACCTAAGCATTTCAAGATGTCACCCCAAACAGTGGCAGGCTTTTGAGAAGCATCAATACCGGACCAAATATTACTCTTCTTGTAGTAATCAACAATTGGTTCGGTTTGTTTGTGATAGGTCACCAATCTCTTCTTCAAAGCATCTTCGTTGTCGTCGGATCTTTGCACCAAAGGTTCACCGGTGATATCATCGGTCATTTCTCTCTTTGGTGGGTTGAAAAGTTTATGGTAAGATCTACCAGAAGGTGGGTGAACCAATCTACCGGTGATTCTGGCCACTAATAATTCGTCGTCAATCTTCAATTCAACAGCGTTTTCCAATGGAGTCTTTCTGTCTTGCAACATGGAGTCCAATTTTTCAGCTTGTGGAATAGTTCTTGGGAACCCATCCAAGATAAATCCGTTTTTGCATTCACCATTATTTTCCAATTCAGATTTGATCATGTTGACCATGATTTCATCACTGACCAAACCACCTTGGTCCATGATCTTCTTGGCTTCCACTCCCAATGCAGTCTTGGCGGTGACTTGTGCTCTCAACATATCACCAGTAGCTAAATGACAAGCACAGAATTTTTCCTTCAAGTTGGGGGCTTGAGTACCTTTACCGGCACCCGGAGGTCCAATTAACACCATTCTAACGGATTTTGGAATATCTGGCACAATACCGGCCTTTTGTTCCAAGTACTGGATTCTTTCCTGTAACTTGCTTACAGTTTGTTTCAAATCTTCAACTGACATCTGGTGTGATTATAGAAATTTTCAACTTTTGTTGAGTTCTCGTTTTTCTTCCAATCAACTTGCCCCAGGATTTATTTCTGATCGACAGGGGTCGTGTCCGGGCGTGTTCTGTAAAGTGGTCTGGGTCTAGGTGATATTAGTTGACAGGTTGACACTTAGTCTCGGTTGCGATGGGTTTGGGCTCTGCCGACGTGAGACCCTACGTCAAGCATTGTCGAATAGGTTTTCAGATTACTTGTGAATGAGAAAGACGAGGTGACTTTTGTGGGGACTCGACTACAAAAGCGCCACCACAAAGACACCACCACAAAGAACAAGGGCACTCGAAATTGGTTGGATAGCTGTTGTTGGATTTGTGCTGTTGGATAAGTATTGTTGGATAGCTGGTGGTTGAATAGGTGTTGTTGGATAGCTGGAGGTTGAAGGTGTTATGGGAGGTAAAGGATGAGCTCATCTCCTAGTAAATACAGCCATACTGTCCAGATACAATGAAAGTGTGGCATCTCTTGTGAGCCAGTTCTCTGAAGATCTTAAATGTCACTACCACAAAGACATCCATCTTATGACAGAATCCGGCAGGTTTAGTGTTTGGGACTGTGGTGGCAGTTCAAAGTGTATCAATGAGGCACTGTGTGCTTGATTGAAAGTCTTATTCTAGAATAGGTATCTACTAGTGGAACCGTGCTAGGATGGGGTCCCCTTGCTGGAATGCGCGTACTTCCTCACGTACTTCCTCACGTTGTAAACACTTCATGTTCAAGCTGCACAATAAAAATGACTCCGTAAAAAGACTCAAACGAATACTGCCACACCTATATCAACAGGAATGAACCATCCGCTGAACCACGCGACACTGTCACCAGCCCCAACCCATCGAAGCAAAACTGTGCCGGATCATTGAACCAACTATTGCAAATACGCGTTCTCGATTTTGCACCCAAATTTCGAAACCTTTCCGCTACAGGTGGGCGGCCAAATTTGGTAGCCGATGGTTACATCTTCCAGTAACCGTGCCCGAACACCCGCCAAGCCTCTTACATGTCGTTTTTGTACTATATCAGCGACCCATCCTTATATGACTTCAACCCAATCGCGTGCGGTTTTACCCCATCTTCATCGATAATTCACGTGGATAAATTTCACAAGATCCGATGCACTTATAAAAGTGCAATTCTTCCTTTTTTACAATTGTCAAAATGATTTCTTCGAAGGCGTTGGTCAGCTTGCTTGGCCTCCCGTTCAATATCCTTGCGGTGATAATCAGATATTACCTTGGTACCACAAAGTTCAAAAGATATGAAAAACGCCTCAAACTTTGTATCAAAATGACGCTCTACAGACAAGCATTGTCAGTGCCTATTAAAGACGTCAAATACCTCCCACTTCCTTCCATTGATTTGGTCTTCAAGATTGTCAGGTTAAGGTATCCATCAGTTGTCAAATCACTCCCCCATTACCATGAAAGATACGGAACTAGTGGTATATGGTTCGCTAAAGATGATCTGAGAACAGTAAATGACCCGATCATCCTTTTTCTCCACGGAGGAGGGTACTTCATGGAAATTCAGCCTGAGCAGCTCAGATCGTTGGCAGGGTTATACAAGTTGCTTGATCCAGCAAAACGCACCTCAGTGTTATACTTGGATTATGGTTTGGTGAGTGATGGCTATAAATTTCCCAGGCAGTTGAGACAATTGGACAGTCTCTACACCCAATTGGTGGAAGAAGGAAACACCAACATTGTGCTTCTTGGTGATTCTGCCGGTGGTCATTTGGGGGTGACTTTCACCGAGTATCTCAGGATAAAAAAACCATACTTACCAAGTCCAAATAAGTTAGTGTTAATCTCGCCATGGGTGAATATGGCGGTCATGGAGGACGATTACGCTCCTGGGAAGTCTTTCTTTGACGCGCATCCTCGTGATATGATCAGCTATGATCTGTTTTCGGACCCAGAGAATGGTTTGATGTTTATTGATGATGCGAAGGTCGTCAATCATTCGTACTTTGACTGGGCGTATAGACTACCCGTTGACTGGAACGCAAACCCGTTCTTCTCCAATAGTGATTTTGAAGTGTTTGTTATTTATGGGGAGCACGAATCGTTTAGAGACGATATAGATGTTTGGCTTCGCCAGCTTTACGATTTACCAAAGATTGAATATAGAAACGATGGTAAGAGTGGACCGGACTACTCTTTCAAGGTCCAGCAGAAGAATAGACCCAAGTTGACGGGTTTTGTGGAGCCTTTAGGGTTGCATGATGCATTTTTCTTCTTTGAGTATGATATCATAAATGACTACAAGAATTTTGATAATTTGACTGATGAAAAGTATTTTGCAACCAAAAGATTGGTGAAATATTTGAACGAAGCATTGTGATTGGATTTTACACGATTGAATTTATTACATATATGTAATTCTATATAAACCTCTATTAAAATAAATCTGGCATTTATTTGATACCCATGCAAAACGAAAACTAAGGTGAAATGAAATTGTATGTTGTTTAATGCTGGAAAGTGTGAATTTCTGGAACATGTTCAACTTTGATCAAAGGTCTGTAAATTGGTTTCCACATTTGATGTTGCACCCATTTCAAACATCTTCTGAAATCCCTTGGCACTTCCACAAATTCTCCATCTGGGTTGGTTTCCATTTCAACTCTAGCATTTCCTTCTTTCAAACTCTGTAAGATAACGGCAGTTGCAACGTAAGCACTGACTTCATCAATCTCTTCCAATCTTGGTAACAACCCGTTCTTTGGGTTTTCCATCTTTGGTGATAATTCAGCCAATTGGTCAACGGCTGCAGAAATCATCGTATCAGAAATAGTGGTACAACGAGACAAGACAGCACCCAAACCAATACCTGGGAAAGTGAAACAGTTGTTGTTTTCAGAAATGTAGTAACCATCAACTGGTTCGAATGGTGATCCGGTAGCAATCAAAGCGTTGTTATCGGTCCATTTCATAACGTCGGCTGGAACACATTCGTGTAATCTGGTTGGGTTGGATAATGGGAACACCATTGGTTGAGGATTATGCTTGTACATTTCCTTGATAACTTCTTCGTTGAAAGCACCAGCTTGAGTAGAACAACCAACCAAAAGAGTTGGCTTGACATGCTTAACACATTCCACCAAAGAAGTGGTATCGACACCTTCCCAATCAGCATCTGGGTCAGCATACTTTTGTTGGGCTTCGGACGAGTTAGTGTAACTTTTCAAAATCAACCCTCTTCTATCCATGGTATGAATTTTACTCAAAGCTTCTTCGGAAGTCATACCACTGTTGACCATATGGTTAACAATTTGATCAGCAATACCTAAACCAGCTGAACCAGCCCCGTAAATCAAAACTTGACTGTCTTTCAACTCTCTTTTGGAGAATTTAAGTGCTGCAATCATGGAAGCCATAACAACAGCACCAGTTCCTTGAATATCATCATTGAATGAAGGAATTTCTTGTCTGTATTTCTCTAACATGGTTCTACCGGTCGTGACACCGAAATCCTCGTAATGCAAAACAGAACTTGGGAATCTGTTTTTAATAGCCTTGATGAACTTATCAACAAAGTCCCAGTATTGTTCACCTCTGATTCTTGGGAATTTGTTACCCATGTACAAATCATCTTCCATCAACTTCTTGTTATTGGTACCGACATCCAACACAACTGGTAACACTCTACCAGGGTGGATACCACCACATAAGGTCATTAACCCTAATTTGGCAATGGCGATTCTAACACCTCCCACACCTTGATCTCCAATACCCAAAATACCTTCACCATCACTTACAACAATGTAGTCGATATCCTTATCGGTTCCATACGGAGCCAAACAGTCATCTATGGAGTCAGGATCTCTGATGTCCAAAAAGCATCCTTCAGGCTTTCTGAATCTGCTCGAATAAGAAGCAATAGCATCACCTTCTGTTGGAGTGTATATGATGGGTAACATTTCTCTGATATGTCTCCTGACCAATTCATAGTACAAAACCTTGTTCTGGATTCTCAAAGACGTACAAAAGTCATTCTTAGCCAAAGGAGTTTTCAAGTAACTGAATTGTCTATAAGCTCTTTCTACTTGATCGTCTAAAGAATTGATCTGAGCAGGTAACAACCCTTTTAACCCAAAAGCTTTTCTTTCGGCCTTTGTAAAAGCAGATCCCTTATTGTAAATAGGAGAATTCAACAACTGGAATCCGGTTAAGTCACATTCGATGGGTCCTTCATTGGATAATCTAGTAACTTTTGGTTTCAAGGAAGCAATAGCCGCATTTATATCCACGGGGGTCTTGATGGTGTGTGTATGCACTGATTCAGTAGCTAAGAATCTTCTAAATGCTAACATGACGATATAATAATTGAATAGATATGAGGGGTTTACCCAATAAATTTAAGTCAGATACCAAATTATTGTGACAGGAGGCGGATTGTGTAAAGTATTTATATTAGCAAACTCCGACCGAATTTATTGACTTACGAGGGTACACCGTTCGGAATTGTTCCAAGATGCCAAAAAAATGTGCATTCGTTCCGATCCCCTCCTGCCTCAATATAATTGGGGGGAAATTCGATTCTGGAATTGCCTGCTATGTACAACAACTAATGTATACTCACACTAGTCAAACCAACTGTATCAAGGCTGTTAGCCTAGATAGCCGTTGAAAAATAAAATTTTCCATCAAATTTGCAGACATCCGTTGATCCAGAATCTCATCACATGAGGTGAAACTTTCACAATCCTCTTGTTATGCGGACAAGCGGCCACTACAAACACGAAGCGTCCAAGACACCAAGACACGAAAACTTCAATTCCAACCGTTTTGGCAAGCCCTGCCCTGCCCCTCATTTCCTTGGTCCCGGTATGCTCCATTTTTTTACCACACTAAAAAAATTGGGCAGACATTGAGAGTAAGACGTGAAGAGAAGCTACAAAAGGGGTCAAGCATACCCTGCCACAGAAGTTGTATCAGCAGGTGTGGCAGTTCCGGTGCGAGTGTGTGTATTCATATATTATAAACCTATGGCGTGTTAGGGCATCTCATCCCATCTCAGGCCTGTTTCGGAATAAATAGGAAACGCAAGATAATCCGGCCCTCAATTGGTTTTGTTTTCCGGCCTGAATGCTTGAAACCGATTAACGGATTGTTGCAGCATTATTGTATCAATTCCCTTTTGGGAAACTATTCGTTTACAAGAATTAGGTATCTTTTGTTGGTCTAGTTTGTTTGTTTGAGCTTCTTTTGAACTTGTGGCACAAAACAACTAGTACGACCTCCAACTGTGACAAAATCTATAGCATGGCCTCCCACTTTGGGTTTCTCCTGCTTATGCCGTCTTTTGCCCCATCTATGGAGCATAAGCCAATCATCAGGAAATTCCTTGACATTTGCTTCGACTTGCACCGCATGCGTACACACGAATTTTATGCTGTTGTATAACGATTCGAGAATGGGGCTGGTTTCGGTCAACTTTTCGCTTAGCACTTCTGTTGGGTGGATCCGGCTTTGGTACAATACCTCATCTCCCACCCAGTTTCCAATTCCAGCAAAGTGTTCTTGTTCCAATAATAAACTTTTGATCTGTTTCTTTTTGGAAATCACTAGCTTGCAAAAGTCGGGGAATTCTAATGGGGTAATGTACACTTGTGGATCGGCGTCCCCTGTCAAAAATTGTTCCGGTGTACCTCCGGATTCTTTTTTGGGTATTACACTTTTAGAGTAGTCAGGCCCTTGTCGACGCAACGGCTCTATATCGAATAATTGCTGATCAGACTTGATGTTTTCCAAGATCCTAATTCTTCCAAGCCTTCGGGGGTCCACAAACGATAAGTCCACCTTATCGTGTTTGCAAAAGGTCATTTCAAGCTTGGAAAATCGGGGTGGCCATTCTTCCCCACTGTCTTCTTTGCTAGTCTCTTGTGCACTGGTCTTTTCTTGTACTTCAGTCCCCTTGTCTACCTCTTTCTTGAAATATTTAGACTTCGTGTCGGTTTTGACTTTCAACACCTTTTTATCTCCTCCGTTTTCCATCACCACATGATGTGACATCACGTCTCGAAGTTTGATCATTCCTGTCATGCCGAAATGCATGAGCATAACCACATTCCCATCGAAGCGGATCCAGAAGTACTTTCCGTGCCTACCTATCTTCTCTACAGTCGAGCCCGCAAGTGTCGTTTCCATTTTCTTGAGTTCTTTCTCCGCATGGTTGTTGGCTTTTAGTATGGGGAATAATAATGGATCATTTTGAAGTGTGACCCGCAGCACCTTATACCCTAGAAGGTTTCGACGTAATTGGGCACAAACATGCGCCACCTGTCAATTGTTAGTACCGTGATGGTTAATAGTAGTATTTCATTCATACCTCTCCGACTTCAGGCATATTGCTAAAAATGATTAAAGTAAAGGTATAGTTGCGTATGCGAAAAAACAAAATGCTCCACGGCAGGTTCGAACTGTCGACCTTCAGATGACACAACCATAAGACTATGAGACTGACGCTCTGCCAACTGAGCTAGTGGGGCTATTCGGGAAGCGAATATGATGTGAAAATATTTGTTTCCGGAAATTTGGGTCAAATCAGCAAAATCTGGAGCAGCGTATGCAGTTTCGTTACAAACAAGCCTGAATTGGCGGACTGGAACAATACTCAACACGGCAGCAGCAAACAGTCTAGTCTAGACGCCAAAATGGTCTCAGTAGCTAATCTGCTTTGGAAATGTGGCACTGATCGCTTGCAAAAAGGGACGCACTGATAAAAATAATCATTCAAATATGAACAGGTTATTTGGAAGCAAAAGCACAGCACCAAAGCCGTCGTTGAACGATGCCGTAAAGAACATCGACGAACGAGTGGGGACGTTCGATGTCAAGTTATCCAAGATTAATTCTGAATTATCCACGTACCAGCAGAAAATCGCAAGAATGAGAGATGGACCGGGGAAATCAGCTTTGAAGCAGAAAGCTCTAAAATTACTCAGACAGAGAAAGCAGATCGAGGCCCAGAAGGACCAGTTGGAAAACCAATCGTGGAACATGACGCAGGCAGCTATGACTACGGATAATTTACAAAACACCATGATCACAGTGGATGCAATGAAACAAGCCAATAAACAGTTGAAGAAGACGTATGGTAAAATTGATATAGACAAGATTGAGTCTTTACAAGATGAGATGCTTGACTTGATAGAAAAGTCAAACGAATTACAAGAGTCGTTATCCATGACTAATGATATCCCAGATGATATTAGCGAATCGGAACTAGATGCAGAATTAGATGCATTGGGTGAAGAAATGGATTTTGAAAATGAATTTTCTGAAGGGGTGGCAATGCCCAGTTATCTTGAAGAGCCAGCATCTGATAAGGTTCCTACATTCATTGATGAAACTGAAGAAGCGCCTGCCAAATTGACTAACTAATCGTATATTTACAAGATGCTTGAGTTATTTGACTTTTTGAATGGCCATAAAGTAATTGCCGACATTTTCACTATCAGTAAATTTCCAACCGTACGCGGGTAAGTAAATACAACCTTTGGCCGCCATTACTTTGAATTGGCCCTCGTTAGTGTCTATCCATTCCTGGATTTCTCCATGATTAATGTACTTAGATAATGTATGTGTACCTACAGGTACAATCTTCAACACATGCTCCCCCAAGAATATAGTGGTAAACCAACTCACGAAATCTCTATTGATGGTTGACAAAAATAACCATCCATTTGGCTTAACTTTAGAGAGAGCTTCCGATAACACTTTCGATGGGTAATCAACATGCTCCAACAATTCGAATAATCCCACAACATCAAACTTCTCCTTCTTGGAAAGTTCCTCCACTGACAGAAGCTTATATTGTAGTTTATTTTTCAACATCGGGTCTTCGCTCATATGAATTTTTGCAGCCTCAATCACATCAGTGGACAAATCAATTCCTTTTACAGACTCCACATACGGGAGTCTGGCCATTGATTCACTGAATAGTCCTCCCCCACATCCAATGTCCAATACCTTCAACTTATTTTCCATCAACATGGCGTCCCTCCTCGATTCTTGGTCCAGCACGATATTTTGCTTAATTTGCTCGGGTAGAAGATCCACATTATAAGGGGGGATATAGATTTCATCATCGGGATCTTCATTACCTTCATTCAACTTCAAGTGTTCTCTGATCATGCTGGTTACAAAATCCATTCTCAAGAGGTTCATCTTCTGTAAGATTCTCTGAGGACCATTGACGTCCCACCAACTTGATGCTAATGCATTGAAATGATTTAATTCATCTGCGCTTGACCCACTTGATAACGGGTGTTTATGTAAGAGCACAGGTGATGTTCCGAGGCCCCTGGTCCAACCCTGTGGCCCCCTGATACCCCTTATCGTTGCTCTTGTGGGTTTCATCAAACAGTTGGTTCTTTTCTCAAAAGCGCGAAATAGTATTTTTTTCTATACACTTATACAGTCAGTTCAAGATGTCTGATGACGAGTTCTTGATGTCATCTCGGCAGAGGCGTGCCAATGCCGGGTCGAGGCTTAAACACTTGATAGAAATGGAAAGCGATGTGGCACAGGCTTCGCTGTCTCGGTTTGTGGATGAAGACGACGAAAACGTGAATTTGTTGTTTCAAGAAGACGAAGATGATCAGGAATTCATGGAAGAAGAGGAAGACGAGGACGAAGGTGAAGAGGGGGAAGAAGAAGGGGGTGAAGAGGATGGTGATGGCGAAGAGCCGGAAGCTGGTCAGGTTTCCGAAACAGAAGGTGACCAGGTCGAGAGCATTCAAAACGAACTTGAAGAACTTGAAGAATCTGACGCGGGACCTGTTGACTCAGATGACGTGTTATCTGATTCAGATATGTCTATGAGTGATACAGATACTGAGGAAGGGGAACGACAGTTGGAAACAGAAGAACGCCGGAAAAAAAGGAAACAAAAGCTTCAATCGAGATTGGTACCTAAGATCAAGAGATTTAAAGTAGCAGATAATAAACCGAAGAAGGCAAAACCGAAGAAGATAGTCACGTCGGAGTCACTCTTACAGGACGCCAGGCGGTCGTCTACTAGAGCCTCTGTTATTGAGAATAAAGAGGCGTTGGTTGAAAAGATGAAGTTGGATGAAAAGAGGAGGGCTGCAACAACACCTATAGTGCGAGAGAAAGAGCGTGAACTAACTCAAGAGGAAAAGTTGCTAGAGGCAGTGGAGACAGAGAAGGCTAACATTTTGTCTCTCGAGTTGTTCCAGCAACAGGAGATTGTCAAGAAGGAAAGGCAAAAGCATCTTTTACAACTGAGGAAGCCCAAGATGGTGGATATTATAAGCTTTGTGAGTAAGGAAGAGTACATTAGTCCCACAGATGAAATAGACAATGCTATCAAGTTGTACAAGATGATTACAGGTAAGTCTAGAAAGAGACATATAAAGAAGTTGAAAGAGCTCTTTGAGATTGACCTCGACAAATTTCCTGGAGAAATTGATAAGAACTTGCCGTACTACAAAAATGAGAAGAAGCTAGAAGTAGAGAACGGTGATGACAAATCCAACATTGATGGTAATAGTGATGCTCTGGCAAGTGCAGGCACCGTGAAAGTGGAAAGTATAGAAACAGAACAAAAACAGGAGAGCACATCACCGGTTGATACCGGCAGTAAACCTACTGGGGCTGGCCAGGGAACTGAGGATGACAAACCAGAAGCCACTGACGCTACTGATCTCAACAAAGATAATGTCGGGGACGTGGAAGCGGCCCAGAAAGCCACAGAAACTTCGAACGGAGATGAGCCCAATGGCTCGTCAGCACCTGTTCTGGCGACCAAAAACGTCACGTTCGCCGATGACGTCAAAGACCCCATCGTCTCTGATGCAGTCGAAACCCTGAGGGAACCCAGCAAGGAACCCGAAGAAAATGAAAATGGAAGTGAAGATACAAGAGAGATCTTCGAAGGCCCAATACAGAGAGTTGCAAGAAATCTATTGTTTCTATTGAACTTCGACGAAGCAAGGTTGCAAGATGAAAATGAGTTGAAAGCAGTGGTTTTGGGAGAGCAGTCACTATTGCCAGCTCCAAGAAGATTCAAGGAGATGAAAACTATTCTTAAAATTGGTAAAATCAACAATCCATATGCCAAAGTAAGAGTAGAGAAAGACGATGTGTTTTCCCCGGCAAATGACTTGACCATAGATGATCCTATGTTTGAAGAACTTAACAGATTACCAAAATTAGGAATCAGGCAAGAAGTGGTGGAAGAAGTGGTACAAGAAGACCTAAACGATGCTGCCATAAGGCTCATCACCGAAGCACCAATAGGTATCTACTTACCAAATGGAAACAAGAAATTGTGTTTGATCACCGGATCCGAAGTCAAATATTTCGACCCTACACTTGGAGTGCCATACAGTGACGTGGACACTTTGAAATTCTTGAAATCGATAGAACAAGGAAACATACCATGGTACAGTTTTGATGCATCGTACAATGACACAGGAGCTACCGAAATATACTTGGGATCTAGAGACGGCAGTGCCAGATCAGCCAGAGGAGTCCCCGAAGGATTTGACGGTTAAGATTTTGTGTTTCTATTGTTTCTAACGACATATTGACATCACCATTTATGTACATTGGTAAATAGCCAAGCAATATATCAAGTGGAGTGCTGGACGTCTTTTTCATGAGCCTTGATCAAGTCTGGTTGGAACTTCTTCAATTTCTCTTTAATGCTTGGAACAAGAAGCTTCTTGATCTCGGAACTGTAAGACTCGGAAGTGATGTTGAACACATACTCATCATCCTCCTGGTCATGGATAAACTCAGGAATCGAAATGGTGCCGGTGAAAGTATCTTCGTCTTTGGTTCCAGAAATGGATAACAGGACTGTCATATCGTATATACACAAGACCCTTCCCTTTCTTTGAGTGACGTCACAATCACCTTCTAGCGTGTTGACGCCAGTAACCGTGAATTTGAAGTCGTCCTTTTCCACCACCGTGTTGACAAATTCGGTATTGAAGTATTCTTTTGACCATGGGAGACAGTTCTTGTCGACCCAATGCCTGTGGGCAGTTAGTATGGCCATATACATAGTGCTTTAAGTCGTTGTTTACATACCAGTTGTTGGGGTTATGCACAACCATGTTTCTAGTTTGTATCAGTTGATTGACGGCAGTTGCAGGTAAAATACTGATCGTAAAAATTCTATGAAATTCTACGCGGGACTCATAACGCTCGAGAGTATCTTATAGATGCCTAAGATTTGATGCTATGTATTATGAATTAGTGTATAGATCCATGACCCCTGAGCCAGATACGTGTCTGAACCCGTGGACGCCTTATTAAATGAGAAAGCACATTGCCAATAATGCCTGTAAAATGCTAAATCGAACCATGGCTGATGCCGATTCCACAGTCGTCTCCGTCGCCGATTCGAACGAGTTTTCCAGTAGTGTGGTGGAGGCTGTGGATATGCTCGTAAGTGTAGACATTCCCAGCACCGTGGACAATGTCTGGGTCCCCACACGGGTGATATTGGTGGAGTATCCCTGTGGACAATCACTGTCAAACTGGATTGTGTAAATAATGATGCCATTTCGAGATATAGGACACGCCGTCCAATCTGAAGCCCCATTGTAGAGAAGCATATCGTCCACCATTGAAAATCCTAAGGACAGTGTATCGTTTGCAGGATTTTTCCCCAAATTTCCATAGACATCGAACCCATTCTTGTGACCCTGTACACCAATCAATTCACCAAATGGTGTAAGCAATAGCCTCACGTATCGCCTGGCGTTACTCAAGGCAGAGAAGTTGCCGGCTTTGAAAGCAGACTCATCGTTGTACTCTGCTATAATAGGCCAATAATCCCCCCCAACGTCACCGATCGGACCTTTTAACCATACCTCGTACGAATAGGCAAAGATGTCTTCGCAGGTGGTTGGAGAAGAGAACATCATGAGCCAAAGACATATGGTACACCATATTATGGACGTTCTTGACATGTATCAAAATTCGAATATCCAAATTTACGTGAGGCATGCGTTATTTATAGCCCGTCTACCTGAGAGCGTATCCAATTCCAGTGGTGCCAAACTCTAAATGTTGCAGCCTTTTCTGGTGAGGATTTCTTTTTTTTTTGTCACCTATAAAATCATCCTTGGCACCCTAGCCTATATTTAGAGGGTGGGCATGACCGTAAATGAAATAACATACGATTGCAACCATTTTCACCAACCAAGAAAACAATCGTTGGTGTTGGAGTGACGAACCGAATGATGTAATACTATCCACATGTGCTTCATTTAAGATTTTGGTTCCAACCTTAATAAAGATGTCCAATAAAGCCGATGCTATTGGAACGTCAACTCGATGGCCCTAGTTTCAGAAACCAGCGGAATACGTCGTAAGCAGTGGAATCGGTGGAAGTGAAATTTAGACGCATCATGCATGAAATTTTGTCGATCTCGGGGAATCCGCTGTGACTGCAAGACTTCTTGGGATTACCGGCGAACTATTGATACCTGGATGTACTGGGTATACGGTCATACGACCTTCGTTTCCGGATCGTAATATGAGCTTTTTGGGCAATTTTACTTGTCATTGGCCACCTTATAATTTCTAAAACATTTACAAACCGTTTCAAACGTTTTTATCTGTGAAATTCACTCAACATGCAAAGATAAGAAATGACTTGTAAACCTTAGGATAATGCGGAATCAAGATTAGTTTCCTACTTATCTAAGCCCCTTTGAAATGAAAGTGAGGTATATTCTGTACCATAACCACTCATCTTCTAGTTGAGCACGCACGCTGCCATTTGGTCGCTTTGTGAAGCTCGTAGGTCTAAGAATGTATTAAACAAAAAAAAGTAAGAATACGGTGTATGGCGTGGTTCGTAAGTTTAAACCCCTACCCACACACTTTCGGGAGCTTCATAGCCCCAGCTTGTAGCGCAAGAAATGGGCACAAAGATTAACTATTTTTGCAACTGGTCAATTTAGACGTGCCTCGACCATTTTATGTCTCTACCGTAAGAGGGAAGATATCGACATTTAACACACCCAGGCCTCTAGAACTTATACAATTCACTTCCCCACAAACACCAGATCCTATCGGTTGTACTTTCTTCACACAAACTGATTTATTGGCTGCAATTGTGTTCCACGTGTCGCTACATCCGAAATTAAACTTCTGTCAGTTACTCACACGACTTCGAATTAAAACTTGACGCATCAGAAGCTCAAATCAAACAGTGGTGATTAATGAACAAACCGATAGCTCTAGACAACTATAACGATTATGACAAAGACACACTAGATGGGAGACGGGGATTGGACTCCAAACTTTATCCGATACCCAAATCAATCATGAACAAGCTTGTGTTGAATGTAATTGGGGAAGCATTGTTATCGGTGGCTGTTTACTATAATTACGGACTTCTACTGCAATACCACCGATTGTTGGCATCCAGTGTTTTTGGGGCGTCTACTGCAATGTTAGCGCAGTCCATCAATCAGCTATCTAAAAAGAAACTCAGCTACAACAAAGTTTTGAAGTTCTTTGTATGGGGTATAATAAATGGGACATTTACGGTGTTATGGTTTGAGCTTTTATTTGTGAAGTTTGAAAGTAACACATATCGGATTTTGATAGATCAAACAGTAGGGGTTCCTATGTTCCAATTGATTTTCAACATTTTAAATGCATTGTGGGACCATGGTGAGCTAACTTCTCACACAACGGCACTTTATATCAAATCATTGAAATATTCCTACTGTTTCTGGCCATTTTTTTCCATTATGGGGTTTATGTTGATTCCCGAGTCGTTGTTGTTCCCTTCAAACTGTCTTGCCAATCTTCTTTGGAGCTCAGTCCTTGCTAAGATCGGTTAGCCACTGTCTAGTTACAATATTTTTATAGAGCTGAACTTTTTGAATAATGCACTTATATTATCGTCTACATCTTTAAGGACTTCAATGGGTCACTCTTTCTGGTCTTCTTCCTTCCCTTCTTGTGGACTTTCTTGTGGAATGGAACAAATCCGATCTTTTGTGGGTCATTTCTAGCACTCTCAGGAAGCAAATACTCGGGAACTCTTTTCAAATGGGATTGAACTCTGGAAGGATGTAACTCTTTGTCGTGTCTTAACGTTGCCAAATCTTGAGGGTTCTCTTCAAAGAATCTCTTTAATTTGTCAGAGTTTATCAACTCTTGCTTTAACTCTCTTATTCTAGCTTCTCTGATAGCCGTTTGAGTGACAGCTCTGAATGCATCTTCTGATCTATATCTGAAACCTTCCACTTGCTGGATGTCAAATTGGTATGGTTTGATTTCAAACCCATTCTTAGTCTGCAGTTTAACAATCCTGTTCAACACCTTTTCATCTCGCTTGGCTGTTTTCAAGCTAGCCACTTTGTGTTTACCAAATTCCTTAGTTGGAATGACAAACGACAAAGATATACCAGATTTACCCGCTCTGGCAGTCCTTCCCACCCTATGCACATAGGCTTTGGAAGTAGTGGGCAAATCAAAGTTTAGTACACATGCAACATTCTTGAAATCCACACCTCTAGAAACTCCGTACTCCTTATCTTTTTTCACTTTATCCTTTTTGTCTTTTGGTTCTGTAGTTTTGTCATCATCAGCGTCTTCTGCGTTGTTAGTCTCATTCGTTTCATCGGTGGCGATCAACAAGTTATACACGTTCTTGTTGAATTCATCCACTATGTGCAATCTGGAGTTAATTGGCAACTCACTGTTCAAAATACAACTTCTTATACCGAACTGTTCCAAGAACAATTTTAGTCTGTAACCTCTTTCGATATCGTTCACAAATACCAAGGTTTTACCTTTTATAAGATTCAATTTGAAAATCACGTATGCTAATAAAAATTTGTCAAACTCAGTGGTTTTGCAGTAATATTGCATCAACTTGTTAGTACCGATATTTTCATCGTTCAACTTCAAGATAGCAGGTTTGGAACAAAATATTGTCTTCAACTCATTTAATTCATCATTGATAGTAGCAGACATGAGGAATACTTGTAAATTCTTTTTTATTGGAAGAAATTCTTGCAATTTCACCACATCCTCTTTGTAACCGTACGACAACATCAAATCAACTTCATCAATGGTCAAGTTTTTCACTGTTTGCAAGTCAATCAACTTAGTATTAACATTTTTCTCCAACACTTGAATCAACTTTGAAGGAGTAGATATAATGATTTCTGGCTTGTTCACCAACAACGAGTTCACAACCTGTTCACTCAAGTTACCTGATAAGTTAACGATGTTGATTTTGTTACCACAAAATACCAACAATTTGGTGATGAAATCTGATACTTGATTGGACAACTCTCTAGTAGGAACGAGGATTATACTTTGGGTTTCATTGGTAGCTTCACTAGAAAGGACACTTTGAATAATCGGTATGGCATAGGCGGCGGTTTTTCCTGATCCAGTAGAAGCTTTGGCAATGATATCTCTCTTTTCATCTAATGCCAAAGGAATAGCACTCGATTGAATCAACGTGGGGTTTCTGAATCCTAAATGCTCGATGGCCTGATTCAATCTAGAATCGAGCTTGAAAGACTTCCAGCTGACATTCTCGTCCAAATAGGCAGAAGCTGCTGATACAGTTGTACTATCACTCATGATTTGGATGATATTTGATGGTGTTTTAGTTCTCATCTCAAATTTTTTACCTCATCGTTAGAAGGGGTTATATACAGGATTTAAGATTTATTTGAACGAACAAAATATTATTTTTTGTTTTCTCTGTATTATCACGGGCGTGTGGCGTAGTTGGTAGCGCGTTTGCCTTGCAAGCAAAAGGTCACTGGTTCGATTCCTGTCTCGTCCAAAGTAAATATTTTTTTGCTCTTGCAGCCAACAATTTTGCAATCGATTGTGAACAACGGGATATCTATTAGGTCTATAAAGTGTTATTCCGGTTTGAACTGTTGAATGTC
Organism: Yamadazyma sp. yHKS699; assembly: GCA_030580295.1. NCBI lineage: Eukaryota > Fungi > Ascomycota > Pichiomycetes > Serinales > Debaryomycetaceae > Yamadazyma > Yamadazyma sp. yHKS699. Next base: position 271,133 of record JAKTSQ010000001.1, on the reverse strand, counting down.
TTCTATGGAATTGGTCGGCGATATTTCTGAACCGGTTCTTTTCATGTAAAAGGAATCAAATGAAGGCACTGAAGGAGGGCTTCTATGAGAAGCTCCGGCAACATTGTCGCTATTTCTCATGGCAGCAGGTGTTATGCCTGCATTATTCATACGCTCACGGTAGGCAAGGCTGTTGGATCTGCGTGACTTTTGGGAACTGACGGAGAACTGTCTGATTGGTCTCGGAAACGAAGCTACTGATTGACGTTGCGTTCGTTGCTTCTCAAGGTCTGTAGGAACCATTTGAGTCAGAGGTCTTCGACTGATGTATTTCTTTAATCTTGTGCCGATAAACTCGACCGACCTATCGTCCTCGTCATCGAACACCTGGTCTTCAGTTGATCTTCGAGCCCCAGTTCGATCGAACTGGCCCGACGCTATGGACTTCTCTCTGGTCAAAGGCTCGCCCATTCCGTAAACTGGGAAGACATTCTTTGGTGATCTGCCAAACTGTGAACCAGTTCTTGATCTTACTGGTCTTAGTGAACTGGCGGATCCAAGTGAATAACGAACACTTGAGCGGCTGACCACTTCCTCTGTATCCGGTTCATATATGCCGGTTGGAGGTGTTTTTGTAGCCTGTCCTGAACTCAAACTATCGGAAGTGTCAGAGGAGTGTGGTTTTTCAGTCTCACCCACTCCGGCACTAGAATAATTATCTGCTGTGCTCACTTGCCGAACAACTCTAGAATCGGCATTGATCTCAGGCTGTTCGTCTCGCATATCGTATCGTGGCAAGTTCAATAACGTTTGATCTTGTTCAACAGTGTAAAGATGAGAGTACCATGGAATCACAATACTGAAAAACATTCCACCAATGATATTTCCAAGAGTGCCTGGTAGCATGACTTTCCAAGCTATTTTCCCTACACTGTGTTCACTACCATTGATAAGGCCTATTATAAGTACAGACATGTCTGCTACCACATGAGTGAATCCAAGGCTCACAAACGAGAAGATAGGCAAGAACATCAAGAAGAACTTCACGTGTAAGGGTTTGGCCATGATTTGAAGGTAAACTGCCATGCAAACAAAAAAATTACCTGCCATTCCTTTGATCATAGTCTCATGAAATGCAAACGATACTTTGGCATCCACAATATCTTTACTTGCAGTCACCATAGCTTCTGTATCATATATAGTGGAGAAATGGGCAAATATATAGCACACGAATATTGAACCCACCAAATTGAGACACCAGCTAACAATCCAGCTGATGACAACATCCACTATAGATACTGCACCTCTCATTAATGCAACCGTAAAAAAAAGAATGTTGGAGTTGAATAACTCTGTTCCCATAATCACCACGTAGAATAGCCCAATAGGATAAGCTGCCGCCTGAAGTAGAATCACATAACCCGGATTGACAACCCATGTATCTGCCAAATGAGCCTGTAGCATAACATGAAAAAGACCACCAGTAGTGAAAAGTATCCCACCCACTAGGGAATTGGCCACCAAAGTATCGGGTCGTAGACGTGCCTTTTTCATAGCCGTGGCCACAAGAGCCAAAGCTGCTTCGTAGGTGGATATATACATGGAGTCATCGGACATGTTGAAGCTGCACGGACTGGGGATTTATCTATGTTTTTTCTTGCACACGGTACACCTGGGATGGGCCTGGACCTGTTGAAGCGTTCAGTGACCCAAGTATATGCGTTGACTTGGAGAAGAAAAACCACAAGAACCCGTTGAAGATTTCGTTGTTTGATAAAAACTGTAACTTTTTTACCTAAAACGAACTAAACTTGCGATTTTTTACGGCGAGGGTCTGAGAGGCTGCAAAAAAAGAAACTGAAATAAATTATCCGATGAATGGGAGGGGATGTTAAAATGACAATGATTGTTTGTACATGGCAAATAAAGGCACTGGGGGGTTCGGTTTGTGACCCATATCACAGAAAAATCAATCTTCCTGTACGAAAAGAACACTTGATTCGAATTTTGGCAGTTCTATTTCATTATGAATACCCGGATTTTGCGTGAATTTTTTAGTGTCATTGGTCAAGGAATAGTTACTTGCCTGGCTTTGTTTCTTTTTGATGTTTTTCAACGCCTGCTTGGTAAGTTCCTTGAAGTCGTGGTGATACACCGTTTTCCATTCTTTTACCAGAAATTTTTTATCTGTTATTAGCCTATTGCTCAAACTGTTGGAGCCAGAATTGGAAAAAAGTGTGGATGTGGTGCCGGAGTTGAACGCCAGATGTGACAGTTCCCACTTGCTCAATCTCAGTCTGATTACCCGCACATCTACCGGGTGGTTACTGTCAAGATTGGAATTGTAGAGAATGTAGTATTGGTTGTATCTCAATTCCAATTGATGTCTGGTACCGGTAGTGGGAAGCAGTACCGATGCTAACTTTTCCTTTAACTTTGGCACCGTCAATGACCCGAAGTCTAGTTTAGGAATCCTGTTCTCTTTGGAGGTATGGCTGGACGGGTTATTAAAGTAAAAGTCCTGGTGATTAATCTTTAATGCGTCTTTAACATCTGGGGTTTTGGCCCTAGTGTTTTTAAAGAATGATGATATTTTATTGCTGGTGTGGACCTTCGGTTTGACAGGCTCCCGTGGTGGAAGTACGCACTTTCCCTTCAAACAGTTGTCGATGTGAGTATTTTGGAGAAACGTAGAGTCCATTTTCTTTTGGCAAATAGGACACTCGGCTTCATTTGTCTTTGGTTTCTTCGCTAGTGGCATTTCTCCTTCGCCTTCCGTGAGGTCTGTTATTTCCGAGATGTCGGTCGATGACAGTGTTGGTGGGGGCGGAGAACTCTCTTCAAGGTTGCGTTTGCTAGGTATTATAAGATCGTCCGGCTGCCCCATGTCTTCCTTTAAAAAATCTAGCAAAAACGGTCTTAGACTGGCATAGCAGGCGACTATCTCTTCAAGCACGACTTCTCTCCGCAAGTTGGTTTCTAGTTGTGTGGATAAGCAAAGCGGGCACGAGTTCTTCACCATCAAATGTTGCCGTATGCAACTGGAACAGAATGTGTGATTACATGATGTCACCATGGGCGCCTGGAGAAATTCCTTACATATATAACACCGTTGAAGTGAGTCCAACTGTTGCATGGACGGAAGCTTGGTAGATTTCCAGTCCGACACGTCGGTTATATTCTCCAAGTTCTTGGCTAGTGATCTCATGGTTAAAGTAATGATTAAACAAAATATCGCGTCTTATTTGGACCGCGATTGCTAGAGATGAGGTTGCTATAAATGGATTGGTATTAGGTCTATAAAGCGAACAGCTACATTACAACTCGTCGTGTAAGGGTGCCACTGGTGTGTGGGTTTTGTGGAACTTTACTTTTTTGGTCTTGGTCTTCCGCTTCTTGATTGTCTTGGTCTTCTTTTTCTTAGGCTTAATGGTGGTTTCCAGTTCACTTTCTGATTCGGTGTTCAGTTCACTTGCTGATTCGGTTTCGGAAGCACTGGATTCTGAAGGCGTTGATACTTCGCTGGTGGTTTCAGATCCCGTCAGATCTGTCACTGGGCTAATCTCTTCTTTCTCTTCTTTCACTTCAGCAGCGACTGTATTCGTCTCTTTTTGGATCGATTCCGCTTCACTGGCAGACTCTGTATCAGACTCAGTCTCGGTCACATATTCAATCTCGGTTTCAGACGCGGTCTCAGCCTCGGATTCGGACTTATAGTCTTCGTCAGTGGAGGTATGCACATCTTCAGTTTCCAGTACTTCTTCTGTCTCGGAAACTTCCACGTCTAAATCGGTTTCCGACTCCGACGCATCTTGTGTCTCAGAAGACTCAGTTTCGTCACTAGTGGTGTCGGAAGATCCGGCGTCAGACTCTGTTTCGTAGGCAGTGTCTTCTTCGGTGGAGGTTTCGATCTCAGTTTCCTCTTTCACCTCGACATCGTCGTCGACTTCTTCTTCTTTTACCTCAGTTTTCTCTTCGCTTGGTTCTTCGGCCTTTGTGACTTCAGCTTCAGACTCCAGCCCACTGACTGGGTCCAAGTCCGTGGCACTTCCAGTTTCATCTTCTTCCGCAGTTTCTAAATCAGTAGCAGATTCGTCTTCCTCGACGGCCGAAGTAGCATCAGAATCGGATCCGCTGGTGGCTTCATCGGAGGTGGCTTCACCTTCGCTTGCGGTCTCGAAATCTGAATCAGCTGCTGTGGTATTCATTTCACTTGCAGTCTCGTATTCCGAGTCATCGGTTGTTTCAACTTCTTCCTCTACTATTTCAACCTCATCCACTATTTCCACCTCTTTATCGGCGGTCTCCATCTGGTTATCACTTTCACCTTCTTCAGTGGTGATTTCAGCTTCTGGGACTTGTTCTGGAACTGCTTCTGGGATTTCTTCATTAGACTCGTCCACTGATTCTTCGTCCGGTTGAGCAACAGCTTCCTCTACCGAGTCTTCGACTTCGGGATCTTCAGTCTCATCTTCTTCCGCATCTAACACAGACTCTTCGGATTCTTCATTGACATCAGCAGATTCCTCGTGTTCGTCGACGAATCTATCGACGCTGGTAACTGCTGGTCCGGACCTCTCAGAGGCATCAGAGGTACGAGTTTCTGCCTCCACGTCAGCAGTCTCGGTTTCGCTCTCTTGTTCGGAAGACTCGTCTATGTCAGCCTGATAGCCTTCATCTAAATCATCTGATCTGTCAGTAAATTGAACTTCATCAATGCTGGAGGTTGTGTTGTCGACGTACATGGCTTGTGGTGACACGAATTCACCACCCACTTGTTCGGTTGAGGTAAAGGCGGTTGTTTCGGTTGTGGTTTCGGTCGAAACATCCTGCAAGGTCTCTTCATCCGATCCTAACACGCTGAAATCTTGACTCAACGACGTTTCTTTGATTATGTCATCGTCATTGGCAGGCTCTCCAAGCGGTGTCAGTTCTTTCATGATTTCAGTCTCGCCTAAATTTGTACTGGTAGAAGGAACTACTGTCAGATCGTCCCAGTCATCAATCGTGAAGAACTTTTTGGTATTTTCGTCCACTTCCAACTTTTCATTCTTGATCTTATCCTTGACCATTTCATACGTTTGTATGGAAAGATCGCCGACTATTTCAAAAAACTTGATACCATACACTTTGGTGGTTTCCGCGTATTGACTTAAAGTACCATTTTCAATTGAAGTCTGGATGATAATAGCCAAAATTCCAATAAGGACCGTGTAGAATATGTAGTTGACCAAGGTACTGAATAACGAGGTACCCTTACTATAGTTCTTGGGTATTTTGAACACAAGAACGGAATTAGATGCAGAAACAGTGGCCAACTTCGAACCATTGGGACAGAATGACACTCCTGTTATAGCAAATTTGTGCAATTTCTTGAAAGTTTTAAGGACTTTCAAGTCAGAAAGACGCAACAACGTCAACGAAAAATCGTTAGCAGCCACAGCAACCAAATCTTGTTCAACTGAGTAGTCAACCGCTACTAATCCCTTTATTTTCTTGGAAAACTCATTGACCTTGGTAATAGCGTTGGTTTTAGTGTTGTATTTCAACACCCCTACGCCGCCAGTTCTGAGGTTAGCGGTAATCAAAAGCTCGTCAGAATTGATGTATCTCACCTTGGTCAAGATGTACTTGCTCAATGCTTTTTTAACAGAATCATTCTTTTGGCTGGAGAAAGAAGGTGTAGCCACATTATTGAGAATGTCCACCGTCTCGATAGAATTGGAAGTGATGTACACCAATTTCTTGTCGTTACCGAAAGGACTCAAGTGGAAGTCTCTAATTTCAACTCCCGGTTCAAACTTGTTAACACATTCTAACGATTCCGGCTCAAATATGTAAAGAATGGAAGGATCTCTAGATGTTAAAAATAAGCCAAGACTATTATCCTTTGACAAGTTGACTACCTTAGGGTACTCCCCAATGCTATCAGTGGAAACTTCAGGTTCCAATTGGGCAGCATCAATGAACTTTAAATGCTCGTCATTGGTATAAACGTATTTTCTCAAGTTGTTGTTTATGTTCATGGTTTTAATCAATTGATTGGATTGATTACATCCAACAAATACCAGAAAACTAGCCTTATCGCCTAAACCGTCGTCATATCTGTTCACCTCAATACACGTAGGTGAATCCTCGTTTGCAGGAAGGATGATTTCCCTGAATCTTTGCAACTTTCTATTTTTGTCTTTGATCTTAAAGCTACACTTTATGGCGGTGATCTTATTAGGGATCCCGTTGTTTCCTTCACCGCCTCCCCCAGCCACCAAAAACGTCCTGTTATCCACAAACTTAACGCCGTATCCAGGATACCCCACGTCAATTTCTGCGGTATCTTTAAGAGACATGTTGATCTGAATAGTTTAACTTTCAAATTGAACACATACGAATCAACCGCAGGCGCGACGGAGGGACGACATTTTTATTGTTATTTCGATCGCGACATTTTATCCAATTCAGATTAGTGTTTATGACTCTTTAACATGAACGGGCAAATACTATCCATACTGTCCCATGTTGTACATGGCTACGTGGGGAACAGGGCTATAACATTCCCATTGCAGTACCTTGGCTGGAACGTCGACGCCTTGAATACCGTCAATTTATCTAACCATCCTGGCTACGGCAAATTTGGAGGAAAAGTAGAGGAGTCTGCATTGATACAGAAAGTGCTTGAAGGGCTCGAGGAGATCGGGAATTCCATTGGCCACTATGATATGGTGTTGACGGGGTACCTTCCCAACGACGAGATTATCGAATCTGTTAGAGATGCTATTTATAAGAACTTCACCACCGACGGGAAAAGGCCTCTTTTAATCATGGATCCTATATTGGGGGACAACGGGAAAATATACGTCAAGGAGTCGATCATTCCTACATACAAGCAGCTTTTGAGTAGTGGGTTTGTGGATTTAGTTACGCCCAACCAGTTTGAGTTTGAAGTGTTGAGTGGAGTGGCCATTACTGATTTTGACAGCTTGAAAAGTGCCATCAAGGCATTTGCCGGTGTGTACAAAGTGGCCAACATTGTGTTGTCTTCCGTCAATATAGGTGACGATATGTATAGTGTGGGGTACGCCAAGGACCTGAATAAGCTCATGTTGGTGCCTATTGATGAGATTCCATGTAAGTTTTTTGGGTGTGGAGATTTATTCACGGGTCTTGTTAGTCACGGGTTCTACAAAAAAGGAAAGCTTGACGAGTCTGTGATGAAGGACTGTGTTACTAAATTGTCGTTGATTTTGCAGAAGACACTAGACCTTGAACGTGAGAGGTTGAACACCCAGGACGTTAAGGTGGTGAACGATATCAATATAATCACCCTGGCGTCGATTTTGTTGGAGGACTTTGAGGGGCCCGTGGTGGAGTACTTGGACATGTAACGGGTAGACTAGACGAACTAGACAGACAAAATAGACTTGAGAGGCTAGATAGACTAGGTAGACTAAATAGACTTATTTATAGATAGATGTTATCTCTGGTGGGTGCACGCCCGTGTGACCCAAAATCTCAAATCCCAAAATAAATTATCCTACAACTATGGTTAAGCCAAAGAAAAAGCCGGCAAACCCTATCCGTATTGTCGTATGGACAATAACCACAGCACTTATAGTGTGGGTGCTACTGCGTGCAGGATCCATCCCTTTGCTACAAGAAGCCGTTTTTGTGCCACCCACTCACGACGTGACCCAAATCCCTGAACCACAAGCACCTGGCGATCTGGCACCCCAAGACAATGAATTCCAACTCAAACACATATTCCACCACGGGGCGGGTTCTAAGCATTACCGGGTTCATAGGAGACTCGATATAACCCCGGAATACTTGGAAGCAACCGGTTTAGATGATATACAAATGTCGGTAGATAAGTCTGATGTTTCCAGTAATAATCTTGAGGATGTGTATGCACAAAACGATTGGCCCGAGGCGTACAGAGGGTCCAATCCATGGACCATGAAAATGCCCATCAAAAGCGGTAAAACCCCCGTTCGGGTCAAAAGACTCAAAGAACGCCATACTCCAGATTTCCTCGATTCGTATCTTGATTACGCCATGAGAGTAAAGGGAGACCCCAAGAAACTCAATATGATCGGGTTGGAGTGGGAGGACGAAGAAGAGATTTTGATGCCTGATGTCCATGATAAAGCCACCTTGGTATCATTAGCGTTGATATCATCCAATGCCTATGTCAAATTCCCCAAGGATGAAGAGGAGAAGAAGAAATCAGATTGGAGAGACATAGGAGACCCATGGACCCCCGATGAGGAAAACAGCAACATTGAGTTTGGTTGGGACGGTGAAGGTGTAAGGGGACATGTGTTTGTAAACAATATTAACAACACAGTGGTTATTGGCGTGAAAGGCACTAGTGGAGCTGGGATTCCTGGTGCTGGAGAAGACGAAACCACTAACAACGACAAATTGAACGACAATTTGCTATTCCTGTGCTGCTGTGCCAGGTTGAGCTATCTATGGACCACGGTATGTGACTGTTACGAGAAAGCATATACCTGTAATCAAGATTGCTTAGAGAGAGAGTTGGTAAGAAAGGACCGGTATTACCAGGCGGTGTTGGAGATTTACCGAAACGTTTCAGCAATATACCCACCAAATGAGTACAATATCTGGCTCACAGGCCATTCATTGGGTGGGTCATTGGCATCGTTGGTGGCTAGAACTTACGGGATCCCAGCAGTTGCATTTGAGGCCCCAGGTGAGCTTTTGGCTACCCAGAGACTTCATTTACCCCAACCACCGGGATATCCCAAATATATGGAGCACATCTACCACATTGGAAACACGGCAGACCCGATATTCATGGGGATCTGCAATGGGGTATCATCGTCCTGTAATGCTGCCGGATATGCGTTAGAAACCGCTTGTCATACCGGCAAATTGTGTGTTTATGACGTGGTTACCGACAAAGGGTGGAAGGTCAATATCTTGAACCACAGAATTCACACAGTGGTGGATGATATCATTTTGAAGTACAATGATACGGCCCAGTGTGTGGAACAGCCCCCTTGTAGAGACTGTTTCAACTGGAGGTATGTGACTCACGATGATGATGAAGGAGATGAGCCGATTTTACCAAACCCATTGAAGCCTCATTTGTCCAAGCACCAGCCAGAAAAGGACGGGGAGACCAGTTTCCCCAGCTCCACGACCGCTGGTACCACCACATCCACATCCACATCCACCAGTACCACCACTAGCACCCATCCGGCCAAAAAGCAAAAGTGTTTACTGAGAACATGGTACGGCTACTGCAAAGAATGGGGAACCGATGATGGCGACGACGACGACAATACCACTGCCACGTAGTACATATGTATCGAACACCCTTAATGCCAAATTTAGACGAAATGTGCTGTCGTGTTCATATGTCAGCCGTCCATCGGCCATGCACCTCTGTTTCCGGCGCATCCCAATGCGTCAAGATGTCCGCCCGTTTGAGACATTTGTAAACAAGCAGACCCTTCTTCGACAAAAGGATAACCCCGGAACAGACGCAATTTCCCTCAATCCGTCGGAACCGACCTGTATATAGCCGAAATAAATCCAGTGCCACTACATCATAACAAAAGGAATTGGTGGGATTATAATGCGGCGTGCGCCTACCGGCTTTTGCTCATTAACCTAAAACTGGCAACAGCAATGAAACAGCAATAGTTATTCCACTTCCAGGTTCCACATGAAATTAGGAAAGTCGTCGAAACTACAACCGAGTGTACCATACAATCAAAATTTTGATGATGTTATGCGCTGGCCACTTTGAAACGTCTACATGTGGGTATTTTCTACACTTTTCATCCCCTCTGTACACCAACTCTACAAGAACCATCACACGGTGTGTGTTAGGTGCCCACCAACTGTTAAGAACCATTACAATAACGGCTCATCAACAAACAGCTTAATTTTCTCAATGTTGACAAATTTCGAAAAGGGAAATTTTATTTTTGGTTTATTTTGAATAATTTTTTTTTCATCACTTAATTTAATGTGCCCCCTTTCCTAAGAAAAAAAATATTAGTTTTTTCTAACTAGTTGTATTCTTTTTGAGATGAAAATCATTAACACCATCTTAAACATCATATTGTTAGCAGGTACATGTGTCTTGTTAATCCTCACAGTTACTGGAGGTTCAACCAACCATTTCCCCATGAATGAGTTCTACTGGTTGAGAGCTGACACCTCCAATATCAGAAATGCCCCAAACCAATCAGCTTGGACTTTCTGGGGGGTTTGTGAATACAATGATTTCAGCAGTTGTACGTTGGGACCAGCTTACCCAATTTCTCCAGTCGATAACTTCAGCACCTCTAAAAATGTGCCAAAAGACTTTGTCGATAACAGAGACACTTACTACTACTTGACGAGATTTTCCTTCGCTTTCACGTTAACCGGATTATGTTTCACCGGTATTGCTTTAATTATTGACCTTTTGGGATTCTGTTTTGAAATCATTGACAAAGTGGTGTTGGCATTCATTATGTTGGCTTTATTATTTGTTGGTGGTAACGCAGCCTTACAAACGGCTGCTACAGTTATGGCCAAAAACGCATTCCAAAGTGAAGGTTTGTCTGCCCATATTGGTGTCAAGGCCGTTGCCTTAATCTGGGCCGCTGTTGCTGCTCTCATCTTGGTGTTCTTCAACACTTGTTTTGCCAACATTACCAACTCCTACAGAAAGCACATTAACAAGGTTAAGGAAAATAATGGTGAAGCTGTGTACACGGAAAATGACAATGATGCTTCATCCTTTACCAGAGCCATTCCACCAGCCGAGGAACCAAAGACTGAAGAAGATAATGGTGGTATCAGATTCTTCAAAATCAAGAGAAACCACAAAGTGTCGGATGAAGAGAGTGTTTAAACGTTTACGTCATCTCATCTCATCACACTTTGTTCCTTCTATCGTATTTTTTGTATTATATCATACCTAATAAAATTCTGTTTGTGAATTCGTTATTAAACCCCTAGTTACGGTTGTGGTTTTGTTCTCTCGTAATTTTGGGGTATGCTTATCTGGAATAGCATTTAAACTTTTGAACCCCCTGTATTTCCGCAGTGAGCAACGTTTTTTATCAATCGAGATTTTATTGTATTTGAAACACCTACGATCTGAAGTGGAAACCCTTAAAACAGCCCCCTGTGAATTAATGAACCCAAAATGACTTCTGACAGACATGGGTTGAAGAATATCTTCAAAAAAGAATCTTCTGAATCGTCCTCGGACTTAGCCAGGAAGCCTTCCAACCATAAGTTGTCCAAGATATTCCACCATCACCAGCATAACTCAGGGGCTCCTTCGGGCTCTGATAATGAGTCAGTGTCCAAGTTGTCGAGAACACCATCCAAGTTGTTGCTACGTAGGAGCTCCAGTGTCAATCTACAAAACAAAGATCCTCCCAAGAAGCTTTCGAAAGCGGAGACCATGGCACATATAAAACACTTGAACGAAAAGAATCACAGAAAGGCTATTGAAGATAGATTACATCCTAATGAGCAGGCTAATAGTAGCGCTAGCTCTGCAACAGCTGCTGATGAACATCCACATGAAAAAATGGTTTATAATCCATTTGGCATAAACAAAGATTTGATACAAGAGAAGCCAAAAGATACCAGTTTTTATCTTAATCTGACAGAACAGGGAAGAGTTTTAAGTAATCCAATAGCTGATCCTAACGACTTTCTTCCAGATGATTTGAAACAGGAACATCAGCACTTATTTGACGATTTTGAAATCGACACCAACGAAAAGAAAATAGGGGCAGGTGGTTCTTCAGATGTTCGTATTGTCAATTTGATAAACAGCAAGAAGAAAGTGTTTGCTTTGAAACGGTTCACGTTGCTAGATAAAGAGACAGATGAAGACTTTTACAAAAGAGCCGTTAAAGAGTTTTTGATCAGTAAAAAAGCCAGCAGCAGACATGTGGTGATAACTTTTAGCATTGTCAAGATCCAAAGTTTAAATAATTTGTCTAGAGGTTGGGGCTTTGTTTTAGAGTTTTGCAATGGTGGGGATTTGTTCAACATGATTATAAAGCCCGGATGGAAAAGAAGTTCTTTGAATGAAAAATACTGTATTTTCAAACAAATAGCTTATGGGCTCAAATTTTTGCATGAACAGGATATTGTTCATAAAGATATGAAGCCAGAGAATGTTTTGTTGGACTGTAATGGGGTTGCTAAGATCTGTGATTTCGGGGTCAGTGATTGGGGTCACGAAGTACCAGGAGATTTGGACTCCCCCATCAAATACTCCACTGCTTTTGTGGGCTCAGCTCCTTACATTCCACCGGAAGTCATGAAGTTGAGAGAGGTCAGCATATCTGAGGTGAAGAACTGGGCTTATGACTCTTTCAAAATGGATGTCTGGGGGCTTGGAATGCTTTTATTTTGTATCATTTACGGGGCTGTGCCTTTTAATGCAGCAACTCCAAATGACCATGGCTATAGGGACTACAAATTCAACCACCAGAGATACTGCTCCAGCAACCCCAACTTCAAGAGCAATACTGAGTTCAATAAAGGGCCAGGGTCGGAATTCAAGTGGGCCAACCAGTTCAACTCTCATGGTGCTGCTAGAGTGGCTTGGAAACTTTGTGATCCATCCATCACCAACAGATATGACCTAGACTTGTTGTTTAAAGACCCATGGTTCCAAACTATTGAAATGTGTTTGTACGAAGACGACGATCAAACAGTCAACCCTGTGGTATACCCCAACACCGGCTCATTCAATGCCCTTTCCGCCCTGCTGTCGGCAACCCCTTCGAGGGTTCCTTCAAGGAATACGTCTTCACATCACATCTTCACGCGAGGTAGCAGTGGGGACCTTCATTCGAATTTCAAGTCGATGCTTGACTTCAACAAGGACGCAACGGAAGCAAAAGAACAAACTGATGATGATAACACATCTATAAAGTCCCAATCTTCCTTAACCCACTTCAACGTCGCACGTGTCGACAGTGGGAACAATGCTGATGACAATAAGTGCTGTGAATGTGATGACAAGGAGGTGACCCCTAAAGTCAAGTCGATGCTTGATATGACCCCTCCTGAGAAACCGAGATCCATGTTGGATTTAGCAAATGCCTCTAACTTGCCGAGTTTGAAGGAAATAGATGGTGAAAAGGAGGAAGCTAAAGTGAAAGCACGATCACCGTCTGAACTCAGGCCGTCGGACCTCAAGCCGGTCAATTCGACATCGAGTGCGTCGTCAACGAGCTCAACAAGCTCATGTACGTGCTCATGCCACGAACTGAAGACTAAATTGGTGTCAGATCATGCCACCGTCGGACGACCAAGAGCACAGTCACATCCACACCCATTAAGGGCTTCTTCAACTGGCAGCCAAAATGGTAGCCAAAACGCCCCAGCTAACATACCGTCAATGTACTTTGCAGGAGAAGATTTGAAGCCGGCAACGGATCTTGTGTTTGATTCTTCGGGCGTTTGCAATTTGGGATATAAGATCAAAAGGCATCACCACCTTGAAATTAGTGGGGCTGCTCTTTCGGGGTCAATGGGCAGACGAAGATAGACCATTATTTGTACGCGTTATTACGATTATAAAATACCATAAGTCACATAAATTTACATTTACATTTATTATTTATATAGGATTTAAGCTTCTAAAGAAACTCTACCTTTTGGATTGGTAACTTTAACACCTAATTTCTTAGCCTTTTCAACAATTTCAACTCTGTTTTTAGCAGAGACGTTGTGAGCAATTTCGGCAGCGTAGGTCTTGGTGTGCAATAATAAAACGTCTAAGTCTTTGATGTTCTTGACTAAGTAAGCCTTGTGACCGGATGGCATTAAGAATTTGGTCTTTTTGTTAGAACCGTAACCGATATTTGGTTCAGAAATGTTACCTCTGAATCTTCTTCTGACAACAGAGTCAATACCCTTTTGCTTTCTCCAGTTTTCAGCAACTCTGTGATATCTGTCAGAGTGATGTCTCTTGAACTTCTTGGTGTGTTTCTTAACAATTTTTGGATGTGGTAAGGAGGCAGCCATCTAGATTATTGTTAGTAAGGTTGTTCGAGAGATGGGTTGAATATTGTGGATGTATTTCGGTGGGTGTCGATATTTGGTGATAGTGATCATGGTAATTTTGGTTTGTGGTTCACTCTTCTAGTATGTTGGTTTGATAATTGTTTCTCTTGACGTAGATGTTCGATTTCGTTCTTCATGTCGAGTAAAATGACTTTATCCAATATTAACGACAGTGTAATTCATCTTATAACTGATTGATCTTTACGGGTCACGAGTCCTTTGTTCCGCTTGGACGAGTTCTCTATATCATTGGCCACAGTCACTGGTTCAGAAACACACTCCATTCTATTCAATATGGTATTCTTTTATTGCACATACTTTTGATTAAAACTGTTAGTAGTGAAAAACTGTATAAAAATTTTTCTGATTTTTTTTCACCCTACTGATGAACTCTCCCTCGAACTGAGAGGTTTCTATGCAGGCATTTTTCTCTCCCAGGTTAGGGTGAGAAATAGGGCTTTGACCAGTCACTGCGCAACCCTCTCTTTGGTCACGTGTTTAGGACTTGACAGAAGTGTGTCAAAAGCGGCTGCAATATTCAATACCACTCTAGGCCTGTGAACCAGGTAAACAAATTCACTGGAAATGATGAAAAACTCTTCATTCCTAGTAAGTGGTAGTTTATATGCGGCGTCTAGCTCCTCGGCACAGACACCATGGGTTTCATGGGTTTCAAACCCATGAAACCCATGAAATCCATGAAATCATGAAATGGCCACAAACTAGCAAATTGGGGCCGCTTATGAGTCAATACTCTCATCTGCAATGCACTTAAACCCCGTTTGTGGCTCACTATGTATTCCCTGGCCTCCTGACTGACATAACAGCCATGTTTCACAGCCATGTTTTGCGCAGTAGTCTAAAACCATGATGCCCCATACTTTGCTTTCCTGCATATACTCTGCTCATTTAGTTTCCAAATTTGGTTGTTGTCATAAACGATAACAGCAACATTTAACCCAATTGCATCGGCTACTACTTAGGCGACACTTGAAAATCAACAAGACTGTGTGCACTACTCCTCGCATATTCATTCCCGTACCAATCCTAAAAAGAGTCTCAACACTACCCTCAAACCTGGCTTCCTTAACGTACAGTACTGGCTCAATACACACAATATCGTTTCCTCCTGGATAATCCCATCCAATGTATAACAACTGGGACATACACCTATTGGTTGCATACCTTATCTATGCCGTGGCATTATGGGTGGCTTTCTGGTCCATATCCTATAAATTAACGGGATTTCGTCTAGGGTCTGTCACCATCAACAATGGAATCCTGTTCAATAACATCACCCTTGACACAAAAAGGCTACAAGTCAACTTCGAGTCCATAAGGGTCCGGTTGTGGGGAAACTCAAAAAAGCTCTTGATCAGTGGCATGGATTTGACGCTCAAACATCCGCCTAGTTCGTCTGGTAGAAACAAGGCTGCAACTCATCACAATACAGATGCCTTTATCCTTTCTGTGTACCCGAAGAATAAACTCCTTCTGTTCCTCACAAGATATTTGATTCAGGTGGTTCCTGCTATTGATATTGAGTTGAAAAGATCATCGGTTACTATCAATGATAGCATTACCAAAGTGGAATTTGTCACTTTTCAATCTAGCTCAAGGTATTCTAAAAAGAACCGGTACAATTTGAAGTTCAATGTTGACTTGGTTGCAAATAACTTCGGACAACTGAGCATTAAACAGCATGATCATCATTTCCCGTTGTTATCAGTTAATTCTTGGAAAGCCCATTTCAAATTCATTGTACAGCTAAAAACAGGTGAGGTCTGTGGAATTGGTTTCAAGTCATTCACAAACGACTTGAAACTCCTGATCTTCAAGTTGGTCAAGACGTTCTTGCCGCAGATTGAATCTTTTCTTGACAGCCAAGATCAGCACAATGATAGTGTTCAAGAGGATGACTCCGGCAAGTTCACAAATAATGAGATAAGGCAGGAGCAAATAATTCAAAAGGAAAAGAGCTTCGAAAGATTGCTACAGGTATTTCGAGTGTGTTACTATGCCTTCGATAGTGTGTCTTTGTCGAACGAAAACATCAGCATTCTAGAGATTCCGTTCATTTCAACCGGTGGCTGCAAATCTTTTAAAAGCTACATAAACTCACAATTCCCCTCCACTTGTTTGGAACTATTGATCAAGTCCGCTGGGCTTAACATAAACAAGTTGTCGAAAAACTCAGCTGGTTTTCATGCACTATTCGAGTCCAGTAATGATGAACCCATAAATATTTCCAGTTCATTCCAATTATTGACATTGAACTCTGCAAAGATGACCCAGTCAAACAAAGGATTATTTTCCAAGAAGGCGGTTGAAGTTTCAAGTATTCCCAACTTTTCCATGATTTTCAAAGGTAATTTCTTGGATAAACTATCAAGAGGAGAGGGTTTCGAGGACTGCATTGCTGAGCTCTTTGTTACGTCTTCAAACCCCATTTTAGATTTGGACTCAACGTTCATCTCCAATGCAATCTATAACTTCAAGGCCTTGAGCAAATACTACAGGTATAAGAAACTTCACGGTCGCTACAGACAATTGGTGAATCACGGTATGAGTGACGATGAAAGACTGCATTCTGGCATACATCCCCCAAGTTCTACAGAACACAGTGACATTTCAACTTCTGAGTCTGATCTTGACTCAGATATTGATGCTACTTTGACAGATAACTCTTTACCTAGAGAGAAGGTCACATTGAAGGACAGGCTATGGAACTACTTACAAGACAACTACCCTAGACTTGATGTTAAGTTCATCATTGAGCAACCACGTCTCATAGTTCGTCACTCAAACATGGAGAGTGCCACGATGGATCTCTTAAACTTCCAGTTTTCTTCCTTATATCTACAAGTCTTAACCACAGAGGCCAGAGACTATGAACTTGACTGCAAAGTGTTGACTCCTTGTGTCACCTACATAAAAAAGTTCACTGATTCCGAATTGGCGATCAGCAAGTTCAACATCTTGTCGCTCAATTCGGTAGTCCTTGTCACCAGGATATACAAGAATTTCAAATTCGACTTCAGCGTGAAATTTGATACCTTCGCTATAGATCTATCCAATTTGAAATCATTGGTTGGAATATGTCAGATTGCCACAGAGTTGACTAACCTCATTGAGAGTGACCTTAAACTTGGTCACATCAATGTGTTTTTGAATTCCAAAATAATGAAATTACAGAGGATTTTGTCCACTTCCAATCAGAAAGATATTGAGGAGGTTGCCAAAGCTTCGGAGGAGAAAGTTTTCAGATATTTGCCAGACTGGTTTATTGGTTTCCATGTGTCATTGGTCAACGTTAATTTGACGCTTGGTTCAAGATCAGTGTTAATACCACCGGACCAAGTTTCGACTCTTTCTTCAAAAGACTATCAGTTGTTAGATTTCGTTAAACCAGACGATTCAGACGCCAATTCAGACGACTTAAGGTGTTTTAGGTTCAAGCTCAAAGCCCTCAAATTTGACCTCAGAAATGACATCCCTCAACCAGAACCCATATCTTCACCAACCATGTCCCTGGATACTTTGGCTTCTAAGGGGAGCAACACCACCTATTGGAAATCTACGCTCTCTGTCGAGCAAATCAATTTGTCTGCAATGACCCACTTCCATGAGTGCGGTGACTACGAGCAGTTGATTGGAATACCGCTGATCAATGTGGACACAAATGCTGTCAATGATGGGTCAAAGAATGATTTGAGAACTGATATCCGTATTGATGACCTTAATGGGGAACTCGATTATATGAAAGCATTCACCTTGATCAGCACCTTCTACCTTTTGAGAAACAACGTCCTAGGCCCCATTCTGCTCGTGAAACAAAAACTCAGGAAAGATGATGATCAAATGGGGGCTGCAAATGGACACCATCTTCTGCCCAAGAAGTCTTCCAGCCTGTCGATCAATTTGAAATTAAAGAAGATTGACATAACTGTGGTTCTTCATGACGATTACAAATTAAAGCTCGACTCATACCAAACGAAGGTCAGTTTAGTTGACAAGCGGTTGACGGTCTATAACAAGTTTTTGAGGTTTTTGACGAAATCTCCTACCCTTGAAGGATATTGGTGTCGTTTAGCCTGCGTTGATGACTTTGAATTCCGAGTGGATATGAATAATAAGAACGAGTTGTATATGAACTCGGCTTTTATCAAACTTGTGCATCCCAATAAGCATGTGGTCTACCGAGTGTTTGACAATCTCTCTATAACTATGAAGGTCGTGAAACATCTCATGAAGTCGTTGAAAGACCATCATACTAATATTGAGGATTTAACAGTGGTTCATCCTTCTGAATCTTTTGCTCGTGTGCTTCCCAATATCTATTTCAGATCAAAGAGATTGGTGTTTAATATGGAAGATGATCCCTTTGAAAGTGAATTGGGTATGATATTCCAATTAGGAAGGGTTGAGCAAAGAAAGAGAATGGAGTTGTACAGTTTGTTTGAGGCCAAAGTAGATGATCGAAAAGATGTGCCCGATTTCAAATTTAATGTTACAACAGATGCCGGAAGTGTTGATGAAGGCCTGTCCAATCTTTACAAAAAGTTGGAGGATTTAGAAACGGTTATATCGTCATCCTGGATCAGAAAAGTTCAACTGTATAAGAAAGTATTGAACGACGAAGTGGTGAAGAGAAAGAAGTTTCTATTTGGTAATGAGTCCAAATTGGATGCTAAATTCCAGAAAGGAATACAGCCATATTCTATCCATGCACCATTACTCTCCATCATTATGGACGACTTGGACTTGAAAATCTCCAAAACAAAATTCCCATTGAGTGAACTACCAAAATATTTGAATAAAATCGGTCATGAAGTCCCTCTCGATACCAAATACTCCTTAATACTTCCAACTTTTATGGAATTGAACTTGGGTGAACTAAGGATACATTTACGAGACTACCCACTCCCGTTGTTATTTGTGCCCAACACCAGCCCAGGTAAGCCTTCC
Source organism: Yamadazyma sp. yHKS699 (assembly GCA_030580295.1). NCBI lineage: Eukaryota > Fungi > Ascomycota > Pichiomycetes > Serinales > Debaryomycetaceae > Yamadazyma > Yamadazyma sp. yHKS699. Next base: position 252,119 of record JAKTSQ010000001.1, on the reverse strand, counting down.
GTTACCATGTCAGGTCATTTGGTAATTGCAGAATCGCTAGTTGTCAACGAACATAATCTTAGAAGATTGAAGGTGGATTTGGTGAAGAATCTTAAGGCAGATAGCGATTTCAGCAGGTACTATAAGCTTGAAATCCAAAAGACATTAGCGTCAGTGAAGATGTACACCGATATGGAGGTCAAATTCGCTAGCAAGGCGCCTTCACGGTTTGTTTGGGGTCAAAGTTATCAGTTTGCTATCCAGCAGGTGATGCTCAACTTTGATCAGTTTTCCAAACCACCAGTTGATCCGTCCCCAAAATTAGGTTTCTGGGATAAATTGAAATTCATACTACATGGGTCCTTCAAGATCAAATGTTTAGATGGTCCGCTAGAAGTGTCTTTCAAGGGATCCCGTGACCCCTATGACTTGTTTGGTGTGGCTTCTGGATTCATTTTATCATTTAGAGATGATGTGGTGTGGACCGTTAATGAAAACAACAATTCTCGTGACTTCTGTAATGTTAAGGCTGATAAGGTCACCTGGTATATTTTGAACTATCTAGCCTCCGGACTTGTTTGTTGGCTGAGAGAGTCTAACGAAGTCACGTACTTGCCTGCATCCAAAAAGTTCATTACGACATGCTACGCCTATTATCTCGACGACGAAGACTACGTATTGCCAAAGAAAAAGGTCTCCGACACCATCCTTGAAAAGAAGGTGTTGTCCTTGAGTGGTGGTGTTCATTTTCGTGTTGGTTTCGTTTTACAGAGAGATGATGGAAAAGGAGGAAGAACCGAAGACTGTAAACCACACTATGAGGTGAACCTATTCAATCCCAAGTTTACCAACGAAAACCATGACTCTTATAAGGGATTCCGGTCGGAGTACATCAATATGGCTATGTCCATGGATGCCAACTTCCATGAAAGTTACAACACAATTCACTTGAGTCCTAGAGTATTTTTACAGTTTTTCTCCTGGTGGTCACTTTTCTCGGGTAACATGCAGTTGCCAGTAAGAAAAGGTACCTTATTTGGAGAAATCAAAAAGTCAAAGAAGTTTTCACAGCATTTGGTGTCTAACAGGTTCAAGTTCAACCTTAAGTCATTATTCATTTCCCACATGTATAGACAGAATGTTGAAGATCTTGAAGGACTGAAAGATGTGATTCAGTGTTATGGTTTAAGGGGTAAAATGGATAGTTTTGTGGTGGACTTACACCAACGAAAAGAAAAACGAATTGCCACACATGATACCCTTTCTAGGAACAAAGACATCATGAAAATGAATTTCCACATTGGTGATGCACACTTGAATGGAATTGATTTGAGAATCATCTCCGCTGAGTTCAACCATAGTGTCTACAATTCAAACAGCAGTGGTGATGATGCTGAGGACTCCAAATATCACATCTTCGATGAAGATCCTCGATGGTTCGACATTGAAGATTACGAAGAGGCTTTTCTTCCTTCTTTGGTCAACAGCAAACATCGTGTTCACATTTTACCATTGTTGTACAGTGCCAGGTTCTCGTATCTAAGAGATACAGAGCCGGGTATTAGATTCAGAGAGCACGATCTCTTTAACTCAGATAAGGAAAATGAAAGTCTAGAGCAATTGAACGATGTTGTCAAGACTGAAAAAAGCATAGTAAATGAGAGAGTGCAGCAATTGAAGAAGAAGATCAGAAACAACAGGTCCAAGGGGCAACCAATTGAGTCATTGATTCACAGAGTCGAGAAGCTCAACGAAGAACTTGCAAGATTGGAGAAAAACAAGTCGTCCTACGTGGATGTCGACAGAAAAATGCTGGTGGTAAATGATTCTTCCAGCTTTAATAACAAGTTCATTTTGATGAGAATGTTACTTAAATGGAACAATAAAAATAGAAACTTGCTATTCAAATACGTTCATTATGTTCAGTTGAACAGATTCTTAAAACAATACTTAAGTTTCGAAAGCATAAGTGCTTTGGAAGATATCATTAAGAAATCAGAAAACTCCGACAATTTTAGTGAAGTCCAGGACGATCTTGTCAAACTTGTGCTGCGTGCCTCAAGCTCCCATGACCAAGGAACAAAGTCTTTTGATTGCCAAAACAGGTTGGACAATTTTGACGAAATCTTGACGCAAGTTTCAAATAACGAAACCACTGTAGGTGATTTCTTGATTGAAATCTTATCTCCTCAAATCCAGCTTCAGAGTGAAGAGACACCAGACTCGGTTGTTATTGTTACCACCCCATCTATAGACGCTAAGATTTACTCAGTTTACGAGAAATCCAAAGATAGGCTTCAATTGGACATCGACGAGTTGGAAAGTAGGATTGGGTGTATCGTCAACAACGCCAACGTCTTGGTGTTCGAAAAAGCTGAAACGGAAAACTCCAATTCGTACATCTTTGACGAAATTTGTTATGGTTCCAGCACCAACTGGCCGCCGTGGTTGGGTGTGGAAATATGTCAAGAAGCATCTTTGGCTGGTGAAGATCATGTGCTTTTGGAAGATACTTCAGTGATAGTTACTTACTACCAACTGAAACCTTTAGGTGCTAACATTTCCAAGGGAGAGGGTGATGATGGTGCTTCTGTTGCTTCGTCCCGTTCTTCTGTATCATCAAGTACATCGAAGTATCTTGAATCAAAAGATCAGGCGGTAAGTTCGATTCAGAACAGACTCCGAATCGACGTGCCAAAAGTGAACATCACATCCACTTCATCTCAATATTTCACATTATATTTCATGGTGATGGATCTACTATTATACAGTGAACCAAGCAACAAAATGTTGGCTGACAGGCTAGAGAAGTTGAAGTTTTCCATTGACTTTCAAAATTTAAGTTCTTTGTACAAAAGAATTAAGACCCTTCATATGCAAAATGGAACCCTCGGGTTCTTGGAGAATAATTATTACTTCAGACAAAACAAATTGGATAATGAGGCATTGAATGACTACTTGTCGCTAAGAATGCTTCAGGAAGACATCGTTAGTGAGATTTATTTGCTCTTGCATTCCATCCTTGCAGGTAATATCCAAATTCAGGACCTGAGTAAGATTCCTACCACTGAGTGGGTAATACATGCGGATGAGATCATTATGCATATGCTAGAAGATGATAGGACCCCGATTATTGACCTTGCAATGGCCAAAGGTAGATTCCGGCGAATAGTCAATGAGGATGAGTCTAACATCAATAGAATCGAAGTCGCCATGCTCCAAGGATTCAATTTGGTCCAAGGAGCTGTTTTCCCATCATTCTTGGAGCCCATAAACATATCTGATTACATGAATGATCACGACGTGCCTGATTTGATCACTGTTGACTGGTCCATGTACAGTAATGTTGGAGGCATAAAGTTGGTTGAAAATTTCGAAATCAAATCAGAACCATTAAGTCTTAGGATGGATGAAGCTACTGGAGATAGACTAATGGACTTCATCTTCAAATCTGACATGAGCAATTTGGGTGATAGTCCGTTGTTTGCCGATGGAGATGATGAGCCCCTAGACGAATCAGGGAACGATAGTGATGGTGATGCCGAAGCTGAAGCAAGACACTCTACTTCTGAAAGGCTGTTGACAAAAAGAGCTAGCAAGTCTGACTTATCAGACTCTTCTAAAGGAAGTCATGCCCACCATGGCTCAAATATCTTTGCAAAATCCATCTCCCAGGCTTCGAGCAGTAACGAGGAGGATGACAAGCAATTGGAAGATATGATCCTTCGTTCCAAGAAGTACATCAGTATCAATAACTTAAAGATAAGTCCAGTTGATCTTCTGTTGTCAATCAAGTTGAGAGGAGGTTATAAGCGAATGTTGAACGTTCAAGACTTCAAATTACTGTTGCCTGAAGTGTACATACAAAAGAAAATCATGTCAATGCTTGAGTTCACCATGTTGCTAAAGAGAATAATGATAAAAACAATCATGGGACATGTTGGAGGCTTGTTGAAAAACAAGATGAAAAGACATAAGACGACTCCCATGAACCTTGTCAGTAAGCCTTTAAAACCCATAAAAAGATATGCCAAGTTCATTCCTGTTAACGAACTAAGACGGGATGATCAGTAGATGTTAAACTATCCAAGCTGTTCATATCTTGGTGTGATTTATGTATGATATTGTACAATATAAACGTTGTGTGGAATAGTATGAAAAATACTGGCTCGTGGTCTCATTAGAAGTTAAAGTGTCCGTGGGGAAGATTAAAATAGCATATAGTTCCCTCATATATGTTGCCTCTTCGGGGTATCTCCATTGAGCTGCTTTTTCTTTCTCTTTCTCTTTTCCTCGTCATGATCAGAACCATCATCACGCCTCATCAAAGTCTGTTGATCACTCATACCCAAATCCGCTGGATCAAAGCCTGGGATTCCATTTACAGGGGTCTTGTCAAATTCCAAGCCTTTGCTCAAGGTGTCAGCTTCTATTGGTTTAATTATATCGGGATATTGACTTAGCATTGGATCTAATAATCCATTCGGTACAGGCTTTGGACTGGTGATATTGTGGCGACCAGGCAAGTCTTGGATATGATTTTTGTACGATTTACGTAGTTTGACCCCTTTGGATCCATCGGGGTTGGTTCTGGCCAAGCTTTTGGCGGTATCCTCCAATCCATATATCTTCAAAAGGTTATCTAACGGTGAGGGTTGCACCGGTTTATAAAGTTCTACCAGGGCGTTAGTAAGGAAAACAACTTTGGAATCCCATTAAAACATACTTTTGTCATCTATCAAGTAAGTATCCTTCGAGTGGGCCTCCGATTGGCTCATGTCTTAAGAAGAAGAACAGTAACAGATATTTTCACGTTCAAATTGAAACCGCGATTTTTTGTAGTAGATCTTTAAAATCGTTTCTCCATTGATATTATATCTTACAAATATACACCAAGTAACTATAAACAGAACAAGGCCATGAATGCCTTATTCTAATGAGCGGGTATGGGCTGATTCTCCATTGTTGTGCTGGTGATTTTAAACTGTTTACTTACCCACGACTTCCCAGCCGTCTTCTACCTGGTTAGAGATGGATAAATCAGCAGTAGACTGCTCCAAAGCTTCAACGTGTTTCTTGGACTCAACTTCTTTGGTAGCAGGTGCTTTATCTTCATCGTCAGAGTCTCCTTCGATAGCCAAAACGTCATAAACAGATTTCTTTGGAGTTTCAACTTCCTCTTTCTTTTCCCCAGATTTGTTTTGTCTATTAGAAGCATTTCTGGATCTTGGTGCAGGAGCTGCTTGCTTAGATCTAGCAGCACCCCAATCGAATTCTGGCTCTTGCGTTTTTGGTTTTCTGTAACCTGTTTCTCTTGGTGGTAAGTAAGCTCGTTCGGTTCTAGCAGCACCCCAGTCCAATTCAGGTTCATTTCTTTCTCTTCTGAATCCTCCTTCTCTTGGTTCTCTTGGTGCTCTTGGAGGTAATCCAACTTGTTCTGATCTGGCAGAACCCCAGTCCAAGTCAGGTTCATTTCTTTCTCTTCTAAACCCTCCTTCTCTTGGTTCTCTTGGTTCTCTTGGTGGCAAGGAAGTGGTTCCTTCTCTGGCAGAACCCCAGTCCAAGTCAGGCTCATTCCTTTCCCTTCTGAACCCTCCTTCTCTTGGTTCTCTTGGTGCTCTTGGAGGTAATCCAACTTGTTCTGATCTAGCAGAACCCCAATCCAAATCTGGCTCTTCTCTTCTTTCTCTTGGTGGTCTGTCTCCTCTGTCTCCTCTTTCTCTTGGTGGTAATCCCCCTTGTTCATTTCTGGCGGCACCCCAGTCCAAATCTATATCATCATCTCTTCTTCTTCCACCATCTCCACCCGATCTCCAGCCGGAGTCAAATCCGTCTCTTTGAGGAGCAGCCACGTTAACGAAAATTCTTCTTCCATTGAAGTCAGACAAAGTCAATTGCAAGGCTTCTTCCAAAAGTTCTCTTTCAGCGAAGGTAATAAAACCGAACCCTCTTAATTTACCGGTTTCACGATCAATTGGTAAAGAAATATCAGTAATGATGTCATTCATTTGCATTCTCTTTTCAAAAAATTGTTTCACGTCCTCGTCAATTATATCCCAAGGTAAGTTGTTGATTCTAGCTCTGTATGGAGGAGCATCAGGAATAGGAAACTCTTTTCTGTCGCTGTGAGAATCGGAACCTCTTTGTCCAAATGCTTGTCTTCCTCCAAACTCAGATCCTCCTTGTCTTTCATAAGGAGCAGACGAGTTACTGGAAGCGGCTGGAACACCAATTGATGACATATCTACCGCTTCGTCAGCCCATGATCCTCCTCCGAGAGAATCATCGGCTAAGAATGAACCTAAGTCCATTTTAATGCTTTTCTTTGGTGCTGTAAAAACGCTTGTTAGTAACGCGATACTATAATTCCGAGAGACACAGTACATCATTAGAAGTCCGTGAGATTATCACAACCCTTATATGAGTACTTCTCGGCTTGTAACAGCATACATACCCATTTTGTTTGGTACTGTTTTAATATAAAGGATAAAAGTGAAAAATTTTCGCGCTACACACAAACTCTCATCTTGGTGAGTCTGATTTCGCTTAACGTCTGTTCCTATATTAAATATTAAACTATGAATATTGCTATGATTTCCGCGTGGCGATAGTACGGGAATGTGTGAATTGAATGAAGTGGGTGGGTCGGCCGTCGCTGTGTTTTCCTAAAGCAGATTTTTTATTTGAATCGAAACATACCTGAGTGTCGCAAATGGCTGCTAATTTGGCAAATGAAACCCTACCAGGACTTAAAACCTGACACAAAGCCTAGAAAGCTATACCCTATTATCATTGACTTCTCTCGTAGTTTCATCTGAAATTGTCATATTGGTTGTAGGTGAATCCCCGCGATCTGTCAGTAGATGGGACCGTGCTGTTTGTAAAGTGTGATTTGAAGATACCGTATCGGTCTGGAAATCTGTCCCACTGGGACCCGGACTCCTGCCCTGCTCTGCGATATCTGTTTCTTGTGGAAGGGCACTGTGCATGCTCGTGACATCGGTGGATGGAGTTGGGGCCGCATTCGTGGTGTCTATAGGTGGATTTGCAGCCATGGAAGTGGCTCTCCTTTCTTCTTCGATTCTGAAGTCGTGGTAGGCAGTAATGATACCGTAGTTATATAGATCATTTTTTGACACTCCCATAAGCTTCCAAAACAACACCTTGAAAATATTGCCATATTTGATCCTTGCTGTTTCCCTCCCAATAGCCTCAAGATTGAGATGAGCCACAGACTCGTCACTCAAAACCATCCGAACTCTTTCCTCTACCGGAATCAACTCTTGAAGCATTGCTCTTAGAGTAGGATCAGTTCTGAACACTTCGAGGTCTATTGAATCGATATCTGAGTCATCGTCATCGTTATCATTATCATAACCGATATTGTTAGCATGGTTAGGGGTATTGGTTTCATTGTCGTTATCGTTGGTATTATCGGTGGTGACATCGGCACTAGCATTAGCATCCGGTCCCTCGTTGTGCCCTTGACCTTGGCCCTGACCCTTATAATAATAATCCCGTTTACACATGGGGCAACATGCTCTCCGTTTGGTAAGCCAGGGATCAAGACAATCAGCATGAAACACATGGCCACAAACCAACCCTCTTACTGTATCATCGTCTTCAATGACTTCTAGGCAGATAGCACAAGAACCAGAGGTGAAATGTAATATCTCTGTTGCCTGTGGCAATGCCGATGTACCATGATTTGAAGGTTCTTCGATACGTACCTGTGTTTCCCGTGCTCCCAAATCACTCAACTCAACATCTCCCTCATTGCTAGGACCGGTTCCATCACTAACAGCGATAGCATTTGAGTCGCTGGTGGATATAGAATCAATCTTATGATTATTTTCATTAGGCTCATTATTGAAGTTACCCTCTTCTTGTAAAATCCCCTCTCTATTTTCATGGTCTCTCTCTTTACCACCATGCAACCAATCGTAATACGATTTTTTAGGAAATAATTTTTCAACCTCTTCCTCAGTAAGCTTCTTCATCTTGCTAAATCTACCTCTTCGTCTTCTTCTCCGTCTTCTTCTCAAATTTAACCTTCTGTCAAATATGTCGCTCTGTATTATGTTGTTTGTTCTGACGTAGTGCAACTGTTCCCGTAACTCCACCGCAGTATGGTGCATTGTGGCAAGACTATTTGCCCCACCGCCAGTGGTCATTAAAAAGTTCCGTTGTGACACCGGATATATATGTAAGCCATATTTGGACCGGACAAAATACCTGATGGTGAAAAATATGAACAAGCTGGCAATGAATACCCCCACTGCTAATGCCAAAAAGAAAAGGACAGTGGAGGGAGTGTTTCCGATGAAAGAAGAGCTGCTAGCAGTATCTGTCGCGGCAGTAGACGTAGATGACTCGCTACTGGTGGTAGTGGACATGGTTGTGCTCTGCTATTAAGTTTGGACTCTTTGTGGTACCAGTGTTCTTAAACTCAACAGTGTCTGTCCAGCAGTTGTAAGGCAATAAAATTCGAAATCAGGAGAAATGTGTCTGGTCTTAAATCCCTAATTTTCCACTGATAACAATGTGCGCGAACAAACGGGCGGATTACATGGAATTTTTTACCCCAAGACTAGCGTACAACGTCATATTTATTGATTTGTAGTGTCATTTATGTACATAGTGCCGATCTTTTGGTTTTAAATTCGATTTTATTTGGTGTTTCCTAGCTATAATTTACTGTTCAGTCATTACTGCTACTGCGACAAGAGCACCGACTCGCTCTGAGGTCTAAATTGTGGAGTCGCTCAATTGCTCGAAATATAGCCCATTGAAAAAACTGATGTCATGCGCCATTAAGAAGTGGGCTTGGGCTGACAAATCGTATATAAAGGCGTAGGATCGAGATCCCCATATTTGTCCTGTACATAATCGTTTTATTATATGAGGCTGTGACCGGAGATAGAGATGAAATAAGCATAATTGGTTAGCTTTATTTATTAGAATGAATAAAAACTATATATTGAAATTCTTTGAACAAGAAAATATGTAAACTGTTTAGGCCAAGAGACTTAAGACTTAAGCACCTTTTGGAGCTTCTTTGTAAGTGGTGGCGATTTCTTCATCCATGGCCATCAAAATGGTAACGATTAATTCTTTTCCGTCATCGAAATCAGATTGAATCTTGTCACCTAATTCTCCATCTGGGACTTTGACATCATCCTTCAAAGAACCATCTGGGGACATCAAGGATAAGAATCCATCATCGATGTCGATCAATTGGAATTCTTCTCTTCTAACGTTTGGAACTTCCATATTGTGGGTAGATGGAGATAAATCTTCCAACTTCTTTCCAGTGAAGATATCTATGGCAACCAAATGGACCTTGGCGTGTCCGTGCTTACCGGTCTTAGAGGTGGACATATCGACAATCTTACATGGTCTACCTTTAATGACAACGTGTCCGTTCTTTCTCAAAGAGGAACATTGCATTGGGAAGGTTAAAGCAGCACCAGCTGAAGCAGTAGCGAATTGCTAGATAAAGTTAGTAATAATTCAAATTTTGGCCTTAGTTTCTTCCTTCAAGCCTTCCATAGTTCCTATTTGTCTTGTTTCCTCTTTCCTCTCTTGTTTTCAAGCCACATTTGAGAGTCTAGACCGTCGTCAAATTTTTCGCTCGAACGACAATCAACACCACCGATTGAGAAATTCCCATCGGTGCTATACATAATCAACGCCATCAGCGCAGTTCTAAACCGTTTGTATGTTCACATGATGAAATCTACTTCGTTATCGGGGATTCAAAATATGAGGAGCCAATGATAGCCGTGTCAAAAAGAATCAATGTGAAAAATCAAAATCAACAAAAAGGAACGTATAGCACTGTTCAAATGTAAACGAGTGGTAGGAAAACAAAGAAAAATGGAGGGGAGGTATGGAAGACCACATAGGGAGATATGATATGTGATTTTTGGCCGTTCACAAACGGTAATTTAAACATACGTCGTCAGACATTGTTAAGGATATTTCTGGTTTATGAAGAAAAGAAAAATTTCTTTCGTCCAAATGACAAGATTTGAGAAAAAATTGGGCAAGGAAGAGAGCATCGGTGAAAAATTTGAAATGTTCTGAAATTAACTGTGCGTATGCGTAAAAATGAGAATGTTTTAGCGATGGTGTTACCCTGACATTCTTATTATAGTACAGATAAATTAACATATAGAGAAGAGGTACACAATTGCATGGATATCTTAACTTGGCAGGGAATCCAGTGTGGGTTGATTGTGGAAGCTCGATCAGTAAAAAGGACAACATTGAATGTGATCAATGCCTGAAAGTTGGGGCTTCTCTTTCCTTTATGGACTGGTGATCACTAGTGGTATATCAGCTTTCGACGGATGCAAACTTCAGCGGCGTATGTGATTTTACTGACTTTTCTTTGATATCTGAAATTTCAGATTCATCGATAGTCTTTTCGTTAACATCATTATCATTTGTATCGGGAGTTCCTTGCTGTTCACGTTGTTTACTCAAGTAGATGGCAGTTTTCTCCAACTTGATCTCTTCAATAAGTCCAGCCCATTTGCGAAGTAATTCTTGACATTGATCATGTAATTTGAAGCTTTCGGGATATTCTAAGTCTTTGTTCTTTATAATACATTTCAAAACTTTGTGAATCTTTGTAGTCTTGAGTAGCTCTAAATTGATCTTGAAATCAACTAATTTCTTCAATATTAACCTTGACGTAGAAAGCTCATCTGCGTTGGGAAGGTCGTCTTTATCTCTTTGGATAAGGGACTTCTGCAACTTTATACGACACAACCATAACTGTTGTAATCGTTCCTCTTCTGTAAGCTCTTTCTTGGGAATATTGTGTGAGTTTGAACTCGATTTGCTAACAGGACCCGGTGACTCGGTTTTGAACCGCTTACTTCTGAGCAGCGTGACATGATTTGCGTCCTCGTTCTCTGTTCCAGAATTGACAGTTCGACGTTTTCTTGTTACCACTTCGTCATCTGATCTTTTTTGAATACCATTCCCGCGTGTATCGTGGTTTATTCCGTTCTTGGATATCCTTGTCTTATCATCCTCACTGACGTCACCCCTGTTCTTTCTAGAAGACCTCCTCTTGTCCGGCTTTATATCTTCTGCTAGTTCTTCTTCTTCTTCTTCTTCTTCAATTCCAGATTCGTCATCTCCTTCTTGTAGATCCTGATCATTATCTTCTTCATCGGCCTCTTCCTCGACCACTTCCTCTTCGTCGCTAACAGACTTTTTTATTTCCTCTTCTTCATCTTCCTCTACTTCATCGTAATCATTGATATTACCGTTGTTCAACCGGGCATCTAACTGTCTCATGAACATATCGAATTTCAACCCCTTGGCCGCCAAAAACGCATCGGTTATAGTGCTACTCTTGTTTGGCCCTTTGGACTTTAGCTTCTCCTTGTATCTGGCAACACTTGCCTGGGGAATCTTCTTAATACGCGTCTCCAACATTTCCTGGTCCAAAGGTTCAAGACTCTTTTCATTCATCCAGTAGTAGTCTCCATCAGGTATGAAAATCACACATGTACTGGCAGTTTTCTTCTTATTGACTTTGTATATGGCGTCCGGTACCATATCTTTTGGCATTATAAAGGATGGCCAAGCTGGGAACCCGGGCATCTTCGCCAACACCAAGTCCTTGGCGCTGAGCGATCCTTTCTTCCCTTTCTTGGGTGGCATAGTATAGTAATTTGATGGTCAAAGTGTGTGAGTCAACTCAAATACACTCGTTGCTGTGTTATTGTGTGTGGGGCAGCCGATTGCAATGTTTTCTCGAGGAACCAAACTTCGTGCGTTTTGGAGATGTATTGACTTGCTGGCTTTGAAATCTGTGGACGAGTTAGAAAAAATGGCACTCGTACAGCAGTTGCTGAAATAACGATAAACAGCTGAGTGATTGAGGAGTGTACTAGGGATTGTTGGCCACTAGGAGCTTTCTGATGGTATAAAACTTCAAAATATGTTCAAAAAAGAACGGCAATAGCTCCAATGCACCTGAATGATTCGGCTTTAGTGAGTAAACTATGTAGTTGTTTGGATTAACTTTGTGTTTTTTTCCTTGCCAAACTAGTCTCGAAAAATGAGGGTTGGTTGAAATTTATTAGGGTGAAGTTTTACCGCGAGCCGGAGGGTAAACGGTGCAGATGTCCCCTGTTAAATTTTCTTTCTCGGGATCGGCTAGTTTGCAACCGATACTACAAGGATGAAGAGTATCGGTCTATGGGAGAAGTTCAATAATTTGTTGCCGATAGGATCCAGGCGAAAGCTTCCCGGTATCTATTGTTGCTGAATATATGGTATGTGCACGTCGTTTTGTCAGTGGAGCCTCTTGGTCGTGTGTGGCTGATTAGGGAGTTGCAAAAAAAGAATATGACTATTGTACTGCACTTTGCATGACTGAACAACAGGTTGTCTTAGATATTATGGTGGTGTTCAAACGACTTTCATGGTATATCGGTACCTTCAGTTGTTTCTCAAGGCGTCAAGTGGAGATATCAACATCAGTATTTTTTGTGAATCTCACATTATTATAGTTGCAATAGTAAGAAAAGCAATTAATAAAAAGGAGTATCTGAAGTGGTAAGCCGAGTTTTTAACTTCCTGTAACAGTCGCGGATTCAATTTTAGGTTCAGAATTTTTTATACAAGAAATACCAGAACTAGGAACCACATACAGAAGAAAGCAGATATAACTGTGCAACACTTAGGTTGTGTATATCGGCAGTACCTCTGCACTTGTAATGTTAAGAACACCCTATAAATCTGAAGAAATCGGACAGTATCCTCAAAAGATAACTACACATCAGAGTTTAAGAATATTGTTTGGTCCCTTAGTACCCCCTATTGCTAACCTTCATGGTGTCTTGTAGGGTTGTGGGTCGAACTTTTTTGTATATGCTGTAAATGAGATTTATTTTTTTTGCACTCGTTTTTTTCCTAAAAATTGTCTAGTTTTTAATCTTCACTGGAAGTAACCAGTGTCAACCCCGGTAATTTCATACAATTTTCTTGCTATTTGTTCCCCAGATACCGGAAAAAGCCACCCTCAAGTGAAACGCATAAACTCCTCGTGTTTTCGATCAAGGGAAAGTCTCACTTAAATTTTATAGGCAGTGTTCATTTTTGGCCGCTAAAATTCCACATATCTATCTTGCAAAAGGCACCCACACTTTTATTTCCTTTACTGCACCACAAAATTGTCACAAATGTCAACCACAACCCTCAGTTCCAAAAGGCCTCAGGAGTCAAAAGACGTTGCCAGTGAGATCTTATCAAATCCGATTAAACGGCAGAGGTTGCAGGCAATAATAAAGTTATCGGCAGCTAATGACTATACCGATTGGGGACCCAGTTTTGCTTCTCCTTCTGAACCACAGGTATTGGGCCCTTCCAGACCTATGAGTCTGGAACATCCCCAGTTACACAACTTGCCGGAGGACTCTATTCCTGTTATCGATTCCTCATATGAACTCACACAATTTTTCACAGATTACGATTATGACAGATATAACCGGTACAGTCTGGCAGTTCGGAACATAGTTGAAATGTTCCCTCCTCCAGTGCCCCCAGAAATGCCAGCAATTCCAGCAAATAGTGCCAGAGGCCCTGATAAAATCATGATTCCTTTCATTTATCCACCACCTCCTGAAATCAAACCCACCCCATACATTGATGATGACGAATTTTTCGTGAAGAAGCCCAGTGACAATTATTCCACAAGATTACGAAGAGAAACCTCCAGTAGGAAGGGGCGTGATGAATCTCCGACGGAATTTCAGGGGAAACCAGTGGAGTTGGCTCCTTTGCTATTCCCTCCTCCCAATTTCATGCCATACCCTTTGAATGCAAATAAATCCACAATAACGCCCCATGACTTGTTCGAAGACTTTTTGGATGCTTCCCTCATACTTCCCAGAGTTGATATGGTGATTGCTTCTGCTGCTGGATCTTTAGCTGATTTGAAAGTGCAAGCGTTACAAGAGGACTTCAACATAGCAGAATATGAAAACGACTACAAGTACCGTAAACTTCACGCCGAAGAAGAAGCAAGGGACAGTGACGATGAAAGAGTCCGTGAAGAAACCAAAGATTACTACGAAAACATTGATACCAGCAATCAATATGATCCACGAGCTCACGGGATCTACGATCCCTTTGATGGATACGTTGAGCCCCACATCCAGGTGTTCAGTAAGATCAGCAATGTCAAGAATAAAAGGATATCCAAAGACTCAGAAACAGTCGTTGACGCGCCACGTTCAACGGGTGAGATCCCGGATTTTCAAGAAGTTCTTGGGTCTACGGAGCCCTTCAATTTCAGAGACTCTTTGGAGAAAAAGCGTAGGATTCTACACAGCTCGGTTGCTAGACTTGAGGCTACGAGTGAAGACTACAAGCTACAACAAATAAAGTCCAGGAAGAAGGATCTTCTTCGTCGAATTAAAGATCTTCGAAGTTCCAACATATTAGTTACAGATTCAGACAATGCGTTCATCAAAAGCGAAGAATTAGCAGAAATTAAAAGCAAGCTCGATACAAAGAGAGATCTTGAACTATTAAAGTTGAAACTTGAAGCTGATTACGAAAAGTTGAGACAATCAATCACCTATTACGACGATACCAATAAAGTGTACAAAAAGTATAACAGCACAATCTTGAGCAAGCTCCTTAAATTGAAGAATCTTTTCGAGCACCAAAGACAATACATGAACAACTTGTTGACTAATGAGAAGCAATTCAATGAGTTGGTTGATTTGAACAATAAAGAAAGCTCCAAAATCTATGGAGATGTTATCAAAAGAGATTACAGGAAAGACTTGAGGAAAATAATAAAATTCAAGTCAAAAGGAACCGATATCAAGGACGATGGTGATGGGGAAGGAGACGAAGAAGAGGAAGAGGACAAGGACAAATCGAACAAGCGGCTGGAAACACTTGGTTCGTTGCTTGATAGCATTAAAAATACCAAGTTTTCTCGGAGTCTTGAATCACTAAATGAAGTAAGCGATTTTATGCCTATGATTTCTACCAAAGAATTCAATCTTATAACTTCCAATATCAAAGCCAATCTGGACTTGAAGGTTAACGTGAATCACCCGATCTTCAAGTCTGCTATTTACGAAAGTGGCTCGGACTCCAACTACACTTCTCAAGGACCCGAAGCACCAAAGAGACGTGGAAGAAGGGCAAATGTGAATGTCGAAGTGGACACCGAAAGCTTGAATTCGGAGGCCTACTTATTGGCCAAGATAACCAAACACTTTGTAGGACCACAATCTGTAAATGTGGAAGAAATGGAGGATGATATACAACGAATGTCAGAGACAAGCAAATGGAACTAAATTTTTTATATATTGAATAAAACATAGACTAAAGTTACAATAATAAACATAATAGAACAAAAGAGATACAAGAACAAGTTCCGCAAGCATTATAGTGCCAACCAATGGTCACACGACTCAATGGTGTGGATTTAGTCTTCAAACTGGGCATAGATACCAACAATAACATTGGCAATACCAATAACCAAGGGGAAGTTACCCAAAAGGGTGTTGAATTCTTTAATGAATCCGAATTGAATTAAAGCATGGGTCTCAAAAGCCTTGAAAATTCCACTGTAAGAATTCAAAGTGATCAAAGAATTGGAGTTGTAAACGATAAAGTAAAATACCAACACCTTGGACAAAGCAAAAATGAAAGGATCATATTCGTAAATTCTTAAGGAGACACTGCTTTCTTCAAATTCTTCATCAATAGGATCAAGTATAATTGATCTTCTGGTGAAATTGAAGTAGTAGGAAAAGAACAATGGGAATAAAATTGCTGAAATAGCCCAGTTGAAGCTAATCGACAAGATTTTGAAGTTGATCAAGTAAGTCAAATCAGGCAACGGAAGACTGCATTTGGCCAATAAAGGAATGTTTTGCTTCAAGAAAGGGTGAATCAACGAGTTCTCTTTGACAGCAACCAATGGCACGTAAGTGTAGAAAAAGTAAACTAACTCCAACAATAATTCGACATAGTTCAAAGTAATGGTCTTGGATAAGTTTTCTCTCAACTGTTCATTGTATTCCAAGGTAGTGATACCAATGGAATCAGTGTAATCCAATAATTTGGCGTAGTACTCCTCGGAGAACTTAATCACAGGATCAAAGTATTTCAACACGTCAATTGGAGGACCCTTGTACTCTCCATCTTCAGCGTCTTCCTCACCAACGGCTTCTTTCCCTGCCAAAGTGGAAGCATCGTCATCGTCAGCGCTTTCATCGGCGTCCAATGCGGCACCGATCATGGCTTCACCTTCAGGGCCAGTCTCACTGATGTAAGCTTCCAATTTCTCAATCAACAGCTTTTTAGTGTCCTTGCTGTTTACACTGAGTTCAGCAGTGTGAGCCACTCCTAATAAGTCAACCTTTTTATAAGCATTTAAATCAACCATTGCAAAATCGAGTATGTCTGTTCAACAATGTATTCACTAAACCAAGTTTAAAAACAAGAAAAGGTCGATAGTTCAAAAAACTAAACAAAGGTAAACAGTGAAGGATTATATAATGAATTTTTGGCATAAAGCAAAACAATTAAAACATCCATACACCCAACAAAAATGACCTCAAAAAACGAATCGTAAACTGAACCGGTTGACGACGACCGCGACATTCTTGGGCCACAGTTACCGACAAAAGCGTGCCAACCTTCGGCACTACGGTAGAACCATTCTGTTATTATTCCAATGATCTATTGCATAACTAAACAACTGGCTGCAACGACTGGATTATTTTGAAAACGGCCTAAATAGGATAAAATCGTTAATTTCACGGTTCAAACTGCACGCGCTTAAACACTAGTTGAGACCATAGGCCTTGCTCTATTCAAATTACCTATTCTATCCAATAGGTAAATACAGGGGTGCTTAAGGTTAGTGGCTGAAATAGGAGGAAACTTAAATTACTTGCATGACGTTGCTATGCAATCCCCATGGCGAGAGCTGGTGCTACTGCTGGAACCACCCACGTCCAAAATTTCTCATTTTTTGCCGTTTTACTCTTCGAAAATTTGGTTTGTTATCTATATAAGTCACCGCCTGTAATCGCACAATTTATATAACAACGGCTGATAAAATCAAGCCATCAGAGAACAAAGAACCATTGTAGTATGACTCGACTACTAATAAGGAGATTTTCTTCGTGCCCCCGGGCGCTTCAAGAGCCTCGAATAAATCAACTAGGGATCCAGTACCTTTCGGAAGGGCTACACAAACGAGTGTTCCCCAAGACACCGCCAAAAAATTATCTTAAGGTGAAGAATACTGGGTTCTTGGAGCTTTCAAAACGTCACTTAGAGGTCAGTGGTCTACTAGGAAAAAAGACCCAGTTGAATGATCCAATAAATATAGAGAACTTTCCCAGCTTGATTGGAGGAAGCTCACTAGATGAGCACTTCTTCAAGATTGGGTTGATGGCAAGTGAGCCATATCTTTCTCGATGCAACGAATTTTTGTCGGAGCAACTGATGCTACCTCCGAAACCTTCAAAGTGGGTGTTCAGACCTGGTTGGTACCGATATGAATTGAATAAGGAACCAGAGCCAGTTCCGTTTCCAGCAGAAGATGACTTCGTGTTTGATGTGGAGGTGATGTACAAAGCTTCCCCGTATGCGGTGCTTGCAACAGCTGTATCACCGAAAGCATGGTACGGTTGGGTTTCTCCTGCACTTACCAATTACAAAGCAGGAAAGCCTATTGATTGGGAGCACTTAATACCGATGAATACGTTGAAAGACGAGAAAATCATCATTGGCTACAATGTAAGCTATGACAGAGCTCGAATATTGGAAGAGTATAATATCAAACAATCTAAAGCATTCTTTTTGGATGGGATGTCATTACATGTGGCTACCTCTGGTTTGAGTACCAATCAACGGCCTTTATGGCACAAACATAAGAAATTGACGAAAACTAACGAAACTGACAATAATGACGAAAACGAAACAACAAATGGTGCTGATTCTTATACAGATGATACGTCACCCGATAATGCCAAACAATTGGCGCAAGATCTTATTGACGATCCTTGGCTCACGAAGGGGGCTCCAAACTCTTTGGCTAATGTTGCAGAATTCCATTGTGGGATAAAGTTAAATAAGGATGCGAGGGAAGCTTTTGATACTGTTGATCCACAACACATCATCGATGACTTCAATAATTTGATGGATTATTGTTCAGAAGATGTGAATGCCACATTCGAGGTCACCAAGAAGTTATTTCCTGCGTTTAAGGAAAAAATCCCCCATCCAGTGTCATTTGCAGCCTTAAGGCATTTGGGCACTCTTGCTTTACCTACTACTAAAAAATGGGAGACATATATCGAAAGTGCTGAAGCTATTTACCACCAGAATAGAAACTCCGTCACTAAAATTTTAAGCGATAGAGTGGACGAATTGATAGCTTTCATCGATAAAGGGAATAACAAATTGAAACCAGAGTATGAAGACGATCCGTGGTTGAAGCAGTTGAATTGGACAATCAAAGAGCCGAGGATGAAGAAAAACGGCGAACCTGCTGCAAGACAAGCTTTTATGACTGGGTATCCCGAATGGTATAGAGAGTTATTCAAGACATCAAGTGACTCAAAGAATGGGGAAAAGACAAGGGATTTGAATATCAGCGTCCGTACTAGGATAACACCCATTTTACTTAGATTGAGATGGGAAGGATATACATTATTTTGGACTGAAAGTAATGGATGGTGTTTCAAGGTGCCCTACTCAGATGGGGTTATCCTGGATATGGAACAGAAAGGTTATGCTGCAGCTAAATTGTCAGATGAAGATTTGGATTTGTATTATGATGATTTGTCTCCTAATGACGTAACGTCATTTTTCTTATTCAAAGTACCACACCCAGATGGTAATAACAAAAGGTGTACTGCAATAATGTCCAAGTCATACTCTCAATTCTTTCAAAGTGGTGTTTTAACGAGTGAGTATTCATACGCCCAGGAGATTTTGGATTTGAACTCCACTGCTTCTTATTGGATGGGAAATAGATCTAGGATATTGGATCAGTTTGTGGTGTATTCCAAACCTGATGGCAAGAATACATTCTTCCCGACAAAGAAAGAAAGCAAGAACCATCCTGATATGGGTTTGATTTTACCAAAATTGATTACAATGGGAACCATTACAAGAAGAGCGGTGGAAAATACCTGGTTGACTGCATCCAATGCAAAGAAGAACAGAATAGGGTCTGAGTTGAAGTCACTAGTAGAAGCACCAGAAGGATATACATTTGTGGGAGCAGATGTTGATTCAGAGGAGTTATGGATCGCTGCACTTATTGGAGATTCTGTTTTCAAGATTCATGGTGCCACTGCACTAAGCTGGATGACTTTAGAAGGTGACAAAAATCACAAGACCGATTTGCACTCCAAAACAGCTGACATATTAGGTATTAGTAGATCTGATGCCAAGATCTTCAATTATGGGAGAATCTATGGGGCTGGAGTGAAGTTTGCAACGCGGTTGTTAAAGCAATGTAATAGCAGCTTATCAGATGAAGAGGCAGAAACAATGGCCAAGAAGTTGTACGTGGAAACCAAAGGGTCAATTGGAAGTTCCAAGTATTTCAAAAGAAGATTATACCACGGTGGAACCGAAAGTGTCATGTTTAATGCTTTAGAATCCATCGCTCATCTAAAAGATCCTCGAACACCGGTTCTAGGAGCGTCAATTACTGATGCCTTGACTATGCAGAACTTGAACAAAAACAATTACTTGACCTCCAGAACCAATTGGGCTATCCAAAGTTCAGGTGTTGACTACCTCCATTTATTGATTGTTTCAATGGACTACTTGATCAAGAAGTACAAGGTTCAAGCTAGATTGATGATTACTGTCCACGATGAGTTGAGATACCTAGTTAAAGAAGAAGAAAAGTACAAGCTAGCATTGCTTCTTCAAATAAGTAACATATGGACCCGAGCCATGTTTGCAGAACGTTTAGGATTCGATGAGTTACCTCAAAGTGTAGCTTTCTTCTCGGAAGTGGACATTGACAGAGTTTTAAGAAAGGAAGTCGGGATGGATTGTATTACACCGTCTCAACCGGATCCAGTACCACCAGGGGAATCATTAGATATTTTCAAGCTTTTGGAGATCACCGAAAATGGAAAGATATTGAAACCCACCAAGTCCAATGATGGAAACAAAAATGTGGATAATGACTTGAAGTTCAGAAGCAATCCTCAAATCATGGAGAAGTTGAATGAAGGTTTGCCAGAGCACCTAAAACTCATGAAAGTCAAGTTGGAGTTGTCTTCCTCAAAAGAAGAGTTCAAAAAGACTCTTTTTGACTTCGCCAAGTCTAGCCGAGGCAGCGATTACCCAGACGGAGCTAATGGAATGGTGGACCCAGGCCTCAAGCCCGTAAAAAGGAAGAGGAAGTTAGTAGATGACGATATCTCCAAAGATGGAGAAAAGGAGTTCAGAGCATATTTGAATAATGGCCATACCACCAATACTGGAACCACAACACAAAAGAAGGAGAATAACGGAAAGTATGGGAGCAAGCCTAGTAAACGTGTCAATAGCCAGGCAATTCCAAAAACTGATATCGCAGTTGCTAAAAAGACGGAAAGGTCGGCTAAACAAGCCGTTGTCAAAGAGCCAGAGCCAGATCTGAAAACCAAGCGAGCGCCGAAACGACGAAGCCCGTTGTTCCAAAGCTTGACGAGGTCAATAGATGATCCAACCTCGTCACCCCGACCGCCGGGAGGACGACGAGAAATCGTTGAGAAGTTCAAGAGCATCGACTCTATTTCAGTAGATCATGGTGATCGACGACCTGATGACTTTGAGTCCATCGAATTGATACCGATCCAGCGACGAAGGCGACAAACACCCCTGTTATAGGCCTTGCTACACAATATTTTGACACTTCTTCATTGATACAATTGAAAGAAATGTCGAACAATACTTTCTTATAAGCTCCTTTCTTTTGATTAATTGACTTGCAATCAGCATCAATTATCTGTATTATTAAAAGGGCGATAACCGAAACCAATCAAGTGTAAAATTATGAGGATCACGAGCATTCAATAGCCACAGTTTGTATATTACAATAGATATTTATTGGGTACCCGAGATGCCCGTAGACTGCTTCCTCTTTCAAACTTAAAACCGTTGAAAACCTGTCAAATGACAACCGAGTTCCGACCTGGATAGTGCGGTTCCGGAGGTGACCTCATTTAAACTAAAGTGCCTGCATCTCGTCGAGCATGTTTTGTAACCGGTAGATCTGGGTTTGGAGCTTTTATTCCAATAATTGGAATGCCTATGGATAAATAGGAAACCACAGCAGAAAAGATATGCTAAGTAATTAGCCCACTCATATCATGTTTTCCTACCTCTAATATCTATGGAGTAGAAATGTTAGTATCGGTGCTAAAATAGATAACCGAACACTTGGAGGAAAGATTACTGGTTCGCCCAATGGAGTAATGCGATTACTTAATTAAGACAAGTACCTAAAAATTAAATACCCACAAGAGACAAGTAAAACACCGGATTGTTTTAATAGAGTGCCGGACTGCTACAATAGACCTAGGTGCTACGAACGACTCAGAACCACCAGGTGCTGGTATGGTTAACCTCTCCGAGGCAATTTTACCCCCCCGGTTTTGCTGTCGGCCGAATACATCTATGGAAAATCGGTCAAGTGAGAAATTTTTCACCCATATTCGAAAGATAACCGAATAGCCCGGTAGTCGCTAAAGCCAGGGATTTGAGACCAGCAGACTGTGAGAACAAAAAGCCGTAATAGTCCATGCACTGGACGTACATCAATGGACTCGTTAAAGGTGAAATTGCCGTAACTGTAATTAGGGCTAAACCCTAGAGTTGAAAATAGAATGTGTCACAATACCTCAATAACCCCGGTAAAATAAAAAGAAACCAGCCGGTTGAACATTCCGAGCCCACAATAGTAAAAAAAGCTGAATACGGATTATTTATTGAAGCATATTTTAAGTGGTTTTACTGCCGGTCGTGCCCTGCCGGTTTATCTAATAATTTCGACATAGATTATGGTAGCGGAAGAAATTCCAAATTCACTCAAAAATATAAATTGAAGAAGTCTCCCGGGTCATAAAAGTTTTTCCCTTTTTCTTTCTTCTTTTCTTGATTTTTATCAGTTGAATTCTTGAAACTTTTGAAATCTTCGAACAATGTTACCACCTGGTGTTATTTTAGTTTTTGTCTTGGTCTTTTTAGCTTTCGTTGGTGTCACTGGTACCATCGTTGCTAGAAGAATGAAGGCTAAAAAGTCTCAACAAAGATTTTAAATCATCTCAAGGGATGAGAGATGAACACAATGACTGAATTGGTTGTATGGGTGTATGTTTTAGTACGTTGTTGGATAAATTATTGTTACGTTTAAACAGGATTGGGTTTTGGT
Source organism: Yamadazyma sp. yHKS699 (assembly GCA_030580295.1). Taxonomy (NCBI): domain Eukaryota; kingdom Fungi; phylum Ascomycota; class Pichiomycetes; order Serinales; family Debaryomycetaceae; genus Yamadazyma; species Yamadazyma sp. yHKS699. The sequence goes on along the minus strand of JAKTSQ010000001.1, from coordinate 229,684 downwards.
ATGGGCCGTTTTTTCATTGGAAAATTGCAGATAGGGAGGAACGACAATTTTACAGGGCTCCTTTGAATTTATTGAGGTACTCGTTTATTAGAAACTGACTATGGACTTGAAAGTATGTGGTTTTGGTGCCTTTGGTGAAATCTTTTGAAATTGAATTTTCGTTTGTTTGTATCGTCTTTCTTTGTTGGTTTACTTAGTTATTTGTGTCGTTTCCCAAAAGGCGGACTTTTTAACTGGCTATCAGCATGAATTTCGTTGAGCTTTCGCAAAATTCAATTTTCCATCACTTCGGCTACTTTCAAGCTCCTTGGTGTTTTTTTAATAGTACAGTATTCTCCCCTGAAAGATTTGAGTTTTAATCGTTTGCAGTTCTCCTACTAGAACACCATTGATAAGTTTCCGCTTCATTCATTCTTTTCACATTTTTCAAATATGTTAATCTCAAAGTTTGCTTTTAATACTTAATACCATTTGAATGAAAAACGGAAAGTTGAATGTGGTTTTCTTTGGCTTTTACCATCTCAATACCTGCTTAATGCTTTAACTAATGATTACCATCATTTTCAAATAATTTGTGAATTTAATTACCCCGCTGTCCACGATGTCTTTGTTTTCGTCCAAATCTTGTGTGTGCTTTATTATTGTGTTATTCTAATTTTTTTAAGTGTTATTATCTAATATGGGAATTTTGTTGTTTTTTATCTAGGGAATCGGATTTTAATATAAATAGCTTCAAATGTCGTACTGTAGAGATGAGTTATAATTTGTTCATTAGAGGGTAGACGTTCAGTTACCTAAAAAATAATCTTCTTTTCTATTGGCCTACACTATCTCATTTCCTATTACGTCATGTGGTAGGAGGTTATCTGCAGGTATAAATTTTGCATTCAATCTTTTAAATCTTCGTCGTATTCCTTCATGGTCAACGACTGGAGTAAACCAATCAATGACATGAGACCCAACACATACCATGTGAACCCTCCATGCCCTGTCTTATCAAAATGAGCCATCAAGATCCCCCATGTCAAAGGAGCCACGAATCTGGCTAATGAGTTCAAACTGATAGCTGCTGCGTTGATGAATGCTCTGTGTTGTGCTGGTGCTGATCTATGGATAAGAAGAACAAGCTGAGGGAAAGCAGTGGCACTTGCCATTTGGTATATGATTGCATTAACGTAAAGTAGCTTTTTAGTAGTGCCGGCACTGAAGTTGGGATTGTATGCATGCAATGTAAAAATGTAAAATGGTAACCCAAAGTACACTATTGGGAACACAAACTGGGTGAACCTGTAGTTGTTAATGCCTTTAAATTTCCTGTCCAATAAAGGAAACAAAAGGGAAACTACCAATACTCCAGAAATACCGGTGGTGGAGAATAACGAGCCAATGAAATCACTATCAAAGCCAAATCCCCCGGAAATGCCAAAAGGGAACTTTAATTTGTCAACCAGGACCTTTCCTGCTAAGAACACAGGAAGAAACTCCGAGTAAACAATCGAGTGGAATGCTAACAAAATGTTGGCTGACAATGTCTGTACCACTCCTGGAGTGAAGATCTCTTTCAAAGAAGAGTCATTGATCTCTGTTTCAATTTGACTCAACGATAATCCAGAAATTCCACTGACAGTCCGAGTGATTTGAGGTTTGATTGCATTCGATGATGAATATCTCCTAACAAGATTACTGCTCAATCTTCTGCTCAAAATACCAACCGATTGAGCACTTTCAATTGACCCGGTTTCATCAATTGTATCATCAACAGAAGCGTACAATTGTTGAGGAGGGATGGTCGTATCAGCATCTATATCCGATTCAGTTAACCCACTGTCTCCTGAAGAATTGTCATTTACAAGTAATGGCTGTTGCTCCAACACATCGCCAGATTTTCGAATTTTGGACTGTTTCGTTTTATTCCAGGGTCTAACAGGCGTTTCAAATCCCAACTTGTTCAATATCACATCACCCATATCCAATCCGTAGTCCCTTTTGTATTTGGCTTTATAGTGAGTCTCTTCCATAAATAAAATTCCCACGCACATTCCAATCCATAGCACAACTGCCACCACCACATTACTCAAAGCGTAAGGGTGGTTGTTCAAGAAATCTTCATAGGTATCCCCCAAACTCTGTTTCGGTTCGTACACACTTGAATTCTTAGGACGTGTCAAGTATTTGGAACCACCGATCAAAGGGCCAATCACGGATCCTACGTTCCAAAGCAATGGCAACGTGGAAAACGCAACGGCCTGGTGGTTCCTTTCCGTTACCCTCTCACCTATAACTGTTCTTAGCACCGCAATATTCCCATTAAGAGCCCCCATAGTACCTCGGGCAGCCAATGCAACATAATAATTGGGAGCAAATCCAAATGCCAACATACACACGGAAGTTCCGAATAACCCAATCAACAATACCGGTTTCCTACCTATTTTTTCACTCACCCTCCCCCATTGGATAGTGAACATGAACTGAGTAATGGCGAATGAAGCTGAAAGGTATCCGGCATACTTTGAGATACTCGACTCGTCTTCTGCGATACCAAAATCTCGAATCATAAAATACACGTATGGGAAAAGTGATGTGAATGCCAATGGTTCCGAGAATCGCATCACCGACACCACAGTGATCTGCCACACCGGGAACCCCCTCATTTGTTCTCTGAATGTAGTCATTATCTACCGATGTATAACCAAACGAGTTTTTGTCGATTTAGGAATTGCGACTGTTAGATTCCACAGTTTAATCAATTAGTCACAGTTAAATCTATTAGTCACAATAGACCAATTAGTGATCCTGCATAATCTCAAATAAACTCTAAGGTTGAGTCGAAATTCAGGTTGAAGAAAACAATGGGACTTGGTGGGTGGTCTTTCAGTCAAGGGAACACCTGTCATTGGGAAAATCATCAGTATTAGTTGAGAGATCTAATCGGTACGATTGGACCAGTGTATCACGTGATTTGAAACACCTTTACAGAAGCCCAGTCACTCCGAACCTCCGCAAGTACCGATCTCTCCCGAAGTATGAACTGCACATTTGGCTTGAAAGATGCCTTGATCTGGGTCGATTGACAATTGGACTACCAGCATTAGTCCATAGACTTTCTAGACTTTCAGCGCTAAGGAAGCTTGTAGCTTTATGATCATCTGAAACATCAAACACGACATAATGCATGAACTTAAACATATGTAGCGATATATGTTGTTGCAGTGCTTCAGTGGCCCCCACTTCGCTCGTACTTCGCTCGTACTTCGCTCGTAATCTAGCATGTTTAAGACAAAGATAGTTTTTTGCACCCAACCGAAGATCGCTTTTCACTAAATATTCCCACACATTAAATGGCCGGATTAACAGAGGGTATCCCAAATTTCAGGAAAATTCCAACAAGATATGCCACTTCGTATTGCCGCGGTTATACTATCGTCGGCATCTGTTCCGAAGACACCCATACCACTAAGACAGCCTTATGCCTGCCACGCAAATTTTTTCATCGCTAGAATCTATAAACGGAGAAAACTGAGGAGACGTTATTATATACAGGATGGAAACGTCTTATCGCCATGGAAATGGCTTGCCTTCCAGACGGGACGGAGTCTTGAAGGACCGTGTTTCCATGCTTGTGTTGGGTCTTAATCACCGTACTCAGCTCAGTATCCACTATATAAAGGGCTAGATACCCCCTACAAAAAACAACATAAACTACAAAAAATGTCTACTTACCTAATCACCGGAATTACTAGAGGAATCGGTTTGGAATTTGCCAAACAATTGGGTGCAAATCCTAAAAACACCGTTATTGGAACTGTCAGAAAAGGCGCTAACTTGGATAGTATTAAGGCTTTGAACTACCCAAACCTTAAGCTTTTGTACGTCGATATGACTGCCACCCCAGATGAGTTTGTCACCGCTTTTGCTGACTTGGAAGCCTTGACGCCAAACGGAATCGACCTCGTTGTCCACAATGCTGGGATCAGTTCTGCTAAAACTGCCATTCCAATCCAAGATCAGGAATACAAATTGTTCCAGGATATGTACAATGTAAACTTCCTTGGGTCTGTTAAGTTTTACAAGGCTATTTTCTCCAGATTGGAAAAGAATGGTAAGCCACTTAAAATGGTTTTTATGGGAAGTCATGCTGGTCACATGACAGACATGCCATTTGGTTCTGGAAGTTATGGTGTCAGTAAGGCAGCAGTTCACTACCTTGCCAAGCAATTGTCCATTGAAAGAAAACCAAAGGGCGATATTGTCGTTGCTTTCCACCCCGGTCTCGTTGCAACCGATATGACCGTCGATTTCAGAGCTCAGCCTGGTTTCCTTGACCTCGTTTCCAGTTTCGGTGTACTGGTAATTGAACCAAGTGAAGCTGTTTCTCTGATGCTTGATGTCATTGGCAAGTTGACTATGGAAGACTCGGGTTTTTTCATTAACTATGATGGTACCAAAATGACATTTTAGGTCACGTGATGGTATCTTTGTTCTTCGTCTATATGTTAAATAAAACACCTATTTCTATGCAATACCGTTCCAGCCCTCTAACACATACCTTTAAGTGGCTAAAGCTTTATTCGTGGCCTTGTCACTTAAACCTTAATGCCAGTGAACTCTACGACTGGTTCTTCGAGCGGCACCGGTCCGGACACGACTCACACAGTTGCAAATTGATAAGGTTATACAGGGGGCGATCCCTTTTTGCCGTATAAATAGAATCGCTTTTCCCCCTTTTTTCCACAACAATTTAAAAATGGGTAACAGCACCTCAAAGACCACCACCAGTGTCGGCCCTGAACCAATTGAGACCGTGTATGACGAGAAGCTCTCACAGGATACACCAGATTCACAAGATGTGACTGATCTCTTAAGATCATTAGAATTAGACCCTGCTGGTGATGTCAACAGCGACGACATACTTGCCAGCGATACATTAAGTTCCTGGGAATCTGAGTTTGCTTCAAATGCCAAGAACAACTTGGCACAACAGGCCATGGCCTTGAACCCCATCTACTCCGTGATCGCAGATTCGTCTGCCGCTACCACTGTGAAACAGCAATACCTTTTCAACACTGAAGTGTCCACCATCGGAAACCCTAGCTACTTCGACAACCAAAAGTCGTCGGGACGTTGCTGGATGTTTGCTACCTCCAACATTTTAAGAACACACGTCATCAAGAACTACAATTTGAAGGAAGATGGGTTCCAAGTGGCCCAAGCTTACTTGTTCTTTTACGACAAATTGGAAAGAGCCAATTATGCCTTGGACAATTTGCTCGACACAGCAGAGGAAGATTTGGACTCCAGAATTGTCAGTTACATCTTGAATGACCCTATCAGTGATGGTGGTCAGTGGGATATGATTGTGAATATCTTGGAGAAGTATGGGGTTGTTCCTTACGAATTCTTCCCCGACAATGCACAAGCATCATCTTCAAGTACCTTGAATTACATCTTGAAAGAGAAGATCCGGGAGTTTGCTTTGATTTTGAGGAAGATGAAACAACAAGGCACGCCAGACGTGATGATTAAGAGTCTTAAAGAAGCCATGATGAAGCAAATCTACAACATTGTTTCGATTTCATTGGGTACCCCACCAAAGCCAACTGATACTTTCACCTGGGAATACGTTGACAAGAACGGCAAGTTCAATTCGATTACCACCAACCCGGTGGAATTTTACAAGAACCAGGTGAAATATGAAGCCACTAAGTTCTTCTCGTTGATTCATGACCCTAGAAATGACACTGGAAAATTGTACACCGTCGACAGACTCAACAACATGTCCCAGGGTAGAAAGATCCAGTACGTGAACACTTCGTTGGATTCGATGAAGCAAACAGCTATCAGAATGATCAAAGCCAATGAACCGGTTTTCTTTGGTTGTGATGTCGGTAAATTCTACAATCGAGACACTGGTGTCTTGGATGTGCACCAGTACGATTTCTACTTGGGATTCGGCACCCGATTCAGAACCAACAAGAAAGATAGATTGGAAACCGGTTCTTCTTCCATGACCCATGCCATGGTATTGACAGGAGTGCACTTGAACAAAGACGGCACTCCTCTCAGATGGAAAATCGAGAACTCCTGGGGACCTGATGTGGGCGATAAGGGTTTCTTCGTTATGACCGACAAGTGGTTTGACGAGTACGTATTCCAGATTGTTTCTTCAAAGGAGTTCGCTTCTAAAGAAGACTACGGTGTGTGGAAAGGACAAGAGTACTCCGTGTTGCCATTCTATGACCCAATGGGTGCTTTGGCTTAGATTCACGTGTAAGGCCTTTTTCCTATCGTCATCTAGTATTTGCAACTTTTATAAGTGTTTCATAAACGTATTGATAAATGTACTCTAAATCGAAATCTAAACCAAATATTTCGCGTCGAAATATCAGTTAAGATCTGTAAACGTTCTATTCATCATGTCAAAACCAAACCCAGAGGAGCTAGGGCCGTCTGCATACAATGTCCTCGGGTTGAGTGAATCACAGCTCAAACACAAGTCCCAGGAGATTTTGGCGCTTTTTGAAAGCGCTTCTACTGACCAAGATTTAAATAACTTACTCAAAACCATTGACGCTTTGGACACAGAATTAACAAAAGACCTTAATCATTACGTCAAGCATAACCACCGAAAGTTCCAGAACGATATATCCACCATCGAATTGCAGCGGGCCAAGTTGTCCGACACTTTGACCGTCAGTGGGGATTTAATCAAGCTATTTTCAGACTCCAGCGATTTGGGCAATTCGTTGACGTATCAGCTCAAAGCATTGGATAAAGAGATCGGCAGGGTCAACTCGGCCATTGACCATGTTTCGTTGACTAAGTTGCTCAAGAATAACATTAATCAGGCTGTGTACGCCATGGAGCACTCCAATTACGAATTGGCTGCTAATTGCGTCAACACCATCAGAACACAAGTGCCAGAGTCCTTGATAACAGGAGCGTATGCCTCAAATGTGATTCCATCCACAGATATTCCAGAATTGCCGTCGGTAACAGTGGAAAAGCTCACGGACCAGCTCATCGAAGTATTCAAGGTGAAATTTGAAGAGTCCGCTTCCAAGAAAGATATCCCCCAATTGACGAAATTTTTCCAGTTGTTCCCGTTGATAGGACAAGAAGAAGCCGGGTTGGTGTGCTACTCGAAGTTCATCTGTCAAATTATCACCGACACATCTCGGCACTTGATGCAGTTCACCACCGGATCCACAGAAAACAGTAAAAGAAGTGGGATATATTCCCGAAGCAGCATGCAACTATTTGAGAATATTTCCATGATGTTGTCACAACATGCACCGTTAATCAAAAAGTACTACTCCTCGACTTACCCTAATGCCATTCTTTTCGTCATCACTAAAATACAGCATGAGATCGATTCTCAAATTGGTCTAATCACCGACACTTTCTACGATGAGAGGAGGATCAAAAAGGTGCTACAAGACATCAGGCTATACAATTTTCCTGCGCTTAAGGCAAGACTCGAACCGGAGCGTCCTGATGAAAATTCTAGAAACTCGTTTGAAGATAATGAGTTAGTGACGATTGTGGAATCCGGGGACTTGTTCAACGAGTTCGCCAGTATAATGAACTACTGGGCCTTGTATTGCAAGTTCATCACCACCAGATATTTCAATCCCACTATGGTCAGCCCCAAGTTGCCTCAGTTGCTTGTGGATTCCAATTACTCCAAGAAAATCAATACAAAATACTTGCCGGCATTTGAAACAATCTTGAACTTCTACTTCCGGAGATCGTTGGAGAAGGCCATAACCATTGAAGAGTTACCCAGCTTGGACCCATTCTTGGTGTCGACAAACGTCGATAAAATCCCCGAGCAGCCTCCATGTTCATCGGTGATTGAAGATTTCACATTGGTGTTAAATAACTGTGTGAGAGGGGTCCTTGATTCCAGTCAGTTGGACGCCGTCAAGTCATTTGTCACACGGTCAATGCATGTGATACAAAATGACTTGATCAACGGTTACTTCATCAAGGAGTTGAATGAGAACTCCCCCCGTTACAACAGTAATCTTTCGTTATTGAACGCCAAATCAAACTTTGCTAACCCCATGAGCCCCCGGGAGTCACGAAGTGCCACCCCACAACCGGATACATCTAGTTTGGGATTCTTCAAGGGTGCCCAGAGTGCATTAGGTAATGTTGTGGGGACCTCGGCTGTCACTAACTTGCCCACGTCTAACAGCCCCAAATTAGTCAATTTCATAATATACTTGAACACGATTGCCGTGGGGCAGGAATACTTGGTGAGAATATTGGACAATTTCACCAAACGGGACTGTTACTATATACGAAACTGTTTCCCTTTTGGTGAAGATACAAACATAGTCAACAATATCTTGAAATCAGAGATGCTTGACCCATTTGTTTCAGTCTCCAACAAGCTAATTCAAGAACTGTTGATCAACTTCTACAACCAGTGCATCAAGGCCAAGTTATTGACCATCACCAGTGAGTTTTTGAGTGATTCTGACGAGTCCAATTTCATCATCTATTCCGCCAGTCTGTTGAATGATAACTCCCTCATATTAGCGTTCACCAACGACTGGAGATTGTTGTTGAAACCTTACAAACAAGTATTACACCACGATTTGATCTTTTCGAAACTCATACGGCTCATGACGTTGAACCTAGCCAATATCATCGAGAAGAGGTTGATTTATGTGTTGAAAAAATTCCGTATCAACGAATTGGGGGCTTTAAAATTAGAGAAAGACATATCAGCATTCATAAGTGAAGTCTGTGAGGACAACTATGAGCTTCGGGAACGATTTGTGAGAGTAACACAGCTTGTGTTGTTGGTGGGAATGGATGACGAAGAGTACCAAGAGTCGATTACCGATAATGAAGACCTGAGCGGAATTAATTGGATTTTGGCTCCAGGAGAAAGGTCCCAGTACCGGGCATTAAGAGTGTAAGGACAGTTGTGTAGTTATTATATATTTACTATTTACTTATTTCTAGTCTTAGTGCTAACTGGTATTTTGGTATTCATGCTTATTAGTCTAGTGATATCTATTAATATTATACAGTCTGCTCCAGCCTCGTACCTATTTTGGCCCTTGGCCCATCTCCCACCATAAATTCACTGGCCTGCTTCTCACCGTCTGCCCTTATTCTCATTCTGTCGGTTATATTGTCGAAACGAGGATGTGTAAAGTCACACTCACGGCCCTTGGGACAGAACCCTGACAAAAATAAAGGACACATAATCTTCCGAATATGCCTATTGGAACACTTGGGTCCATCGGGACAGAACCCTCTCAGATAGTTGGGACACTCAGGGATTTTCAGCTGAGGGTCTATGTGTAAATAAAGACATCCATTGGTTTGAGTGCAATAGCCATTTCTAGAGTAAAACAAACACTCAGGCATCTTACGTAGATTGTACTCATGCAAAAACTCACATCGGTCATTCTTCTTGCACAACCCTCTCAACCAATGCTTACACACAATCTTGTTATTGTACATTCCTGCCACATGTTTGTTGGGACAGTTATTACCATTAGGACATGAATTTGGACTGGACGGATTGTAGAACTGGCATACCGGCCGATCAGGATCAGTACCAAAGTTGAACTCTTTCCTCAAGAACGGCTCAAACTTGAACCGCTTGTTACGATTATTGAGGTGTATTATTGGATTCGTTTGTAACATGATAAGTTGATTGATGATTAATTTTTTAGTCGCATAAAAATATATCGATAATCAATATGTGGTGTCAGCTGACTCGGATTTAGCACAAGCATATATATACATTAAATGTTCTTTTTAAGATGAAAAAATACTATAATATAGCAATTGATTTAGCATCATTAGACTTTAAGTTTTACGGTCAATCAATACGTACTGAACAATTACTAATTAATTGCTGTACAAATAAACTTCTGGGGTCATCCATATGCCTTATAAGATCAGCTATATTTCCTTTGTTATTTTACTGTTAACAATAAGTTTATCATTCCTTTCCTGTATGTCTTTCAAACGGAATTCAGATGCTATTGTGGTGGGCACAGGGCTTGCAGGTCTTACAGCGGCTTTATCGTTGGCTGAAAGAGGTATGGAAGTGGTGATTATTGAAAAGTCTATGAAATACGGGGGGAATTCCATAAAGGCTTCCTCCGGTATCAATGGTGCTCCTACAATATACCAGCCCGTGAAAGGTGACTCGGTTGGTTTGTTCACAGAAGATGTTCTCAAATCTGGAAAAGGCTTAAGTAACCCCAAATTGGTGGATGTGCTAGTGAAGAAATCAGCCGCCGCTATTGATTGGCTTACGGGACATGGCATCAACTTACAGCAGGTCGCACAACTTGGGGGACACAGTATGCCTCGAACCCATAGGGGCATTGAGAGAGTGGCTCCTGGTTACGCTATTATGAGCACCTTAATGCTGGCAGCGGAACGACTGGAAAAAATCACCATTCAGTACAGCTCGTCACTTTCTGCCATTCTTAGGAATGGAAATAAGGTTTCTGGTATCGAGTATACACATGGGGGTCAAAAACATACCCTTTTGGGCAACAATGTGTTTCTTGCAACCGGCGGATATGCTGCGGATACTGCTTCCACCGATTCTTTGATCAGAAAATACAGGCCGGAGCTTGTGGACTTACCCTCCACAAATGCCAACTCAATTTCGGGGGATGGCCAAAAGATTGCTCGGCGAGACTGTAATGCCAAACTTATTGATATGACCGAGATTCAGCTCAATCCCACAGGGTTTGTGGATTTGACGACAGAGGGTGCTAATTCCAGAAGCAAGATCCTTTGTGCAGAGCTTCTCAGGGGTATAGGTGGTATCCTTGTATCTCCAAACACAGGACAACGATTTGTCAATGAGTTGCAAACCAGAGATGTTGTTTCTGAAGCTATATACAAGAACTGCAAAATTGAAGACAGCCAATACACAGTGGCTCAGAAGTGCATATCCATAATCCTTATCGATCCCCGAGACATTAACAAAGCCGAATCCCATATCAGCTTTTATGCTAGTCGGGGCTTGTTACATTTGGGGACGGCGGAAGAGGCTGCAAATTTTATACGGACGTTGAATAAGGACTTCAAAGACGAATGGTTGACTAAAACTTTTAAAACCTACAATAATGGTATTGACCAAACCGACGAGTTTGAAAGGCGGGTGTTTGGGTCGGCTTTTGTGTCGCCGAAGTTCTACTATGGCGCCACAACTCCTGTTCTTCACTTTTCAATGGGTGGCATTGAAATCAACGAAAAGGGCAAGGTCTACGACGAGCACGACGAAATCATTGACAATCTATATGCCATCGGGGAAATCGCTGGTGGTGTGCATGGGAAAAATCGGTTAGGTGGTAACTCGCTACTTGAATGTGTGGTTTTTGGTAGAGAGTCGGCTGCTAGTGTAAAAAGAACCTGAGAATCGTAATCGTACATTAAATAAAATATCACTCAATCAATGATGGGGTGGAATTGTCCACCTCTTGTAACTTTGAGGCGAGGAGATCAAGATTCTGATCATTTAGTTTATTAACAGGCGTGGTCACGGTGTTTGACCTTTTCCTATCCCGTCTCTCTCTCTTGTCCCTCTTTAAAAGCTTCTCCTTGTTAAGAATATCATCAGAACTTCCTGTGACAAAAGCCATCAAGTTGTTACGTCTTCTAACCCCTTCCCGTATCCAGAACTCACTCCTGTACAACTCCCACCCCTCTCTGACGTCAGTACTGAACACTCTTGCATTCAACACTAACTTGACGTCAGCTATCCCAGTTCTCGGTTGGCATTGCAGCTGACACGAGACCAAAAATACCTCAATCTTGGAATCTTTATTATGTTGGGCCGTGGGATCAAACTTGTGGAGCACAACAAGGCATAGATTGATAACATATAATGAAATCTCTCGGATCGAATCAGACATCCTATCGGTCAACAGAATCTTGATCTTCACCAACCTCACATTTAACTGCCGTAATCCCTTGTTAGTGGACGACAAAAATTTCCGGGGCATGACAATTGTCTTCTGATACTCTCCTGATAAATAGTACAATGAAAGAGTCACCCCCAACGCCAACAATACGAATGTTAGTACGACTCGGAACCCCCCTGGTGTTGCCACATCACTGAAATACAAGTAATGGGACAAGGACACGATCAGAGAGCAAAGAATGGCCATGAATGTAAGATACTTGGTTCGAAGTGCCTTTTGCTGTATCACCTGTTGTCTCAAATTCTCCTCCAATATCAACAAGTTCCGGTATATTTTACCAGTGGCCGGTGCCAGAGCATAACCTGTGGCCACTGGGTGACTTTTTTCACTGCCATCGGACTTGTTTGACTTGCGTCTGATTCTTCTTCTTGGTTTGGGGCTCGGCGTTGTATCATGTCCATCTCTTTTGGGTGACGATCTTCTGCTTCGAGATCCAGACCCTTTGGACTTCAGCACTCTTTCAGGTCTCAGGCCATCTCTGTCGTCCAAGGACTTGTTATTTGACGGGCTCAAGTCCAACGAGTTTTGAGACCCCATTTCAGAATCGGAGTATAGCACCATATCATCATTATCGTTTCGGGAACTCGAGGGGGTCAAGTTGAACATCGAGTCGTTCGAGGACATCGCCGGCAGGTGCGGTGGCAACGGTATGAAGTTGCTCATAAGCGGTGGCCCGAGGAAGGTATCCTGAGCAGCATCGACGGTTCCTAACGCTGGCGAACTTGGGGTAGACGGCTTGTTTTGGGCGGAAACGCTTTTCGCGTTATCTTGTGCGTCCTGTGAAGAATCCTCGTGTATATCGACGGCATCGTCGTCGTTGTGGTTCCAGTTCCCCACTGCTTCTTCTCCACTCATGGTCTTTGTAACGGTCGTGAAATTGTAGAAAAAAAATCTGGAGAATATTTTGCGCGTCAAACGGTAGCGTATCAGTTAAAGCTTTTAGCATCAAGATCAGCATTGATTGGAGATGACATCGTTAAAAGAGCAGAAACAGCAATTCGTTTCTGATTTGGTGGGCAGCTCCTTGGAGGAAATTTACTATGTGGTAGGAGTTTCTGTCGTGGGGTATGTGGCGTTCAAACTGTTATCCACATCAGAGTACGTGGGCTATTCTTTTATACTCGATTTCCTTTTGAATGTAGTGGTTCTGTTGGCGTCCATCACGGCGTACAGCAATAATCCGCTGTCATTGTACCAGATGTTGTTGGTGCCGGTGTTTGTGTTAGCATTGATGCGGATTGTGGTGCAGTTGACTAAGAAGCCGTTAAACGCAAAGACAAAGTCAAACAGATACACTTCCAACGGAGAAGTGTTGCAGCAGAAGGGGTTCATTACTGCATACAGGTCTCAGATGTTGGTACTCACCAACTTGGCTATTTTGGCAGTAGACTTCCATATTTTTCCCAGAAGGTTTGCCAAAGTTGAAACCTGGGGTACTTCATTAATGGATATGGGAGTAGGGTCTTTTGTGTTTTCCATGGGGCTAGTCAACTCCCGGTCTATTATTAAGCAGAAGCTCCACGCTAACCACCGCAATACGTTTGGAATCAAGGAATATGGACAACTCATTTTTACCAACTTCAAAAAATCCATCCCCATGTTGGTGTTTGGTTTTATTCGGTTTATTAGCGTAAAGGGCCTTGACTATCAGGAACATGTGACAGAGTACGGTGTGCATTGGAACTTTTTCTTTACCCTCGGATTTTTGCCTATTTTCATAGCACTTTTGCACCCATTATTTGAGTTAGTCCCAAGAGCATTGGTGGCATTGTTCATCACAGGGGTCTACGAGTTGGTTCTCACCAGAACCCGACTCTTGCACTTTATTCTCATGAACGAAAATAGAGAGTATAGTATCATCACAATGAACAAAGAAGGGATGTGCTCCTTTTTTGGGTACTTGAGCATATTTATTTTTGGTCAGTCGTTTGGTTCATTTGTGTTGACGTCCGTAAAGACGCCAAATAACTTAATAGGGTTCAAGAAGCAGGGCAAATCAAAGTGGTGGCTTACGGTTTCCACCACTCAGGGGTTGTTGACTTCCACTGTGGTGTTTCAGACGTTGACCATATTCATCAAAGAGTCCCCTTTGTTCTATAATTTTTCCAGAAGGTTGGCCAATTTACCATACGTGGTGATGGTTGTAGCCTACAACTCCACGTTTTTACTTTGCTTTCACTTGGCTGACCTTTTAGGCACCACCACCACCACCACCGGGTCCAAAATACTCGAGTCTGTCAACAAAAATGGGTTGATATTCTTTTTATTGGGAAACTTGTTGACGGGACTCACAAACATGACAATAAACACCTTGGATTGCGACTCGAAGCTTTCATTTGTGATACTTTTGGTTTATGGGGCGGTTATTACTATTGCGGCGTTGGTGCTAGACAAGTATAAGATTTACATTAAGATATAGCTGGTCAAATTATTTGCAACGTACAATTTTTGAAAAAGCGTTCTATAGAAATATGACTTTACAGGATGTACGTTTTTAGATTACTCACAAACATATACAACTAAACTGTACCCATCTTCAATCATTAAAAGCACATAAATAGAACTTTAGCAAAAATCGCAATTTTAATGGCTGCAAAAAATCAACAAGAATTAAAGCTCCTATGGCATAATGTTTTGGGAGTTCTTCCTGCTATCAATTTTACTTTGGCTCCCACAGTCTCTGATTCTCCCACCGTAATAAATTTGCTGCCGTTAAACCTCATCTTAGTTCTGGTGTATGGGCCGGAAGAAATAACAGATAGGATAGTGTAAAGTCTTCCAAATTCCCCTTTGCCGATATCACAACTGGCAGAAGCAGTGAATGCTACCAGTACCGCAAACTCGAACTCATAGTTCAATGTGTCCAATAAAAGACTCAAATCCAACTGAGCAAATTTGAGCCCCAAACCAGCACCAACGCTGCCAGTTACCTCCACACTATATGAAACTGATCTAGATAAAGAAGCAGTATCACCCATGGTGTTATCGAGACAGGCTTCTAAGTTCACTTCCGTGTCACGTGCACTGATTCTTAAGTCGTAAGTGTGTTTTGCCCATGCTTGTTCTTCACTGTCCCAGTAAACACTCTCGTATGTGTCTTTGGCCAAGAATCTGACATCTTCTTTCACCAACCCCCCATAGTTCTCTATATCATCCACGCTATTTACCACATAAACCGTCCTGTCATCGGCTTTGGCTTTTTCAAACTCCGTGAACCCTCCAGTTTGGGCTACAAAGCTGGTAGAGGTATGGTTTGCACTTGTCAAATCAATTACCTGAGGGAGGATAGGTAAACCTGCGACGGTGGTTAAGAGGGCAAGTAGTAACTTCATTTGATATGCAGTTTTTTATGTCCTTCTGGCTGCTTGTAATTATTTATATACCCAATCCTAGCGTACCAACACCTTCAGGCATTGCAGTTAGCAAAAAAGTCGTGCACTCCCAAAAGTTAACAAATCGTGGCTTTACCAAAGTTATCACACTGCCGCAACCGCATAAACCTAACGACACCAGCCACCGTTTACGTTTTAATTATCACCAATTAAACGAGCTCGGCTTGCATTATTCCATCAACCAACATTTTGCTTAACTTGCTATAGCGTGGTATCCATCTGGTGCTAAAACAAGACCCCTTCTGTGCTCCCGAAAGACATTGACACAAACCCCGTTGTACAATGTCAACCATCGCCTCATCGTCATCGTGGACTTCATTTTTGAAGTCCATTGCTTCCTTCAACGGTGACTTGTCAACTTTGACAGCCCCTCCATTTATTTTGTCTCCCACTTCTTTAGCCGAGTATTCTCAGTACTGGGGAGAACATCCTTACTTGTTATTGGAGCCCAACTTTTTGAAAGCGTCCGCCGATGCCGATAGCTCTGAAAGAGAAGCCATGGCATTGAAAAGAATGGTGGCTGTGGTGAAGTGGTTTATCTCTACCTTGAGATCGCAGTACTGTTCTAGAAATGAAAGTATGGGGTCTGAAAAGAAGGCATTGAATCCATTTTTGGGTGAAATATTTGTCGGTAAGTGGAACGACAGCTCAGCCGATGGTAGACTTGGGGAGTCGACTTTGTTATCGGAACAAGTATCCCATCACCCACCTGTGACAGGATACACCATCATCAATGAGAAAAACAACACAGTTTTGCAAGGATATAATGGAATTCGAGCCACCATGTCTGCCACCTCCATTAACATCAAGCAATTTGGACACGCCCTTTTAGAATTCAAAGATGAAGAGTTGAACGAGAGCTACCTTGTTACATTACCTCCTCTCCACATTGAAGGAATGATTACTGCTTCTCCATTTGTGGAATTAGAGGGGAAATCGTATATCCAGAGTAGTAATGGTTATGTTGCAGTATTGGATTATAGTGGCAGGGGGTACTTTTCGGGTAAGAAGAATACGTTCAAGGCCCGGATTTTCAAAGATACGTTGTCTTCCAAAGTCAAAGAAAATGCCATTGTGACCATAAGTGGACAATGGTCCGGCAAATGTTATGCCCGTAAAGGAAGTGAGTCTCCTTCCAGCAAAGCTGATGAATTGTTCTACGATGCTTTGAATAAAGAACCGGAACACCTCCATGTAAAGCCGATTGAGGAGCAGCATCCTTTGGAAAGTAGACGGGCTTGGGCTAAAGTGGCAGAAGCTATTCAGAAGTCTGATTATGACTTGATTAATACTGAAAAGTCCAAGATTGAAAACGCACAAAGGGACTTGAGAAAGAAAGAGCTGGAACTGGGATCTAAGTGGCAAACAAGGTGGTTTGATGAGGTTGACTATGACGCCAGTGAGATTCACGATGCGTTTACCAATCTTGTTAATTTATCTGACTTGTCGGATAAAAACTGTCCATCTGGTAGTTTGAAGACGTCAAAGTACCACGAAGGAACTGCTAAACACTGGAGAGTGAATCTAGACAAATGGAAGAGTGAAACGGAGGTGACGGTTTGAGAAATACCCGTATACATTGAGAGATTAAATACACGCTAGTTATTTGCTAATCATTCAAAAAGCCTTGTTCAAAGGTGACAAAAGCTCCTTATTCTTGCCTTCGTAGAACTTAATGGTCTTCAACCCTCTTTCACTCACCCCATCGGCAGTGAATTCCAAGTACTTGTAGATATCAGTGTACTTACCAGAAGCCCCAAATCTGCTCAAACCAAATTGCTGATGAGAGTAGTTAGACCATCCGTAAGGTGACAAAATCTCCACAGACAAAATAGGAACTCCATCTGGTAATACTGACAATTTGTAGGCGTCATCTTGCTTGTCGAACTCAAAGTTACTGGGCATGGATACCACAGATACCTTGTACAGTTGTTTTTCCAATTCTTTAGCACCATCAATGGCAATAGCCACTTCCGAACCTGAAGAAACTATAATAAGGTCGGGCTGGTCTCTTTCAACAACCACATATCCACCTTTTGCAGCCTTTTCAATTGAAGACCCCTCCAAATGTGGGAGTCCTTGCCTGGTCAAGGAAAATACATGGGGAGTATAGGTGGAGGAAATTGCTTTCAAGTAAGCGGCTGAAACTTCATTACCATCGGCCGGTCTCCACACCGAAAGGTTTGGGATGGCCCGGAGATGAGCCAATGTTTCAATTGGCTGATGGGTAGGTCCATCTTCTCCCAATCCAACCGAATCATGAGTGGCAATCCAAATGACGGGCAAATGAGAAATGGCTGCTAATCTTACAGCACCTGCCCCATACGAAACAAAATTAAGGAAAGTGGCTCCAAAGTTTTTATAGTTGGTGCCAAATGCAGCAATACCATTCATAATAGCCCCCATTCCGTGTTCTCTAACCCCATACCTGATATACCGGCCTGAATAATCACCCAATCCAGTGGAAGGAGGTTGAAAGTCTACCGAGTCCTTTGTTTTTGTCAAGGTGGATGGCGTCAAGTCAGCCGAACCCCCAATAAGCTCAGGGATCACGGGACTTAAGGCCGTCAAAACACCTTCGCTCAATTGTCTAGTTGCCGATGGTTTATCAGAAGCAGTGTATCTAGGCAATTTGTCTTCCCATCCTTCTGGTAACTTCAGATCCAACCGTCTTTGCACCTCTGCCCCTAATTCGGGGAACTTTTCCTTATAACTAGCGAAAAGCTTATGCCATTTATCGTACTCAACCTTGTTCTCTTCCACCTTTTTGTCAAAGTATTTGGTCACCTCTGTTGGCACCACAAACGATTCGTCGGGGTTGAATCCCAACTTCTTTTTCAACTGCTTGACATCATCCGGTTTCAAAGGCGATCCGTGCACTCCGTGTGTACCTTCTTGCAAGGATCCTACACCAATGGTGGTTCTCAATCTGATCAAAGTGGGCTTATGCTCAATCTTTTGGGCTGCATCAATAGCTTCGGAAATCTCGTCGTAGCTGGGATCAGTAGCGTCGATTTCAATGGTGTGCCAGCCGTAAGCCTTGTACCGGGCCATAACATCTTCTGTGAACGCAAAATCGGTAGACCCATCGATGGAAATCTTATTGTCATCCCAGAAAGCAATAAGATTGCCCAATTGCAAATGTCCTGCCAAAGAAGATGCTTCGGAAGAGATTCCTTCCATTAAACACCCGTCTCCCAAGAAACAGTAAGTCTTGCTTTGGGAAATTGGGAAGTCGGGCCTATTATAAGTGGCAGCAAACTGTTGCTGAGCAATGGCTATTCCGACGGCATTGGAAATCCCCTGGCCCAACGGACCGGTTGTAACTTCCACTCCTGGACATTGGAACCTTTCGGGATGACCGGGGGTCTTGGAGTTCAATTGTCTGAATGCCTTCAAGTCGTCCAATGTGTAGTCGTAGCCATACAAAAACAACATGGAGTATAACAAAGCACAAGCATGACCGTTAGACAAGAGGAACCGGTCTCGGTTTAACCACAAGTAGTCTTTAGGGTTGAACTTCAATTTCCGAAACAACACGTGAGCCACAGGAGCCAATGCCATGGGAGCACCAGGGTGGCCCGAGTTGGCTTTGGATACTGAATCAACAGATAATAATTTGATGGTGTTAACAGATAATTGATCGATTTCTGACATTTTGGTGATTTACCAAGATTTCAACACAGTTTAGTCCTCTTATACCAGTTTTAATTAGGGGTTACAGCAATGCTTGCTTGATATTAAGCGTGAGTTATGTAATCAGCTCGATTGCTCTAGTTAAAGGTGGCCGCAAACGAAATTGCAACCATTTTACAGACAGCACGTGACAGCACCAAGGGCAGGCCGAAGCCCTAACAGTCACTGGCTCGTGCGACAACCAGCATCCCTGAGTGGAGACCCGCATGTTTTGACTCCGCACGACCGCGTCACCAGGCAAACATCCGCACACCCACTATTAACATTTTTTGCTGCACTCAAGATAGTCAAAGATTTTTTAATACTGAAAATTTTTTTGGAATCTTTAATTTATTGATTAATCAATTTTTAATAAAACATAGAAAATGGCTGAATCTCATAGATGTATGTTGAAATAACCAAGTAAGGTGGTTGATATGAAGAGGTGTGAGTTAGGGAGTCAAGCGCTACTTGTTTGACGATGAAAGTGGGAACCTGTTCTTGGTTGAATGTTTTCAAAGCTCATCCAACAATCCTCACAAAAATACATTGAATCGGTTCAAGAAAGTGAATAGATGTTCCTAGCCTGATGTGATATGAGTGTTTACTGGCTCCTCTATCAGACGTTGATTCTAACCGATACATTGAAATATCAATCACCACCAAGATATAATTATATCAAATACTAACTTTTATTCTAGTATACGTTAAAGGTAAGCACTTATCCTACCAACGTTCCAAGAGAGTCAACAACCCAAACGTTTCCTTAGTTGAAATAGAAGGTGTCTCCAACCCAACTGATGCCAAATTCTACTTAGGTAAGCGTGTTGCCTACGTCTACAGAGCTTCCAAAGAAATTAGAGGTTCTAAGATCAGAGTCATCTGGGGAAAGGTCACCAGAACCCACGGTAACAGTGGTGTTGTTAGAGCTAATTTCAGAAAAAATTTACCACCAAAGACTTTCGGTGCTTCAGTTAGAATCATGTTATATCCATCCAACATTTAAATTAACTAATCCTATTTTTAAAAGAAATTAACGCTTATAAATAACCATCATCAAGGAAAGGATGTTTATATGTTTGAAGTGGTGAAAATCATGAATTTTTAACACCTTCTGTATATTTAATAAAACGTCTTTTAATGTACTAAAAACCAGCACCATACACCAGACCCATACTTTTTACACCACCAATAACCCAATTTTACAAACCGTCCCATCTCCATCACTCTCTCTACAACTTCTCCCCCACCACAGCCCTGCAAAGCCGACATTTTGTGTACCCTCTTGCAGCCAACGCGATTCGCTCTCACATTTTTCACCAGCAAATTGACTTTGGATACCCAAACATCGACAATTACATCAAGGCCCTAAACCGAAAAAGATGGCTAAAAACAAAAAGAAGCAGAACAAAGGCGCCAAGAGCAATGGAACTGCCAACGGAGCAGTCGTGAATGATACCACCGAGCCGAAAATCGACCAGGAGCCGTCAGAAGAAGAAATAAGCCAAAACCAGCTGCACTCCGAAGAACACGATAAATCGGTGGTAGAGGAAACTGAGAACCACAAAGACGCCAATGGAAGTGGCAGTGGTGTTTCGGAAGTCGAGACGGAACTCAAAGCACAATTGGACGCCGCCAACACCAGCTTGCAACACAAGAACGACACGATTGAACGACTCGAGACCGAGGTGCAGAGGACGGCAGACTTGCAAGACCGTATAGCGAAGCTCACAGCGGAAATTGAACAGAAGGACAAGCTGATTGAGCAGAAGAGTAAGGATCTTGAGCAAAAGGACACCCAGATCGACCAGTTGAAAGACAAGGACGCTCGGATCGCCGATTTGGAGTCTAAAGTGGAAGAGTTAACGCTATCCCAGAAAGGGGTGGGAGATGACACCAGTGAGGACTCGGAACTAGAGCAGGTCAAGAAGGAAAGGGACGATATAAAGACCTCATACGACTCATTGTTGAGCCGGATCTCGTCCATGAAGTCTGTTTTTAGTAAGATGAAAGAAACAGAGGTGGAGGCAGAAGAACTAAGGGCCGAAAACGAAACGTTGAAACAAGAGGCCGAAAAAGCACAGACCACCATCAAGCAACTCACAGAGCAAACCGAGGACTTGAACAACGAATGTGATAGGCTAACAAGCTCTTTAACCAGCACCAGAAAGGAAGTACAACAAAAGGAAGACCAGATCCAAGACGAGAAATACGAACTCGAAAACACCATTTCCAAGCTTAACAAGAAGCTTGCGGAGACTAGAAGCCAGCTCAATGAATATGAACTACTCAAAGATGAAAGTAAGGTAGAGGTGAGAAATTTGAATTCGATGATCGAAGAGTTGAAAGCTACAATAGATTTGAAGCAAGCAGACATAGACAATTACAAGTCACAATTGGACAATTCCACCAACAGTTTGAAACAGCTACAGACCAACATCACTGAATCGACCAGTGCACATACTAAAGAGATTGCTGAATTAAAGAATACCATTCAGAACCTCGAGGAAGAGAAGAGCCTCATGAAGGAGAATTTAGCTCAATCGACCGACAAAATCGTCGGCTTGGAGAAGCGGTTAGAACGAATCAAAGAGTTGGAGAAGGAAGTGGACACCAAACAGATTTTACTTGGTAAAGCTCGGCACGAGGCCATAATCTTGAATGAGCATTTAAGTAAGGCATTGGGGATGTTGAAACAACAGCTGAACAGCAGCAATAACACCATCGACAAAGAATTGGTGTCTAATGTCTTGATCAACTTCCTCCAGATTCCTCGGGGTGACACCAAGAAGTTTGAAGCATTGCAATTACTTAGCTCTCTTTTAGAGTGGGACGAATCTAAAAGGGTTGCTAGTGGCCTAAGTAATCAAGGAGGGAGGGCCGGCGATGGGAAATCCTCCAGAGAGAGTTTTGTATCTCTTTGGACCGATTTCCTTGAGAGAGAGTCCAATAAATAGTTCACATACACGCATCATTTACTACTGCATCGATCTCCATAGTGTTAGTGAAAAATCAAACCGCGTCTTTTTTTAAATACTTTAGCTATGGTTCTGGTGACTGATTTCTTTAAGAAGCAGGGTCCCCCCAAGAAGGTACGTATAACCTAAACTCACCTGATGATATGTATACTAACCCGTCTCCAGAGGCCCGCTGCTGACGAAGGTTCGAGTAAGCGTCGGAAAACTGATGCTCAAACTAGCAAGTTCTTCAAGAAGGAGGAGGAGCAAGAGGTGATCAACTTGGACAGCGACGAGGCACCTGACATGAAAGACGAGGAAGTGGAAGAAATCACTACTCCTAAAAGAGCCATCAAGAAGGAAATCACTACTCCCAAAAGAGCCATCAAGAAAGAAAACACCACACCCAGAAGTGTTACAAACAAAGTAGCTAAGACTACTCCTAAAAAGACGCCCACAAAGCCCAAATCTGAAAGCTCAGCTGCTTCCAAGGGCACAACACCTGCCGTGTCTGGAGCCAATGCCGAAGAGATCATTGCTACTCTTCCAGACGCGGAGCTTCCAGATGTTTCTGAGTCGGAGAAGCTCAATTTCTTCCAATTACAACAGCGTAAGGATCAAGCGCCAGCGGCATCAGGAGAGGTGGATATTCCCGAAGCCCAACCCCATTGTCTCTCGGGATTGACAATTGTGTTCACGGGAGTATTGCCCAATCTTGGAAGAGAGCAATCAGAAGCATTAGCCAAAAAGTATGGGGCTAAGGTGCCCAAGTCTATTCTGGGTAAGACCAATTTAGTGGTCATTGGAGACCAAGCAGGTCCCTCCAAGGTACAGAAGATCAAGAAATTGAAGATCAAAGCCATCAGTGAAGACGGGTTTATCCAATTGTTACAGAGAATGCCAGCAGATGGGGGATCTAGTGAATCGGCCATGAAAGCTAAATTGAAACGGGAAGAGGAAGAGAGAAAGATTATTGAAGACGCAGAGGAGGAGGAACGAGTGGCTAGGCTCAAGGAAGCCAAACTGCAGAAAAAAGCCCCAGAGCCAACCCAATCCTCTGACCCCAATAGACTACCAAGGGAAATACCCAGACCTGTTGCAGACAGTGACAAGTTGTGGACCACCAAATACGCTCCTACTTCAGTTTTGCAGTTATGTGGGAACAAGGGTCAAGTCAACAAGTTAAGGATATGGTTGACCAACTGGTTTGAATACGCCAAACACGACTTTAAAGATCCAGGACCCGACGGCTCTGGTGTGTTCAGAGCATGCTTGATTAGCGGACCCCCCGGTATAGGTAAAACTACCGCAGCCCACTTGATTGCCAGAGATTTGGGGTACGATGTGTTGGAGAAAAATGCCAGTGATGTCAGATCCAAGTCTCTTTTAAACCTGGAGATCAAAGGGGTATTGAATAATACATCGGTGATGGGGTTCTTTCAAAATCGTGACAACAATGACTCGAGCCACGGCAACGAGAGGAAATTCTGTCTTATTATGGATGAAGTTGACGGTATGTCTAGTGGAGACCATGGAGGAGCAGGGGCATTATCTCTGTTTTGCCGAATCACAAAGATGCCGATGATTTTGATTTGCAATGATAAATCATTACCTAAAATGAGGACTTTTGATAGAGTCACGTATGATCTTCTGTTCAGAAGACCCAGTGAAACAGAGGTAAAGGCTAGAATCATGACAATCTGTCATCGAGAAAACATAAAGATCGACCCTTCTATTATTGGTCAATTAGTTCAAACTACCAACAATGATATCCGGCAAATGATCAATTTATTATCAACAGTGTCCAAGACCCAAAAAACCATTGGATATGAACAGAGCAAGGACTTTTCCAAAAGCTGGCAGAAGCAAACGGTATTAAAACCCTTTGATATAGTGGGCCGATTATTGAATGGTCAAATTTACAACCCCAACGCGAAGCATACCTTGAATGACAAGATAGACCTATACTTCAATGATATCGACTTCACTCCCTTGATGGTGCAAGAAAACTACTTATACACCAGACCCACCAATTTAAACTCCCCCAAAGATCATCTCAGAAAAGTGGCACAAGCAGCTGACGATATAAGTCTAAGTGACCATATCAACTCCCTCATCAGATCCAGTGAACAGCAGTGGAGTTTGTTGCCGTTCCATGCCGTGATGTCTTCCGTCAAGCCATCAATGGCAGTTGCTGGTAATATCACTCAACGGATAAACTTTGCTGGGTGGTTGGGACAAAATTCTAAGCAGTTGAAGTACCAAAGATTGCTTCAAGAATTGCAATACCATACCCGGTTAAGAACGTCCACCGACAAGAAAGAATTGAGATTAGACTATTTGCCGTTGTTATCCCAGAAACTCACGACAAGCATTGTCAATGATGGAGAAGAAGGTATTTTACCAACCATTGACATTATGGACCATTATTATTTAACCAAAGAAGACTGGGACACTATCATAGATTTCGGTGTGGGCTCCAACAAAGGGGAAACGATATTGAAGAAGATCCCCACCAAGGTAAAGACTTCCTTCACTAGAAAGTACAATTCCACCACTCACCCCACGGCCATTTACAAGACCGGTAATTCTGTGGCTGGAAGAACAAGCAGTGTCAAAGTGGACTACGAGGACGTCATTGAAGACGATACCGCTAAAGACGAAGAGGTTGAAGAGGTTGAATCTGAAAAGTTTGATGCCAAAAAGGATAAGCTTATTAAAGAAGTTAAACCCAAAGCCAAAAGGGCCACTAAGAAGAAAAAGTAACCAATATACTTCGGGGGACTGCATATGGTGTTTTCCGTACTGTGGCAGATCCGGTATATTAGTAACCACTGGCAAATTTTCAAACTAATTGGTAGTTATATTTTCGACTGAACCACCAACGCAACTAGGAGTCTCCCCACCTGTTAATGTTTTAGATATGTAAAGCCTACTCCTTTTTCATGTGATCTTACAGCGCACGTAGGCCGTGAATAAAAAATCTTTTCCCCTTAATCGGTAATCCAAACCTGCGCCAATATACAGGAGACACGTCCCTTACATTTAACTTCTTTAGAGCAGTCTCGTCACCAGCGTAGTGGTAGTGAGAATTTTTGAGACTGCGAGAATTTCAGAAAGCCCCAATAACAATTATAAACAAATATTTCGCTAACCGTGTTTAATTGACCGGAATAAACAGCGCCAACAATCACATATACACCACTGCTGACCATCAACAGGTGTGACTATACCCGTTTTTTTATCTTTTCGGTGGAGTGCACGGAACCTGATATCGCATCGTCCCATCACAGTTTCTCGGAATACCCAAGTTTTTAAGCTATAGTTCACGAAACAGGTCATAGAACACAGGCCAAACACCACCGCATCAACTCCCGTGATTTCCTTTTAACTTTGTTATTGAAAAATTTGCGTTTGTTAATGATTAATGTCTAATCCCAGCCCCATATTCAATATCCCAAAGCAGAGTGTCAAAACGAATGGATTGCCCTCATTGTCGTTACATGTGCCTGGCATCGAAGACAAGAAGAAGCCCAAGAGGAAACCTCCTCCTATAGATTTTCTGAGGATCACCGGCAGCTATTCGTTCAAAGAGGTGTCCCCTGTACCTCCAGATAGCGAAGGAAGTACCATGGGCTCGCTATACGCTGATTCCAAGAGCAGTATTAGTGGAAGCACTTTAAATGGCAATAATGCCATGTCCGATCATGGAAAGACCAATACCCCAGACTTTGAACCCAAGACCCAGGATAATTCGTTATCTATCAACACCAACAACTTACACCCCAATTCTGCATCAACATCACCAGCATCATATTTGCCTGGGAGTATACTAAAGCCTTCGGGACCTTTGAGTCCGCTATACTATGAAAAAGACTTGAAAGATCTAACACCAGATGAATGGCAGCTATTGGCCAATAATAATCAAATAGTGGAAATTGACAAGTTGGGTGAAGGAAACGGAGGAAGTGTGTCTAAATGCCAGTTGAGGAAGGGCAATAACATTTTTGCATTGAAGTTGATCAATACTGACTCAAATCCCGATGTGCAAAGGCAAATCGTTCGAGAGTTGCAATATAATAGGTTAGTGGATAGTGAGAATATTGTCCGATACTACGGGACATTTTTAATTGAAAACCAATCGATGATTGGTATCACTATGGAATACATGGGAGGTAAATCACTTGATGCCATTTATAGAAGAGTGATTGAAATCGACCCTTCTAACCGGATCAACGAAAAAGTGTTGGGGAAGATTGGAGAATCCATTCTCAAAGGGTTGAACTATTTACATCAACAGAAAATCATTCATAGAGACATCAAACCTTCCAATATTCTACTTGATTATGAAGGTAATATCAAACTATGTGATTTCGGAGTCAGTGGAGAGGTAGTCAATTCATTAGCCACCACATTTGTCGGTACCCAATATTACATGGCTCCCGAACGTATTATGGGTAAGCCGTACACCGTTAACTGTGATATCTGGTCTTTGGGTCTCACGTTGTTGGAAGTAGCCACTGGGCAATTTCCATTCACTAATATTGGCGACATGAACGTTAATTTAGGACCTATTGAATTATTGCAATTGATTCTCGAGTACGAACCCACATTACAGGATATTCCAGAGGAGAATATCAACTGGACGGAACCATTCAAAAACTTCATTCATTACTGTTTAATAAAGAACATAGAAGAGAGACCAAGTCCTAGACAGATGTTGCAACATCCATGGATACTAGCTCAACAGAATACCAAGGTTAGAATGGATAAGTTTGTGAAGCAGTTATGGAGTAGCTAGAGCAATCCAGAAGTTAGCAGATATGGTGGTTGACAACCGTTAGGGAAAGGATTGCAAACTCGTGTGTATAGGGAATAGTAGGTAAGGTTTATAGTCAATTGATTTAAGTAAAGTCGTGTCGTTACCAGTAAAGTATAGAGAAAAATTCTCACGTTTGGGCCAATAAAAGATTGACTAAACCTAACACAGTAACAAAATACAATATAATGCCTGTTCCATTTGAAGGGTTAATACCATATGCTATAATGTCCGGATTCTTTGCATTGGCCGGACATGGGGTGGGATTTATCAGATACTGGGATAACGGCTGGAAAAACGACAGATACAACTTGGACGATTTCGATGAAAAGATGATGGCCAGAGATCTTCTTTTAACTGGTGTCAAGAGAGCTCAAACAAGTGAAGCCGTGGCTCCTGAACACTTCAAGACCTCCAAATCAGAAACACAAAGATACTACACTCCTTACAGGAACCAATTCTTCACTCTCAGAGAAAGAATGTACAGAGGTTATGTTACGGGAAACTGGGATTTCTCTTAGCTGGGGAATGTATAAATTGCATGTATATTTATAATAAACGATCAAAGGAAACGTTTGTAGAAGAAATTACTAAAATGCTTGTGCTAATGCTAGATTATTTGAAGTCTTTATAGCCCCATTTTTCGGTGATCTTTGGCTTGTATTTAGATTTCTTAACCACAGGCACACGGGTTTCAATCAACCCCTTGGTTTGTAATTTGATCATGTTACTGTAGAACAAATTTCCTTCGGCCTTGACGTTCTTCAAGTTGGAATTTAACTCATTGGACAATTTTACTTCCAATGGAGCTTCTCTGATGTTATACTTGTACAACTTAGTAGGCTGCTTGGTGGAAACAGAGACCGGGGTGGCCTCTTCCTGAGCAATGTGCTGTTCTTTGACTTGTTTCAAGTCTAGCTGGTTGATCTCATGGATTTGACGTTTCAAATCTTTCAATTTCGATTCTAACTCTTGACGCTTCTGGTGCCTGACTTCTTTATTCCTCTGGGTCTTGGTTTTCTTCTTAGTCACAGTAGGCTTGTTGATAGACAAGTTGAAGTTGTTAGAATCATTAATATCGTTATTGTCATTATCGTCATTATCATCATCATCATCGTCACTTTCTTCTTCTTCATGTTCAGCAATTATTCTGGCCAACATCTCTTGTTTTTCGATTAATTGCTGTCTGTTTAATTCCTTCAAGGATTCTTCACCGAACTCCTCGTTGATCAAAGCCTTCCATGACTGTAACGAAGGGTTGTACGACTTTCCTTCGTGGAACTCATTATACTTATAGTCCAATTTTATAGGCTCTTCCGATAACGTCACGGGCTTGATGACTTTGACAGTAGATAAAGATGGAGGTAAGTTCACAGGCCGTTCGATCTTACTGGCAGGTTCTTCCACCGGTTCGTCCCAAAGATCTTCAGATTTGACATTCAAGAACCCATTTTTATCTATGGATGCCATTGCAGTAGAGTTATCGATTCTTCCAGCGATTTTCATCAACCGAGCAACAGTGCCTTTCTTAGGCTTGTTGTTTCTTTCCACGGCCAAGGCGGGAATCTTGGACTTGTTGGTCAAGATTTCGGTGGACTTTAACTTCTTTACATTTGGCAAGTCATTAGCCGTTTCATCAATGACAAATTCCTCGTCGTTAGCACCGAAAAGACGACGTTTTTCCCGGTTGTTCTCCAAGTTGTCTTCGATATCTTTTAAATCGATGTTTTTCACCCAAGCCCTCTTGGTTTTCCTAGACGTCTTGCTCCCCATAGTTTATGTGTGTAAAAAGTTTTTGCAATGAGATGAGTGAGAAAACTGATTGCATTTTGGTTGGGACACGTGTATTATTTGAATTGATGCAACTGCAACTGCAACGTCTGACGGCTCATCATTTACGTAAACAACCAACTATGACACAGGACCAACGGGAGCACGCCAGCAGTGCCACCACCCAGGGATTGGTAAAGACACGCCCGTCAAAAGTCCGTGGAGATAGGCGGTGGCGATGCAAGGTCCCCGGTCCGATTCCCGCTACACTTGAAAGCATCATAGAGATAAAAGAGGGCCGCCATACTGCAGGTATACGCAAGGCCCGGCACATGGTGCTAAATAGGTGCCATCCGGTTGCATACCCCGCACGTTTGTGTTGAGATATAGCCCCCGTCGAAGATTGTTTGAACGCTTAATAAGCTTAATAAGCTGATGGCTGAGCCAGTTCGCGGCTGACTAAAGCAGCATGACGTTTCCGGAACCGAGACAAGATTACCTTCTATTCGATGGTTTGGAGGTCCTAGACCACGCGGAAACTCGGTACCATACCAAGTTTATAGTGCCACAAGGGTTTCCGAGGCTCTGGGGAAGATATTCCAAGAAAGAAATCGGTTTTGAAGACACGGACCATTCCCCCGATTTATGACCGTATTCCGTGGAAGCGGTCGCAGTAGAATGCAAAATAGTAATCCCGTTGAAACGGACCTTTGGCAGCAGTTACGGGAACATACAGTTTCCGAAGGGCGGTGAATTTAATGCTATATAAACATATCCGGATCCTCCTAGAAAATCAATTTGCACCAGGTGCTATATATTGCTTTACCAACCAGATATTTAAAGACTCTACCGTTGACCGTTTTTAAGTGTGGAATGTTCATACACTGAGACTCCACTGGTTCCATAAACCCCAGAAAATGCCAATTATGACAGACCTTGAAAGAGATATTAGTTCTATAGACGTTTCTGACAAACCCCAAACTGAAGTGTTTACGAAAAAATCAACAATTACGGCGGTTGCTGATTTGAGAGTTTCCGGAACTACAGAATCTTTCGGCCGAAAGTCAAATCCCGGCCAATTCATTAGTGACTTGAACGACACGATTTTTTGTCAGGCTAGCGATAGTTATTTCCCCATAGATATCAAGATACCACACTTGACACCTGATGCTATCAGGATTTTGAAAAAATTCCATGTTGGTGTAAAAAATGAAGTGAATTTGACGAACAAGTCTGTAAGTGACCAATTGTTGGGGGAATTATTACCATTAAAGTCAAAGATTGAACTCAACTATTCCAAGTTCATTAGCCACCCGGGAAACATATTTGTGAAGAACTTTTCTCGGTCCAAGATTTCCCATGGTAAGTTGTTTAAATTCTTCAATTCCCAGTCTTTATACAAATCATTGACGGAATTAAATTTATTCAACCTTAACACCAATAATGATGATGATATATTTGCCATTTTGAAGTTCGACAACTACTTAGATGTGGACTTTTTGTTGAATAAAAAGTTTGGCGTTAACCCATTTAGTCTGGTGTCTTCTCATCAGTTGTACTTGAACCGGTACATTTCCAAGAAGGAAAGAAAATTGATGAATGATGAAAACGATGAGTTCAATAACTACAATACCTTGATGCTCAGTAATCTACGGACGTTTTTCCCCCACGATTATCGGTTCACCTTGAGTAATATGGGCCTGTTCTTTGACAAGCTCAAATTATTTGGTAGCATGCTGTCGATCTACTTCCCTGTAACGATCAATGATAATGACGATTCTAATGACCTGCAGTCAGAAGGTGCTGCTTTCTCCTTGTTGGATTTCGGGTTTGTGAACTTTGAAACCACAGACTCTTCTAATTTGAATTTGTTAAAGTGTATTTACTTTTTGAACAATTCAACATTCGAAGAATTCATGTCATTTACAGAAGATGGCATTTATGATATATCCAGGGATATAAATTTACCCGAAGAAGATTCTGTTAGAGGCACCAGACCCGATGAAATACGAATATCTATTGCTCAACATAAACATAATCATCATTTGTATCAATACCATCCGAATTTACTTGTTTATGAAGAAAAGGCCTTGTCTTTGAATTTCATCGATTTCAGTTACCATTCGATAATTGTCAACAACTTCATCAAGTTCTTCAACTACCAGGAAACCAACATTTATGTCAACAACTTCTCCACCGTGTTCAAGAACGACGATGCGCTATGGGAGCAGTTCTGGCAGCAGTTCGGCTCTATCAAGCTGGCCAAGATAATCAAGCCTCAATTCTATTCTAAAGCAGACCAAAGCATTGGAAAAATAGGATTTGTATTTTTCAACGACTTCAGAATGGCCGTGAAAGCCATTATTCTTACTAACAATAAGTTTGTTAACGTGGGGCACAACTCCAACCACTTGATCAAGACCAGTTTTGCCATCCAACGGTTGAATAGAGAGAAGAGAAAGAAGTCTGGAGAAGCACTAGAGGTGATGGTTGATCAACATCAGCCATATCAAGGCAAACCCAAATCAAAGGGACACAATCCCCGGCAATCTAGCCCTGTATACTACTACGATCAAAAACCGGTACCGACTGGTAGCAGCAATGAAGATGAAGACCAGGGTTATAATGGCTACACATACGGACCACCACTGGTGCCCATGATGCAAGTGCCACAGTACCCCCCACCACAGTTTCCGTCTGCCCCATACTACTATCCCATGATGGTGCCGGGATTGCCCTACGTGCCGTATTACAACTATCCCCCAAACTACTCTGTAAATAGTCACAAGTAATAAAATTGCAGCCATTTTTGTTGCAGCAGTGAAGCCTTCTTTTGTTTTTGCCAACTCATTATTCATTCAGAGGTATATGTACAGATATCTATAAACTAGGGGGTTCGTCTCTTGCTCTAGGAGCCAACGTGATGGGTTCTTCGGAGAACTCATGCGATGCTTGCGTCATTTCGACTTCTTCTTCATCGAATTGCTCTACCAGTTGCACTTCTTCAATGTAGTATTGCAACATGCTTTCGATTCCATTTTTCAACGTCACAGAAGACGAATCACAGGACCGGCATGCACCTTTCAACTTTAGTAACACTTTTCCTTCGTCTTCAATGAACTTGACAAATTCAATGTCTCCTCCATCGTCCTGAATGGCGGGTCTGATTCGAGTGAAAATGAGCTCTTTTATCATTGAAACAACCTCGTCGTCTTCATCGTTGAGCTCCATATCGGGCGTCAACGATGCTTCTTCGCTTAAAATAGGGGTCCCATTGGTGAGATATTCTGTTAAAATGGAAAATATCTCCGGCTTCAACAACGACCAATGAATGTCGCTGGTATGCTTTTCCACGGTGATAAAATCACTGCCAAACATGATGGATTTCACTCCGTCAACACTGAAGAGCTTCACGGCCAAGGGACTGACAGATGCTTCTCTGCCACTCAAAAACTCCCGGGTCTCGTTCTCTTTGAGAATTTGCATGCTGGGTAAGAATTTCAACGCATGTTCGTTAGGGGTTTCCATGGTTTGGATGAACAATGTCCTGAATAGACTAGGCTGGAACCCCCCAACCATGCTTCTTGTCTTTAGAGATGCAATAGTTCTTGATAAAAACATGATGAATTAGTAATTGGTTCTTTTTTTCTTCTCTTCTGCGAATTTTTATTATAGCTGCAAATTAGTGTCTATACAAAATCAACGGTACTCTATTCTATTGTAATTCTGGCACTTGGTTTGTCGGGGGATGGTTTAGGTGTCAAAAAGGATCTTTTCAAATAAACTGGCAGTTTTTTCTTCGATGACATTTTCATTGGCGTCACTGCTGATGGACTGGTCAAGTTGCAACTTATTTTCTGCCAACTGGAGAATATTTTCTTCAATGGTACCAGTAGTGACAAGTCTCGTGACAGAAACTTCTTTGGTCTGTCCAACTCTATGGGCCCTATCCTCTGCTTGTCTATCATCATGGGGATTGAAAGACTGGTCAAAAATAATGACGTTGTTGGCTGCAACCAAATTGATACCAAATCCTCCGGCTTTAGTACTCAAAAGAAATACCGGGATGGCTTCGTCTTCATAGAACGTGTCGATCAAGTCTTGTCTATTTTCAACCGAAGTCAGACCGTCTAGTCTCAAGAATTTGAAATTGTTGATAGACAATACTGTTTCCAAGATATCCAACACCTGAGTGAATAATGAGAACACTAACACCTTCTCCTTCCTCTCGATGACTTTTTGAAGCAAGTCCACCAATATGGATACCTTTCCACTGTTTAGGTACTCCTTACTGTCGAGCTGGTACTTTCCTAGCGTCACGGGGAATTTCTTGCACAAATTGTCGAGTTCGAAATCTGTCATGACTTCCATATCCTCGTATATGTAATGGGAATTGGCATCAGCATACTCAGGTTCATTGGTGATTTTTTTGGACATCTCGGAAATCATTTTGTTAGTGAAAAGGGTTCGGAAAAGTAATGGATGCAAGGCGGCCTTTCTTAACAACATCAAGACATTGGCCGAACTAAGAATGGGGAGCGCTTTAGCGGCTTCTGCTTCTTTTCCCGTGAGGTTCTTTCTCCTTTCTCTCTCTTTCCGGGTAGCCTTCCCTTCGTTCAAGTGCTTGTCGTAGATCTCCCTTTGTTTATCAGACAAGGCTGAATATTCTATCTTGTGGATCTTCTTTGGTAAGTGAGTTAACACTTGAGCCTTTTTACGTCTTAAAACAAACGGTGTCATCATAGTCTTGGCTTTTGAGATAGCCTGTACTGATAACAAGGGATTATATGATTCTGAGTGGGATGTGGTGACCTTCTGATTAAAAATGACTTGCAAGTGTTCTTTTCTCTCGGTAAACAAATGAGGCAACATAAATGCCAACAATGACACCAACTCCTTCAAATTGTTCTGCAATGGGGTACCGGTCAAAAGAAGTCTGAACTTAGCGTTCAATTTCATTAATTTGTTATACCTTTCAGAATTGGAGTTCTTCAACATGTGTCCTTCATCATACACAACCATGTCAAAGGCTTGATGTTTCAAGAATTTCGTGTCATTAGCAGACCCGGCAGCAAGATTATATGTGGTAACTAAAACGTCATATTTGGTCTCTCTCAATTCATATCTTAATTCCTCTCTTTCTGCCTGACTTCCGTAATACGCCTGTACCACGATATCTGGGCAAAACTTGTTGAATTCTCTTAACCAATTTTCCAAGGTAGATGATGGTACAACTACCAAATGGGGCCCTGAGGAAACCCCCAGTTCTTTTAGATGTGCCATGAAAGCAATCACTTGACATGTCTTTCCCAATCCCATCTCGTCTGCCAAAATACAGGAAAATCGGTTAGTGTATAGAAGATTAAGCCAGTTGATCCCCACAAGTTGATAGTCTTTCAAGTCGAATTCGTCATTGAAGTTTCCGGGTGCTGCATGGATGTATTTCAAAGTCTTGTTGTGTTCCTTGACGAACTTTACATCCTCATTCTCCTCATTGTCCTCATTCGTTTTCACCTCAATAGTTTCGTTTGCTGGGTTGATATCAACCAACTCCAATTCACCATCAGCTCCCGTTACACTAACACCCCATGATTCCATTTGGCGGGATACCAAATCACCCACCTCAGAGCATTTCTTGACCAACGAATCAACGGCTCGGTATCCTTTTAAGTTATTTTCAATGGATTCCACCAACTTTTGACCCAAAGGCTTTCTCATCTTCTTCCGTTTCTTTTCTTTTGCATCTTCTGCCTCGTCACTTGGTATTTCGAACCTTTCTTCTGTGACAGCATATATGGTTTCAAATGGTCTCATGCTTACAACAATGTCGCTGATTTTGGGGGTCACGTTACCAAGTTCAACGATATCTTGTTCACTTGCGTTATTCAAGAACTCAAGAATCCTCGAGTCCATGGAAGTGAACCCGCCATTGTCCTCGTAGTCATCTTCTGCAGACATATCGTCACTGACATCGTCATCATCAAAGATTTCCACTGGTGATTTCAACTTCTTGTTCCTTGTATTCTGTCTAATTCGTTCTTCCAATGCTTCAAGGTCGTCTTCAGGAGGAGAATCGACTTTGATGACCTTACCGTTCATGGACTTTCTGAAACTCGATAAGCCGTTACCAGAGTAACTGAAAGACTTCAACGATGGCTTCCCATCAGGCTCGGGCGAAGACGATACCGAAGAAGCAGGCGTAAGCTTGTTACTGTCATTCAAGCTGGACAACCGAACCAATTTCTTTTTTGGTGGTGCTTGAGAAGGCGCTTGGGTCTGGGACCCAGACTTCCCCATCAAATCCGTAATACTAGGCTGTCTCGTCATTCTATACTTGTCAAGAATGGACATTTTGGGCCGGCTTAATTCAACCTTGGTGCTATGCGTAGAAGTCTGGGGTTTCACAGGTGACTCTACTGTCTTCTTCCTGGACTTGCCTCGAAGCTTTATAGGTGAATCTTCTTCGTCGTCGTCCTCAGCAGCTCTTTTTCTTCTTTCAATTTCTTCTTGACGTTGCACTTCAGCCTGTTTGTCCCGGAGCTCCTGCAGTTCGTACTCCTTTAATAACCTGGCAGTGTTGCGGGCACGTCTCTCTTCTTCTTCCCGTTGCTGCTGTTGTTGCAGCTGTTCTTTTTGTTTAGTTAAAATATCGTCTCTCTTAAAGTTCTCCATCAACCATTTGGTGATTTCCCGAAGGTTACCCTTGCCTTTAACAAATCCTTTGAAAATAGCACTCTCTGGGAGGTATGAGAACCGCTGGCGGATTATGGGGTAATCTTTGTGGTTTCTGATGGCTTGACGTCTATTCTCTAGCGCCTGCTGGGTTGCCTCATCGACAATCTTGTGGGAGTTCATGGGCGAAGCAGAGCCAGTTTGACCGGGTTGAAGCGACGTGTTTATAGGCGACGAGCTGGGAACCTGGATATAGCTGGTATCTTTGCTGGGAGTCCGTTCCACTTGGATTTTTTCGGAATCTGGCTTGTACCAACTCATTCTGATTGGGAATTTTTTCAATTTCAAGGAACATTTATTCTCACGCGTATCAATATGGCGTGTCAGCGTGAAAGAAAGAGGTAGGCGTAGGTTTGGAAGTGGTTATGCAGGAGCACAGCAGAAGCACCACTCCCCTTTGTTTCTGTTTTGTGGCCACATGCTTTCTGTTGGTTTTGTCATTGTGTTGTTAGTTTTCTATGTGTTTTGTGTGGCATTGCAACTTTTCACTTGACGAAACCTTTTCAGTAGGCAACGTGATGGCCCCAAATGTGCATACGACACGATCTGGTGTAGGGATCTAAGATGTAGTCTGGTGTTGGGGTCTAAGATGTAGTCTGTGTACGAGTCAGGGTTCCTTTTCCTAACCTCTGCACTATCATGTATTGTCTTATCTATTACATCTCAAATGCGGCACAGAAAAATCCACAATCTTATGGCATGAGTGAACCCACGTTAAATTTCCACATCCAGACGAGTCTGACTCAGTTCAAGGTGCCCACGGAGCTCATCAAGAAGAACTTCAAGGCTATTCAGAAATTGATCGAAAAGCAGAAGAAACAGGTGTCCAATGATATCACTAATATTCAGAACAATCCTAGTCTCCCTAGCCAAGTTAAACTTGAAATGATCCGCAAGCTAATTAAGAGCTTTGAGAACTTCCAAAAGCGGTTGAAGGCCTCAATCAAGAAGGATGAAGACTACAGGGACAGATTGACGGCCCGGTTTGAAAATCTTGAAAAGCTTGCTCTGTTCACTGTGAATACTCCTGAGGTTGTGACAGTAAGGAAACCGGACGTTGAAGGGGACGACGTTGATTCGGCGCTCAAGAAACGACGTGATGACGTGAAGCCAATTGAGAAGCCGGTGGCCGGTGGTGATGACAAGGTGTTGGATTTGCACCTGAATGATCTCATCAACTGGTATAGAGACCAGGCCAATTTATTGATCATTGACTACTTGATTAAATCCAATATCACATCGGGGTCGAGCGCTGGGTTGAAGCTTTTGAAAAGCTTGTCGGTATCGAATCCTCAGTATATGAAACTAATAGACTACGATCTATTTGATATATTCAACAAGGTGTTCATATCAATTGTTGAGAGTCATGATTTGACGCTTGTAACTGCATGGGCTGAGGAGAACCGGACGTCATTGAAGAAAATATCGTCCAATCTCGAATTTGAAATAAACTACTGCCGGTTTTTATCGTTCATTGAAGAGGGCAAGACAGACGAGGCCATAAGCTTTTCCCATGAACATCTTTCACCAAGTGGGAACATTAGCAACTACCAGAAAAACGAGCTAGCCAACTATGAAGCCAACTTGAAGAAACTCAAGGAGATAGGGGGTCTTTTGGTATACCTAGCCATAGATGAGAAGGATCTTGAAACCCCTTCTTTATCTAGGGAGATTGTCCGAAGTTCTTCTCGTTTTCACGATTATAAGAAGTTGTTGAGCAGTGACCGTTGGAACCATGTTTCTGACTGTTTTATCGACAATTTCACCCGGTTATATGGAATCTCCAAGAATTATCCGTTGTTTATCTACTTGTGTGCTGGTCTATCAAGTTTGAAGACTAAATCGTGCTATTGCAATACCAAAAATACCATTTTTATGGGTGATAGTCCTGCTACGCCGACGCTATCTTCTAAGGACAAAATACTAAGAGGGCCCAACTACTATTACCAGATTTTGAATAAGATCAACAATTGTCCTGTCTGTTCTCCGGAACTTTACAAGCTAAGCCGGAATTTACCATATGCCCAGCTAATCACCAGTATTTTCAACAAGCCGTACAAACTACCCAACGGGAACATCTATCCTATGGATAAACTCGCTTCTGGGGATGAGTCTTTTGACGGCAGGGATATCTGCGATCCCTTGACGGGCGAGTCGTTCAAACTTTCAGAGTGCGTCAGAGTGTATCCAGCATGAACTATCATCAATTACGAAATTAAATTACCAGGTATACAATTCTACCCATCAGATAAATGGCCTAGTCTTCATCAGGTAAACGGCCTAGGCTTCATCACTGTCCAGATCATCCTTCTTCTTCTGTTGCTTCACGAACTTCTCAAATATATAGATCCGGGCGTCTCTTTCGGCGGCCGGTTTGGTGGTGTCTCCCACCCCACTGTTTGTCTTTTTGTGATGATATTCTGGGAAATGGGACCATTCAAACCGACTCGACTTTTCCACCTTGTAGTCAATACTCCTGGCCAACATCTTCACCGTCCACGAGTTGTAAGGTTCCCCTTCAAATAGCGACAATATTATTTTACCGTTAACGTCGTTGAAGTTATACCCACCAAATTCGTTGGTGGATTGGTCGTTGACAATTCGAAATAGCTCTTTAGCACTCGTGAAATATTGCAACACCAAGTGCTGGTGATCTTTAATGTTTCTATCCATGTCTTTCATGCCTCTTCCCGTGTGAGGGAAATTGAACATGATATGATGAAGTTTGGTGTGTTTGAATATGCTATTTGCCTTACCTTTTTTGGTCTCCAACTTGAAAGCCTGGACCATCTTCGTGGCGTCTATATCGTGAAGGACTTTGACACCTTCTGCTGCTAAAAAATCGAGATTTGGCTGGACATCTTTGTATTTTGTCACTAGTTGTTCATGAGAGTCAAAACTGGTTGCAATTAAATTTTTGGGGTCGATATAGTTCTGCTTCACAATAGACACGGCGTACGAAAAGTCTCCTTCTCCTACAAGAAGCAATTTGTCGTCGAATTCGAACGGAATCAACCCCTTTTGATTGGACTGGGTGTGAGGCTTGGATTTGACACCTTTCATGGACTTTTGCTTGAGTTTTTTCTGTTCCACCGTTCCAGCTAGCGCTTTTTGTTGTTTTTTATTGACAACTTCCATCACAACATGGCGGGCCAATGCCCCCATCAACCCTTTTTTGTTGACAGATCGTCCTTTCAATTTCCTGGCCATACCGAACTCTAAATAATTATGATGCTCATCGCACTTTTTATTTCACGTATAGATAAGAGACTTTACATATGAAATGCCCGTTCTTCGCCTGGAGCATAGTCGTTGTCGTCTGTCTCAGATTTGCCTGCGAACACAACGTCATTTCCTAGCGAATCTTTTGGGGTATCGTCCTCGCTCGTATTATACAAATCATCAGAACTGTCATCAAGATTGGTAGAGGCACCAAACGTGATTTCATCATTGGTTCCATTTGCCATGCTTTGACTGTTTGCTTCTTGTTCATTGTCATCAGAAAAGTCATGTTCATTCAATGGAATCAAATTTTCTTGCACACCGTTGTCAAATTCATAGAACATCATGAATGTGCCCGAGGAGCTTAACACTTCTTCTTCATTGATTATGTAAACCGATTCATCACTGATTCTCCACCACGTACCTCTGTGTTTCCTATAGCATATGTAATGACCGTAGTTGTGGGTTCCGTAGTGGGAAATGACCGCCTTTAAGTTATATAATAACCTTGAGTCTACTGGTGGCTGTTCAGACTGGAAATCAGGGGTTGCCACGGTGGAGTTAGATTTCGTGGGGTTGCTGTTGATCTCATCGTGTTCCTCGTTATCTTTTTCATCTTCTGACAAGGAATGCTTCGATGTGCTAGATTGTGATGCTTTATCGTCTTCTTCGTCTTCGGAGGCATGGCCATTTTGAAGGCTATAAGACTTCATTCTCTCATCTTGTTTCCGGAACGGTAATCGGGCATCCATATTAATATCATTGGGTTCAGCAACAAAAGGAGTCAAGTTCAATTTCAAAGGAAAAGACACTTTACTGGAGTTTTTCACGATCATGTAGGTTCTAGGATCAAATACTGACCTGTTGATGTGCATGGCAAGTAATGGAGGAGGTCTACTCAAGAAGATTTGTTTGGACTTCTTACTCTTCTTTGTCATTTGTTTGATAGTCAATTTTTCAAATGCTTCATCCGTGACACATGGTAGACTAAGTTCTTGGTCTATCTCCTGTAGACGGGACTTGAATTGTTCGGCAATTTTTTCACTGGTAGTGTTTTCGATTTTTTCCATGATAAACTGTTTCGTATGCTCCAAACCACACCTGTTACAATTGACATCCTCAATAATCTCAGGGCTGATCCAATCATTCAAAAGACTTTCCAATTCAAATCCAGAATAATATGACGCCTGTTTGTTGGGGAGATTAAGACTGAGACCACTGGTGACAGAGTATCTTATACCACCAACCTCTCCACAAGAAAGACACCCGATTCTTTCCACGGAAATCCCATCCACGGGTGTCACTAGTTCCAAAGGTTTACCCTTATGATCGGCATCAGATAAGTTGGGGTCTACTTGAGAAGCCGGCACGTAAACGACCCCCAATTGTCCCAATTCTTGACACCCGCTTATCATTTTCCCCACAGAAGACAAGTCGATGTAGTTGTCCTCAGAATCGGACTTTGACTCCGGTTCGGGGGTGGCCAAGTCTGGGTTCTGTAGCTTTTTGTATTCCTTTTCCAACAAGTTCATTACCAACTGATAGAACTCCTGGGCATCCTCTTGGTTATAGCCGGTGAAGAAGTTCTGTTTGGGGCCATTGGGCATCTTGTTCAACAACTGTTTGGTGGAAAACTCTTTACTTCTAGTGCCATACTGGCCATTTACATCGTCAATCAATGTTTTCAAAGCGGTGGTGAAAGGTAGTTTGGAGCTCGGCTTGCCGGTCCTAAAACTGTCCACTACCTCTTCGCCATGGGTCAACTGCATGTTCTCGTACAAGTAGCTGTCTATGAATGACACAATATGTGAGGAAGAAGCAAGTGACTGAATAACGGAGTTCATGAAACAGGTGTTACCTTCATTTGAAATGCCCCCTAACTCGCCACCATTCTTCATGGCAAATTTGTGCTCTTTGCTGTGTTTGATACTTCTGCCGTATCGTTTCCCTTTCAAAAAGCTGTTCATGTTAAAGTATTGATTAAAAGCGGCCGATAAGTTGC
Organism: Yamadazyma sp. yHKS699; assembly: GCA_030580295.1. Classification (NCBI taxonomy): domain Eukaryota; kingdom Fungi; phylum Ascomycota; class Pichiomycetes; order Serinales; family Debaryomycetaceae; genus Yamadazyma; species Yamadazyma sp. yHKS699. Next base: position 189,137 of record JAKTSQ010000001.1, on the reverse strand, counting down.
CAACGACTGGAGTATTGCTGTGAACGAGGTATAAAGTGAAGAATAGAACCGTAAGACTTGATATGAGTTGTGAAGGGAGTGACGAGCCAAGTTTCTGGTATAGATTATTGAACAACAACGTGTTTGTCTTTGAAGTGTACAAGAATGTGGAACTGAGTAGAATTGGGATGATTAGAAAAAGGACTAATTTTTTTGCAGTCAAATTCATAAAGGGAGTCCTGCAGGAAACACGAGATAGCAGGGGAGTAGTTTATTGGTCCTCCGTACTTAACTAGGTCGTGGTTTTAGATAGATCACAGATTATTTTTCCAAAAAAATTTGCGTCTCATTTTGTAGAAGCGGAGATGTAGTATGGAGAGAGAATTTAGTGACTCAGGTGGCAGCATATCCAGCGGTGTGCGGAATAGGTACGTTTAGCAAGAGACAATGGCAAGAGATGAAATTGGCTCATCTGAAATTGACCCAAGGAATCCGCCCTACAAGTTTAAAACGATTATGTTTATAAATACAATTCTCCGAACAGATCACCACTCTGCACCAGTTAAGTGTCTAACAACCAAAATAAACAACATACGGAAATACCACCCAAATCAAACGAAATGCACCAAAAAATCAAACATAAATAGTAAAACAAACAAAACAACTAGATCAACCTCTTTGATTATACCCGGGTGAGATGTTTCTATACTGAGGTGGCCTATCCTTTCCCCACCCACATTTCAAAGGTCTTCCATTGAGGTTGAACCCTGCTAATTGGACAATGGCCATGGCCGCCCGTTCGTGGCTGTCATATTTGACAAATGCACACCCTTTATCTGGATGAAACTTCAAATCCACAATGTATCCAAACGTTTGAACCAACGGAATGATTTCATTTTGGGTGGTGAAGTGGGCAATGTTACCCAAATAAACAGTGGTTTGCCAGCTGGGACTTTGTCTCAACACCATATCGTATGACTGACTTGGAATCATAGTTGCAACCGGTTTTTCGGGATTCAAGACTAGTTGATCGAACCGCAGGGCCACATCATCGTTCATCATCTGGTACTGACCAGGGGCTCCCGGAGATGACCCATTAGGTAATTGGACTCCGAGAGGGGTGGAAATGGTGGGGCCGGAGTGTGGTAATTGCTGAGGAGGGTTGTGCAAGCTGGGAGAACCCGTGAGTGCTGGGAGTTGTTGGGGGTACTGGTGAGGATGTTGGAGTGTATGCAATTGATGGCGGCCTGTTGGGGTGGACGATGGTCTTCCGTGGATACTTTGAAGGGGAGACTGGTGAGAAACTGGTGGCTGCAAATTATGGGAAATTCCTCCCAATGGTTGGGGGATAAATTGGTTTACCAGGCCTTGTGCCAGGAGTTGGCCCACACCTTGCAGGCCAATTCTTTGGGCACCCTTACGGGGTCTTCTGGCGTTGGCCGGTTGGAATTGGGACTGCTGTCTATGAGCGGCCCAATTACACCGGACGGCCCGACCATTCAACACACGGCCGTTCATAGTAGCCAACGCCAACTGGGCATCGGTCTGGTTCAAGAACGTGACAAACCCGTAGCCTCTGGATCTAGCGGTTTGCATATCCCACATGACATGGGCTTCTCTCAACGAACCAATATGGGAAAAAGCCTTATACAACGCTTCGTCGTCCACTTCCGGACTCAAATCTCCCACGAAAATGTTGTACACCGGCTCTGTAGACTGTACAGAGTTGGCGTTGGAGGAATTATACGCCCACTTGATTAATATATCGCAGTCATTAATGTTGCAGCCATTAAGAGAGTTCAAAGCAGCAAAAGCATTTTCTGGTTGATGAAACTCCACGAAGGCGTAATTCCACCCAAGACGGTTCTTATCGTTCAAGACCTTGATCAACTTAATGGGTCCGAACTTGCCGAACATCTCGTTCAATTTATCTTCTTCCACAGATTTATGGAGATTGGATACATGCAAAATTTTATTGGAGATTTCCCTTCCACCTTTTGTGGCAAGAGCAATGTTGGGTTCCGATTCGCCTCTCGGCATGGAAACAGGCTCCAATTCAATGGGATCGGGGGTTTTGGTAGAATGCGGCGACAGACCCACGGCCATATCAGGCAAAGTGAATTCACTGGACATAACAGGAACAATAGACACCGAACTCTAAGTATAACAGACTTTGAAACACACAGGCTAGGAATAAAAGACTCCAGGACAACAATAACGTATCAGTTTAAACGACGGCACAAAAAGCCAATATGCACAAATAACCTTCGAAACAACAAAAAGCAAACAGAATTATACAAAATCAATGCCAAGGGGCAAACAATACCAAATTCAAAAACAAGCTAACAATTGGAACGCAAAACAAATACAACAAAAACCAAAATTATAGAGAACAGCTCCCGTGATGTTGATGATAGGAGTTGAATACGAGTTTTGGGACTGTGGTCAATGGTGTAGAAAAAAGGGAAAGTTTTGTGAGTTTGCGGATGGTGTATGGGTGTATGCAAGATGGGAGTACTATCTGGATAATACGGTGGAATTGTGTTCAGGGATATGATTTTGGTGTTGTTGGGGTCTTAAATATCAAACTGGATAAAATATTTCAATTTGAAACCAGTTGAACAAATGAAAAATTGACGCAGAAAAAAACTAAAAAAAAAACCTAATAATATGAAAAATAATTCATGGAATCACAAGAAAAGGCACAAATAATAATAACTGGCAAGAGTTTAAATGGCTACCGGGCCCGAAACAGAAACTGCTTAACCAAACTATGAATTGTCCTCTGAATATTTAGACTTTAGTAGCACCGTCACAGGAATTGGCCCACCATTGGCCTGAGGATCACTACGGCGAATTGTACCGCCGTAGAGGTGAAATGTCGCCACACATAAATCCATGTACGTGCCTGCGCCGACGGTTGTCAGCCACCACTGCGAATTGTCAACGGTCGTAATTCTATAGAAGGTGGAAACGGTTTTCTGTAGTGGGCCCATTGGTTATGGTAACGCCGCTCCAATTGTTTAAGTTGGAGGTGGTCGAGTACCGCCAATCGGTAATTAGGAATTTCAATTGCAATTGTTTACTAAACGGTCTTCGCCCAATATGTACAACATTTTGACTTAAATGGCATTTTGCCGCATTGTGATCCCAAACAATCTAATGTAATCCCCAATTCGGATGCATAAACAATAAAACTAAAAGTACACTGGTCAATTTACCAGCAACACCGTAGCAACCATCCAGTGCCAGGGGTTGGGACCGAAGCCAATTGGTCAACGACGGGGGTACATGGCGTGAAATGGCGTTGTCGTAAATGGGCATCTGGTTGCAGCACAGAATATTAAACATTCGATTATATGTAAGGGGCTAGTCCTTCCTACATAGAGCAATTCCTTTAGGCCATGCTTGACGGCATCGGCGATTTTACTTAATTTCACCAAGGTTTTTCGGGCTATTAACTGCATGCACCTCAACGGCTGAGAATATTTTTTGAAAAATCTTTTGTACGGTACAGATGGAGATGCCTTGCATCGCCGTTGTTGTGAGCGACGCCAGGGCCATTAAGCTTATCAAAACTCGGTTGGAGCAGTCGAACTGTTTGAATAGGGGCAAGAAAATCCACACGTCCGGGCCCGTGTCCCGTATTTTCACCACCATGTCATCGGACCTGAAATTTCAGTTACGCGAGCTCCTCCATGATTTCGATGTAGAGCTCCTGGAGTACCTGACAGGCACGGATGGTGGGCAGACTCTGGGGGTAGTCTCGGGGACAGCTTTGGCCGATATAGTTCGCCAGTACTTCCAGGAAAATCGGTTGGCATATGATCTGGCCTTGGACAGTTATATTCCGAAGAGATGGACCATATACCAGCCCATGGTTCTTTTCAGCTGCAACACATTTGACTCTGACGTGTGGCAGGCGACGTTGGGATCGGTGGACTCGGGATCGTTCTTCCAGTACATTTTAGACCACTATTTTCCCAAATTAACCCATATTGCCGTGAACAAACCCATAAACAAGCACAGCATCATGAGAATACCCCTAAATATTCTCCCGTTGTACGGCGACTTCGGCCCGTCTATCACGCAACAACGTCTTGAATTTCCATTGGAATCAGACTACCAGGACGCCTTTTGGTGTTCTGTCAACCAGAATGGTGTTCTTCAAACGTGGTGCCCTACATACACCATGTTTTCTCGGGGAAACATCAAGGAAAAAAAACGGATTCTCGACGGGTACAAGAATCTACAGGACACCTACGTGGTTGATTTGTATGCTGGTATAGGCTACTTTTCCTTGAGTTACTTGAAGAACAATGCCACGGTTCTCTGCTGGGAGCTCAACCCCTGGTCCACCGAAGCCCTTCGGCGTAACTGTGAGGCCAATGGGTTCACGTATCTGCACACTCCGGTGTACGATGCTCCCACTAGAGCATACATTTTCAACGCCGATAATACCACGGCCATTGACACGGTCAACCGCATTTTTAATACACCCAAATCCATGCCAATCAGCCATATCAACCTTGGCCTCCTTCCTTCATCCAAGCAGTCGTGGTCCACAGCCAAGCACTTGAGTGGATTGTCTTCTTTGGCTACTATCATTCACGTGCATGAGAACGTCCACGTCGATGACTTTGACTCGTTTTCCCAGGAGATTCTCGAGTTCTTCGGCGACTACTCACTTTTGCACATCACCAAGGTCAAGACATTTGCGCCTGACGTGTGGCACGCCGTGTTCGATATACAAAAACTTTAGTTTAACACGTATAGATTAACGATTAATGAAAGTTCTCAATTTGCACCCAAAAAATATTAGCGGAGCTACATCATGGACATACCATCATCCCACTATTACTAATACACGGCCTAAAACCGGGACTATGACGCCGATGCTACGGTGGTTTGCTAAATGCAACATCCACTAACACCCCGAAACGCCGCTCGACAGGCGTGCATATGGTTATGACAAACCTCTTTTTCTCCGTCGCCGTTTTCTGTCAAGCATTGCGATCTTCAGCTAATCTTTGAGTAATCTTTAGTTTACGTTTTAATAATGACGGGCAGCATGGATGACCACGCGTCTAACACAGAGACTGGACTGAAGATGAAGGCAGAGCAGGAACCAAAGACAGAATCGCAACTAAATAAAGTCGAATCTCTGACACCGTCAGAAGCTCCTTACTCGATATACACCATGAAAGAAATCTACTTCTTTGGCGCGTTTATTAGTCTTTTGGGACTTCTATCGGTTATCAGCAACTCCCTTTTCTTCCCGGCATTGCCAAATATCCAGAAAAGCTTTGGTATCTCGTCAGGGCTAACAAACATCTCTCTTGTGATATACTTGATATTTCAGTCGCTTTCGCCCATGATATTGGCAGGGTTAGCAGATAAGTTCGGCAGAAAACCAGTACTTTACATCATGGTGGTTTGCTTCATAGGTATTTGCATTGGCATGTCCCAAGTACGCGCCTACTGGGCGTTGGTGGTGCTACGGAGTGTTCAAGCCACATCCATCGCGTCTACTATTTCCATTGGGTTTGGCATGGTTTCGGACCTCACACCTAAACTGACAAGAGGGGGGTTTGGTGGTCTTGTTTCGGGGACGGTGCTTTCGGGCCAAGCAATGGGTGGTTTGATAGGTGGAGCTTTGGCGTCCCGATGGGACTGGCCTGGTATATTTGTTTTTAGTGCTATCACAGGAGGTGTTGGTTTAATAGGACTTATTTTCGTGTTACCCGAGACAAATAGAACCTTGGTTGGGAACCAGTCTATCCTTCTTCCCCAGTGGTACTCCCGACTGGTTTTGACGGCATTGCCGAGATATAAACGGCGGTACGTCAACGACACCTCCACCATTCTTCCTCGGACAAACGTCAGTGTTATAACGAGTGCTCTTAAAATCTTTTTCACCAGGAAGGTGTTTTTGACTATATTACCACCGGGGCTCCAGTTTGCTACTTGGACTGCCACAGTCACGGCACTTTCGACTCAATTGACCGATAAATATGGATTCACCGAAATCAAAGTGGGATTGGCTTACATATCCCCGGGAGTGGGTTCAATGCTTGGAGCTCTTATAGGAGGAATAGTGATGAACCGAAACTACCAAAGGAGATATGCCCAGTTCCAAAAATCTACAGACCCTAATAAGACATTTAATGTCGTGAAAGTTAGATCTGAATTTAGCGAAATTCTAACTGGAGTTTTTGCAGCATCTACTTTGGTGTTTTCTTGGTGCTTAGATAAACAGACAAATTTGGCCCCAATTTTGATAGCACAGTTCATGGTGTCGTTCTCTGTGGTGTGGGGCTTGAGTATTTCACAAACCGTGTTGATCGACTTGTTTCCTTCTCAATCTTCGGCTCTGTCAAGTTGCTTGAATTTAATGAGAGGTTTGGCCAGTGCTATTATCGTTGCAGCCTTAGATAAGATGATTCTGTCTTTGACTATAGGAGGATGTTTCACGCTTCTTGTAGGGTTGACTGTGATATCTTTTGCGATATTCGAGGTGTTTTTATACTTTGATGTCCATAAGAAGAAAGGGGGTGAATCGTAAAACCAATGTGCAAATCGTGAGAACTACTATTTTATGGCATATATTATTTAACATTTATTCAGCATTTTTTTGAAGTTATTTTTATTCACTTTCATCTATTTCGTAAGTGTCCTCTATTATGCTTGATCCTAATGTATTAAACGTATGTACATACTGGTTGCAAAAAGAAATGAGCGGTACGGGAATCGAACCCGTGTCTCCTGCTTGGAAGGCAGAAATGTTAACCACTACACCAACCGCCCCTGTATACATATTAAGCCGGAATCCGGCACAAGGCGTTGGAAATTCCGGAGATGAGCTGGCCACTACTTTTGAAGATCTACACCATTCACCAGGGCTTCCGTTCTCTATTATTCACCACCAAAGTGCTACAAAAACATACTGGTCCACATATAGCCACATATACTTCTGCACAGCGTTGGGTTGGAATATGAAGTCACTAAGAGGAGAACCGCTTTTATCGGGGTGCCAAGTAGCGCCAAAAAAGTCGTGCGCGTTCCGATTCTTCGGCAGCCAGTCAAATACACACCATTCCCTCCCATCTCATGAACAATTGACCACAAACAGCACCCCTGCAGCCAGTCCAGACCAGCCACACCACATCTCCCTCCGTCCCTTGAAAACCACCACTTCAGCCTTGCACTAAGTTTTATCGTTGTCGCGAATCCAAAAATCTCAAATTGAACATTCACTAGTCACCCACGAAAACAATGCCACGGTTGGAAAATTGGGAGATTAAGAAGTACTGGGAGATCTTCCAAGGTCTAAGTCCAGTCGACAACAAATTGACGGGTGACCGGGTGTCACCTCTTCTCAAAAACTCTCGTTTGAGTGAAGATAAGCTTTCCAAGATATGGGAATTAAGTGATATCGATAGTGACGGCAAGCTCGACTTTGAAGAGTTTTGTATCACCATGAGATTGATCTACGACTCAGTTAATAACAACGGGAGCGCAATTCCAAATGAGTTACCCGGATGGTTGATTCCATCGTCCAAAGCACATTTAATCCAGGCTAATCAAGCAGTTAATACCGGCAATAACAATTTCACCGGAGGATCTAGTACCGATACCGATGAAGACGATGAAAGCTTGTCGGACGCCTTTGACTGGTACATATCCCCCACAGACAGATCGTCGTACGAGGCAATTTATAATTCCAATAGTGACAACTATGGCAGAGTGAGGTTCGAATCGTTGGAAGGGTTGTATAGTACGTTAAAAAAGGTACCCCGGGCAGATATCTCGTCTGCTTGGAACTTGGTTAATCCCAAGTCATTTGAAACTATCGATAAAGACCAAGTGTTGGTGTTCTTACATATTTTGAATCAAAGAGAACACGGCAAGAGAGTGCCTCGAGGCGTACCGGTATCGTTGAGAGCTACGTTTTCAAAGGAACAACCTAACTACGATTTAGATGCTGTGAATGTCAGCACACAGAAATCCCGGACCTCGGGTGCGTCCAATGGCTCTAAAGGGTTTGCTACAGATTATTTAAGTAAAATTGGTCAGTCCAGCACCATAAAAAAATCAGGCACTGATTTCTCGTCAACTGAAGGCACAGACTGGGAGGAGGTTCGGTTGAGAAGAGAACTTGCTAATTTGGAGTCGTTATTGGAAAAAGCCAAGAAAGAAGCAGTATCGGATGAAACTGCTGATAATGAGCAGACTATTGTGAAACATGAACTTGAATTGCTCTTGAAGTATAAAGAACTGCAAGTGAATAAGTCGGGTAATCAGTTGAATGGACAAGACTTAAAGGGAGTGGAAAATGACATAGATTTGATTGAAAGCCAGGTCGGTACGTTACAAGGGTTTTTAAAAGAAAAGGAAGCGGAATTGGCTACTTTGAAACAGGAAATAGCTACTTTAAGTCACTAAATATTCAACGTGATTATGAAATATATATCTATATTTAAAAATTTCTGAGTATCAATTCTTCGTACCTTTGAAGAAATATATGATGTAAAATCTAAGACGGATTAACCAGTTTTTTGTCTCTAAAATACAAGGTTGTGATGGAGTTACTTTACCTGATGGGATATGCAATTGAGGGTAGTTTATTTCTTGTCACCCTTATCTTCAACTTCCGGTTCTGGTTCTGGGGTTGGCAATTTGAATGATTCAGGAGTGAAATCTTGTCCATCACCAACTTGTTCCCAAGCAGAATGAGGCACTGTAAAAGTTCTGGAAGCCTGAGTCAATTCCAAAGGTTCGTAAACAACTCTCTTTTTTTCTTCATCGTATCTAACTTCAGTATAACCGGTAACAGGGAAATCTTTTCTTAAAGGATGACCTTCGAAACCATAATCCGTCATGATTCTTCTTAAATCAGGGTGACCTTCGAAGAAAATACCAAACAAATCATAAGTTTCTCTCTCGAACCAGTTAGCACCTTGGAATAATGGCACAATTGAAGGAACAGGGCTAATTTCATTAGCATATGTCTTGACTCTGATTCTGGAGTTGTGACGCACAGACAACAAGTTGTACACCACGTCAAATCTATTGGATCTAGAAGGATAGTCAGCAGCGGTGACATCCATGGCAGCTTTGAATTGAGCAGAAGTATGGTTTTTCAAGAATGCCATCGTTGGCATCAACGCAGAAGGGGCCACGTAGATGGTCAACTCATCTTTCCAAACAGAAAACTGTTGGATGTACTTTGGCATACACGCCATGATGTATTTCCCGTATTTGTGTAACTCTTCTCCAACTTCTCTATATTTTTCAGCTGGGTTCACCAAAGGAACATGGATGTCGGTGGGTTTTCTTCTGGGCAAGTCTTTTAAATTGGGCAAATCGTGCCCGTTGAGACGGACAGCAGCTTGTCGAAACAATCTCCTTGAAACGAGCCCCGTCAACGGTTTATAACTACTTGTTATGTGTGATCTCAACATCTAATGCTAGTTTATAAAATTGATAATTTTATTTTCTCAATTTTCCATTGGCTCGTTTTACAATTTTGTTACCAGGTCCATAAGGTCGCGCTGACAGGCATACAGGACGGTCGTGCGGCCACCATTTAAAATGGGTCTCAACAAAGGCATAATAGCACAAGACAAATTAGGTTGTTGTGCAGTGATTAGCGCAATTATCGTTGAGTTGCCAGGCTAACAACATCAGTCGTTCTCTTTCGCGTGTCACATTTTTACCACATTCTCGTCACACCTGTCACTATTGTGTGGCTTTGTTATCCCCGTAAACTGTCTCTGATCGCGGTAAAAAGTTTAAACCCCAAACAGTTACTAAACTTTTATTGTTTTAGTGTAATTTATACTATATTCATAGGATTCCCGATCCCAGTGTTGTGGTGCTACAAGCAAGACAGTCAGACAATTGGATACTTCTGCCATCGGGCTCTGTTGTATTTAAAAACGTTTAAACTTACTTCGCATTTAAACGTGACTTTGCATCTCATACATGAGTGGTAAACGCCAGAGAAGGAGCTATAGTTGTGGTCCTTGCAAGCTTCTCAAGATCAAATGTGACCTCCAGACGCCGTGCACCTCGTGTCAGAAGTTCAAACGTGAAGATAAATGTTTACAATCACCCCCACATCCTCCATCGGCCACGGAACTCCGAACCATTGAAGAGAGGAAGGAAAGGATGAAGAAACGAACAAAAGAGCCTAGCTATGGTGACGATTCTAGCAGTGACTCATTGAACTCTGGAAACGCCGGTAATGAAAGTCTGCCAGGCACTATGGGTTATGGTGCCAATGCAGCCAATGGGCCATCTCAGATCTTCGGTCAACCTCAGTCATACCGAACAGCTCCCGTGGGTCCACCGGGGTTCGTCCCTCTCACAAGATTGGTGCCTCCAGGATCATTGAAGCCGACTGTTTCTGGTAATGTGATCAACGCAGCTCTACGGAAACTACCATACAGTGAGAACGCATACCGACAACTAGAGGAGTTTTTCAATAGTAAGAAAATCCGATTTTCCATTTTTGATGACGACTGGAACTCCTTGAAGCTATACTACTTCCCTAGAGGAGTAAGTATTTTTGAAAACACCATCAAACTTGAAGCCACTAAACTTTCTCAAATAAATCCACCAGAAGTTAACTTCCTCAAGTTGACGTTTCCTAATTTTGAACAAATATGTCAATTATTCTTGAGTCACTTCCGGAGTTTCAAAAGCTACTTGATAGGTGTGAACGATTATGTCACTGGCATCAAATTGCTTATGAAATTCACCGATATCATTACAGCTGCTAAATTTAACGAGCCATTGGTGCTAACAGCATTTCAGCACCGAATTTTTTCTCTAGGCTTGATTACAATGGCTAGCGGATTATCACTCAACCCACAAATGCCGTTATCAGCTACGTATACTAACCAAGAAATTGTTACCCGGTGGATTCTTATCAGTAAGAACACGAAAGAGCTGTTCAAAAAGACCGAGACGTTATTTGATATCATCTATTTGCTAGTATGGTACCTATTGATCGATAACTATTACCACCAAGAGGCCATGTTGGTGGAAAATCATTTTGAGTATAATAGTTTACTATCGACTTTGCTTTTCAACAAAAAGCATATGGAGTATCTTCTTAATCGGAACCAAGACCACACGACCCTTGTACCGGACCAACTAGCCGAGTTCAAACTACTATCCAAGTTCTGGCTCAAGCTTCGTGTGATAGAACTTGATGGACTTTATTTCCAGTACAAATCGTCATTGTTGAGATCTAACAATATATTAAAGAATTCAATCATCCCCAACGACCGGATGTTGAATTTTCTTTATGGCAACGGCTTGCAGGATTTGAGGGACGATGTTTTGCGTTCCATGTATGATGTAGCCAAGGAGTATTTCAACCAGTTTGACTCGGTCATTGATGCTGGGTCAACTACAAGAGCTATAACCAAATCATACTTACTGGTGTATCAACATGTCCATGATGTTCTGGGAGTGGAAATCGTGAGATATGAGAACGATATCCGGCAAGGAAAAGTGCCGGATATTACCTACACCACCTTGATCTTCTACTTAAAAAACCAGCTTTTGATGACCACTAATATAAAGTGGTTGACCCTTTTAAAAATCGAACAGGGGTATTTCCCTGCCCTTCGGTACACCTCGTATTTGACGACCATTTTGGCAAGTTTGAACCACTTCATTTACTTGGACAATTTGATCACCAAATCAAGTAATGGTAAAGCTAACCTTCTTCGAATGCTTGAAGCGTCCTTTTTGATGCAACCGGTGCTGTTCATCATGCACTCGATTATTTTGCAACAATTTTTTCTTTTGTGCCTCAAAGGGTTTGTTAGTTCCAACCCCCAATTCAATTCAGAACGAATCGTCAATCCTGAACAGTTATTCAATGGCATGAATGTCAAGTTCCGATCTTTTTTCGCCAAATTTCAAGACGACTTCAATGCAAGTGAAATGCCCTCAATTCCTTTATACCGAAAAACTATGGGGATGGTAAAGGAGTTGAGTATGATGCAGGAAAAAAATCCAATCGACACTCGCTATAGCCCCGATAAGTTCTTCGAGATGTTGAACTCCAGTTTGAGACACGACAAATTATTCATAGACATGTTTTTTGGGTGCAAAAGCACTTTGATGAACTATTTGTCCAAATTGTTTTATGTGTTCAACTTCATTAATGAAACCCCGAAGACAGAAAGGGTTCCAATTTCCAAAACCCTTGACTTTAGCGAAGAATTGGTTTTCCTGTATAAAGAGTCTTTTGTGGGCTTTGGAATTGACCAGGTCACTCTTGATGAGTACCTTGAAGTAGTGGTAGATCCGATTCTTGCGGGCCGTAATTAAAAATTTATAATTATTACCAGTGCTCATACCGCTTTTTAAGCCACGCTCATATATTAATAAACCCGACGCCGATATGACAGCATCATTCCATTTGTAGACGAGACACATGCCCAGCCCTAAAACATGTGAGAAAGTTGCTAGATACGAATATGATATAATTTGAAACTTAGTTCGTGCCGTTCAGTGACTAATCATTTGTCTTGGCAATGGAGATTTATACGAACAAGCTTTATATGCAGGCCGAGACAGGTTTACGAAAAGTGGTAAAAACTATAAAAAGATGTGAAATCGACACAGTTTGAAAAATGAATCACAGCTGGCATGAGATTATATACCGTTACAGCTTTGGCAGCCTCGCTTTCTGCGATATTGGCCGAAACCTCCGATAAGCCGGGATTTTTCAAACTCGACTATAAAGTTGAACGAGGTGCTCGAAATGTTTATAACAGAAGGTACAGAAAAGCCAAGAGAGATACATTTGAAATGGTAATTGAGAACGAAGAAACATACTACGTGGCTGACTTGGCAATTGGGTCCGATAAGCAGCCTGTTCAGGTTTTGCTTGACACAGGATCGTCGGATTTGTGGGTTATGGCCGACGATGTTTCCTGTCAAGCATCTTCGTCTAAAAAGAGAGAAGCTGTGCAAGAACGTGGCTTGAATATGAACCCTGACTCTGGGGTAACGTTCCTTGGGAGTGGTAAGGTGAACGAACCAAACCACAAGGCGGGATCTCCTATTGCTGCTGCTATTGAACATCATGTTCCTTTGAAAGCCCAAGAATCTGCCGTGGCCGGTGATCCACCAGTCCCCGAAACTACTTCCGGGGGTCTTTCTGGATCAGCTGCTACTGGCAGCACAGAGTGCCATTCTTTAGGAGCTTTTAATGTCGACTCTTCGGATTCATGGCACCAGAATAGTACTGAAAGATCTCACTTTTACATTTCCTACGCCGATGATACAGCCGCAGGAGGTGTTTATGGGACAGACGATGTGACAATGAATGGCGTGACGGTCCAGGGGTTGAGTTTTGCTGTGGCCAACAGAAGCTCTTCCGATGTGGGAGTATGTGGTCTTGGGTTGCCTGCCGGGGAAATCACCAATGTATACGCTGACTATTTGGGGTTCAATGCCTACACTTATGATAATTTGCCTTTCAAACTTATGAGGGAAGGCATAATTGAGAAGGCAGCTTATTCGGTGTACCTTAATGAAAAGGGCAGTGAAAAGGGTACCGTACTTTTTGGGGCTGTTGACCACGCCAAATTTGAAGGTGAGTTAGAAGTGTTTGACTTGGAGTTTGACACTGACGCCTATGGCTACACCGAGGATACAGAAACTCGTCTCCAAATTATGCTTGACTCTATCACAGTTGGTGATGATAAAGGGAACACCGAGTCTACGAATCTGACGGCCCGCATAGCGTTGCTTGACACAGGGTCGACATTGACTTATTTGCCCAACAGTTTGCTTTATTCAGTTGCCCACAAATTGAATCTTCCATACTCCAGTACCTACAGTGCATACAAGATCAATTGTGCATCCAAGGGATGGTTCCTCAAGTATAATTTCTTTTCGACGGTAATTGAAGTTCCAATTGAAGATTTGGTCTATGACCTTACAGATTCTATTGGGTACTGTTTCTTTGGTATATTCGATAGCGGAGACTCCAGTGCCATTTTAGGAGATAATTTCTTAAGACATGCTTACGCTGTGTACGACTTAGAAGCCAAACAAATTGGCTTGGCCCCCGTGAAATACTCCAAGGATGAAGATATTGAAGTGATTCTGGGTTCCATTCCTGGCGGTGACGGCTCTTCGTCGACATTTAGCGATTTTAGTAGCACGTCGTTGGGTTTCAATGCCTCCAGATCTGCTACTGCATGGGCTACTTCAACTGGGACAGCAATAGTGCCCGAGGATACAGGTTCCTTGTCAACTGATTTGACCGACACTAGCCCCGGCTATGACGATAATGGGGAAGATGAAGATGATGAGGACAGCGATTCAGGAAATGCGAGGATGGGCGCGGCTGAAAACCTTCGCGTGCCGCTTGTTCTTTTATGCACTATTCTTCTTGTTCAAGTGATGCAATGAGAGCTTGTGTACGTTTGTAAAATGAATATCAGTTAGTTTCTCAATTTTTGCAGCAAAAAAATAATGAAGGAAGCGAGGTTCGAACTCGCGCGGTGAACCACCAACAGATCTTAAGTCTGCCGCCTTAGACCACTCGGCCATCCCTCCATTTTGTGTTCTATACCAAGAGAAGAAGACTTGGTATTGGGTGACGTATTTGAAGTTCTACTATCTTGACCACTTGATGCCTGATCGATGTTAAGGGACCTTTGTTGGAGCAGTAATACTATTTGCTTGAGTTGTACACTAGGCCTCCTGCTTGGGAATCGACGTCGTTTATAGACCCTACAGATTCGAAAAACTCTCCCTGAATCTCTACCTGTTGTAATCTGTTATGTGTCTAACCAGAACAAACACGTGTGCTTTTACCATGCAGAATTGTACTACTAAGAAATTGGACTCGTTTAGTCGTCTGTGTTGCTGTAGCTTGCCTTCTTAGTTGAGAGATGATTCAGGTGTTATGGCTGGTTGTTGTTCAATCTTATCTGTATCTCTTCGTGAATGGTCCTGTAACACACCTGCGACATTCAAGAGTGCAACACTCTCCAACGCGATGACTATCACTCCTTATCTATTTATTTGTGAATCCCACATATTTTCCGCTGATGATATCTTTCTTCTTTTCAAGGCCGTTTGAAGCCTGGTTTCCATCACGTTATCAGGCAGGAAAAGTCAAAACAGTGTATCTGGCAGTTGTACCCACAACAGAACATAAGCTCGTCTGATCCGGTAGAATATCTACAGTGCTTATTTTGTGAAAAAACATTTTGCAACCAGTCAGGTGACCATTACCGAGAATGGTCAAACGATCGCAAACTGTGTAAACCAAAAAATCAAGGGTATCACACATTCTATAATTATCACACATTCTGTGATTTTCAACTTTCCTCGTTTCAAGTAGTGGGTGATCTAGATATAAAAGGTATATAACAATCAGCACAGTATGAGTTCTCCTAAAAGACGTATGGAAAAGGACGTTATGGACTTGATGATGAGTGATCATGACGTTCAATTAATTGAGGACTCCCTCCAACAAATGTTCATTATTTTCCATGGTCCCAAGGACACTCCTTACGAAGGAGGTACTTGGAAGATCAGAGTGGAATTGCCGGACCAATACCCCCTCAAATCACCTTCTATTGGATTCACAAATAAGATATTCCACCCCAACATTGACGAAACATCGGGGTCCGTGTGTCTTGACGTCATTAACCAGACTTGGTCTCCAATGTTTGGACTATTGAACGTGTTTGAGAACTTTTTGCCCCACTTGTTGAGATATGCCAATCCTAGTGACCCGTTGAACGCCGAAGCATCTAATTTGATGTCTAAGGATATTGGGTTATATAATGAGAAGGTTAAAGACTACGTCAACCGGTACGCTACGAATATTACCAATGACCACGACGAGGAACAGGATTATAATGAGAATGACGACGATGAGGACGACTTGAGTGACGTGGGGAGTTTATCGAGTGACGATGACGAGATTGCTGGCGATATCGAATTGTGAGAATGACCTGATAAGAGAGGGGAGATGATTGTGGATACTTGATGAAGGGAGAGAAGAGAAGAGAAGAAAAGAGAAGAGAAGAGAAGAGAAGAGAAGAAGCGGACAGCGATGCATAGAGGGGACCATTCTTCTGCTCGAGTTAGTTCATATATAGATGAAATATGATGAAAGAGTCTTACTTAACAGTTGCAGAGAGAACAAACTCTTCGTCCATACTTTCCGTAATGATACTACCCCTTTTGTCTCTAATCCGATACTTATTGTCTTATCAGCCCAGTTGTGCCGAATATTATTTGCAGTTGCGGAATTGAGATTCCTACCAACTGAGATTCCTACCAACCCAAATTATGTTTGTTGAATCATTAAGACGGCCAGTAGCAAGCACATCATGGTTTGTGGCCAGGACACTCACCAATTCCACCGAGATCATCGCCAACTTGAAAAACCCCGACCTTTTCCACACTCAAGGGTATATAAATGGACAATATGTCGATAGTAGCAGCAATCAGCTGTTTGATGTGAATAATCCTGCAAGCTACCCTAAACCCGAATCACTCATTGGAACCGTCGAGTCCATGTCACCCGAAGACTTTAACACTGCCATTGAATGTGCTAGCACCGCTTTCAAGACTTTTAAGACCACCAGCGCAGAATATCGATCTGATCTCTTGAGAAGCTTACACTCTCAAGTATTAGCCAACCAGGAAGATTTGGCCAAATTGATAGTTTTGGAGAATGGGAAACCCTATGCTGATGCTTTGGGAGAGGTTAAGTATGCTGCTTCGTTTTTTAAATGGTTTGCAGACCTCGCTACTACTACGACTGGCGATATCATCAACTCGTCTCTGACAAATAAGAAGATTTTATCTTTCAAGCAACCAATTGGCGTGTGTGGTATTATGACGCCTTGGAACTTCCCGGCAGCTATGATTACCCGGAAATTGGCCGCCTACGTGGCTGCAGGCTGTACAGGAGTGATAAAGCCGGCACATGAGACCCCTTTTACGGCTTTGGCTTTGGGTCATCTTCAAAAGGAAGCAGGGTTCCCAGACGGTGTCGTGAACATCTTGCCAACGTCAGATTCGGCTGCCATTGGAAAGCTCTTATGTGAACACCCCACCGTCAAGAAGATATCGTTCACAGGATCCACAAATGTTGGCAAATTGTTGATGTCCCAGTCCTCTTCTACATTGAAGAAACTCTCATTTGAGCTTGGAGGAAATGCTCCCTTAATTGTGTTTGAAGATGCGGATGTCGATGCTGCCGTTCAAGGGGCTATAGCCTCCAAATTTAGAAGCAGTGGCCAGACCTGTATTTGTGCAAATAGAGTGTTTGTGCATGAGTCGATCTACGACGAATTCAGTGAAAAATTCGTGGCTAGTCTTGAATCTACGGTCAAAATGGGCGATGGACTTGAAGACGGCATCACTCATGGCCCGGTGATCCACGACAGGTCTTTCGCTAAGGTCAGAAGCCATGTTGACGATGCCGTTGGTAAAGGAGCAGAAATAATAATGGGAGGTAATCCACGTCCAGATTTGGGGGAGAATTTCCATGAATTGACGATTTTATCCAATGTCACTAAAGATATGCTTATATCCCAGGAGGAAACATTTGGGCCCGTTTGCCCATTGATTAAATTTTCCACTGAAGAAGAGGTTATTCTGTTGGCCAATGATACAGATGTGGGATTGGCTGGGTACTTTTATTCCAAAGACATTGCTCGAGTATTTAGAGTGGCAGAAGAGATGGAAACGGGAATGATTGGAGTCAATACAGGAGCTATTTCCGAAGCAGCCTTACCGTTTGGAGGAATCAAGCATTCGGGGTTCGGCAGAGAGGGATCTATTTATGGACTCGACGACTATATGGTTGTCAAGTCGGTAGTAATAGGAATTTAACCGTAAATCTATTGGTAATATACAATTGTCTTCTCCGTTTAATGCATATCCACGTCCTCGTTGTCCGGGTGCATTGACGTCTGTGAGCCTGGGCCTGGGGGAGGGATGGACTCAAGATAGCTAATATCAAACGCACCAGAATCGCTGGCCCCAAGTACTGAACCGGTGCTATAGGATCCCAAATCGCTGACACCATAGTCTGCCAACATTGATTCCTGGGCAAGTGAGTCGCTGGCACTGGTACCTGTTGTTGATCCTGTGAACTTTCCCGCAGCCTTGGTGTATTCGGTTGTGTCCAAGTTGTCAACTTGCAGTATATCGTCCACCTTGCTGGACACTGTAAGGGGCACTGTCGTGTATTGTCTGGAGACAAGGTTGCTGCTCTGGACAGTTGGGGTAGTTTGAAGTTCTGTAAACAACTTTTCACCGAAATCACCGGTTATTTGCTGGGTTTGTAATAATTCAGTCAACTTTTCATTTATATTGGTGATATGCTCAGATGGTGGATTAGATCTCGGTTCAGGCTTTTGCTGCAATGCCTCATACACCTTCTGGCCATCAAATGCCTTGTCGTTGATTCTGGTCAACTCTCCTGGGCCGGACCGGAATAAAGCATCACGCATTAGCTCAAGTTGTTCAGCGTATTGTGTGTAACCTATAGTTTTGAAGGTTAATGATGATAAACCCCCTTCCTCAGAAACCCCCGAATTGACGGCGGAATATTCAGCAATCAATCTTTGATACGGCTCTCTGTAAGCAGCGTCCGTTACCGGCGTCTTGTCCTTCAAGCTGTCGTCTATTCTTTCGCTGTATGAAGGCATTATAAGTAAGTTGGATGTTTGTTTAATTTTTTTATCAACGCGGAAAATGAGAGACAAATAGTTGCAAAAACTGTTAAGGAATATTGTGTTACAATTACTATACAAGAACTTATACCATCAGACCCTGCCAGCATTGGCTTCCATTAAAGACTCCTCAATCCCGTCAATGAGACCGTCTATCTCATCTATGTGAAGCCCACAACTCAAGCTGATCAATTTCCTATATTTATACATTTTTTCATCAATACCATACGATTTTATCTTGTCGATCAACTCACTCAACAAAGTTGATCTCTTTAATTGCAATTTTGTTAATTCCACAGCGAGTGTGATCTTCTTGTCGGGAGTTTGTTCTTCGTCGTTTTGCTTGTCATGTTCGTTTTCATCATTGAGATTCTCTTCATTACTTGAGACTAAATTTGCCAATTGAAATGCCTGCACTTGTTCAAGACCATTTGCTAAAACGCCTTCTTTGGATTCGTTGATTGACGTTTGCATTTCACTGAAGTCATTTAACAAATCCTTGGCTTCTGACAAAGAGTTGAAGTCTTCAATTCCAATTTTGGACAAGTCCACAATGGCTTTGCCAATAATCGTCTCGTTACTCGTTTCGTTCGCCGCTATCTTCTCCTTGATACTTTCCTCTTCCTCAGCTAGCGATTTGGTGGTAGTATCATACGAGTGTGTCAAAGACCCTATCATATTTGTGAGAATCTTGGTCATATCTTCCACTGGCAATATATCACTGTCAACAGTTTCAGTGGATGATTTAACGACACTACCATCATCTGCAAGTTTAGGAGGTTGGATGTGATGTGATTCAGCGATTTCCTCGGCCTTGCTGGCAACACTCCCTTGGCGTCTATCAACAGCCATGGGAGTACTTTCAGCTGTTCTTTCAGAGATCACAGCCAACGGCTGCTGAGACAAGGATGTTGTCAAAAAAGAACCTCTAGTAGCCTGGGTTGGCGTCGACATAGACTCAAAAGGCTTGACGCTGTCGAGAAAAATGTTTTCTTTATCATCATCAGCGGTGCTCTTCAACAATTGATTAATGTGTTCTTTGTCCACTCTAGCACTGTTACGGTCATCGTCATCATCGTCTTGCACTGTTGTTCTTTGAGTGTCCGGTGTTTCCAAGGTATGAGTCTTGGCACGTGTTGGGGTTGACACGGCCTTGTTCGACAGATGATGTGGTGGTTGTAAGTCGTCGGCAGCAGAAACGCTCTGAGGGATTTGGTCGTTGTGCTCCACCAGCAGTTCTTTCAACAAATCACCTTTCATTATAAGATACTTGGCCGTCTCTTGACTAACGTTGTACAAATCATCTCTAGCACTGTAGCTCAACAAGAATTTGACAATTTTGGAGCATCCGGCTTTAGATGCTAAATGAAGACAAGTGTCACCATTAACGTCTTGGTGATCAAGCACATTCTTGAGTAAGTTGGTGGAATTACTGGGGTTGGTCAATGAAGTCAATTTGTTCAATATCACTCCCAAATAATACCGTAAGCTATCATATTTGGATGTCACTTTTGCAAATTGGCATAAATAATGTAATGGAGTTCTACCATTAATGTCTGTGTTTATCAAACAAATTTCCAAATCGTCCATGACTTTTGGGAAGTTTTTGAGTTCATGGCAATTGTTGAAAGATATTAACCGTGATAGTGGGTTCAAACCATAGTTATTCACCACTAAAGGATTAGCACCTTTGGTAATTAATAAATGAACCATTGAATAATTTCCTATTGATGCAGCCCAATGCAAGGGCGTGTGACCTTCGTCATCAATGGCTTCATTAATGTTAAAATCATAAGGCGGATTATGTATGAAGTAAGGAATGGGCGAATTTTCTTCACTGAAGAACTTGAGTAGCTGAGAAGAGTATGACTCCTTAGACTTGTTCTTAGATTCCTCATTAGACGACATCGACGTGTCTGATTCCTTGTTGTGCTCATCTTGTGACCAATTGGTGTCATTAGTCGATTGTGAAGATGGTAATTTCGAATGGTGGAACTGTCCCATTATTTGAGGATGAGCTATGGGTTGTGGGCCTTGTTGAGGTTGAAGATTCTGTGTTTGCTGTTGTTGATGTTGGGAATGTGGTGGGTAGCCATATTGGAAAGTCTGCTGCAGGGGAGGTTGTGGAGGTTGGTTGTTTTGCTGCATTTGCATTTGCATCTGTAATTGCATCTGGTAGGCTTGGTAGTCAGCAGGCATGCTTGAAGGCTGATTGAAGGAACTCAAGGCGGACCCGTTATTGAACTCTTGTTGACCAAACGACCCCATTGGAAACTGTGAAGGTCCCGCCGTGCCGTTAGTCAAACTAGACAAATGGGATGGCATTCTCGACACCGAATTAAAGGACTCGCCAGCATTGAAATCAAAGGACCCCTGGCTATCGTCCATCTTCAACTTCTTGGGAGTGGACCCTTCCGGCTTCTTCTTCTTGACATATTTCCGCTTGACAGGAGTTCCATCCTTGTTTACTTCCTTTGCCTTTTTCTGAAGCTCAAACCCTGGGTTAGTAGGGTCGAAAAATAAAACGGGGGCCAATTCCGGCGTCACCCCGTAGCTGGCAGCCAACAGCTGAGCGTCTTCCAAAGGAATCCAAGTTCCTTGAAACCGTCCGTACCCTCCTTGGATCTTTTGGTGGAGTCCCTGCTGAACACCTTTCTCCAAGATCTTTGTTCTCTTTGCCTTGGGAAAATTACAACATTTTAAGATCTGGGTAGCATTCACCCAATTGTCCTTGCACCGCCTCATAAGGGGACAGTCATTGATCATGGACTCATAGACATCAGTCTAAAGAAAGTTAGTAACACGAATCGGTGGTGCCAAAAAACCCGGCTTGGTAAGCGCTAGGAAGACGCGTTCAGGTGATGGAACGGGATAATTTGACCACAAATTAAGCCCTGCCGTGTTGAAAGTTGTGGCTGACAAAGTACATACATTGGAATACGTGGCTAGGTACACTCTGGGTTCTTCAGCCGACATGGTGTGCAGTAATTGAAGATAGTGAACCACAAACCTGAAGTGAAGAATAAAGAAAAGAGGTTTTTTTTTCTCGCAGTTGCAGTTGTCAATCGTGTTGCTGATTTTTACACAAGACTAATTGACGAAATGCGCCGGAAAAGCACAAAAATACACGCGTTGCACCAGAGGCCCAAGACGTTAATTGGTAGGGGAAAAGAGGTATGGTTTACGGTTGGAGGTGTTCTTGGTGAGTAGGGGAAGTGCTGGTCAGTGTTGTTGTTTGATAGGAGGTTTGACACTGTTCTTTTTAAATACATCTATGGTGTGGTAGAGTTGCAGTTTTTCGCAGCTATTTATTAAATCAACCAATATACGCTAGTAAGACCAATAGGTGGTCTCGCTAATAAGACCAATAACTAAATAAGACCATCTTCCTCCAATTTCTGTTCAACCTCCTCGACGGCCTTGACGGTGATGGCCACCATTTCGTCGACATCTTCTTTGGTGATGACAAAAGCCGGGGCAAACATGACGAAATCACCACCCACCCCTCTGATGTTATCAGAACACCCAATAATACTTAAACCCAAATCGTAGCACTTGTTGGACACAAGGTGGCAGGCATCGAGTTTCTTCTCAAAAGGCTTTTTGGTGGTCTTGTCTTGGACCAATTCAATTGCCCAAAACCCTCCCAAACCTCTAACATCGCCTACGATCTTCGACTTTGCTAATTTGGCTTTCAATTCAGCACCCAAGTAATTACCCTGCTCGAACATGTTCTTGGTCAAGTTCAATTTCTCGATCTTGTGTTGGATTTGCAACGCAACATAACAGTTGAATGCGTGAGAAGAGTAAGTGGAGCTTCCCAACACCGTGTTGGATCCATTGACGAACACTTCTCTGACACTTGGAGACACCAAAAGACCTGCAATGGTGACATAGCCACTACCCAATGTTTTACCGACAGTTTGGATATCAGGACCCTCGTTTGGGCCCAAGAAGTTCTCCCAGCAGTTCAATCCACCGTTGGGGCTGATTCTGCCGGTACCACACATGACTTCGTCCAAGTGGAAAAGAATGTCGTATTTGTCACACAATTTCCTTAACCCTTGATGGTAAGTCTTGGTTGGACATGGGGTTCCAAGAGAGGTACCACTGATAGTTTCAATGGTCATAGAAGCGATGGTGTTGGGGTCTTCTTTCAAGATAATTTCCTCGTACTCTTTTAAAAGTCTCTTGGAGTAGTCATCATCGGTTTCACCTTCTTTCTTGTAGTGGTAAGGCAAGTACTCGGGTAATTTGACCATTTGATCGGTGGAGAACAAAATATCGTTGAATGGGAACCCTCTGTTGGAGTGACCAAGAGATAAAGCACCAATTGAGTATCCATGATAAGAAGTGTATCTGGACAAGTTTTTAATCTTTTCAGGTCTACCCTTTTCCAACCAGTACTGTCTAATAGTCTTCAAAGCCAACTCATTGGCTTCCGAACCCGACGTGGTCCAAACGGCGGAAGCAAAAGCCCCTGGTGGAGATCTGTCGATGTAATACTTTGCCAATTCCTCGGCATATGGATTGCCAATCGAAATAGGAAATTGGTACACACAAGCCTTGGCGGCTTTGGTGATGTATTCCACGGCATCTTCATCCCCCCATCCTAAAGCACCAACAGCCGCACCGGTCATACCATCTAACAATGTTTTGATTTCACCGGTGGTGGGGTCTTTAACAGTGATTTTCGTTCCTTTACCAGAAACGACTTCTGGTAATCTGTGGGTGATTTTAGCAGCAAAAACATGAGACGCTGGGGCCTCTTTAATTGAGGGGCTTGGAGAAACCGAAGTGGTGGGGGTGGAAACAGTAGACATTGCAGAATTACGGTAATTTTTTTGGCACCGATCGTTTATTTATAGGGACAAAACCAAAACCGATAAGACATTTCAGGCCAGCGGCTACAACCGTTAGGGGAAAATTGTGTCGCAAAGATATCCTAAAACAGAATAGGAAGCGCTATCGGGAGGAATTTTGACCCGTACACCCATACTGGGAAACGTGGTGACAAGCTCCGAGATCGATAAGAGTCAAAAGGAGTCATTGTCTACAGCCAGGTGCCGGCGGACCTTCTCCGTTGTGTGGCGGTTCCAAAACAAGCAACACGCCAGTGGATAGATTCGATAGATTGGATAGATCTGCAACTGTTCACGTCGATCAAACGGATATATTTAACTTGTCCGGTTATATAATATGACGTAAGACAGATCCCCACCACAAGTGGTTTGTTTCGAAGCGTAGATTGGCTGTGGGGTAGAGGGACTGTGAAGCTTTCTGAGACTGTAAAGCTTCTGAGACTGTAAAGCTTCTGAGATTGCGGCTTCCGTCTGTCTTCCTATACATTTTGCTTTCAAGCTTATTTAACTTCTTGGCTGTGTCAATAATTTGAGCTTGGCACAAATAACAAAAACAGCCACGGCAAGCACACCAAACAAACACAGGATATCAGCTCAAGCGGCAGGAGGAAATTTCAAGTAACAAAGGACAGGATCCAAGCAAAACAACAAATAAATCAGTCCCCGCTGAACCCTTTGTCATCACACCAAAACGCGATTTGGTTTAAATTAAATAACTATTTATATATTTGTGTTTATTCTGCCCACCTGACATTTTGCATATCTTCCACAGAGTATACATACATACTTCAAGATGGGCTTGGGTATCAAACAACCCCGGCGGAAGAACGTCACCGGCACCATTGTGATGCTTGAGAATGACGATCATTCCATCAATGCTGCATCCCAACGAGACTCGGCGTCTTTAAAACGGTCCGTCACCGGCGTCATATTACATCCACAGCCTCAGGACAACCCCAATGACCCGTTGAACTGGCCGATCTGGCGAAGGGATTTGTGCTTATTGATCGTGGGGTTCCAGACCTTTCTTGGTGGTGGTCAATCTCCAATTTTGGCAGCTGGCATGAGTCAGTTGAGTGAAGAGTTCCATAAACCACTCCCCACCATTTCCTATTTAGTTGGGGGGTTCATGCTTGCGTTAGGCTTCGGGTCGGTATTTGCATCTCCTACGGCTGTTTTATATGGAAAGAGATTGGTATATTTGCTAGGAATCGGGTTATTTTTAGTAGGTTCCATAGTCGCTGCCACTGCCAACGGATACGGGGCTCTAATGGCCGGTAGAATCATCACGGGGTTCGGCACGTCTCCTACTGAATCCTTACCTTCTGCCACCATTGCTGAGATCTACTTTGCTCACGAAAGAGCTTACAGAATAGGTATTTATACCATGCTTATGCTCGGAGGAAAGAATATCGTGCCATTACTTTCGGGGCTCGTGTTCCAATACCTTGACAGGCACTGGTTATTCTACATTTTGGCCATCATGTTAGGGATCAATTTGGTCCTTACCTTCTTTTTTGTACCGGAAACCTTTTGGGATAGAAACCCGACTCCCAACAAAAGATCAGTAGAGGAAACAGAAGCAGCCCAGGCTGTCAAAAACTACAAACCACCCACCGAAAGACCCAATGCATTTGCCATAAGAAGACCCACTACCAATAATGTTTTAGACGTGGAAAGTTTATCCTCATCCATTAATGATGTCACACAAATCACCAATATTGGTGGGCAAGAGCCAGTAGGTTTAACGGAAGACGCTAACTACCACAGCGCAATACCAAGTGAACCAAAATCTTTCATCAGCAGACTTTCGATTTATTCTGGTAGACACACCATTGATAGTTGGTGGATGGTGGCACTTCGTCCGTTTGTTCTTTATACCTACCCATCCATTTTATTTGGGTCTTTGATTTACTCATTTGCTGTCATATGGTTAATTATGTTCTCTGAAACAATGACAGAGATTTTCCGGGCAGAGGGGTACGGTTACAGTCAGCAGTCGGTGGGATTATTCTATATTTCTCCGTTTGTTGGTGGTATTCTAGGATCAATGAGTGCCGGGTTGATTTCCGATAGAGTCAGTAGGTTTTTGATCACAAAGAATAACGGTATTTATGAGCCAGAGTTCAGATTACCCATGCTTTTGCCTGCTACGTTTTTCATTGTTCTAGGGTTGGCAGGTTTCGGTTGGTCTTCCCAAAAACAGGATTTGTGGATCGGGCCAGTGGTTTTCTTTGGTTGCGTTTCATTTGGGTGTGCCATGGCGAGTACCACTGCCATCACATTCACCGTCGACTCATATAAGATGTTTGCCTCTGAGGCCTTGGTGTGCTTGAATTTTGCAAAGAATTTCTTGGGGTTCATTTTCTCCCTTTTCAATAATAACTTTTTGCAGGCAAGAGGCGAAAGGATTACTTTCTCGACATATGCGGTGGTGCAGGTGTTTATTGCTTTGTTCGCTATTCCGTTATACATTTATGGAAAGAAATGTCGGTCCTGGACTGATGAGAAAGAATTACTCAAATTCCTATACCATGCAGATAATGTGGGTAAGGCAACGGCAGCGGAAGATTCTGACGACGATACTGACGGCGATACTGCATCTCCTGGCGGTGATGCTGCCGAAGAAGACAAACCCGACACTGCAAATACCAGCAGCACCAAATCCATCGATTCACAAGACAACTTTGTGCTCAACAAGATAGAGACACTGGTGTAATCATATGCATATTTACAACGTTTGCTTTTAAAATCTAGTAGACCTCTTTCTCACAACCAGTCAAACGACTCCAAACTGACGTCGATGTCAAAATTATTCGATAAATAGCTAGCCACCCGTTCCTTGACAGGCACCCCATTCCAACTATCGGCATCTCTTATAGGCATGCCCAACTTTTCGATAATGCACCCACTGACAACATTCCCACAAATGCCACCGACCACCAAGTCTTTGGAGAGATAGAACCCCACCATAAACCCGCCACAAAAGGAGTTCCCGCCACCAGTAACGTCAACCACCATTTTGTCATCCTGGTGATAAGCCGGCAAGAGACGTGCCACTTTCTCAGAAGCAACGTAGCACCCTATAGGACCACATCTCAAAACACAATTAGCCACACCCATTTGTATGAATTTGCGGGTAACCATCTCAATGCCCTGAATTTCCATAGGCTCGTCCAATCCAAGGAACTGTGCTCCTTCGTTCGAATTAGGCGTGAATATGTCTACAAGTGGGAGTAGTTTTTGGAGCAGGTGTAAATTTGACTCCACACAGTCACTGGGTAATGGCTCGTAAATGAACACGGCGTCCGGGTTGTGTTGCCGGATGCCCTCCACCAATTGATAGCATCTTTCCACCGAGCAAATGAGATGAAAGCATTTGGACTGCATCAACCACTCGTTTTCTACTAAATCACTGAGCTCTATTCGTTTCTTATTGGATAAATACTCAAAGTGTCTTATATTATTTTCATCGTAAATATTCCGCCCTCTGGTGGTCAACCGGTCTTCATCTGTTCGGAACAACACCCCTGTACCCCAGCTGTCGAGTTCTTTCTGTACCTCCGCCGGGAAATCTTTTCCTCTGTCAATTATTCCGGTTATCTGATTACCGTATTTGGTGCCGCTCATAATCCTCGCTCCCACGATGGAATACGTGCCTCCGCCGCCAATGATATCACGTTCGGCTGGCCGATTCCACGACTCGGGGTACACGTTCTCATCGATGATGAACATCCCTAGGGACGTGAAAATCGCCGGCTCCATGTCAGGTGAAAAAAAGATCGCACTAGCCGTCTAGATCAAGACGTACCAAATAGATCCAGGAACCAAACAGATCCAGGAATCAAACAGATCCACGTCATAGATCCACGTCATAGAGCATGTCAAAAATATCCATGCGTAACGCCCACGTCACAAACGCGTCTAAACTATCCGTACACGGTATGTGAAAAGCTAAGCCTGGCACGTAAATTTAGCATCCAAGAAAAAACCGCATTAATCCCCACACATACAAGGAGAATAACAATTTCCCAAAACTTCTTTTCACAACTTGTTGAATTTTCTGTTTGAATTCTTCTTGTGTATCCAAAGGCTCTGCGTGTTACTATGGTAGAAGTGAGTGCAGTCGCCGGTATTGTGGCCGGGAGAAATCCCTTGGAGTACTCTGCTTCGTCTCCCTACACAATCTTTTTATTTCAATCAGTGTTTATTACGTTATTCTGCAATTTACTTCATATTCCCCTTAAACGGTTACAGCAACCGAAAGTCATATCTGAGGTGGTCACAGGGATCCTTTTGGGTCCTTCTGTAATGGGACATATCCCGGGATTTACTGATACGTGTTTCCCAGCCGCTTCTATTCCTGGTTTGACGTTATTCGCTAATGTTGGTATCATTTTGTTTTTGTTCATTGTGGGATTGGAAGTGGACCTTCAGTTCATCAAGAAGAACATGAAGGTGGCGTTGACGGTTGGATTGATCAATATGGCCATTCCTTTTGGTCTTGGGTGTGGTATTTCTGTGGGAATCTATAACCACTATAGGACTTTGGACGGTGAGGACGGGTCTATGGAATTCACCACTTATATGGTGTTTATTGCAGTGGCAATGTGTATTACTGCCTTCCCGGTGTTGGCCAGAATATTGACGGAATTGAACTTGATATCCGATAGAGTCGGGACCATTGTATTGGCAGCTGGTATTACCAATGATTTGACTGGTTGGATTTTGTTGGCATTGACTGTGACTTTGGCAAATGCTGCTAATCCCGTCAGTGTGGTATACATCTTACTTTTGACAATTGGCTGGTTCCTTTTCCTTTATTTCCCTGTCAGGTACGCTTTGAAGTACTATCTTCGGAAATTCACCAACGACTTGACGACCGGTGATCCTGCCCAGTTCTCAATGGTTATTATCATAGTCATGGTGTTTATCTCCGCTTTCTACACAGATATCATAGGTGTCCATCCTATTTTCGGTGCGTTTATGGTTGGTGTTATTGTGCCAAGAGATAATGGGTATGTCATCAAAATTACCGAAAAGTTGGAAGATATGGTTCATATTGTGTTGATTCCAATCTACTTTGCTCTTGCTGGTTTAAATGTTAACTTGGGACTTTTGAACACTGGTACTGATTGGGGTTACACCATTGGTATTATTGCTTTGGCCATGATCGGTAAAATCTTTGGTGGGTTCGTTGCTTCAAGAATATGTGGAATGTTTTGGGTGGAGTCTTTGGCTGTTGGTGTATTGATGTCTTGTAAAGGGATTGTGGAAATTGTGGTGTTGAATGTTGGTTTGAATGCCAACATAATATCTCAAAGAGTCTACTCCATGTTTATTGTTATGGCATTGGTTACTACCTTCATGACGACCCCATTAGCTAAATTGGTGTACCCTGTCTCATACAGAGAAAAGAGACAGAAAGAATTGAGTGAAAACGCCAGCACCGATGGTGATGAGTCGAAGGATACTGACAACTTGATTGTTTCAAAGTTCAGAAATGTCACTGTTAGTAACGTCAATAACGTCAGTGTCCCAAGAATTTCAGTCATTCTTAGAGACACTGAGTCCTTGGAATCTTTACTTCCATTTTTGCAATTATATTTCCATGGAACCAAAGAATCAGAGGTTAGAGGACTATATTTGAAAGAATTCGGTTCAAGAACGTCTCATTTATTGGAGGCTTCCAATGCTGAACTTAATAGCAGTGAAGAGATGCAAAGGTCGAATGCTGTGTTGTCACTCTTCAAGATCTTTTCCGGTCTTATGAATATCCCTTACACTACCCAAACATTGTTTTCACTTCCTAAGAATCAGTTGTTAACCATAAATGACCAAGTGCGTTCTGAATCAGAACTTCTTATCACCAGTGACAATTTGAGAGATGTGGTTGACTCACCATTGAACGATTCTTTGGAATCAGATAACGGCGTCTTGTACAAGCAGTTATTTTCCGAAACCAAATGCAATTTTGGTTTGTTACTTAAAAAGAACGAAATCGGGTGTTCGCTTCCAACAATCTTTGATGAGGAGCATACCATTGCAGATGCTGGAAGTTCTATAAGTCTTGCTATCAACAATGACAACTCGTTAACACCATCGGACTTATTAGCCATTTATTTGACTTACAAGTTCTCGTTAACTGTTAAACAGGTGAACATTATTATCAAGGAAACTTCCAATTCCACCGGATTGAGTAACGAAATCGAGGCCGTTTTTGCCAAGACCGCTGAAAACGTATCTGTTACAAAGGTCAAGGCTTCAAGCTCAATCAAAGAGCAGTTGTCAAGGTACAACTCCAAACACAAGCATAGTTTGTTCATTACCGCCAATAACATCTCTGGTTCAGACAAGTTGTTCACATCTGATGTTGGAGACTTGGCACAGGTTTGTTTGGTAGAAGGCAGTGATTTGCTTGTTGTGAAATGCCCTGTGGCTTAATTCTATAGTTCTTGCTCACCCTGTTAGTCTTACGAAAAATAATACGTTAGAGCTGATAATAACGCCCCCAACTTTGAAGGCTCAAATTCCCGAGTTCTCTTCGTTCTATTTCTAAGCAATTTACCTTTTGAAATCTCCCATGATTTCACAATTGGAAGCCTGAATCTGGGCCAGAACTTCCTGGCTTCCCTTCTTTCCCTTCTTTCTCTTCTTTCCCTTCTTTCCCTTTCCATTCTCTCCCTTCTTTCCATTCTTTCTCTTGTTTTCCTCCACTCTGCTTCCTCAATACCATATCGAAAAGAATTAATCACACCTTGGTTATCCACAGGATGGCCCACAAACGTACATCGAGACAAGTCAATAAAAATTAGCTTACCCTCCTTACACTGTAATGTTCTGTACATGAATTTCAAGTCAGCTTGAAGTAAAATCCCGATCTCTCCCATCCTCTGCAATTGCCGGATACCATCTTCAAGTGCTTCGGAGGTGAAATGCACATCCCTCTCAAGAATATCACCAACATAATCTTGAAGAAGGAAAACCCCATTCAAGACAATTTCACGATGATTACGTGTCAAAGCTAGGTGTCCGATGTCATGTAGAACTGGTACGTAGATCATTTCCCAAGCCAGTACCCCGGAATTATATTCGATGATTCTTTTATAGCACGCAACCTCGTTCAACAATCTTTCACGATAGTTTACAGAACCATACAACATAGAACCATACGACATTTTGTGAGCCGCTATAGGATAGCCCTGAAGCTGAGCCAGACGAAGCCCCCTATTCCTCATAGGCATGAAGAGTCTGTCCAAATGCAGATAATCATACATCCGAAGGGTTAGCCTCTGCTTACTGTTTGGCTGTATTGAAATAGTAGGAAACTGTTTGCAAAACTCACCCTTCTCAATACAGAACACCACATCAGCATATCCGGGATCGTGTTGCTGGTGTCTGTTTTATTCGGGGTGTATCATCTTGAAATGATCAAAATGTGAACAGTCTGCCATGTGCTTAGTATATAAGTCGGGCAGTCTTCTAACAACATGGTCTGTGATAGGATCCTCATCAATATATTTGAAACTCCGTGCACACATAACTAAATGAAAATATCCTAGATCCCTTTTCAACGATATTTCATCTAGCACAAGCATTTGGTCCAATTTATTGGCCTGCTCGTGCTGTTCCGTGATTTCTTGTGGTGTAAGGTGAAGCTGTCTATAAACCACACAAGCGTAAGCAGCCTGTAAAGTCAAGCCCCAATCATCTGACTTGATGACCTTTGATTTGATAGGAACAATTTTATCCTTGTGGGCCAAGTGTTTCCATTTTTCATTAACGAAGTCCAACTGAATTAAAATGGTTGTTCGACCGTCAGACACCATACCCACATCTATTTTGTATAACACAAAGTATAGATACATTTCAAGTAAAATGGTCCTGAACTTTTCCCGTAGCTCCAGAGACATTTCTTCTGAATCCAATAATTTTCCGTTCCTGACAAAATAATGCAATCCAAAAACCTTCCTTAAAATAAAGGCCCTGCATCTTCTGTTAGATACAATTCGATCACGAAGTTCGAAGGAAACAAGCCTGCCACGCCACTCCTCGTTTACTATATCTTCCTTATTGTACCGCTGTATAGGCATGTGTTCCAGGAACTCCGACTCGATGATCTGCGAATCACTGTATGTGACGAAACCCCAATTCGGCTTGGGTATATTCATACAATACATCCAAATTTCAGAGACGACAACCACTGAATCGAGGGATTTAGTGCCAAGTTTGAGGATCTTGTCCACGCTATCGAGATATTCTTGAAACCACTTGTCTGCCACTTCTCCCACCTGAAGAAAATCTAATTTTTGAGTGTGCTTAATAACATCAGGGAGCCTTCCTTGAAGAACTTCACTCATCTTTAATCTTGAACACGCATGCGGGCTATCACATAAAGGGAGGGAAAAATTTACCCTGTGCCATGGAAATGGTAACTTTCTTTCGGCAATATTAGAATTGCAGATGTCCTGTATATACCTTAAGAAAAGGCTTCTTGACTCCGGATCTTTGCAGGCCTGTACTAGACTTGTTGTACTGTCGAGTATCAACCCATTGTTGCTACTGACTTCATTCCTGTATCTCTCTATAGTCGCAGGTGATAATTCGCTCATGCTGACGATGGTCACTTTATACGCACATCCGCTATTTACATATAGCCTGAAATGATATGCCGGGTCATGCAACACCATGTATGATCACCAACCCCGTGAAAAATCTACGAGCATGTTTAATCAAATGGATACTTCCAACACCCTTGTGATGCTGCAAGGGACGTTACTAAACATCCTTTGAAACTTGTTTTGTGTGTTTCGCATGGACCAGCATGGCGTCACGAAAGTTCAATATTCTTTATCCATGATGTCATTGGTATCTTTTATAGCAAAGTGCCTACTATATATGTGTGTGTGGCTTGATATTCTGTCAAAATAACACACCCTAGGCATTATATACGGTCTTCAAGATGCCAAAGACTGGTGTCACAATGCTTCAAATCAGTCTGTGGATACTGTATTCACGGATAGAATTCAACGTTTCAACCCTTCTGTACGACGACTTGTGCCACCTCAACTTCTTTACTCTAACCGTTGACCCTGTCGGTGTGGGCGAATAATGCTGAGACAGAAGATGTTTCGCTCGTTTGATCTAATCACGTGAATTCTCTAAATTTTGCAGCCATTCTAGAAACTGCGAAACTTCAACCCCGCATGATAAGATCATTATAAGATGACTTTCCACTCGATTGACCCACGTTTTGTTGTATTACAAACCCCTTGTGCTCATAAGAGAGGTGTTTTTATTGAAGTATATACTAAATTAGCAAGATTTTTTTATTGAAACATATACAAAATTAGCGAGACAGAGAAGTTGCACCAATAAGCGGTTCATAATGGGTGCTTGAAGGCCTTAGTACCATTTCTGATACTTTCCAGAACCTTTTTGACACCGTTCTGGTACCGGGGGCGCAAAGAGCGCCATGGATAAAGAACGGTCTTCAAGTTCAGCAAAGCAATTTTCAGTGCTTCTAGTTGGGCTTCATCCAAGTTCAGTTGCTCATGGAAAAAGATGGTGGTGGCTTTAAGCATGGTCATATCATCATCCAAAACATCAATGATCTTTGTGTTGATTGGCACGTATGTCATATTCTCAGACGAAGGCTCCCAATTGTCGCCAAAAGCCAACTTTATCAAAATGGCTTTTTTAAGATCGGTGATCATACAGATATCGACATCAAATTTGATCATATCTCCATAACCTTGAAGGAGTAAACCTCTAAAACTTCCAGCCTTGTTCTCCCTTTCCATTTCTTCGAAGCTGAGCAATCTGCCATCTCTTATAAACACATCCAAGCCATGAGGTTTCACCTTAATAATGCACCTAGGCTTGAAACCTCCGGTTGCTGGTCCAACATGAATATCAGGTGCCTGAGGTTTACCTGGAGATGCTTCCAATGTATGGTACGTCACCAGAATATCCAGACCACATACTTTCAATGTTTTCTGAGCAGGACTCACAGTGGTACTTACAAAGGCCAGCAAAATGGATTTCTCGTCGGTAGCTGTCTCCCACCTGTATTCATCGTCCAGCAAATTGTTAGCCAAACGAACCCAGTCTCGTTTTTTTTGTTCATTAGTTTCAGTTTCCTCGATACTTCTCTGCACTTCCTCAGCAAGATGCCCGGCTCCAACTCTGAAATATTCATCTAAACTTGAGTTCTCGGCTTCACGAAACTCTACTCTGCGAGTGAATTTCATTCTGTTGGGGACAGTACCATCAGGAAGCTCGCCATTCGCACCATCCTCAATCGGTGGAGTGAAACCATGATGAAGCAACAAGCGTGATCCGACAACTAAGGCAATTGCATCCCGGCCTACGGCTCCATCTAATTGACCAAGATACCAAAGGTCAATGTCTCTTTTTGTGTAAATTAGCCAATCTGTCTTCATCACTGCGTCAATTCTTCTGAAGTTGGAATCCAGATCTAAATTCATGTAACCGGAGTCACGGAGGTTATTCGAGAGCTGGTTAAGCTCTTCTAACCTTTCTGGATCCATAGCGATATAATTGTGAAAAACTTGTAGACTTTTCTGAGTTACAGAAGGGCCCGCACCAATGATTTCACAAATGGAAGCTGCTCCAGAACTTTCTGCGAGCCTTGTTTCCGTGGCCTTGCTTCTTCCGTGGCCTTGTTTTCCATTGAAGCTTTCGACAAGGTACAGATTATCAACTGGATGTCTCATATATATACGCATTGAAGTCAACACGGTGGAAACTGCAAGAAATCAATGCCAAACAGCAACATTCAGGATGGCCTAGATCGCGGACTTTGATTTATGGGTTTTCAAGAGCTGTTTGATTTGCACCACTGGTCTCCCTTTGTATATCCTACACATTTGCAGCCATCTATAGACCGAACACCGCCACATTATACCGTCGACCATAATGTTTCCGAACCTAGAATCGGTTTTGTGTTCGTGCCCGCTTGGCCAAGGGGTAAGGCGCTCCACTCGTAATGGAGCGATCGCCGGTTCGATTCCGGCAGTGGGCAACCGATTTTTTTGCAGACACTTATTCTATCCTGTTGAAAAAGATTCATTTTGCTGTTTAAGACTTTCATATCTTCTCTACAACTTTAGGTAAAACAGTATATTCACTATAAATCAATCAGCTTTCTTCTCGTTATCCAAAGGATAAACTGTGGGATCCCAAATCGGAAGAGAAACGAAATAGTCATCCTCCTTAGAAAGATTAGCCATGTCCTCTTTACTCAACTCAAAATCCAATTGGATATTGCTAATAATTCTAGATTCAGTTTCACTCTTTGGAAGAGCAATGAACCCTCTTTGTAAGGACCACTTGATGAAAATTTGAGCTTCTGAAACGTTATACTTTTTACTCAAAGCCACCACCTCTGGTTCACCAAATCTCTTACCTCTGACCAATGGAGAGTAAGCTTCTAAGTGAATATTTTTGGTCTTGCAAAACTCGTCTATATCGGTTCTGCACAACCATGGGTGTAATTCCACTTGATTAACCACCGGCTTATACTTCAAGTCAGGGTATGCAAGCAATTCCTTGAGGTGTTTAACTCCGTAGTTGGAAACACCAATAGACTTGACTTTTCCAGAGTCTACTGCTTCCTGCATAGCCAACCAGGTTCCGTGACGACGCTCGTAATCGGAATTAGGGGAGTGGATCAATAATAAGTCGATGTATCCAAGGGGGGCAGCCAATTTCAATCTGTCCTTAATCGACTTCTTGGTGGCTTCATAGCCGTGGTCACTATCAAAGATTTTCGTGGTGTAGTAAAAGTCTGCTCTGTCGGAGTTTGTCTCTTTGATGTAGTCAGACATAGCCTTGGCCACTTCCGCTTCGTTCTCATAAAAGTGAGCAGTATCAACGTGCTTATATCCAGCTTTCATGGCGAGCTTGACCACCCGCTCAGCTTCGTTTGGTGGGGTCAAATAGACCCCGTACCCAACTGAAGGGATTTTAGTTCCGTTGTTCAATTCAATTAACGTGGACATGATTGATTTTTGCTGTTGAAGTGGAATTGAAGGGGAATTGCTGCTGTATTAATAGTACCCCGGTTTTGAAGTGGTTTTGGAGTGTGCGATAATAAAATCTATTAGGCCATATCCGAACGAGGCTTCAGGGAAAGCTTCCTAATGGGGAAATGTCCGAAGTTCGATTCAATCAAGGTGCTTAGTAATGGCCCGGATTTTCAGTAGTACTGAGCGAACTTGACGTAGAACAGTACGTTGTGCATTTTTGGAGGAACACCGTTTATGTACGAAACAGGAAACATTTTGCAACTACTTAAACAAGGCACGTGACACGAGAATGCAACAGCTATTCTATCTACGAACCCATGCATTTCACAGCTAGTGCCTCGGACTGTGTCTGATGACGTGAAGCCGATGTGATGACGAGATACCTCAACTTATATTACTTGCTAGCTTTCGGAGGCGGAGGGACGGACTCGGTTTTAAGCCCAATTTGTTCGTCCATTTTTCTTGACTTTTGCAACTCTTCGTTCATGTAGCTGTTCAATTCGTCTAAAGCATCGGGGCGAGGAGCATACTTCTTTGTCTTCTTCGGCACGCCAGTCCTTGGAGGTGGCACAAAGTTGCTGGGATTTATGGGCGAGAACAGTTCACTGGAAACCGGTGGTTGCACCTGCTCTGGTTCCAATTGGTAGCTGATGTTCTGGTCATTATGGAACAAGAGGTCGTCTGTAAGCGTGTCACTATCAAATTTGCCCACCACTTCGGGGATTCTGTGTAATAAGCCGTAGCCCACATCACACCCTAGAATACCTCTGTTGTGGCCGTTGCCCCAAGATCTCGTCAAATTGACAGTCACGGGTCTCAAAACGTCGTAGTCATGGTTGTACACGTACAAGGTGATTGGCACGCATTCGTCATGGGTTCTCTCGTAGTTATGGTTATAGTACCGCAAAACCGTGTTGGACAACAACGATTCCCCACCCTGGGATAAAAGCCCTTTGCCGTGAACATCGTCTGGGAACGCCGAGTCACAACCTATTATATAGTCCGAATAAGGAACAAGCTGTGCGAGAAACGCCGGAGAGTCCTGATGCGTGTTGAGAATTCTCCATACATAGGTGGCAGTATTGAGATGTTGTGATTGAACCGTCACGCCAAACGGTTCGAATCCTTCGGGTAACGACAAAGGCTCATTGGCAGAAGAAGCACCATCACTTTTCTTCAATTGCAAACTGACCTGCCTAATCACGCCCCCTTTGGCGTTCCACACGTCCACCACTAATTCGGTGGCAGATGTGTCACAGATATTGTGGATCTCCTGTTTGATCAAATCGAAATCGACCATTCCCGCTTGTTCCTGCGTGGTGTTGCCGCCGTAGTTGATGGTCCCGTCGTCATTGATACTGTAGGAATAGGAGGATAGTGAAGGATGGACCATGGGCAATTCATGGTGGTTGATGCGGATGATATAATCGAACCATGATTCTAGCCCTGCTTCGTGGCCAATTGACTGAGGCTCCACGTTAAGCACACGTAACCCATACCCTCTGTTGTTTATTTGGAGCGCCTGCTTGAAATACGAGTCTTTTACCGACTCTTGATTGGTG
Organism: Yamadazyma sp. yHKS699; assembly: GCA_030580295.1. Classification (NCBI taxonomy): domain Eukaryota; kingdom Fungi; phylum Ascomycota; class Pichiomycetes; order Serinales; family Debaryomycetaceae; genus Yamadazyma; species Yamadazyma sp. yHKS699. Next base: position 151,932 of record JAKTSQ010000001.1, on the reverse strand, counting down.
TCAAATCTATCGACCAATTTCTTTGCAAAAGAAAACATATTAATTTTGTGCGTTTCAATCTTACTTAATTTATTACTATAATACAATCTAAAAACAAACATCAAAATCATACAGCTCATGAACTGTTAAGAATACCACCGGAGAACGCCAAACTCCAGGTCCTACTTTGTCCGTTGTCCAAGTAGTTGGTGCTAAAGTCATCCGACGAAAAGAAATTGTACGAGGACTTTGCGTCAAACAATGCCTGATTAAGACGAAGAATACCTGCCCAGTTATCCGTCACTTTATCGATAAACTTACTGACATTGTTATTCCATTCTTGCTTGACGTACTCGGTGCCTCTGATCAAAGCAGCGGCCGCCGTCATGGGGATCATGTGGATTCCATGGACGTATTGCGGATAAGTGTCGGCGTCTCCAAAGTAGGTGGTGAAGGCTATTTTGTTATCGAAGAAGATTCCAGACACTTTATTGGGGACCATTTCCGAAGGAACAACGTCATTGTCGTCTTTGAAATAGAAATAGTTGTTCAAGGCCCGGTTCATCACTGCCAACATCAAATCACCTCTTCCTTCCATGGACGAGTCGCCAATGACACTACCCCACAATTTCATTCCATAGGAGAAATGGTAATCTTCAGAACTGGACTCTTCGTTACGTCCATCTCCGCTGTCGAATAAACCACCGGCCCAAGAGTGTCCGGCAAACCAGTCGAACATTCTCGACACGGGGAAATAGGTGTCATCTTCTGAAGGGTTGGCGACGTCTCTGATCAAATTGTTGATCCATTCCTTGTTATCTTCGGCCCACGAGCCGCCAAATTGCTTGTCGATGTATCCAACCACAGCGGCGGCATGGACAAAGTATCCGTAATGGAAATGGTGGTCATTGTAGTAAGAGGAACCGAAATCTGCACCACTGTCCCCGTCTTGAGCAGCCGATGATGTCACACCACCAAATTTGGTATCGTACATCAATGGGTAATACTGTTGGTTTTCAGTGAAGACAGAAAATGCGTCTTTCAAGTCAGATAATACGTCCTTGGCAAATGTCTTGTCACCAATGATGTCGTGGACCACCAATAAGATATTGGCGTACTTGTCGATCACTTTACCGGAGAAATAGTTGGAGTTCATGCCTTTAACTGTCAGTTTAATGTCCACGTTCAATTCGTCTTCAGCGGTCTTGGCCAATAACGATAACTGGTCAGAATCGTAACTCAAGTCCTTTTGCATACTTGGAGCCCATGGTAAGAACTGGACATTGGATTCGAGGGTCTCAGATAATTTGATTTCATTGGCCAAAACTCCCACCATGTCACCTTTAGTGGTGGACGCCAACTTGATAGGTGTTTGGTTGGAAGAAGTGTCACTGGAGAACGATTGGACGTGGTGAGGTAAGGCAAACACCATAGTTTTGCCGGAGCTGGAAGATCCTTTGGTTTCATAGTTGAAGGAGTATTCAGCTGAAGAACCTGACGACGAACCGGAAACATTAGCAGAAACTGCGTACATACCGGCAGCTTCGTCGTAATAACCGTCGCTACTGGAATCTGTTGGAGCAGTTGCAACCTGAAGAATCAACCCGTCAATGGACTTGGACCCTTCAACGTTGAAGGAATCGTCCACTTTCAAGTCGAAATCACTTTCGGCTGGAAGATTAACATACACAAGGTATTGTACTCCGTCGAATAATGTCACACGGTACTTCAATATGTTCTTACTCAAAGCACTGGAAGATTCTTGTTCCACAGTGCTGATACCCACCAATGTGTTCAATTTCACAGTCATATCCCCGTGGTAAATGGCAGTAACTAAACCCATACCTTGAACCACTGGCACTTCAACGTAATCGGAACCAACAGTTGCAGTGGTAGAAAATGTGATCTTGGTGGACATGGATTTCATATCTGACACACCCATGTAGTTTTTCCCATCATCCAAGGTGGTGGCCGAAAGGATCAAATCGGATACACCAGTAGGGTTGAAAAAGTAAGAGTCACCATCGTTTGCTTCGTTCTTTGGTCCAAACACTCTTTTACTGGTATTGGTGTGTTGTACACCTAAACCATAGTAGTCCTGGTTTTTGAACTGCAATCCGTAAGGGTAAGACCAGATCATGTTGGTTTGCTCTCCCAAGAACAAGTTGGCATAGAACTTGTTGGTTTGGTAAGGAACACCACTGTTGTCGACCCCACTTGGGATGGATAAGGGTAAAGCTTCTCTTTTGAACACCGACATTGGCGAAGCGTTTGAAATGGCTTCAAACAAGTCACCACCTCCGGTAGATGGAGTCTTGACAATCGAAGTGGAACTAGTGTAGCTGTCGGTGGAAGTAGAAGAAGCAGCTTTTGCAGTGGAAGAAGCTTTTCCGGTAGAAGCTTTCTTGGAAGTAACAGCAGAACTCGAGGCTGCGACAGAGCTGACAGTGGTACCAACTAAAACACTCGAAGTTGAAGCAATGAAGTCCGAAGCGGACATGAAGTCAGACGAGCCAATTGAACTGTTGAAGTATGGAACAGCAGAATACGAAGGAGCACTGGAGTGGGAGCTCTGCACTCTCAAATCGATGGTGGATGGACCAGACGATGTAACAGCAACCTTTCCAAGATTTGGCGACACGGTGTAATAGTCGTCAGTAGCAGGGTCAGAAGTAGAAAGCTCGGCATCGGAAGCATCGACGAATGAAGATGGATCATTGGATCCACTAATAGTGACACCGTCACTCAAACTGTCTGAATCAAGGGATATCTTATTGGTTCTAGTTTTTGTAACAACAGACCCAGTAGGAACAGGATTCTCCATAGTTTTAGTGATGGATTCGTAAGTGGTAGATCCTTGGTAAATGGTCTTGGGGACAGTGGAGGCACTAAACACAGTTTTAGTGGTGGTTTGAGCGGTTCTAGTCAACTGGACATAGACGTTAGAAGTGTCAGTCTCGGTCTCATACTCATAAATAGTGGATCTTTCACGTTTGGAGGAAGTAGTAGGTGTGACGGTCTGGGCAGTCTGGACAGTGTCAGGAGCAGGAATTCCGGAACTGGACACTATGGCACCAGTGGTGGTGAATGTCACAGGAGCAGTGGAGGTGTACACCACCCCACCGCTATTCACAAGATATGCCATATTTGTTGAAGTGACATAAGTTGTCTGTTGTTCTGAAGGGTTGACATCAGGAGTGGCAGGAGTAGTGTCTGAGTTTGAATCATCGCCATCAACAAAGACGATTCTAATTCCTGAGTCCAAATTCTGGGGATTATCTACCAAGGCAGTTTCAATGGCGTCCATGAACCATGCTGGTGTAATATAATTAGTTTCGGTGATGGTAGTAACATCTTCAGCTTTAACTGGTACTAACAAACTAGCCAACAACGGCAACAAGAACCTTTGTTTGCCATACATTTCGGGATCTATTAACTATCGACGTATGTGTGTAAGGAAAGACAGTGGTCGGAAAAAGAATGAATGTTAATAAATGAATGAATGAACGTTAATAATTGGCAATATTGTAAAAAGAGGGAATTGGTGGTATAAATACGAACTGGGACACGGCCAGCATGTCACCCAAGCAAATTATACCCGATGAAACGATCAGACGCACTGGTGATCCTCGCTTGCGGATGGGTGCTAATGCCTACTAATGCATCTAAAATGCTGGCTAAAAATTTTCGCAGCCATTGTTTGTAATTGCCAGCCATCACCAAGATCTAAAATTGCTGCAATAGGAAGCCGATTGTAGTTCCGTTTTGGGAGGTGGGGCCAGTATTTTCCATTATAGTGAATAGAGTTCTGTAGCCTGTGCAATCCGGTAGTGATGGACGTGGGTGATCAAGGCGACGACAGCCGACGAGAAAACAATAGGAAACGAAGAAGAAATCATATGGCAACATTACAACACACAAAGACTACAGCATGACTACCTATACAATGTGACACCTACGCAACGTCACTGCCTGTACAATGTGACAGTTAAGCATGCCATAGTCTTCCCTTACGGATCAATAGTACTTTGGAAAGGTGTAACCCGGTCGAATTTTATCTCCAAGAAGAACAGTGCTTGATCCCACACCAGAGAGACGTATCTGATGTTCCTTCTGGATATTTCATGTCTTTCCAGATATTTTATCTATATTTTATTTTATGTCCAATGTAGCCAGCATTCGCAGATCTCTTTCGCAACTATTTGTTTACCTTTTACAGAAACAAGATCTGATCTAAATAGCAGAATATGAACCCATCACCGCCACAGGACGAGTCGGTGAAGTTCAAAAGGCCGTTGGGTCCTATCCAAAACACCATAAATCCTGGTGTGGGGACGAAAAGGCGATTGTCGTACGAAAAAGAAGCAAGCCCTGAGATGGATGCAGAATCCACCACAATGCTGAATGATTGCACAGTAGAAACACAGGTTGTACAGGAAAACGATGCCGATGTACATGGTGGTGTAGATTCTGGTGCATCGGGCCAAAACCTGGGCTTGGATCTCAAACAGATTAATAAATTGATGGGCATGAATACTTTGTACAACGCCCAGAAGTCCAAGCCTGTGGAAGTGTTTGAGTTCGATAAGTCGGGCATAGTGTCCAGGTCCAACATCGATAGGGAAACCGACTACCTTAACGATAGAAGTGTTAAGCTTGCCGCTGAATATAAAGACTTGTGTGATAGACTTGATAGGCTAGAGGAAGAGAACCGTGATATCAAGAGGAATAATCAAAAGTCGTCGATTAAAAATAAGGAGTTGCAGAACTCTATAATTATGAACGGCCGCAAGCTTGAGAACCTTGAGGTTTCCATTACAAGAAATGTCATGAATAAAGAGCAGTTGATAAATTTCAAGATCAAAGAGATCAGTCAGAAACTCAAGTCACAAATGGAGGAAATCAGGTTTACGTTGAAGGAAGAAGTCAACCTGGCGAAATCGTTCAATGATGAGGAGTTTTCCCGCACATTAACCGAGTTGGAGGACAAAAGGAAGGCTTTGCAGGAGACGGTGGATAAATTGGACCAAGAGAGACAAGAAACGATCAAAAGAGAACAAAAGATCATAGACACTCAATTGGCTTCTACGCTCACTGAAAGGACCCAGAGACTCAAGGACGCTGAGAACCAGTTGAAAGAAAGAACCGCGGAATTACAGAGCTCTGAAGAAGATGCCGCTGATGTGGAGAAAGAGATCACAGATATAAAGGCAGAAGAAGAGAGGTTACAAAGTATACTGAAAAGTCTTCAGGAGAGTTCCGATAATTACATAATCAGCAAGGGTAATCTTTCAAACAGGTTGACGACGTTGGAGAGGAAACAAACCGCCTTGAAGGCCACAGAGGTGAAATGTACTGACAATTTGAACAAGACCAATCGCATATACACTGATACCCAGAATAAGTTCAATAAGTCGGAAAACACAATATTGGCTCTAGAAAATTCAATCTTCAATCTTGAAGGGAAAGTTCGTCTGTATGTCAATTTGGGAACAGATGTTTTTGAGTTCGACGGGTCGACTATCAAGATACACAACAAATCATACAAATATCATAAAGTGCTAAATCATTACGACAATCATCAGGTATTGAATGAGTTTAAATTCTTCGTTACTTCCAGTGTCAAGAGCCAAACAGATACTTCAATACTCCTCTATGGTGACAACATGCATGGATTGCAGAATGACATTATCATCAAGGTATATCAAGATATACTCACAAACATCAGACTGGCCACTCATTCTTGCACGGCCGTGGGGATTGATGAGAAGTTTTATGATTTACTTGATTCTCGGCGGGTCATTGAAGAGTTCAACAAAAGTCAAGTCATGATACTCGATGATGTAGAGGTCTTTGAGAAGATCTTGTCGGCACAGACACCGTTCCAAGGTGCCAAATTATTCAACATCAATGTGGAAAACGCTACCAAACTGTTCAACATCCGAGTGATGGACTTGACAGGTCTTTCTAAGAGCAACCAGATTGACCATCCATTGATTTCTCCCATTTTGCAGTCTTTTCTTGACTCCCGGACGTTCAAATTCTCCCACGTTAAAGATTCTGATGATATACAAGATATAGAAGACTTATTGGCCCACTTGGAAATTTAATAAATACATGTATTAGTACAAAATTGGATCTATAATTACAGTAGTATCAAGTACCAGATCTTTGGTTTAATAGTCGTCACATTTGGGACACCAAATCGTGCAAAACCCACTTCAACTCATCGGATGTTCCCAAATGACTTAGAGGTTTCACTGCTGGTGTTTCCTTGGTATCAAGATCGTTAGTGGTACTGTCAGTTTTCTTTTCCGCTTTATCAATTTCGATGATAGGTTTAGGTGGTAATTTATAGTCTATACCGTCCTGTTCGTCGTCATTCTTCAACATTACACTGCTCAATCTGTATTTGGGCCCTGATGGGTCAATCAAGTATGGGAACATTTCTAGCGCCTCATACATGTCCTCAATATTTAGGGCCACTTTTCGTCTCTTGGAATGGGGTTCATCTTCCTCGTCAGAATCACCTTGCAATTGAGAGCCATTGATCTCAGATACAGATGTGTCCATGGTGCCATCGTTCTTCTCATTCAAAGATTCTTTTGCAGTTTGAATGGCCAGTGCCAAAAAGTCACTATTGTTGTATTTATTCTCTCGGTATCTGGCAACATCAACGGCACTTTCCACAATATTTTTGAGGTAAGAATCCAATCCTAGAAGTATGACATCCAATACCTGGGGGTTAACACCACCCGTCAACCCCGATTCTCTCATGATCATCAATATTCGTTTAGTCAAATCGTCATCATCAGGTAATTCATGTGACTCAGTGGCTATTGGGGTGTTTATCCCATTCACCACATCCTGTTGCCATGCCACCAAGTTATTCACCTGTAGCTGCTGTTGTTCCTTATCTTGAATGGAAGGAATCTTGGGTAATAAAGAATGTCTAGTCAATGTAATACCAGCATTGATCTTATTCTTTTTACCTGACTCCCTTGTGATGTTTCTGATTCTCCTACGTTCCTTTATGGGCAAGCCCATGATATTCTGCTTGAATTTTTCATACTGTGAAGATTTGACTGTCTTATTCTTTGACTTCTTATTCCAAAAACTGGCAAATTCACTTTGAATATCAATAGGAATGTTCTTGAAAGCATTGGCAAAATTCAACAATAGCAACTTGTTATGATATTTTATAAGCCCCCCCTTCAATATTGGAACCACATTATCCACTAATTCGGTTCTGCTAAGTTTCCCGATCAAGAATAGACTCAAATTCTCATGATATTTATCCCAATTCGGGCCCAATTTCGTCTGCAATTCTCGTATCAACAGCTCCAACTCTGTTCTTTTGTTGTCGTTCGGAACCTTGCCATTTGTGGTTACGACTCCGTTGGAATGACTAGCCATGGGCTTTTTAGCAGCAGTTGACGTTAGCGACGTGGAAGCCATTATCTTGGGTAAATGTGAGCAAAAAACCGAGTTTAATGTGATGAAACAGCAATTCGCACGTGATTCACACCCGGGGAATACCTAGAGAAGTGACCTTGATGATTGATTGATAAAAAACACCCGAGTCAATGGTGTCAGATATCACTGATTATAACAATTTATATATTTTTATTTTTCAATCGCGGTAGAGATTTTTCACCATGAACAAGGTACTGGTTTAAAATATGCATTAAATGTCTATAAATTTCTAGTGTATGGTTACTTTTCTGACTCTATCGACTCTTCTTCAAACGTCCCTTTACCATCATGGTTGTAATATTGCATGAAGACAAGAATTGCCGCCATAAATATCCCCAATCCTGCAATTCCGACTCCGAAATAGAGCGAGTTTCTGTAGCTTTGAAGGGTGTTATGGTTCTTTTTATGGGTTTCCAATTCGACATTACTAGCAATGCTCAAGAACAATGACACCAGGTAGTTGACCACCGTAAGCACCAATGACCCGGCTATACCTTGGTGTTTCTTGGGCAAATAATCCGATAGTATGATGGACCCGGCTGCGAAACTCATATCCATTCCCCACGTCAAAATGAGCATTTGCCCAAAGGAAATTCTCCAGTAACTCTGGTCCACTGGCATCACTGAAAGCATGACGCACCCGACGTTGAAGGCAACCGCAGAAGCTAGTAAGATGTATGAAGGTTTGATTTTGTGGATGATAAAAGCCACTAATAAAGCAGCTATGATTCCAAATATGAGTAATGGGATGTATGTCAACGACGCATTGATTGGAGTGTATCCTCTCAATTCTAACATGATGACCCAATAGTAGTATTGCCACACGCCGAACGATCCCCATCCCAAAGCAATAGTGATCAACACGAGGCCAATTTTGTAGTTAAAGATGGTTGGAGGTAATAATGGACAATCACAGAATTGGATCTCGTAGACGAAAAAGCACACCACAAGAATTACTGACAAGATCAATAAGACAATGACGTAACTGGTTGACCAGCCCACCAAGGGGCCTTGTGTCAAGCTGAAATTCAACAACACCAATCCGGTGACCCCCACGATTGACCCAACATAATCGAATTTCGCTTCGTGGTCTGGGACATTGACGTTACCAGGAATGCAGTATAACGAGAACACAAATATAACTCCACACAAAATAGCCAACACGAAAAAACACCATGGCCATTGTGATAATTGGGCAATTAAGGCTGCAAATATAGCCCCCAAAGTAGCACCAGTGGGACCAGCAGCTCCCACGATGGAGAAGGCCAAATTCTTTCTAAACCCATTAGGGTAAAGACTACCCAATATTCCCATCCCACAGGGCATCAATAATGCAAATCCAATTCCTTGGAGTGCCCTGCAGATAATATAGAACACCACTGAATTGGTGTAAAATGACACGCCTGTCAAAACGGACGTGATAGTACACCATACCCAACCTATATTGAAGATCAATTTGAGACCAAAAATATCACCGAGTTTTCCAGATATCATAATGAACGTCCCCACCGTCAAAGCAAACGACGACATGAACCACACTTTTATAGTGGGCTGGAGGGCACTTTCATCGCTGAAGGATTTGAGAACCACATCCATCGTACTTAGGGACATGGTGATGCAGCCTTGACATAACAACTGGGCCATAGACACGATGGTAATAATGGCAATCTCATGGTAAACGGACTTGAAGTTGTAAAGCTGTTTAGCAGACGAGTTTGTAGCAGCTTCCGACATTGTAGGAGTAGTTATTTATGAAAAAAAAACCCATGGTGAAAACCTTCCATTTTTATATTCTGATTACACCAATTTTGTTCTTGTGGCCGCACCCAAACACCTGGTGGCCGAAACCCGCACACCCATACTTAATTTCCGGCGCTCCGACAACACAGTTTTGTCTCCGGTTGTCATAAACGGCTTATACAAGGTGTTTAAAGCAACTAAACGGGCATAAGCATTGTTTATGACCCGGTGTCCCATTTTGTATCCATATACGTCATCATGCAAGGTGGTTGACCATTTAGATCATTATTTTTCAAAAACCGGCAAAGATCTTAGAAACAGATCTGTCTGACTCACAAAATTGGGGTTAGTGATCCTTTCTTCTGGTTTGAAGTCTATTGGACTTAACGGGTTCAAAGCCACGTTATTTAAGTAAAAATTGGAATAAAGTTCCCATAAACTACTCTGAAGATTATCTATGGAATTATCTGTGATCAAAACAAACTTCAAATTGGACAACGTCTCCAAATAGTGGATCCTGAAGGTCGCCGTAGAAAAGGACTTCAAGCTGTTGTAGGTTGGAGACGAAGCAGAAGACGAATCAGTGGCGTCTCCCAATTTCGAGGATATGTTCTTCAACGAATACAACACCCCAAATAAAAGCTTCGACACGTCCGATTCGTTGTCTATATTAACGTCACCCTCATCTACCAACGAGTACTTTCGATGGTATATGCAATTGCAATGTCTGTCGAAGATGTAAAACGAATAAAGCATAGTGTATGTAATTCTATTTTGTTAAATATTTATCAATTCGCACACCTTTACACCAGATTCCAAATCAACATCAAAACATCCGTACACCAACTGCCCGAGATTCCTGCGATGAGCAACAAAGGGCTCGGTTTTGCGCTTTTGTATTGCGCCCGGCCCGTCTTTTTGGAGTTTTTTGTTGTGTCCCCACATTTGAAACAAAAATTTTCACCAATTGCACAACAAACCGTGAGGGCGGAGGAATCGCCCTACGTGACTGTAAACAGCTGAAAATTGCCTGAACCTGCCCCACCAGAACGGAATTGGCGTTTGTCGGCATATGGGGTTATTTTTGTTGTTGTAGCATGCAGCAATCTGGCAAGCTTAGCAGAAATGATTGCGGCGCGTGGGCCGGACTGGTGCCGGACTGGTGCCAAGATGTCCCGAGCTAACAGCAGAAGTGAAACGGCTAGAGCTGTGTCTATGCCACACTTCCGCAACATTCACGTTTTTTCTTTTTTGTGGGGATTGGCACATTTAGCTGCAAATTTTTTCACATTTTTCGGAAACTGCTCCTATTTGTTACAGGCATACTGAACCCTGTTAAAAATAACAAATACGGTATAAATTGTGGTTAAGAATAACAAAACCGCCACAACAAACAACCACAGCTTCGCCATACTTGACCCTGTTGCTCTGAAACTGTAGCCGTACACTTAAGATTTTATACCCGACGCACACGTCACCCAGCCACACCGGCCGCGCTCCGTATTTTTTTAACTACTATAGTTGCTATTTCCCATAACCACCATTTCACGCCATACATTTCCGATGAGGTGATCAGGTATATAAATATGGTTGTTTCCCCAAAAAATTTGTCTAAAATACTCGTGTTTGCCTGTATACACTTTTTTATTGTTAAGTAATCGCATCTCCACTGTTACCCCATTCCCCCTCATATATAGGAGAATTTCCACACGTTACCCACTTTTCGGAATTGATCGCCAGATCATATAAATAGCCACATTTCCCCAGATTTTATTTTCTTTTGGTTAACCATGAATCAAGAGTATATGGATTTCGTGCCCAGTCTGAAAGATAAAGACTCCACCACATTCTTTTTGGAAATAGACGAGCCTGAATCATATGACTATAGTTCCGGTGAAGATTTGGAATTTTCATACAACTCCGACAGTTTATTTTACGAATGTCCGGTGTGCCAGGAATACAACTGTGCCAAGCATAGCCACCAAGTAGGCGTCAAAGTGCCTCTGGTGGATACAAATATACTGCAGTTCTTGAATAATAATAACATTCTCGACACCTTGAAAGAGTTGGAGTACAATAATTACTCCAATAGTTTGCATTCCAACTACTTGCAGTCCAACTACAAAAAATGGTTGATAAACTTATCACCAATGCATTAGTCTATGGCTTATTTCACGTCATTTTCACTTTTATAAGGGTACTAGGTTGGTATTCCTTCGGTTATAGGGTATATAAAATATACAGCGTATATTGGAAAACGTAACTACTACGGTTACAAAAGTGTAGTTATTATTAGAATATTGTATGCTATTATGCTATCTAATGTACATGTTTATATTGGGACTTGACCTTGGTGGTCAAGTCGATTAATTGCTGCAAATTTTTGGGCAAGGGTCTTTCAGCAGGAACAGCTCTTTCAGCAGTCACAGCTCTCTCAGCAGGCACAGCTCTTTCAAGAGGAACAGCTCTTTCGGTGTACGCTCTTTTTGACGTATCTGGAGCTAACATGTCTGAGACCATGGGGGCCGGCTTCTTCGGAGAATTAAACGGTGTGCTCTCTTCGATGATTTCGGTGCCGAATCCCCCCAAAATCGAATTGTTGGAACTATTCATCAAAGTCGTGTCCAACATCGCTGAATTGTTCATCCGACTGAAAGTTCGGTTTATGCCGATGGTTTTATTGCCAATAGTTCTGTTCCAGTTGGGGTTGAGGAGCAGTAGGTTCAGCTGGTTCATCAGTTGGTTCATTATAGAATGATTGTTCAAAAACGAATACTTCTTTTCCAACTTGGCCTTTTTGATCATTTGAATCTCTTTCCTCTTGAACTTGTCGTTGCTTATTTGACCTTTGACCAGGTCACTTTCTGTAGTCTTCGGTTTCTGAAGATCTCTCTTCTTCTCTCCTCTACTGCTGAGCTCTCCGTCGAAATTATTACTCAAATTGTACACTCCTTCATTTATCACGGCATTTATCCCCGTTCGACTCATGTCACAAACAATCACTTGTTTAATGGTATTTGGGAATTGCTCTTCGAACTGGTAGATGTTGAGACGTTCTTCGATCATTTGTTGTTCCATTTGGGAGCTGGTAATGTCCCAATACACTATAAGAATTTGCACCTTGTAGTCGCCATATTTATGAACAAACTCCAAGATTTTTTTCAAAATCATCGAATCCCGCTTCAACTTGACGTTGATGTCCTTGAACTTCTTTAAATCATCATCGCACAATAGCCCACATTCGAATACAATAAATGGAATGTTTTTAAAAAACTCCTTATTCAACTTTGATCTTTCAGGTAAGCTGACCAATTGAAGGTTAATTTTATCCAGTCCAATGTTTCCTTCGTAAACTCCTTTTTCCTTGTTGGCTTTCATGTTCAATTTGTTAATCAACCATCTACTGTAATTCAACTTGAAGTTTTCTATCAAAACAAGAAACTTCATGTCTATTTGTTCAACGGAGATGTTGATCAGTAAATTGGCATTCAACCGATCCACGAACTGCAAAAAGTTAACTGGTTCCCATAGCTTCTCGATTTCATTCCGCTTGTCAACAATCTCGTCAATACTTGTTTCATTCCAAACATGACGACGTTTACTTGAAACTGACGATGTGCCAGAAACTTGTCTTCGTAAACCATTTAGTGACCCGAATTTTATCTCCGTCAACTCATTCTGTCTCTTCCTCTTCAACAGATGTCTCTTGTGGAACTTCTCTCCCACCGATTTGATCTTCTTGACATACTTGAGCCTTAACGTCTGGTTATAGTGATGTTCCGCTCTATTTTCAAGAACAGACTTGAATACAATTTCGTTGATGAATGCTTCATATAACTCTGTGCTGAATAGGTTGATGATTCGGGACCTCTCCCTTCTATCGTTTTCATGTTTGATCAACTTCCGTAAAAACTTTTCCAACTCTTCGTCTATGGTGTCGTACAATACAGACTCCACTAGTTCTTTGGTCGCTTGCCCAAACTGTGGTGAGTCTTTGAGATACGGTTTGGCTACTATCTTCGGAGGTGAAATAACGGGCTTCAAGACTGGCTTGGCCTCTGCTGTCACCGGTTTGGCAAAAGACACTGCGGTGGGTTTCTTCTGAGGTGGAACTGGCTCTCCAGCTGGTGGATTACCCGGAATGTTGAATAGATTGCTTGGACCTTGAGAAGCTTGTGGCTTGAAGCTAAAGTCAAGCTTCTCTTTGGGTTCTAGTGCTGGGGTTTCTTTCTTGAACAGAAACGATGGCTTCATTTCTGCGGGGGCAGAATTATGGGAATTTTCAGTGGCAGGTTTTATCTGGCTAGTACCAAAGGTAATGGGAGAGACATTCAGTCCAAAACCGTTTGATACCAGTGGTTTACTTGGGCCCTTAACAACACCATCCTTTCCAAACCCGGTGGAAGTGCTTAATTCAGAAGGTGCATTGAGCCCAGAAGGAGCACTGAATCCAGATGGGACACTGAATCCGGTAGAAGAAGGAGCATTGAACCCAGCAGGAGCACTGGAAGCACTTGGAGTCGCCGTGAATCCATTAGCACTTGGCTTGCTCAAAAAGTCTGCTAGGGACCCGGCTTTCACATCAACAACAGTTTGTTGATTCTGTTGCAAGACCTTCAAATCGTCAACGTTTTTCAAGTGTAAATCATCGTTTGGTTTCCCACAATTTATGAAATCAGCATACTTCCTATTAATCTTCTTGTCCAATTGCTTGGAGTAAGGCTGTGGTGGTTTAGGCTTCTCGTGCATGGAGTTGATCTTATACTTACTCTCCAATTTTTCCTTATTGACTAAGTCCACCAAGATCACTCCATTGTCATTGATGATATCGATTTCGTAGTATTGTAAGTACTTCACCAACTCTTCAATCGAATTAAATCCAAGCATTGATTTCATGGTTTCCGCATCGTATGCCTTACCTTTGGTATGGTAGCTTCGTGTCATGGCCTTGACAGCATAAAATCTTATCTCGTTGAATTGAGTTTCTAATAGGCATGATAAAAGGAAAGGAGTGGATTCATGGTACACTAACCTGAAGAACTCCACAAACAAATTGAAACTTCCAATACTATTTTTAAACCCTCTTTCCACTAAGTTGTTCTGAGACGTCAAATTCCTTAACTTTATCGCTAGTTGAACTAGTTCATCTGCCAATACATAATCCGGCAAATTTTGAATCTCTCTTTCGATTTCACTTTCTCGTAAGTGACTCAATAAGTAGTATGCTCTAAATTCCGGTTCATTTGGACAGTGACCTCCATGGTTCCGCACATCTTGGTACATCTCCATCAAGGTCTGCAATGCTTTATTGAACTGCTCTAACTCCTGTTGTTGGGAGTATTCCACCTCGCTTCCTGCCATAATATGTAACGAGATCAAATGGATCCGAACAATCTTCTCATTGCAGTCGATTGCTTCCGGTCCGTAGTAGTTCTGGTATGTGAAATCCTGTCTAATGGACCTGGTTCTGTCCCATATGAAAGAATGTGCCTCTGGTAATCGAGGGACCATATTTTCAATCAAGTAGTCCAATGTTTTGCTCAAGATGAACGGAGGTCTCACTTCCGATGGCAATGGTGGTGGCTGGCCAGCAGCGGGTCTTGAAAACGCCTTAACCGCCATGGATTTCGAGATGGTCTTGGTCACAGGATCTTTTTCCAAGTTCTTGACATTATTTTCCAAAGCTCTTCGAACTCTTTCAAATGTAGGGCACATATCAAGACAGGTACCCTGGAACAAAATAGCGTCATTCAAGTCTTTCCTTATATTTTCAGCATCCACCAATCCCAACTCCTCCATTCTTTTACGTTCCACCTCTCTCATTTTCTGGAACTCTTCATATAACCCTTGGAAATCAGATCCGTTGTTCTGCGCTTCCATTTGGTTCATGTTGTCCTGGTTCTGTTTATCCCAGGCATTTTGCGTAAACGGTATGGGACTGATAATACGGGGCTGGACCTGTAAGTACTTGGGCACTTCTCGTACCAGGATATTCTTTGGCCGGAACCCAATACTGTTTGCATTTGGGATTAAAGGCCCTGTGAGTTGTATTTCTTGGGGCAAATGGCTCTGGTACTTGGTGTTGGTTTTCGGTATCACACGGGCCTCCGGCAACGTATCGGCATCGTCTTCTATGACGTCTTTGTTGTCGTTGTGCTTACCGTTGTTCTTGTCATACTTCTTTCGATTCTTTTGAAATATGTTCTTATTGCTATGGTTGTTACCTGGAGCATCTGTGTTGGACCTGGGCTTATTTCGGGACGCCGGGTTCTTGTTGGATGGCTTTTTCCTGTTGCCATTGCCGCCAGAACTGTTGCCATTGTTGTGAGAGTTGGCGTTATTATTTCGCCTATCGCCAAACCCAGAGCCTTTGTGGTTGGAGAATTGTCCTGTATTCGGTGCTACCAGATTGCCTCCGAACGCAGACATCACTGGTGTGCTGGGAATATCAACGAGGTTAATGGGAAGATGTATAAAACGCTAACTTTTAACAAGCATTAATGTTTCGTTTCGCGTATGAGATGAATGAGCGACAGAAACAAGTAAATAGAGAAAGATATAGAGAAAGACATAGAGAGATAGAACAAGGGTCGGGGAAGAGCCGACAAATGGTACGACGAAATGGGACACGGTGTACATGGATGTAGTTTTTATTATCAAACCCGTAAATCTAAATATTAACATAAATTATGACATTGTATAGTGTTATCTTGAAATTTATTCGGATTTTTCAGCACGAGCCTTGGCCAAGGTTTTGGCAGTACCGTGTAAAGCGTATCTGTGGTTTCTACGGAACTTGGCGTCAACACCTTTCAAAGATGGGTATCTGTTGGTCTTAGGTTTCTTGATACCGTTTCTGTGAGCCTTTTTGGTTTGGTTATGGGCGGTGTGATTCTTAGATTTAGACATCTAGAGTTGTTAGTATTGTGACATGGGTGTAGGAGACATCGGCTGGTTTTGCTGGTGCTGGTGGTTTTGGTGATTTTGGTGGATTTTGGTGGTGTTTTTGTGGACTTTGCTCCAACTGATTCAACGGCTGGTTGTCTCTCTCAAACTCATGAAACCTGGTGTTGTGGGAAAAAACATTGGGGTATTGTGGTCATGGTAGTCACCCCGTTTCAGCATCTATATAGACTTGTCTTCCTTTCAATTCTTATGGTGTAACATACCTTGTATAATTACTATAATAAATTATTATGAAAATTAATTTCAACCACTTTTAATTCTCACTCATTAAAAATTTTCAGAGCCAAGTCGTGCGAGCCTCGGACGTCACAGGGTTGCAGCCCTAGGTTTCGCCACCCTTGCAACTCTTGTCCATCACCACCAAAATACAACATTAGCCATTTTTATTACTAGATTACAATATACACGATTAGTTGGTTGGCACCTCAGCAGCTCTGGCTCTCTTTTCGGCCTTAACCACGGCTTTGGCACCCAAAATACCACCACCCCAGTGTTTTCTGTTTTCTTCGTATTTTTCAAGGAAATTAGCATCAATGGTAGAAACCAACTTGGCCAATTCAGCCTCGTCAGCAGCAGACACTTCGGTCAAAGCAACAACGGCAGAGGTCTTTTGGTGCACCAAAGTACCTAATCTAGCCTTACCCTTGATAATAGCGTATGGAACACCCATTTTTCTACACAAAGCTGGTAAAAAGATAACCAATTCAATTGGGTCAACATCATTGGCAATCAAGACCAATTTGGCCTTTTTGTTTTCAATCAAGGAAACAACGTGGTTCAAACCGTATTTGACAGCGACTGGTTTTGGAGAAACATCTTTAGCAGTCTTACCTTCGGCGATGGCAGCAGCTTCTTTGGTTAATCTCTCTTTCTTTTCAGCCTTGGTTTCTGGCTTGTATTGGTTGAACAATTTGAAAGCTTGGGTAGCAGTGTTTTTGTCCAAGGTGTGGGAAAATTGGGCAATTGCAGGTGGCACTTTCAATCTTAAAGACAAGATTTTCTTTTGTCTTTGTAATTTAACGTATTCTGGCCATTTGACAAATCTAGACAAGTTTTTCTTTGGTTGCACGGCTTGTCCAATACCAAAGTTCTTTGGAGTAGATTGTACTAATGGGTTTTTGGAGGTTTTGGTAACCTTGTTAGTTCTGGTAGCTAAAGGCGCTGGAGCAACTTTCTTTGGAGGCTGTGTCATTGAGTCGTTAGTATAAAAGCGATTTGTATGCTTTTACCTTTAATCGTACTCTACAGTATCTTAGATACTCAGCCTGTGCACCAAAGAGAGTGATTGCACTCATTTTTAACGTGAGTTTGTCATCGCTGACAAAAGGGACATTCACTCCTTTGATGCACAATCCGTCGATCTACTATCGAATAGGTGATTTAAGGGTTATGCAGGAGGGTCCAATGCCTTTATCTGTAGAAACATACCATTGTATTTAGTTCTATTTAGTTCTTGAACAAGATGAAAGAAAATTTTTCAGTGAGAAATAAAAGAGAAATGATGGGTGGGTGTGGGATGAAAAATACTTACGTGATGAAATATACAGAAGTTTTTTGAACCATATAAATTTATTTGCAGCTAAACACTATTAAGTAGAAAAAGAACAAAATTAATAAAAAACAAGAACCGGATCTATACATAATCTCCTGGAACCTTGTCAATCATATAGGTCTTGGATTTAAAGAATTTGACCATGAAGGTAGGAGCTCTCCAGCCGCTAACATAACCGATTCCATCTTTTTTACCAAATGGAACAAGAAACGTCAACGAGCCAGTGGTATAAGGCTTTTGAGTGACATTCTTACCAAGGACGACCTTTTGGAGCGTCAAATCCAAGATGGGCCACTGTCTTTTCTGAAGATCATAGACAGAATGGGAGGTGATGGAAGCAACTTCTCCAAATGCAAAAACATTCTTGTACTTCTGGTTGATAAGATACTCGTCGGTTTTCACGTACCCCTTATCATCTAACATGTCCTTAGGAACGTAGCTAGAATTTGGAGCCACTCCCACGCAAGAAATCACCAAATCGTAGTATTCAGTTTGGTCACCAACCGTCAAGGTGGTTTCAGAATATTTCTGGACCCTTTTGTTGTTGATAATATTGATTCCAAGTTTCTTCATGGCTGCTTCTGCATAAGCAATACCTTTCTTGTTAACATAAGGGTGCAAGGGACCCACTTTTCCCGTGTACAAGTCAACAGTCTTGTTAGGATAAGCGGCTTGGATTTCACTGGCCACTTCAACTCCACTGTTACCTCCTCCAATAACACCAATGGTTTTGGCCTTTTTGACCTTCTCCGACAAACTCAACAAAGCAGACTTGGTGGTGACATCATTTTCAATCATCTTCAATGCCTTGTTGGAGTGGGAAGCACCTGTAGCAAGAATCACATAGTCGTATTTGACTTCTTTAATAGACCCATCGGCCAACTCCACCACCACCTTATTCTGACTTGGAATCAATTCTTGAGCGGTACCCTTGATGTGGGTGAACTTGCGGCCCTTGAAGATCTTTTCAAAGGGATAGAAGATCTTATCTATATGTTCTGGTTCCACCAAGACTCTAGGAGAAGTGGTATTGAAGTACATTTTATCATTAGGACTGATCATAGTCACCTCGACGTTGGCCTTGGTCAAGTGCAAAGCGGCAAGGGCACCCCCGTAGTTTCCTCCGATAATCAAAACCTTTTGTGTAGTAGACATGTCTGTTGTAAGATTTACAAATATCCAAAGCTGGAAACAACCATCTCTTTATACTGCAAATTTGACAGGTTTCGGAATGCAAATTGTCCGCCGCGTGGATTTAAGGGAGTTAACGATATTGGTAAGCCGTATCGTAACACTTTTTTGCAGGTTTTTTTCCGGAATTAGGCTGAATGTTAGTAATCCAGCACATTTCCGGAACAATAAGCAGACTTTTGTGGCGTAACAATGTTTCTGTGGCTAAAATTCCCGATCTTCAAAATATGCACCTTGAACGGTTTATTAATGTGAAATATTTCAATCGCGTCTATTTAATAAGTCCACTTTGATATAATATGTTTGCCATCACGCCGCCCAATTCGTCGCCTGTGAGGAAAAGAGGACGGGATGAGGACGATATGGATGTGCCCAAGCGGTGGCAGCACACAAAAATCCACTCCCAGGTGCACCAGATGACGGTGCAGATGCTTATGGAAGCACAACGAAACGAGCAGAGAATTCGAAATGAACACGAACAGAGTAAACGAAATGAACAGCAGAGTATACGAGATGAACACGAACACAAACACGAACAGAGTATACGAAATGAACGCCCATGCGAAGTTATACACGAACAGGAAACACTGGCAGAGGTCCCCGAAACCTTCATTCAAAAGCCATACTGGCCCGTGCTAAATAGACTTAGAAATTAAGCCTAAGACAGTTCAAAACTCATGTATATTATACTTTTAACAAACTCGTGTGTATTACTTGTTACAACTCATAATGATCTTAACGCTTAACTCTTCTCTTGTTTTTCAACACCACCTTCTGTTTAACCTTGGTCTCTTCCTCTTCAGATTCAGACTCAGCTTCGCTCATGCTCATATCTTCGGCTTCACCTTCAGATTCCGACTCAGAAACATCGATGTCGTCGTCTTGTTCCATAGCTGCTTCCTTTCTGGCAAGCTTTTCTGCCTTTCTTCTTAACTCGACATCTCTCACTCTGAGTAATTCAGGATTATCTTGCACCAATTTCTTATCAAGAGCCAACTGTCTTTCTTTATTGCCTCTCATTCTATTCTTGTAGAAGGCTCTTTCTCTCTTTTGTCTGATTTCATCCACTCTGGCCATGGCCTTCAAAGTCGTGGCCACCAAGTCTCTGTTATACCTCACAGGAACATTTCTTCTAGAAGCAAATGTTAATGTAGAATCCACCACCAATTCTTTTCCGGCAGCTTTTCTGAAAGCCTTGGTCCATCTCAACTTACGTGGGTTACGACGTTGCTTGAAGTTCTTGTGACACTTGGACCGGCAAAACCTGAATTCTTTGGCGTCATTTCTCACATACATTATTCCATGAAGCGGATACACAGGCGATGAGCAAAAATGGCACTGGGCGATTCTCATGTTTTGTTATGCTAGTTGGATGTATGGGTGCTGATGTACGTTGTTGTGTACTCTGTTACTGGGTAGTTAGTGCCTTTGTAATACGGTGTGCTAGACAGGTAAAACAATAGTAAAGAAAAGAACTAAAAAAATTTTCTGATTTCTCATTGCGGCTTGAATGAGATGAGAGATGAGATGCAGGAGATAAGAAGAAATAGGCTATTTACCAAAGCCCTACTGGATAGACAAGCACCTGCTGGAACTTAGACAAAGAGCTTTTTGAATATTGCAGCACTACTGATACACAAGAACGTACCCCTATTAAACACTCTAAGAACGTAACTAATCTCTATAAATGGGCCTATAAGTTGGTTTTGCAACAAGATTTCTCACCACCAGTAGAGCTTGGAGCTAAAGTGGACTTGTTGAAGGTATTGGTTGGCTGTGGAAGATCCAAAGCAGGGTTTCTGTCGAAAAAGTTCACTGGTTGTAAGTGGATGTTGTGGATTTCCACTGGCATAACTGGGAAATCTTCCACTCTTGGAATATGAGTGAATCCCATAGTAGCCCATACCACACAGTCGTCATTTCTGACATTATCAACACCGTTGGCCCATTCACCCAATCCAGTGTCTGCTTGGGACTGGTTGGTGAATTCACCGGCTGCAAATAATTGATGGTCGTTGTATTTAGTGACCCACAATTGTTCGGTTGCAAATTGTGCTCTCTTGACATTGAAAGATTCTGGGTCTCCCAAAATCATTTGTCTGGCTGGCATAGCCACCTTGTAACCAACAGGAGACTTGGAAATAGGGTTGATGACATTTTCGTTGATAATCTTGTAAGTTCTGTTGGTAAATGGTGATTGACTGACAGAACCAGCTTTTTCAACGAAATTTCTCTTGGTAACGAACCCAACCCCGTACGGGTTCAATTTACTTCTAGGCATCTTAACCACATCGTCGTACACCACGGTGTTCTTGTGGCCGTCGACGGCTGGGTCGATTCTAAACGACAAAATGTGTTGATGGTACGCAGCCATGACATTTGGTCCCACAACTGTTCCCCATGGAACTGTGACATTTTCATCAATTGGCATGGTGGATAAGATACCAGTGGCCCGGACTTCAATGTCAATAGACCCGTCAGTAACGAATTTGACATTCACAATGTATTCGTAGTTGGCAACAGTAGCAATGGTTTGAACCACGAATTCTCTTCTTCTGGCCACAGCGGCATTATCAGTTCTGTAGTTGACATGCTTGTATAACAATCCATTGTCTTGTTCGTGCATGCAGATGGTGTTGGGGATCACAAAAGGTTCACCATTGGAGTGGATTCCAAGTCCATCCAAGTACTGAATAACCCCAAGACAATCACATCCCAAGTGCAATTTGTTACCATTAACCCCAAATCCACAGTCTCCCAAGTCAAAAGCTTGTTTCCTGTGGTATGGAGCTCTGGGGTCCCCATAAGGAACTGTCATTTCTGATAACGAGATTCTGTAAAAAGTCTGTCTGCCCTTGAAGCTACAATCGTAAAGAGCGAACCCTTCTCTAGCAGAAGAAGACACTCTAAACTCCCATCCTTGCCACTTCACCTTTCCGTCTTTGTGAGTGAAAGAAGGACCTTCAGGTTGGCTCACCAATAATGGCTTGACGTCTCTCATGATGGTTTCGCCGTTCAAATCTGGATGGTATTCCACCGCTGGAACCTCGTGCCATGGTCCAGTAGGACCGGTGGTTTCGTCGTATCCTCCAGGCAAAAAGTCCATTCTAACAAACTTGTTGGTATAAGCCTCGAAAACAGGCGAGAACTTCAATGGCAACGAGTAGTGGTTGGACTCGGTGTGTCCATTTCCAGCCAACACGTACATAAAGAATTGCACCAAAGGTCTTTTCTCATTAGGATCGTCGGTAGCGTAGATCCATGGATCGTTTCTAACGGTGTAGCCTTTTGGCAATTTCAATTTTTCAATCTCCGCAAGCACTTTGGGGTGGCCGTTACAGAGCTTTTCTAACTCCACCATATCATCAGGCAAAAATGGACCAACAGTTCCCTTTGGCAATTGGGTCTTGGTGATGATGTGGCCAATCGTCACGTTAACCAAGGCCTTGTTGAATTCCAAGGTGTTGGTGTAGTAGTAGCAGTAAAGCACTCTGGAGATCTGAGGAAGCTTATCGCCGTGCTTTTCAGCCTCAAGGTATTTGATCATAGCATTCTTAGGGGGGTCGACTCTGTCGATCTGCACAAAGTGGACATCGGCAGAGGCGGGGTAAGCATCTTTAACGAGCTTAGAAGCGAGTCTGACTTCGTAGTCTTTAACTGATTCAAATGGGTGAATAGAAGCCATTTTGTGTGTGAAAAATTACAAGGAAAAAATCCAGGGGAATCTAGGGCTTATAAATGATTAGATTGTAGATCTGTATGTTGGAGCAACCACCTGCCTTATTGGGCGTTAGCGTCTACTATCCGTTTTGGGTAGGTGAGTGCGTTTGATATACCGATGGTGATGGGGACGTGCCGTGACCAATCTGGAAATCGCCTGACTATCCGCTTAGTGGTGGATTACGGCCACTGGTATTTACTGGTTTGGGAAGTCCCAGAAGAGAAGTATGCGATAGTAGTTTATTGATTTACGTATGAGTCAGGAAAGTCTAATTAGTTAGAGTCATGGCCTCAAGATAGCCTTTATGGGCTTCAGATAGTTACTCGATAGCCTCAAGATAACAGTTCAAGATAGCCAGTTCAAGATAAATTTCAGGTAGTGTGAAAGTTGCAAAAAAGTGGTTCCGCTAAAAATTGAAATCTGACTCGTTGTCGGAGGCCGAGTTAAACTTGTCTTTCTCGTACTGTGGGGGTCTAGGACTGGACACTGTCGAGTTCATGTCATCTTCAAAGTCTGACTCTGCATCAGAAACATTCTGGGAAACGTTCCTCGACTGCAATCTAGACTGGAAATAACTCTGATCAGCGGTGATAATAGCCCGAACTCTGGCCGGCAAAGTGTCTGGCTTGTAGAACCGAAGATCCACTCTTCCCACCAAATACAACAAATGCACCACCGTTTCAAGCACACCCCAGCACATGAACCCGGTGATGGACTTGGCCATAGGACTATCGTGCCATACGGGGAAGTACTGGAAACAGGCAATAGCCCGAACAATCGACTGAGTGAAGGTGAAAGCAGTTGTGATGGTGACAATGATAATAGACGTGTTGTGCCTCAAATCACCTCTTTCGTTGGATAGCCCTTCCACCGAGTTGACGTGGTGGTGGGTAGCTGCAATTACCCGGACCGCGTGCCGGTGGTTATGGTTTCTTTTCATAAACGTCTCTTCTGCATCTCTTGCAGCATTTTTCTTCACAAAGTAAAATGGATGGAACGATTCCACCCACCACGGCTGGTAAGTGTACAAATTTTCGTCCTTCCTGGTGGGCTTGAAGAAGTACGATAATCCCAATAGCGAAATGGCCGTCAAGGAGTATAGGATAATTAAAATTGAAGATGCCATCACGCAGATCTTATAGGAAGTGTCAGCACCTTCACTTATAAAGTAGATGTACGGGTTGACGGACGTCACCACCGTCAATGCAATCACCAACCCCACGATGGTGTACAAAGCGTACATGATGTTTTTGAAAAGGTTTCTGTCACCTCCCACGGGATGTCTCCAAGTGAAAAGTCTCTGGGCCAATATCAAATTGACCGAGATCAAAAACACTCCACTCAAAATCAAAATCACTTCACTGGCCAACCCCACGTCGACCTTGGTGATATCCTGGGACCACGCCGCCCGCATAGCAAACCCTACGGATTTCATCAAGCAAATAAAGCACCAGGCTCCGGAAATGTAGAATAAGTGTCCTCTTGAAGCATTAACCAAGAATAGCGTCAAATGAGCAGCACTAAACACGATGAAGATCACTGCAAACAAAATGGACGGAGCCAAGTCCGATGGTTTGGGATACCCGCCAAATAAGTTGTTTAAATTACTAACAGACCGCAGTACTACTGCCGGTGGGAGTTTTTCACCTAGAAGATTTCGAGCAGTGGTCACCAACTGTTTAACCCCGGTGCCCACTTTGGCGCCGTTTTTCAAGGCATACAAGAGGTTGATGACGCCGTCCGACGCTTCGTAGTCTCGTTCACTGATCATATCGAAAACGTTTTTTGTGTCATTTGGCATATATATGTATTAACGGACCCCTCATGTTTTTCTCCACACTTTAGGTTTTGAATATGCTGAAACGGGTAATTGAGATGAACGTGAAGACAAAATACGAGAAAGTTGGGCAACGTGAGAATGATACTTTAACACTCTATATCGCTGACTCCGCTAAAGCTTTAATTCCGCTACAGCTCTAACTCCGCTCCAGCTACGCTAACCCAATCGGTGTCTATTTCTAAAAATGAAACTCGTCGTCCTTCTCCTCCTTCTCCATTGAACCAGAGTACGGCGGAACTGTTCCCTTCGGAGCTTCGTCTGATAAATAATAATCTTCGTCAGAGTACTCGAACGCACTGGGATTCTCCGATAGCACCACCGATTGCTCTGCTGTGATAATAGCCCTGACCTTTTTAGGAAGCATATCTGGCTTATAGAACCGCAAATCCACTCTCCCCACTATATAAATGACATTGATAATCACCTCAAATAAACCCCATGTGATATACATCAACACGGGGGAGCAAAGGGGCCCACATTCGAACGAGGTTCGAGACCTAATCATCGCTATAGAACGACAAAGGGCTGAAAGAAATAGAATCACCGTTGTCATAAGAATCATCATAATCGAGGTGTTGTGCTTGAGATCACCTCTCTGGTTCGTCAACCCCTCCACCATGTTGTAGTGATGGTGTGTAGCAGCTATGACTCGGACGGCGTGTCTGTGGTTGTGGTTTCTTTTCATGAACGTTTCCTCTGCCTCGTGTTTGGCACCTTTCTTGACAAAGTAAAGCGGACTGAAAGACTCTATCCACCACGGCTGGTACGTGTACAAATTTTCGTCCTTTCTGGTGGGTTTGAAGAAATACGACAATCCCAATAACGAAATAGCTGTCAAGGAATATAGAATGATCATCACTGAAGAAACCATGTTGCAAATTCGGTACCTCCAGAAATTATCGGTGCTCAAAAAATAAAGATAAGGAACCCCACAAGCCACCACTGTCATGGCCACAACCCCCGCCACTATGCAGTACATGGTGTACATTGTGTATCTGAACAATCGCCTTTGACCCCCCACGGGATGTCTCCAACTGAACAATCTCAGGGCCAACTCCAAATTCGATGCAGATAATGCTGCATGTCCCAAAATCAAAAGCGCTTCATCTCCGATGGCCAAGTCTACCAATGTGAGGTTTGCAACCCATTTTAGACGAAGGCCGAACCCGAGGATTCTCATGGTAGAATAAATGACCCAATATAAACTAAGGTAAAAATTGTGGTGCCTGGTGCAGTTTATGATAAAGATGGACAAGTGAAATAACATTATTATGGTGAAAGCAGCTGCAAAAATGATCAGGGGGATGTTATCTTTGTCGTTGGGGTATGATCCATATAAGCTTATTTGTGCCCCAATATTGTAGTCTAAAAGAATCTGGGGGAGTTTAGATCCTAATAAATTTTCACTCCATTCAACAAACAATTTGACCCCCGTTCCGCCATCTCTTCCCCTTTCCATCTCATAAAAGAGATCCATGAGGTACGCGGGGGTGGTGTAGTTGACCCCATTAAAGACGGGGTTGTCTAAGTAAGGCATGGTGTTGGACAATTATTTTTTTGAAACATTTATCATATGTCTGCCCCACCATAGGCGAATGCGGCTCTATTTAGAATTTCCAAATCGAGGCATGAGAAAAGCAGTGGCGTGTGCAAACCAGATGGTATTTGCAGCCATGTCCACAAGTCTGATTGCAAAAAATACAATCAGAGAACAAGATGCTTTTGACTAGGGAGAAGCTCCAGAGATATGTGAAAGACGCGGCAGTATGGCTAAAAGGACGAAACCTGCTTTTTGATGTGACGGTGGTGTGTATGGTGATGTTCAGTTTACTCAATTATTACAATTTGTATGCGGTTCATTGTTCACTTCCAGTGGTTGATGTCGTGAGTTATTTGGCCCACAACAGTGGAAACGGCGGCATACACCAGGTTATGGAAGACGTTTATGTCAGAAATAAGGACTTCTACTTTCAGAACTTCCACACCTCCACCATTGTGGTGACTCCAAAAGTGGCATTATCTAGATTGAGTGTCAATGTGGTGTTGAACGAGGGCTTTTTCAACTTTAGCGATGGCAATACCGTCAAAGATCAGGAAGTCATTTCTACTGGTTTCAGGAGGGAGATCGACTTCGGGGTCGTCAATTTCAGTGATAAAAATATCACTGAGTATATCACATCGGTTTTGCAGCCAATAGTGCCGGTTTCTATTTTGCACCTGTTCCAGTCCTTCAACAAGTTAGTGTTCTTGATCACCTTGTCCAATTTCATGATATTGCTAACATCATCGGTGCTAGTTGGCTTGCTTGCAATATGTGGCCCGGTTTGTGATCAAGGTCTGCTTCAAACTGCTGGATTTGTGGGAGCTTTTTTTTTGACTTTTGTTGGTGTTTTATCTTTCCAGCTATTAAATGTGGTTGCACAGGTGATGGTCAATTACCACGTACAGAACACAAAATTCCCCAGAAACTTGCTTATCACTGCAGGCCAGGTGCTTGTGTCTATTGGATTGTCCTATAAGTACTACTTCCACTCGCTTCGGTTATTGAGCAGAGCGTTTCCTGAAAAGAAAATTGAAATCCCCCATGAAGAATACCAGAACCCATACACCATCACCCCAGAAAAAGAAAAGCTCTACCCATTCCCCAAAATCACGTCCACCTCCAGGTTCCAAGAACACTATTCTGATGCTTCGAGTGCTTATTCCTCTGACTTACAAGGCACCACCAAAATAAATGTACCCCCAAATGCCAAATCTCCGGTTAATGGCGTGCATGTGTCTTATACAGGACCTATTCAGATGCCTAAATCGCCAGGACAAGTATCCAGAAGTCCTGTGAGTCCGTTTATGAGGAGTTTCACGGCCCCTATCCCCCATAATTCCCCTGGGAGTGATAGTTCGGGATTCGAGCAATTGAAAGCAAGTTTAGATATCCCCATTGCAAAGCCCCAGCCATTCAAACCCTTTGATCCTTCAAAACTCCAACAAGTGATAGAAGAGTCTCGAAGACAGTCAGAAGACCAGCTGAACAGTCCCCCGTCACTAAACGACTCCAGTCCTGCCGAGGATTCAGACGGATTGAAAGACGATTTGCAATTGACCAAAGTCGTGGCTAATATCGACACCGAGTCGTAATGCTATTTTATTTCAATATATACATGGTTGTGTTTTTGGTTGTAGTCTATGTTTGTGTCTATGGTTGTGTTTATGGATGCAGTCTATGTTTATAGTTCGTCTGGAGATATAGGATTGAGGCTTAATCTCTCCTCCAAAGTTGGTTTGAAAGCCCAAGAGTCAAAGACTCGGACTATCTGTAAAAACTCATCGGCAGTCATATCTCGAGGACAGATGTGCAACAAGTTTTTCAACTTGGGCGTGAGATCTTCCTCTGAGCCAGGGCTGATGAATTTCAATGCCTCTAACAATGGATGAATCGACCTGTACATTAAGATCTGAGTGATGTAGTCCAACGAGTCCACATTCACGTCAATTTTTGGTTTCGGTTCCACTTCCACCACCGAAATCCGCGTGGGAACCGGAGATATGGTGTCTATAGGTAACACCACCGGCTGGTCTTTCATTAGCACGTTGGGATCGTAGTGCCCGCCGTCCGGTATGTAGTTGTCTCCGTCCATCTCGGTTATACCCACAAGTTTACAGTCAGTAAAGATATCCCGCTTTATTGACGTTCTGTTCCGCTTGTTGAACCCCGGGCCAGACAAAAACTTCTGACCGGTGGCCTCGGGGATGGTACATATCATTCTAACTCGGCCGTACCGTTGTAGCCAGTTCTGATGGGCACAACACATTAACCACTGAGCAAATAACGATTCTCCAAACGACGCTGACGTCAAGTTGGCGACAACAAGAAGCTCACCGTTGATCTTGTCTCCCTTATTGATTCGTGGCTCGATCACTTTATCCTGATGCACCATCTCGTTGAATGCTTCCCATTTGAACCCATTTTTGCAGTAGTGAACAAACGAGTTTTTTGGCCCCAAAAGCTCGAATATTTGCTGGTAGTGTGGTCCACATACTCCAGTATCTTCTAGGAGCACGTGCTTCCGAGGGTTCAACTCTTGGTTGATCATAGTGGAAAATAATCCGAACCCCGGAAACACATCCACTATATCGAGATTCTCAGCAGCATTGGGATATTTCTCCCTCAAATTGAGCTTATCCAAAATGGACTGACAGGAGGCGGGATTGACAAACGACTTGAGACTGGTCTTCTTGCTGGGCCAGAACTGGACGTTCTTTAGCAACGGGTTAAACGATCGAAGTGTCATAAAGATGTATATAAGAAATAAAATCGATGCGCATCAAATCTACTTATATTGTATTTATGTCTATCAATAACGTTGTACTAAAGGAGAATTACTTGAAATTGATCGAGAGTCGTCAGACGCCGTTTGAATTGAGCTCTGATGGGACCGAGGTGGTGAAGTATGCCTCCGGTTCTTTCAGACAAACGTTGTCTGTGACACAAAAAGTGGGGTCTAACAACAAGGGGGTTCATATCAATGCAGCAGATGGGTTCGTTTTTGTGACCACAAAACGGTTTGTGTATATAACCAGGTCACAAGGAGACGTCACGACATTTCTGATTGACTTGACGTTGACCCCCAACCTTCAGTTGTCCCATGAGTTGAAATCACCCTGGTTTGGTGCTAATTACTGGCAATTTATGTTTTTTAGTACTTCCAGTCCAGATATTGCAAGTGATGGATTTCCAAAGAATGAATGGTTCGAGGGAAAGCTTCAGTTCAACGATGGGGGTCTTTTTCAGTTTGTGGAGGTATTCAATTTGGTATTAAACGATGCAGTGAATAATTCCCAAATCGATGAGCAATTACCTTCATATTCCGAGCTTTGACGGTATCTAATCTGTGTGACTTCTACTGATTAGAGCTTTGACAGTTTCTAACTTCATAAATAAGAGCTTTGATAGTTTCTAATTTACATTGATAAGTAATAGTTCTGTTTTACATTAAGAGCTTTGATGGTTTCTAGTTTACATTAAGAGCTTTGATAGTTTCTAATTTACATTAAGAGATTTGGTTGTTTCTAATTTACATTGATTGTATAAGCCTAACACTGGGCCAGCTAATTGGGGGTCAAATTCAAACTCCCAATGAAATCGTCGTTCGGTGAGTCCGTGTTGCCAGTTACAGTTCCTTCTAAGAAGTCTTCGATATTCACTTCAACTGGCTGTTTGATGGCTTCTTCTGCTACTCTCGTCTCGGAGTATGGTTGTGGCGGGGCGATGTTGGAGTTGTTGGCAACCGGCGACACTTTCAAGCCATAAAGGGTATCAAAGTCGGAGAAATCAAGTATTCTATCAACTTCATCTTCGCCAACAGTAGCTAAAGCCTTGAATTTGTCAAACGCCAACTTCTCCAACACGTTAGCGTCCTCATATACTATGGATCCTTCTTCGTTGTACTTTCTAGCATTGCTGAATATCATATGGATATCCTCCAAGAACTCCCGGGCACTCACATACGTTTTCGATGTAAGTCTCTTCTTGACTGTATCCAACGCAAGTGGGTTCTTAATTAGCACGTAATAGTCAGGATAAAACTTTTTGGATGGTTTGACCATGAACAACTCACGTAAGCCTCTTCCATTTTCATCGGTGGTGTTGAGAATTGACACGTAGATTTCGTTCAAAGTCGCCTCTAACTTGTCTCGTTCTTCTGGGGTTAAAGGATCGATCGATGGCGTGGACCGGTTCAAGGTAGCCGCTTTCCCGGTCTTTCTTACCCTTGGTCGGCTTCTCCCCTTGGCTCTTGAAGCCTTCGAAGTTGAAGGTGTCACTGATCTTTGCCTCTTCGCCTCTGCATCTTCCGACTCGTTGGAAAGCACTCTCTTCAAGCTATTTTCAACATCAGAATCGTCGTCAATAATGAAATCGTTGATATCTTCAACTGGTTTGGCTTTGACCTTTGGCCTACCTCTGCCACGTCTAGGCTTAAGATTCAGGTCGTCATCGCTGTCCGAAACGACACCATCGATCTGCTTCAACCATTGCTCTTCTGTCAAATTGTCATCGTACTTGGTAGTCTTTCTTTCCCTGTTACCTCTTCCATAGTCGTCGATACTAATTTCGTCCCTCTTGATCACAGACGAGATATCCTTCAAATAAAGTTCAGGTAATTCCTGCTCGCTGTATAATCTGCTTGGGTATACTGCTTCCTTGGTTTGGGTGGCTCTCTCTTCATCCAAACGTCTAAAAGTGTCAAGTTCACCATCATTTCTAGCAATGATTTGATTCAATTCATCATCATCCAAGTCTTCGTCATCCTCTTCACCATTTTGTTTGGCTTCTTCTTCTTTTTCCAACAAGGCTCTTAACATTGCTTCCTGTTCTTCAGAAGTAGATTTATTATCGAACTTACCAGCTTGAATAACTTTTCCATCGATTTCTAACTTTGCATGAGCCCTTTCTAAAATCATTTCTTCAACTGAGTTTTCTGTGATCAATCTCAATATTCTCACCTCATTCTTTTGCCCAATTCTATGGGCTCTGTCTTGAGCTTGTAAATCTTGATGTGGGTTCCAATCGGTATCGAAAATAACAACAGTATCTGCTGTTTGCAAGTTCAACCCTAAACCACCAGCTCTTGTGGATAATAAGAAACAGAAGTAATCCGAGTCCGGTGCATTGAAAAGTTTTAATAAGCCAGTTCTGTCATCAGCCTTGGTACCACCATCCAATCTCATATACTTCAAATTTCTTAATCTTAAAAAGTCCTCCATGATATCCATGATTTGGGTCATCTGGAAAAAAATTAACACCCGATGACCAGTAGCTTTGAACTTGGGTAAGATCTTGTCCAATAATTCAAACTTACCAGCAACCCTCCAAATATCATCATTGGTCTCGGATCTTGGATTAAGCATGTTTTCAACATCCTCATAAACAAATGGATGGTTACAGATCTTACGAAGTTGCATGATCTGATTGTTGGCATTCTTGATTATATTTGGTTGCCCATTTTCGTCACTAGTGTACAAGACATTGAACTTCAACATCTGTTGGTATAACTTGGATTGGATTGATGACATCTTACACTTGACAACTTTTTCAACCTTGTTTGGTAAGTCTTTTTCAACATCTTTCTTTAATCTTCTTAACAAGAAAGGTCTCAAAACTTTATGCAATCTTCTAATAATCAACAAAGTTTCTTCTTCATCCAATTCGATCTTGTCTTGTCCCCCCGTATTGGCAAATGGGGTGTTGAACCATTCATCAAAAGAGCTCAGCGATTTGAAAATTTTGGGTAACACAAAGTTCAACAAAGCCCATAATTCAGGTAAATTATTTTGCAATGGTGTACCGGTCAAGATTAATCTGTTGTCTGTATGGTAGTGATGGGTCAACGTTTCTGATAACTTGGAGTTTGAATTCTTCATACGGTGACCTTCGTCAATGATCATATGAACCCACTTCGTTCTGGCCAACAAGTTTCTATCCTTGATAACATATTCGAAAGTCGTCAAAAGAATTTGAAAGTTTCCGGTTTTCACCTCGTATTGTAAAACCTTACGTTGATTTGGAGTTCCCTTATAAGTGATCTTTTTAATGGACGGGGCCCATTTTTCAAATTCGATATTCCAATTGGTCAATGTTGACAATGGCACAATAACCAAATAAGGACCAGGGATTCTCTTAACTTCCACCAAATAAGTGATTAAAGAAATCGTTTGAATTGTTTTACCCAAACCCATTTCATCTGCTAAGATACCGTTCAAGTGATTGTTAAATAACGAAACCATCCACTGCAAACCTTTCAATTGATATTCCTTTAAAGTTCCTCCAACAAGATTACTTGGTTGTTTGGTGACTTCTTCCTTGATACGATGGGCAACATGGTAGTAGTCGAGTTTCTCACGCCTTTCATCGTCAGTCATACCATTTATATCGACATCCGCACCAGCTTCTCTTTGTTGGTTTTGCACTTCTTGAGCCAAGGAATCCAAAAACGAGTTCGTCTGCTTCAACAATTGAGTAATTCTCGTATCCTTTGTATGATCCAACAACTTCATGTAGGCTTCTTCGTCATTCGATTTCAAAGCTTGTAAACGCTGTTTAGCCATTCTCTCCAATTTCTTTTGTTCTTCTTTGGCCACTTGATTATGGAAGTTATTGACTTTGTTAATGAGTTTGTCAATCCTCTCGCTTTTGTAGATAGACCGTTCCTTTTTGCCTCTAGTTAACCGCAAGATCTCACTCATGTCATTTTGGTGTTTATCACTCTGAGCTTGCAATAATGAGTGGACCTGTTTCTTATATAACTCGTGACTTTCAGCAGAATTCGAAAGTGACACTGCCTTGCACTTGGCAAGGAAATTTGGATGGGAATTAGGCAATAAAGACTTTCCAAACCACATGTTTGATAGTAAACTGCCCCGAAGTTGACGCTGAGAAGGCAACAATTCTAACATGGTGATTTCCGCCAAAATACCCTCTCTTGCATCCTCATCTTGCCGGTTATTCAACTGTTCTTTCAAGTCAGACAATCTCTGATCTATCTGCAAAATAATCAAAGCGTCCTTATTCTTTTTGATTTCTTTGATGTCAACCCCTTCAGGATATAACCCGGGATAGTGTATTCTTGTTTCACTGCTATAGATGTGATTAAAGGGCACTTCTTCCACTTTATCTCCCACAAGAGATGGCACCTCGAAACAGTCAACTTGGATATTTGGCTGGTCCACTGGTATGACTGTGTTATTCTTCCCATCGTGAGCAAATTTATGGAATAAAACAGGTGGATGGGGTTCGTATGGCACAACGACAGCTTTCTTGATGGGTTGGGCGGGTGGTAATTGTGCAGGGGATTTTTGTGTCTTTGTTGCTCTTTTCTTGTCCAAGATTCTAGGATCTGGAGCTGATTGCATGTAGGGGCTTTGGTTGGACTTACTGGACAGTCTTGAATCGAGATGAGGGGCCTGCGACGTTGGTTGTTGTGGTGGTAGCTGTGACTGGGGGATGTCATTGGTGATGGCAGGAGTTTCCATACTCCCTTGTATTGGAGTAGGGCCTGTAAATCCTGGGGGCTTATAACTCAGTGGTAAGTAGTTATTGGTTGCAAACACGTTCCTTTCATTGGTGACAAAGTCTATCAAGTTCTGGGGCACTGGTGTAGCAGATGCACTTGGACCGGGGTTTTTCAATAATAGCTTCAAAGCCTGGTAATGAGCCTTCACCACTTGGAACTGGTTCAAGCTGAAGGCCGAGCCATTTGGTTGGGGCTTGGGTTTCCCGCCAGCATCGTTGAATTGGTTCTGAGACTGCGGCGGTATCTGTGACATGAACTGTGTAGAACTGGGAGTTCCTGCACCGTTAGTTTGGACTTGTGGTGCCAAAGGATTTGCAGCATATGGCATATTTGGAGTGCCACCGACCCCACTTCCACCGTTACTATTAGGCGTGTTGGACATGGGGTTTCCAGAATTCCCAGGGTTCCCGCTCATGCCATTGCCGTTGATACCGCCATTCATAAACGCCCCACTGCTGGGACCTTGTGAAAAATTGGCGTCTGAGGCCTGAGCCGGCGGCAATTGATTCATTTGTGATGGGCCAAGGGATGACTGCTGTGGTTGACGCTGTGATGGCTGTTGTTGCTGCTGTTGTCTCTGTAGCAAGGCCTGCTGCTGTTGAGCCTGAAGCATCTTGATGAATTTACTTAAATGAACGTATTCAGGAACATTGGACGCCAGTTCACCATATTGTTGTTTCAATTGGGTCAAACGTTGGATGACACGCTGCACCTCCTCTCTGGAGAATTGACGGTTCATGTGCTGTTAATTCTGCCGATTTTTATATAATACAAAACAGAAGATTAGATAGATTAATGTCGTATATCAGTT
This sequence comes from Yamadazyma sp. yHKS699, assembly GCA_030580295.1. NCBI lineage: Eukaryota > Fungi > Ascomycota > Pichiomycetes > Serinales > Debaryomycetaceae > Yamadazyma > Yamadazyma sp. yHKS699. The sequence continues at coordinate 117,588 of JAKTSQ010000001.1, read as the reverse complement.
TATCTGTTTATAGTGTGGATTTTCTTGTAAAATAAATTTTTGAGGGTTGCACCAAAATGGTTAAGTCGTGTACTGGTAAATGATATAGACGTATAAAGGTACGGCAACGTTACTGCAGTGTTTTGGGTAGTTGCACTTCGAGTTATTGGCATTGGGATGAAGGCTTTATGAGGTACATTGTGGTTCACTTTATGCTCAAGTTGGCTCGAATGACGAGCATTTTAAGACGTTTTATTGGCATTGCTTGAACAATCACGTTCCATTTACTGGCCCTACTGACCTTACTGGCCTTAAGTGCTTGCGCACAACTGTGCAAAAGTCCCCTTACCATCTCCAAACTCAAAGCCTCACGGTTTCCAAAGCTGGCCCTTGGACCTAGGTGCATAGTTTATCGAGTCAAATCTCTCCTTCTTGATAACCTCTCCATTGAGCTCCGACACCATTTCCGACGTCACTCCGTCCACCACTGGAGACTGTTCTTTGGGAAACAGTCTCCTGTTTTGATGCTTTTTAAGCAGACGTTTGTGGGGGTTTCCTAGCTGTTTGTATGAATAAACCGACGTGTCTATGGTATCTTGAAGAACACTGTTATGCTTGATGTCATCATCTAACCCAAACGAGGTGTGGGGGTTATATATCCTGTTAACATCGAACGACTGAAATATCAAAAGCTCAGCTTCGTTGACATTCATGGCATTGATTCCATAACTCCGGGCCCATATCTGAGCAATTGGCTCTTCTGACACAAGACTCCACTCCTCCAACGTATCTTTAGGAGCATTGGGCTGTATGTACTTCTTGTAAATACATGAACTGATGAGATACTTCAATCTGGCAGGCATGATTGCAAGATTATCAGAATTAGCAGCTGCATTCATGTACGACTGGGAGTTCTCGTATTGTATATCATTTGAGTTGTCTGGAATGGCACTACCCACATCGCTGGGCAATTCACTGGCGTCCTCGAACCTCTTGCCCAAAAACGTCGAATCGAACTTTGTCTTGAAATAGGGAAAGTCTTTGATTCGAGGAGAATACGTCTGGAACCGCTGGCAATCGTTCCATCGAGGCCCCCGTTCTCCAGGCTCTTCAATTAGTAGGTTCACGTGGAAATTATGCATGACCTCCTGTGACGTTTCGTTTCTTTCAAACTTATCGTCAATGAATCTGATTGATTGTCTGGTGTAGGTGGCAATCATGGAAGTGCCCTTTTTCAAGTAGTCAAACTCGTGTAACGTGTACGATGGAATGTATAAATTGACAGTGGTGGGAATGTGGCTGATTTTGTCGCTTTTACTGGCCACGTACTCTTCATTGTACCACCGTTTAATGTTACCTATGCCTCTAGTAAATGCAGATGGATCCAAGATCAAATTAACGGTTCTGGAGGTGGGGCCTGGATTAGTAGGTGCAGAATCGGATGGCGGAGGGACGCCTTCCACTAGCTCGTCGTAGCTCTGGAAGTTCTGGTCATCTTCAAGGCGGTTCGACATTTGCTACAAGGAATTGCCAGTAATCGTAAACTAGAGAGTTACGGTTGTACAATGATTTTTTTCAGTGCGAATAGAGAGTACTTAGAGGTACCAGGCAAATGCCTGCCAATTTACATGGCAAGTTACGTGGCAAACGCATGCCAATTTACAAGGCAAGTTACGTGGCAAATGGCAACAATTACAGCAAAGGAGGGCGTACTTGCATCTGTTTGTGATTTTGTTTTATCCTAATTTGTTAGTAGTCACTCAATATAATGGGAAATCAGACAATAGTCAAAAGTAGAATCAATGAACCGAAGTTCTAATATTAGAGATGCCAGAAAAAACATATTATAAAAATTATTGCTCATCACCTATCCCGTGTTAAGTAACATACGTTCTGTGTTGTGTTGTTTTGTGATGTTATGTTCTTTCTCCTACAACTGAGAAGTAGTAATTGGAAAATTTTTCTCTCTTCTCACAAAGCTATACCGGCGGTCGTGTGTGGAGAATTTAAACAGAACCCAGATGTAGATGAAAAATTAAAAGGGCTGGATATGGTGGGCTGGGTATTGTGGATTGGATGTTGTAGGTGTTGTAGATACTGGTTTCTTCTTGGGAAATGAAACAGATTATGTTACCGTTCCTCTATTATTACCTTTTATTTGCATTCTATTAATTATGTAGTTTTTGCAACTTTTACAACTTTTGCAACTTATTTATTCTCTTAATCTATTCAACTAATCACTCAAATACGAAGTTGGTGAGAGAAAGAGAACGGGTGCCGAATTTGGGCTCAATGGACCCACACTCTTCAAGTAATGCGACCGATTCCTGAAGTGCCACCAATCTATCATGGGCCGTTTCAACATCTTTGTTGAGCTCGTTCTGTTTTTCAACCAATGCTCTTTTCCAGTCTTTGAATCTCTTCTCTTGCACGTTGATCTGCAGGTTGAACAGACCTCTCAACGTTTCCTCCTTGTACTTCAACACCTTATCGTCGTCTTTTGTGGATTCCTTGAACTGGGCAAAGCTAATTTTATTATAGGTTTTGAACTCACCCATATCTTCGAGTAAATCTCCTTCTGTCTTGTCTAATATGGTTTGAAGGAACCCCAGTCTAAACAGCTCGTAATGAGCTTCGGTCGACACAATGAATTCAAGCATGTGGTCGGTGAGAAGAATTTTTCTAAGGAGATTGAAATCACAGTGGTTGTCGTTTTCCAATTCAATAAGACCCCAGGGATATTGTCTACCTCTAACACAAGTCCCATTTTTCAAGATGCCGCTGGTATTTGAGCTGAACACAGACAAAGGCAAGTTTTCTTCAAGCATCGAAGCCACTTCTTCGTCTTCTAAAAAGTAACAGAACCTAATATCATTCAGACGAAACTCCATCCGACACCGGGCCTTAAAAGCATCCAAATCTCCCGGTGCCATCGAATCACATTTACTCACAACCGGGATCAAATTCACCTTGCCACACAAAGACTTCATGGTTTCGATGTCCAAAGGGGAAACACTGGCCAAATTGGCTGGAAGAAAGTAAAGACAGCAATGGACTCTGTTGTCTACTCTCCTGCCATGACGATGGGGTTGTTGGTCTTGGTACAAAAATAATTGGAATTGCTCATCCACAAAGTTGGAGATGGGCAACCAGGACCCGTCGTTATTGATGTTTTGGCCCAACCCTGAGGTTTCAATGATGGTCAATTTCAAGGGATAGTTTTGATCGTAAAGCTCAAATCGCTGGATACTGAGGTATTCCTGAGCAAAGTCGTTCCTCACGGGAATCAACTCCGAGTTGAACAAGGTGTTGATGAACGATGTCTTCCCAGTATCAACCTGGCCTGCCACCATCAAATTAAAGAATCCTCCTACTCTTTGTGAATGCTTTTCACTCTGGGAGGGTAACAACTGAAGCCCCACTTTTTTCAGTTGCAGGCAGTCTTGGACTTCATCCAGCTCGTCCAGAAGGTTTTCCTCCTTTTCAAACTCGAGCTTGGAGTCGATATGGAACCGGCCAACCCCCGAATCTAATACCATATCATTGAACTTGCCGGACAAATTAACTTCGCTATTTATCAATTCCAACTGCTCAACCTTCAAGGACACTTGGCTGACGGGTCGTTCGTCTTGCTGCTCACAGAAGAGGAAGTCTCCGAGCTCAACACTTGCTGTGGAACTCATGGCTTGTTAGTTGCAAAAGGCACAAACAGAATAATTTTTGCGGCCATTGAACGGTTGTCGCAGAAAACTGCATCCTTACACCAAAAGCCAAATTTTGCAGCACCCATGGCCAATACTAAAAATATCTTTACTGACGAGTCTAGATCCCGTATACCAATAGACTCAAACCTTATTGGTGCAAATCAGCCATAGCCACACGAAAATCTATTGTTCCCGTATTTTATTTTGTGGCTGGCATGTAACCCAGAAATAAAACGGCAGGTATTTCCCGATTGGGCATAGATCATAATAAAAAATGAAAACAATTGAAAACAACAAATTTCACCATTTCAACAATCAAGTGTCTTATTGTCCTGCTGGCTGACATTCTCACCTGCTTCAATATCTTTTCCTCATTGATCAAACGCCTTGAGGTGATTTGCAAGTATAGATAACGATAATTCTGCATCTTCACGGCCAATTAGTGGAACAGCACCATCAGTGGAAACTAAAGTGCACAGCCGTCGTGTAAATCTGCTTTGTGTCAATTCTGCTTCATTTCAATTCTGCAATCGTGTCAATTACGGCCATCGCTCAATTCACAGCCTTCCACAGCCTCTATTGAGCTAGTATTTGAACCGATAAACTTTCACATTCATGAGACCACAACTCACCGCCACAAAGTCAATGGACGATGTCCGAGACCTTCTGCCCACTCCCAACGAACGAAGAACAAGATCACTGTCTCCTGTGAAAAATAGAAAGTCTTTACCACCGAATTTCTTCAACATGAAGCTTCCATTATTGCCATATGCTACACTGGACGACTTAAGGTCATTATCCTCCAACTCATCGTCTGGAAACTCGGGGTCCTCCGGCACGTCTAATTTATCCATGGACCAGATCAGACGGCTTTCCAAATCCCCCGTATCAAAAAGACTTCATATCAATACTGCTGGCGACAACCCCCAGTATGTGATCCCCATTCCATTTGCCTTGAGCTTGCCTCCGAAATTGAGTCCGAAGAACGCCAAAAAGCACCGGTCCCGGTCGCCATCTCCCACCAGATCGTCATCTCCCACGAGATCTCCTCGTAATAAAACAAGATTGATATACACAGGAAATGGCTATGAAAAACTCGACACTCTGTCTTCCGACACGGAGTCGGAGGTGGAAAACTCCATGACCGACTTGAGACCGCCATTGGATCCGAAACTACACGATATGCCTTCCCCTCCTTTGTCACCATCATCACTAGCCAAAAAGCACGGTCCTCCTTCCGTCAACAGCAACAGGAGAAAGTCGGTTAAAAGCGTCATTCAAGCCAGGAAATTGAAGGCCGACAATCTCAGCATAATCGAAGAACAGTCCGGCAGTAATGCCAGCTCCAGGGCTTCTAGCGTGAGGGACAAGAGAGAAATTGGTGACGTGCGGCTGCAAATTCCAGTTCCGGTCCCAGTGCAAGCTCCAAACCCCAAAACGCCGGTCAAAAGCAACGTCCGGATCGTGGAAAGCCCTGAAAAAGTGGACAAGGCATCACATCCTAAATTTAACAAAGACAAAGAGCTTCCTCCAATTGTAGAGGTTAAAAATTCAGGTATCCCCAGAATGACCACAGAAGGTGATATTGCCAGGTTGAAAGTCGACGCATTTGCTCCAAACAAAAACCAGTTTCTACAGATCCACAAGAGAAGCTTCAGTGACGAATCACACGTCTCATCAGTCAGTTCATTCAGTTCAGTTGGTGATATTCTCAGTTTTGCCAGTAAGAGAACTTTGAAGCCTGAGCCTGCTAGAAATGTCAGCGGAGTTTCCACCATCGAGTCAAACGACGAGAGTGACTCTACGATTTCAGGGGATTCAACTGATTCAGGTGATTCAGAAGCTTCTTGGGATTCGGTGCAGAAGAGTGTTGACTTGAGGGCCGGCTCCGACGAGGAGACCCTCGAAGAAGAGACCCTCGAGGCGCCGGAAACACTGGTTATAGAAACGCAGCAGGTTGTGGAGAAACAACCGGTATCAGTGCCCATCAGCATCAAAGAAGCCAGTCGGGAGGTCTCAGTGTCCGAAGCGGAGAGCGAGGTGGCAGACTACTATTTACAGGATACCACTGGATCTAGAAGCGTGCCAGAGGTGGAAGAGCAAGCCGAAGCAAGAGATCAAGTTGTGTGGGAGGATGACTCGTCAGAAGCATCAACCACTTCAGACTCATTAGAGGAATCTTCAGATGACTTAGAAGCACCAGAATCCTTAGAAGCATCAGAAGCCCCAAAAACATCAACTGCAGACGACTCAGAAGAAACCATAGCATTCGAATCACTCACACCCAAAGAGAAAGACAACCGGGGGCTTGGTAAAGGGTTCAATTTCCCCAACACCTTCGACAATGCCACCAATGACGACGTTACGAAAAAGAGAATCATCTCTGGCGAATCACACAAATCGAGTAAATCAAGGTTCAGCTATTATTCCACCGTCGACGGCCAGATCGAAATCCCCGACCTCAGTGAAGCTTCGTTCAGTGAAGTGGGATCCATGAGGAAATCGGTGTTGTCGGTGAATGGAACCACATTTAATGATCTTATATCGGATGATGACACGGAAAATGCCACTTTGGAGCCCATAGGATTTCCAAGTCAACGAGGAAGAAGAATTGTCACCGAACAGTTCAAACACTTGTATGATAGCTCTGATTCAGACAGCGAAACAGGCTCCACCAACTTCTATGCCGATAATGTTAAGTCCAAGTCAACAACCAACATTAATTCCAAAAAGTATAGTGAGTTACCACCTTTACCTTCATCACAGACGTTGACCCCTATGAGAGTAATGCATAATAGGAACCATAGTCGGCACAGCCGGACTCGTTCCATGGGTAACATTCAGTTTGACTTGAACGAGTTGATTGCCAAGGACAAAGAACAGGAACCGGAACAGAAAGAAACTGAACAGAAGGAACCGGAACAGGAGGAAAAAGAACGGGAGGAGACCGAAGCAGAGCCCATGAATATCAGCGTGGCCCCCACCCCACAAAGAGTGGACTACCGAGTCGACTTCAAAGACAACACCCAGCACGAGAACCAATTGACCAGAACCACCACCCCCACCATGAATGAGTTGAAGAATGTCAGGAGAAGAACATCCAAAACCGCCTCGTCCGAAAGTTCCTCCAGCTACCAGTCCAGCAGATCCGCCAAGTTGACGAACTCGACTGCAAATTCCGATGTGGAAAGCATTGTCATTGATTTGACTGAAGATAAGTACGATGTTTGCATGGTGCAAAGACAAGATTCCACTCTTTCTTACAGATCCACCACCGAGTTCCACAGAGGCAAAGAAGTGGAGGTTGTGATAGTAGAGGAAGACGAGGACGACTTGGAGAGTATTTACTCCAAGTATGGAAGGAATTGGTTGGGCAGAAGTGCTTCTATGAGATCCGATGGGTCCGCCGCGTCAAGCACGTTCTCTTACAACTCCATGGCCAGTGAAGCTCAGATCAGGTTAAAGAACACCCCAAGGTCCACCAGAGCCGATGTGCTCTCTGCACAAAGAAATGGCAGATCCAACGGGTCTGTGAATTCAAAAGCCAGTGCCAGATACAATTCCAGAAGAATCAAGCTTCCAAAGACGTTGGAAGAGTCTGAGCGGGAGAAGAGTAGAGAGGGAGAGAGGAGCAAACAAGAGAAGCACATACAAGAAAAGAGCAAACAAGAGAATCACATGCAAGAAAAGAAGCAGGAGAAGAACATACAAGGGCAAGAGAACGAGGACCAGTACTTTGACTACTCGAAGTCAGCTAGTTACTACGACTTCAACACCTTCATCAACCAAAAAAGTTAGAGCTAGTTTATTTCACTTAATCGATTTCGTAATAAATATAATATAAATGCAGAGATGGGTCAGTTCCGTTCACTGATGGTAGTTAGATCTTCAACGGGAGAACTTTTTTGAGGTGCTGGCAGGAATGTTCGACTACCGTAGAATGTAACGGTTTTGTTTGGAGTTTCAAGTTTACTGCTGTTTCGAAGCGATGATGGAAGCATTCGTTTGGGTTTTTTGTTGAATGATCTGGATCTCATGAAAGAACTAGACTGGAACGACTTGTTTAGGGTTTCGAACTGGTTCATGAGTTCTTCATTGCCATTGAAGTCGAAATCTTCAGGCAACTGGTTCACCTCATCAATGAGGTCTTTCTCGAGGTCATTAAGATCCATATCGCTATCAATGAAACTGCGAGTGTCTTCGGGCTCTTCTTCTTGGATTATTTGAGGCACTGTTTTCTTGGTATGGGTTGTATGACGGGTGGAGGGAGTCACAATATCGTGTGCTTGTGTCTTTTGGATGTTCTTCAAGAAGCTCATCATGTTTTCAATGGAGCTTCGTTTGCTCTGATGAGATGCTTCATCGTTGATTTGTAGACTTTCGAGTAAGTTCATCATTTCATTTATGGATTGCCTGTTGATCTTGCTCGGGTTGGAGGGAGTATCGTTTCGGCCGGCTTCTAGATTTCGTAGTGTTTTATCTATTTCAAGCTGTGCAGCTGAAGGAGCTTGGGATACTTGAGGATCTCGAGCATCTTTTTCTTGGGTATCTGGTAGAACCTCGTCTTGATCATCTGGTGAAACCTCGTCTTGAGCACCTGGTGCATCTTTTTCTTGAGCATCTGGCGAAACCTCGTCTTGAGCACCTGGTACAACGCACGGAACGTCTGATACAACTGGTTCGGTCGAAACACCTATTCCCAACCCAAAGTCGTCGGCCTTGAAAAGAGTGATCTCATCAATGGATAAATGGAGAGCTCTTACCCTGGAGTTCTGCTTCACCGAATGAACACTGGGGCTTATGTTTTTGAACCGTGCGGTCATATCATTGCCAACAGTTATCCCATTGATCAACGGAGAGTCCAAATCGTATAGCTCAAGATTATCAATGGACTGAAATATAGGGGTGGAAGTACTAGATCCATAATAGTCCAAGTCCAAGTAACTGTCAAGCACATCAAGAGCATCGGAAGACTTGTTTTCCACAACCGTCTTGAATCCTTCCATTGATAAGTGGTAGGAATGATTGTAAGGCACCCTAGAAAGGGGGGTGTTGACGTTCGACCCTGTGAGGTATGCTTCTTTTGTAAACTTTGGACTCCCTTTGAGCTCATTATAGTCATCAGCAAGCTCATCATAGTCATCATTATAGTCATCATTATAGTCATCATCATCATAATCATCATCATAATCGTTGGATCTTGTTCCAGAATTGAAGTGGAAATCGTCTTCATACCCCACCAGGTTCGTTTCCACACTGCCCAAACTCTCACGAACTTCGGGGACATTTAGACCACCAGAACTCTTTCCCTCATGGAAATTTAGACCACCAGGACTCACCCCAGGAATATCAGGACCAGAACTCATCCCAGGAATACCAAGACCAGAACTTTTCACCTCATCAAAATCGTCGATAAAGTTGATATCCTCTTCCGCCTCGTACTCCATCCCATTCTCGTAATCGTCCATGCCATTGTTTTCATAATCGTAATCGTCCATGCCATTATTCTCGTAATCATAGCCCTCCACATCCATATCATTGTCGTTATCAAAATACACGTTTGGCGGCGGTTTGACATCGGTTTTGGTCTTGTAGTACTTGATGGAGGTGTTGCGGCCACCCCTCATGTCCTTGACAAACGAGAAGTTGGAGTCGTTGGAATTATCTGACGAATAGTCATCATCGTTATCTTCTAGACTATGAGATCTCACACGGGACGATTTTCGAGAACCCACGGACTTCTTGGGCGTCTGGAACACCTTGACGTTCTTGCCATGCACATATGGAGGCGGGGTGTCGACACTCACGGGCCTGGCCACAAAAATCTCCCCCAATTCTGCCAGTGGCCTTCTTTTGTGGAAGAGATTCTTGATCGGCACTAGTAATTTTTTGGGGGAGTTGGAATTGGAATTGTACATGCTGGTGGTGTAGTTCAGACTGGGGGACGACAACGGGCTCTTAACGGTGGCGGAAGACGTGTCGGACTGAAGAGATTCATTCCTTTTGTGTGATTTTATAAACGACTTCATGTGGAATCTATTTTTATCGCGTTAGATGGATTAGGAGTTTTAGGGAGGTGTAAAACAGGTAGAAGTGCTGGAAGTGTGGGGTGTGTTTGTGCTTGTGGTGTGTTAGACATGCTTGTGGACGTGTTTGTGGACGTGGATGTGTTTGTGGATGTGTTTGTGGCAGTTGAAAGAAAAAAATGGGTCATGGGTAAAGTTGTTATTTTATGGGCCAAATATTCGTTTGAAGTATTTGGCCGGACTTGACTATTTGCCTGGACTTGGAGGGTATTCGGAGAGCATTTGGTCTGGTGTACGGGTCTGGTGTTTTTAGTCTGGAGTATGTATCTGGTGTATGGATCTGGTGTATGGCGCTCGTGTATGGCGCTCGTGTTGATGTACAAGGGCTGTCTACACCTATTAGTGGTAATCTGGGGTTTTGCACCCAAGCCCTAACCCACAGCACGTGCACCGCCGTGACCGCGACATTTATCGGCGTGCCCCTACCACTCGCAGTATCAAAAAAATTTTCCTCTCACTAGTGGTGAAAAAAGATTAAATAAATTTTCAACTATCAAACAGTAACTACTAAAACAATATGTTGATTCCAAAACAAGATAGAAAGTTGATCCACCAACACCTCTTCCAAGAAGGTGTCTTAGTCGCCAAGAAGGACTTTGAACAACCTAAACACGACGAAATCGACACCAAGAACTTATACGTCATCAAGGCCTTACAATCATTGACCTCCAAAGGTTACGTCAAGACTCAATTCTCATGGCAATACTACTACTACACCTTGACTGACGAAGGTGTTGAATTCTTAAGAGCCGAATTGGGAATTCCTGAAAACATCTTGCCATCTACCAGATTAGGTGGTGCTCCAGCTGAAAGAGCTCAACCACAAAGAAGAGCCTTCAACAGAAGAAGAGATTAGATTCCTCCACAAATAATACTGTCTTCCTGACGGTCTTGACTGATAGCTGACACAAGGGTTGGTGAAGATCTGCAGGAGCTAATAACTCATTTAAAAACTGTGTATATTTTATTCATGTTTTTTAATAAACGAAACATAAGGTAGTTGGCGATGCCTGAACCGAAGTAGACGAAGATTTGACAACGAGTTTAGCTTTTGATTTGGAAGCGAAGCACGACTTGAAGCTACTGCTTCACGCTCCACTTACTCCTAAATCGTGCGCGTGATATAATCACTCATTTAAACAATCAAAATAAATAATTATACCACTTTTGTTTAATCGCCATGAACGAATTACCACTGTATCCAACGCCCAGACAAGCGGCGTACGTGGTGCCCCCAGGAGGGAACCACACCCCGTCCGGCCGCAAAAAGCCTTCTGCTGCTGCTCAACCGTCAAATATGTATAAAGCGCCTTCCCAGTCGTCACTGTACGGCAGCAGTTACCAGGTCCAGCCTCAATTGAGCGGGGGTCACCATCAACACGCGCCCCGTCAACAGCAGCCGGTGCAGCAGGTGCATTTCCACCAGCAGCCACCACAACCTCCACTGGCTGGGTACTACCAACAGCCCCCTCCACAACAGAACTATTCCCAGCCCCCACCACCACCACAGCAATACTACAGCCAACCAAACACCTTGGCAGCAGCTCCGACGCCCCAGCAAACGTACTACCAGTCACAACCGCCGCCCCCACAACAATACCAGCAACCGCCTCCGCAAACGCCCCATAATCACTCGCCCAACAATACTTACCAGCAGCCGGCCATGCAGGGTCTGACGGGGTCTTCTCAGCAGCGATACGAGTCCAATGCCATCAAAATGCCACCGGCTCCGGCAGCGCCAGGTTATTCGCGTCCCAAGGAGTCGTTTTCTGAACCACCACCTCCTCCAAAGGTGTCATCTAAACAGAAACTTGAGACGGAATTGAGGGCCGTGTTTGACAAGGTGGATATGAACAACTCGGGAAGAATCTCTCAAGGGGAATTGTCTAACGCGTTGTTGAACTTTGATCACACCAGGTTCCAGGAATCCACCATAGTATTGATGATAAATTTGTTCACAAGCCCCAACAGTAATACCAAGCACTTGAATTTTGATCAATTCGTTTCGTTGTGGAAGTACTTGTCTGCTTATAAGAAGCTTTTCGTCCAAGCAGACACCAATAACTCCGGTGATATTTCGTTTGGTGAATTCCAGAAAGTGTTGGAACAAATTGGCTATAAATTGAACATCGATTTGGTACTCCATTTGTTTCAGAAATTCTCATTGAGGGACCTGGTCAACCCAGAGTCTTCGTCGGTGGGTAAATTGAAGTTTGATAAGTTCATTGAGTTGTTGGTGTACTTGCGAAAGTTGACGGATATCTTCAAGAAATACGATAAGGATCTCTCGGGGGTGGCCACTATCAACTTCCTGGACTTCTTATTCGAGGTCAGTAACCTCAGCTGATGACGCAGAAACCGATAGACTAGCTGATTTGGGCCCAAGAGGCTCATTGAGGAGTGATGTTGCCTATGCAAGAATATACACTGTAACATTACTCTTTTCAAAATTACCCGGACACGACCCCAATCGCCTATAAAGCCATCGAGAAGCGACAAAAAATTTTCTTTCACAACTAAACCGTATGTTTCTTAATTTAACATATGTTTCAAGTTAATGATGATAACCAACTCAGCTCACTCTTAGTGCAAACGATGCTGATAAATACTTTTTCCAACATTCATCAAACCTCTGATTACTTGAAGCATATGTTTTTAATTTCTTGATGAAATACTAACATTTCCAGTCATTTTTGACTTATTTGACAGGACTCTTGGGTCTTAGTTCCTCCACCTCCTTTGTTTGGCCCACCAAATACTGGACCTGGTTGTTTTTGTAGTGAATCATTGATTTCAGCCGCAACTCTGCCTCGTATTTGATGGGATCAAAGTTGCTGAGGATAATGTCAGGACTCATGATGACCCACCCCCGTCTGCTTCGGATAGGAAGATCGTAACCAATAGAATAGGGGATTATGTGTAATCTCCTGTTGGAATTGGAAAAGTTCTCTGCCACTCTGTACATACAGTCAGGCACAACATTGGTGACGGAATTGGTACTCTCAAATTGTAAATCGGTGTCGACATTACAGTGGATCAAGTGCTGATCGCTGGATCTTCTAACGGTGCCGGTTATGCACATCCAGCAATGCCACTGCTGGTCTCTTAGCGTTGATTCTCCCAGATCCTTGGGAAAAGCCTTTGAATTCTCATCACACGGAAGAAAGATCAACTCTTCTGACCGTCTAAACTTCTTGCAAAGGAGCTGGTTCAACACTTGCGTGAGCTCGATGATCTGAGTCTGAGTTGCCCAAATGAACAAGAACCCCGGCTTGGCACAGAGCTTTGCCAATGGCAATTTTTTCAAGATTGGTAACGACGACTCCGTGGACATGGCCCCTATCATAATCACGTCAAATTGAAGCCCATTGACCAGATTCCACTTCTGCAACTCGTCCACCATGAGGTGGGGAGCAATCCGACACCCGTAAGGCTTAGTTAAATGGACGTCAATTTGGTGTTTTTTTAACTGTTTCAATTTTTGAAGTTTGGGATATCCCTGGACCAAATTGGCCGAATTGCTGACGTAGCTAGAGGGGAGGGCTCCCGTTTGGATGTAATTATTACTGTAGTCGTTTTCCTGTTTATTCATAATCTGTAGCTGTAAAGAAAAGCGATAAAGAAAAGGAGTAAATAAAAGTGATGTGTAACTTTTATATGTTTTCTGGGGGTTTAGCATTTGTTTATATGCAGGACAAAAGTGGCTGCAAAATGTTATATGCGATAGCCTCACATTTGTCGTCTAATGAAATCGATAATGGCCTTTTTATGCAAAACCCCATAGTATTTCCCGTCCTTCAACAACACCACCACCCTGGTGCCGATTTTGTCAAACACCAAATGGGCCAAACTTAGTTCACTGTCGTAGTTTAAAAATATCGGATGGTAGTTGACGAATTTTGTGAAGTCCGTCAAGTTCATGAGCTCATTTTGAAGCTCAAACACTAGCAGTTGTTCTCCTTCGTCAAAAGAACCATAGTTGAAGTAATCGACCTCATTGGGGGTCAACTGAACCGCATTTTTGGCGACGTTCAAGTTATACTTGACTGGCCCTCGAATAACGTCAACATTAAAGTCTCCTGAAAAGTATCCATCTTCTTCATGGACCTTGCAGTACACATCTTCTGTGATTTCGTACTGGCGACAGAACTCCTCCGCTTTATCGATACAGAATTCTAGCTCCGAGAAGAATATCAACCCGATGCACACGCTTTTTCTCACCAACGCAATACAGCCGTCCAACAACGTCTTGTTGGCCAAAATCAGGTTCTTTTGCTTCAAGACACTCAATGCGACGTATGGGGAATTGGTGATGTCAATGTACAACTTCGAGTTGGTTTCTTCATCGAGTATTGACGTCACGGGCGTGGTTCTGGTCTGGAGAAACACATTATTGATATTTGGAGTTGTGGGAACTGTTGTGGGAGCTGTTTTGGGAAGTGTTTTGGGAAGCGTTTTGGGGAAACTGACGTTTAACGGGGAGCCCACTGCCAGATCTGAGGCCAATTCGGCATCGTCGTATCTGGCAGAATCCTCCACCACTTCTCCGGCAGTTGTGAACGGATCTATGGGTTCTGTTTCAGGAGACATGAACGGATAATCATTGGCAATCAATAAAGACTCGTACAACGAATTTGGCTCGATCAACCCCCCCATCCAATTTGCAACGGCAATAGCAATGGAAATGGGCAACACATAGGTGTATGAGCTGGTAATCTCAAACAATATGGTGACAAGCGTGATGTTCATTCTGGTGACTCCTGCCATGAAAGCACCAGCACTAATCATGGCATAGATCCCCAAGTCCACGCATCCCTGGTCACTTTTACAAAGAAGCTTCATGATCGAAGGGATGGTCCCTGTGGCATAGTTATCGGCCCCAATTAAGTTCAAATTGTAGGTATAATTTAGCCATTCGATGAGCATACCAAAGAACCGACCAAACAACGCTCCTATGACCATTGACGGGACGTATATACCAATGGGCAAGGTGGCACCAAAGGTAACGGCGGTCAAGATGATTTTAACAATCAAGGCGAAGAACAATGACCCGAGCTCTTTGATAAACTGGTCGCCAGTGTTTGGACACAAAGATCTGTCCATTTCGTGGCTTGTGCAAGGGGTAGCCAAGTCCAATACGAGCTCGGTAGTGGCCTGTTTGGTGTACGGGTTCCAAAACGTGACAATTCCCGTAAGCAATGCCAAAAACATCACCTCAAACACCGGATGGTTTTTAATGGGTTTCAATTGTCTGAACACTTTGGGCCACCAGGCGACGAACTTGACGAACAACGCCCCGAAAACGCCGCCGGCCATGCCAATAACGACAAAAAACACCAACTCCAACGTGTTCCAGTCGGAGGTGTAGCTGAGCTCAAATAGCACGGTGTTTCCGGTGTTGTAAGGGTCCAAGAATTTCAAGAATAACGTGGAAATGATGGCACAGAAGAAGATCTGGAACAACTGGAATGACGGCAAAGAATGGTTGATTTCCTCGAGAATAAACAACACGCCGCCAAGGGGGGACCCAAACGCCAACGCAACTCCACTCAGAGCTGCTGCCGATAAGATCTGTTTCTGGATCACCTCATTATTGGACACGAACGGGAAGAACCGACTCAAAATGTTTCCCACACACGTAGCTAGATGAACATAGGGCCCCTCTTTCCCCAACGACATCCCAGAAGCAATGGCCAACACCAAAGCAATGGACTTGCTGAAGAACGTGTAGGTACCCAAGAATCTTCTGATAACAAAGCCAGATAAAATTGTTTTGACCTCTGGTACACCTGAACCGGCAGCGGTGTACATGACTTTTCTGATGGGTTCGTCAGGCAGAGAGTCCCAGTCTTCGGAATCATCCCCCGGGGACCAGGCATCTGAAGTGCTGGCCTGAGAAAGACCGGCCTGAGAAACCTGAGAATTGTACCGGCCAGAAATCTCGGTGGACAACGTGATGAAGCACGCAACAACCGCAAGCACGATGGTCAAGGACACGTAGATCAAGAAATCGAATCTGATCTCATGGCCGTACTTGAAGTACTTGAAGTAGGCGGACCACGACACCCAATTGTCACACCGTTGTTCCATCAGTGACTTAAACACGTACCCACTTTTAAACACGTTTCTCGTCAACAGCGAGTTGTGTGATACGTCGAGTTTGAAGTCGCTGGAGCAGCACGACACCTGGCTGAGAAACCAGTTGGTTTTGCAGTGGCCGTGCTTCAAACCCACCAACATGATCTCCACTTTATCGATGCCATAGGCCACCAATGAGAACACAAACCCAATTAGTACAATAAGCACCCATCGGCCCAAGATGAGGTAGTAGCGGTAGTACATGGGGATCTTGTTGCCGGGGTTTTCGAGGTCGCTGCGGTCGTGGGACACCCAGTGTTTGTGGTGCAACTCATATTGGAACTTGTTTGTTTTGATGAAGGCATTTGCCCAGTCTATGGTGGTAAAGTCGTTGTAGTAGTGGCGGATGCGGTACAACGTTTCCGGCACGAGGTTCAAGAGCCTGGACGCCACGGTGTTGTGTGTTTTGGACGTGTAAAGTGATACATCATCTGGGAAAGGAAACTCGCCAGGAGTGGTTGTGTGCGTGATAATGGGGGACCGCATGTCGATTTTGCCCAAGGACTTGATGCGCATGAGCTTGGACGTCTTGTCGTCGCGGTCTTTGGCGACGTAGGGCGTGGTGGGGACGGTGCTGGCGGTTCGCTTGTCCCTTTCTTTCGGGAGTTTCAAGTGCAATTCCTTCATGGGAAAGTTGACGGAGCGGTAGAAGGAGGAGGAGGGTAGGAGGACGGTGAAGGGCAGGAGGCACGTCTGGATGGACAGAAGAATGTGAAGGAGCAGAAGGATGTGAAGGAGCAGAAGGAGCACGTCGGCGGCTGGAGTTGTATAAATAAATGTTGATGTTTGACGATCGCGCGGAGTTTAGATAGGCACAGGTCCATGGGCTCACAACCCATGATGTAATGGGTCCACAACAACTAGACGTCGTTTTCTGCAAGTGTGAATAAAACTAAATACACTACGGGCTAATTTTCGGCCAAGTACTGGGCGTAGAGCTTCTCCTGCTGCTGGTACTGCTTCAAGAGCTTTTTCTTCATGCTCTTGGTGACTTCTTCACCTTTAGCGTCTTTGGTAGGAATCCCAGCCTCGTCCCATTCAGAGTACACCGCCGTGTCTTGGAACAAGTCCTTGGGGTTGACCTTCATCTTGGCCAACCGTTCCTGGTCTTTTTTTGCGTTGACAGCGGCCTGTTGCTTTTTTTTCTCTTCCTTTTCTCGTTGCTGGATATCTTTTGCAACCTGCTGCTGTTTCAAGTCTGCCAACTCTTGGTCGTTCAAAAACTTGATCAAGGCAAAGCCGTTGGGCCGGTCGTCGAGCGACACTCCTAAATCAATCAATTCCGACCGGATTTTGTCGGTTTCGGCCAACACTTTGGAAATATCGTCTTTGTTGATGGCCAAGTTTCTCACCGAGTCTCGGAACTGCGAAAGGGCTTTGATGTACGGTAAAACCATGTCTTCTTTGTTGGAAACGGAGGCATCGCTGCTGGCGTCTAACCAGCCCAATTTGTCGGGTCTGGAATCGAATCCTAACACTCTCAAGATATCCACGATCCAGTTGGTGACGGAGTTCAAAATCTCAATTCGGAGAACCGTGGCATTGTTGGAGGACTGCTGGATGTAGTTGTTGGTCTTGGACACCAAGTCCTGCACCGCTTTCAATGCCTGGGGAGTCGATAAGTTGTCACAGAAGGCGTCATGAACGTCCTTTTGCGCCTGTTGCAAATCGTCGGCCAACGCTTTGTCGGAATCAGATAACTTCTTTTCGGGGTACCGGTGCTCGGAAATCTCGTGCTTATAGTCGTTGTTCAAGGCTCGTACCACGGTAAAGAACTTGGATAAGGTGGACTCAAACGACTTGACCTCTTTAAGCAACGAGTCCTTAAAATCCAATGGCTTTTCCCACGACGAAAGCGCAAACACTAACCGTAATTGTCTGCTGGTGTACTGCTTCAAGGCCTCTTCGATGGTGATGAAATTCTTCAACGATTTACTCATTTTTTGGCCCTGGATGTGGAGATGGCCCGAGTGCATGAAATAGTTGATCCACTGCTTGTTATCGAAGAAAGCTTCCGACTGGGCGAGCTCGTTGTCGTGGTGGGGGAAGCACAAGTCCACCCCACCGGAGTGGATGTCGATATTGGGCCCGAGAATGTCGGACGCCATCACCGAGCACTCAATGTGCCAGCCGGGTCTTCCTTCGCCCCATTTCGAGGGCCACGAAGGTTCGCCGGGCTTGGACGCCTTCCATAAAGCGAAATCGGCCGGTGATTTCTTGCTATCTTGGCCTGTAGTCAAAGACCCTTCTCCGTCGTTGATTAACGACAAGTCGTGCTTATTCCAGGGCTGAAGTTTGGCATACACGTGGTTGGGGTCATTGTCGAACTTGGCGGTGTCAAAGTATACCGAACCGTCGCTGGTGGCATAAGCAAACCCGTTTTGCACGATTTTTTCAACGTACTCCACAATGTCGGGAATATACTCCGAAACACGCGTGGTGATGTTAGACGGCAACACGTTCAACTTTGCCATGTCTTCGTTGAACTTGTTTTCCCAGAAAGAAGGCAATTTCTTGAAAATCGACGGGTCATTGACGCTGGATCCGTGGTGCTTGTCCAAATACGGCATGACGATTTCTTTGACGTTTGAAACGAATTCGTCCATCGCCACGGGTCCCTGGTAAATGGCACCAAAGGCCGTGGTAGCGGCTTTGACGTACATGGGGAATTTGGGGTTTTCAGCGGCTATTTCCAGCACATTAACTGTGTTGACCCAAGAATCGAATTTCTGTACATCGTCCTTGAATTCCGGCAAGTTTTTGGCGACGTAAAACTCAAAAGCGGCCCTGGCCTCGTCCACCAGCTCTGACGTCAACTCTTTGTGCACGTTGACGAACTTTTCCTCGAACAAGTACTGTTGTCTGGCGGCAATGATGATTTTGTCGTCGATATCGGTGACATTCTGCACAAACTTGACATTGTAGCCGAAATAGTCCTGCAAAATCCGTCTGTTTATATCAGTGGACACGTAGTTTCTGGCGTGGCCCATATGGGAGTGGTCGTATACCGTAGGCCCACAACAATACCAGGTAATTTGATTGGGGGAGTTTGGAATAAACACATCTTTTGAGCGAGTGAGCGAATTGTATACCTTTAAAACCAGGCTGGAAGTGGCGTCTGGCTGGTACCACTTGGGTTGGATGGTTGGTTTTTTGGTGGACATGCTTCTGACTATTTTGGAGACGGGATATCTAGGTAGTAGCATACACTGATGAGTCAAATTTGAGAAAATCGCACAGAGAAGAAGGGCGAAGGAGGAGGGAGGTAGACGCAGAGAAGAGGGAGAGGGGCAGGATATCCTGCAGCGGGAGATAGTGTGCAGTACCTACAGGATATCCTACTTGAACTGTACAGGCTTTAACGGTGCAGGATGTACGTTGTACAGGTTTACACAGATTATTCGAATAGGACGCTATTTGTTAGTACGATCTCCATCAGACAGAAAGTGGTCGCATGATGTAAGGATCCCTAAACAGAGCCGGCGAGCCCCAGGAACCATACTCTAGAACGCAAATTATGGGTCATCATTGAAACATACGTTTGTTTACAGTAAATTTTTCGAAACAGAAAATAAAACCTGAGGGTTGGACCAAGGGCCGATGCCCTCGCACACGTGACCATGAGGTATAAACGCCCATGACTGCGCGCCAGCGCTTTTGTCCCCGCACGACCCTCATTTGGCGATTCTTTTTCTTTCTCAAATGGTTGAAATTTTTTTAATACAGAACTACCACATAATATAATGTCTTCATACTCGACTGTTAAAGCTGCCAACTGGAGATTCGTCGAATTAGGACGTGTTGTCTTAGTCAACAACAAGGACTTAGCCACCGTTGTCGAAATCATCGACCAAAAGAGAGTATGTACTATGATGATCAGTGAGGTGATGTAAGGATGGAATAGAGAAAGAGAGAGAAAAAAGGAAACACAAAGGGAATAACACAAAGGGAATAACACAAAGGGAAGAACACAAAGAGAGGAAACACAAACAGAATGTTCACAAACACAAACACAAACACATCCACACATCCACACATCCACACCACACCACCCTTTAAACACTACTAACAATTCTAGGTTTTAGTCGATGGCCCAAAATTCACCAGACAAGCCATCTCCTTGGCCAACGTCGTGTTAACCCCAATCGTCTTAGCAAACTTACCAAGAGGTTCCAAATCTTCCACCGTCAACAAGAAATGGGCTGCTGCTGACATTGATGCCAAATGGGCTGCTTCTTCTTGGGCTAAGAAATTAGCTGCTAAACAAAAGAGAGCTAACTTATCTGATTTCGAAAGATTCCAAGTTTTGGTGTTGAAGAAACAAAAGAGATATGCTGTTAAGAAGGCTGTTGCCAAGGCTTAAATGTTGAAGGAGATCAAATAAATGTATTCTAGTTTTAGGTCTTTTTAATGTTTACGTTAATTATGTATAAAAAACCATAGATAAATAATATCATTATCAAAGTGCATGAAGTTGTGCTTGTACTTGGCTTGACTCTTCTTTTTGACTTATCTTTTCATCTTTTGACTTCAGCTCAACTTCAGCTCAACTTGAACTCGACTTTTTCTAATTCTCTTCTATCAGACTATATACACTCGTCCTACACTCGTCCTACCCTATATACACTCCCTACTTCTTGGCCTTCTGGTACTCCGCAATCAACTCTCTCTGGAGCTGGGGCGAACACTCGGAGTATTTAAGAAACTCCAAACTAAACTCGCCCTTTCCTTGAGTAGAAGCTCTCAAAGACGTGGAAAAGCCAAACATCGAGTTCAAAGAACACTCGGCCGTGACCGTGAACTCTTCCTGTCCATTCACCGTCTCCAAAATCATTCCTCCGAGCTTGTTAAGCAACCCCACAACTCCACCCTGGTACTCATTAGGAGCACTCACTTCCACCGTCATAATCGGCTCCAAAACCACCGGTTTGGCATTCAAAAACGCCTGTTTAAAGGCTCCGTGGGTAGCAGCCCTGAACGCCAATTCCGACGAATCAACCATATGGGTTTGACCGTCATTGACGTGCATATGAAGCCCCAAAACCCGGTGGCCCACCAATGGCCCTTTCTCCAAACAATCTTCAAATCCTTTCTGACACGCAAACAAGAACTTCTCGGGAATCTTTCCGCCCACGATATGGTGGGTGAAGCTGTTCTCTCCGTCCAAGGGAGTCATTTCTCCAATGACTCTACCATACTGACCAGAACCACCACTTTGCTTTTTGTGGGTGTAGTCAAAGGTTGTGGGCACGGTGATGGCTTCTCTGTACGATACCTGGGGTTTTCCAGTCACACAGTCGACGCCGTACTCCCTCTTCATTCTCTCAACGTAGATTTCCAAGTGCAATTCGCCCATGCCGGAAATAATCGTCTGTTTGGACTCGGTGTCGTATCTGACTCTAAAAGTGGGATCTTCCTTCTGGAACCGGTTCATGGCCTTGGAAAACGCCCCGTTGTCCTTGGTCTTGGGGTGGATCGACAACGAGATCACGGCTTCGGGCACAAACATGGAACTCATGGCGATTTTCTGGTCGGAATTTGCACCCACAAAAGTGTCACCCGACGCACAGTCGATTCCGAAAGTGGCACAGATCTCCCCGGCCCCCACTTCGTCCACGTCCTCCATATCGTTGGAGTGCATTCTGACCAATCTGGCCAACTTGACCTTCTTGCCGGACTTCAAATGGTTAATATACGACCCTTTTTTCAATTTGCCCTGGTACACTCTGAGGTATGTCAATTGGCCGTATTTGCCTTCTTCAAGCTTGAACGCCAACCCCACAAACGGCTGGGCACTGGAGGGGATCAACGTCACGGGTTTCTCCTCTTTGGTGGTGACATCCACCCCCGTGTTCAAGATTTCGTTGGGTTGGGGCAAAAAGTCCACCACGGCATCTAAAACTGGCTGGACCCCTTTATTGGCCAAAGCAGACCCCATTAGCACGGGGGTGAATTTCCGGCCAATGGTGGCTCTTCTGATAGCACCTTTGATCTGGTCCACCGTGGGCTCTTCGCCTTCTAAGTAGATATCGGCCATTTCTTCGTCAACGTCTGCCAATGTCTCAATTAACACGCTTCTCTTCTCTTCGACCAACTCCACCAAATCGGCAGGAATCTCGGCAAGTCTGAGCTCTTCTCCCTGTGGGCCTTCGTTGTAGATAGCCACTCTGTCGATGATGTTCACAACACCTTTTAACTCGGCTTCGGCGCCAATAGGAACTTGAATAGCAGCAGCTGGTGTTTTCAACTTCAAATTGATTTGTTCGATGGCCTTGAATGGGTCTGCGCCCATTCTGTCCATCTTGTTGATGAAGGTGACTCGGGGAACGTTGTAACGACGCATTTGACGGTCCACCGTGACAGTTTGGGATTGAACTCCCGAAACAGCACAAACCACCAAAACGGCCCCATCTAAAACACGAAGGGCTCTTTCGACCTCGATAGTGAAGTCAATGTGCCCGGGGGTGTCGATCAAGTTGAAGTGGTAGCTGGTGTCGTCTTTATTCCACGAACAGTAGGTAGCGGCAGATTGAATAGTGATACCTTTTTCTCTTTCCAAGTCCATATGGTCCATTTTAGCACCAACGGAGTCACGGCCTCTGACTTCGTGAATGGCGTTGATCCGCCCGGTGTAGAACAACACTCTTTCGGTGAAGGTGGTCTTTCCGGAGTCGATGTGGGCAGACACACCGATGTTTCTTAATTTCGAAGCGTTTAAGAGATCTTTTTCAGGTAAAGTGCTGTTGATTTGGTCGATGATGACTTTTTCGTCCTCGTAGGTCTGGGGCTGGTTGAAGGCCCTGAACGACGAGGCAAAGCTCCGGATGGGGGGCCTGCCAATGGCGGTTGGCCTGAAGATCCTGGAGGATCTGACGATATTCATCATTAGATTGAAAAATTTCAAATTTTTCAGTCGCAAAATGATAGGACTGTATAGACCCAAGATGTCGCAGCTTTGGTGGGTTGACCTGTATATAACCACGGGATTTCAATGTCAGATTTCAATGTCGTACTGCACCAAGTCTCCAGTCCCACCAATTACCACTCTTAATAAATAGGTTTATAAATAACATACTCTATGGAAATATCAAATCTTCTATGATCTAGTAGCCTACTCTTTAGGCTTAACCCCAAGGCCGTTGACGTTACGGAACATCATCACCCCCGGAACGTCGCTGTCGTCCACAAACTGACACGACCGGATGCAAGTCCACAAAGCGGTCCACATAGACGACCCGTCGTACCGGTAGTGGGTGCCCATGACTTCTCTAATGGCCTTGGTGGCTTCTCGAGCGTTGTAGAACGGAATTCTCGAAACATAGTGGTGCAACACATGAGTCTCGATAATGTCGTGGAAAATGTGTTGGCCCACAAATCCAAAGTCTCTGTCGATAGTAGCAGCAGCACCTCTAGCAAAGTTCCATTCACTGTCCCGGTAATGAGGCATGGAAGGGTCGGTGTGTTGCAAAAACGTCACAAACACTAACCAATGGTTGACCCACATCCAAGGCATAAACCAGTTCACAAACATGTTAAAGAACCCGTACGATTTGTACCATTGATAAACCACAAACATGGTGGAAAGGATCCCGATATCCGACAACACAATGTACCAGTACTGGTTTTTTTCAAAGATAGGCGAGCTTGGAGTGTAATGGGACTTGGCAAGCTTGGAGTAGCCAGGAATAGTCTGGCCAGTAGCATTGGTGATTAAGTAGGTTTGAAGACCTCCTAACTGCTGGAAAATCAACACAAGCATCGAGTGGATTGGAGACTCTTCTGTGAGCTCGGCAAGCTGGGCCACTTTGTTTTTGGCCTTGAATTCGTCTTTGGTGTATGGAATAAACACCATATCTCTGGTCAAATGGCCAGTGGCTTTGTGGTGCTTGGAGTGGCTGAACTTCCAGGAAAAGTAAGGCACACCCAAGTAGCTGTGCAACACCCAGCCAATGAAATCGTTGACATTTTGGTAGTCAGAAAAAGCCCCGTGCCCACACTCATGGGCCAAAATCCACAAACCAAATCCAAACAATCCAATCAAATACGATTGGAAGCACCACAAAGCGCCCCTGACGTACCTCGACACGTCGTCGTGGCCGCCAAAAGCCACTTGGGGGATCAACAGGTGTCCTGCATACGAGATCAAGCACATCAGCACGATATCCCGCACCACGTATCCCAAAGATCTCACCAACAGTCTTTCATAACAGTGTTTTGGAATTGCCGACAAGATGTCTTTTATGGTGTAGTCGGGGACTTTGAACTCACGGCCAAAGGTGTCGATGGTGGTCAAGTCCTTGGACACGACCTTTGTGCCGGTAACGCTGGTTCTTTCTGTACCACTGGAGAATACTTCGACAGTAGACATGATAGTGAAAAAAAAAACTACGCATCGCTTTTTTGTGCGAGGCGAGGGTTGGCCGACACGTTCCTGAAAGTCACGTGACCGATCACAGTCAGTCCCAAACAGTTATTAAGGACAAAGGTTATTGAATGGGGCAGCTCGCTTAGGGATTCGGGCAAAAGAAACAAACACAATAGAGGTGGAATGGAATTTGTCTTTGTGGAGGGGCTTTATGTTTGTGGAGCTTTTGGTTAAGAGGGGCTTTTGGTTTGGAGGGGATGTCTCGATCCCAAAACGGCAATGTGATCGATAAATGTAAGAATGGCCAGGGACGAATACAGAAATAAAACCAAAGGAGAAGTAGAATAGAGAAACAAAATCAAATAGGGAAGTAGGATAGAGAAGGTATGTGGAGTATGAAAGAGGATAAGAATGTGAAGGAGTGAAACACTGACTGGAAGGTGCAAGAGTAACAGAGTGGTGTGGCTTCATAATAACGCTTGTGACAACCATAGTTGAAAGTTTACTCAAAAAGGCAACTTTCAACCCCGGAAATATGTGCCGAAACATAAACAGGGAAGTTGTGGTAAAATACATAGCTCATAAGGCTAAATCCTACTTACTTAATTGGGATATGTTATTATATCCTGCACATTGACCGAGATATTTTCAATAATTACCTTACCTAAATAGGAAATTTTCTTATAAATTTCACAGTAATAACACCTTAACCCTAGTGATAACCTGGAGGAGTACAATAAATTCTTTCCTAGTTGGGAAAAGTTACAGGCCGTTTGCATCTCCAGTTTACTATAAATACCCGCCGTTTCCCTCCTCTTTCTTTTTTATTATCACTTTCAGCTTTTCCTACTTACAATGAAGTTGTCCCACACCGCCTTGTTAGCTATCTTAGCTTCTTCTACCTTCGTTTCCGCTGCCCCCACAGCCACCGACTTCTCCTCCACCACCACCATGGTCAAAAGAGAAGACGTGAACCAAGTGATGCAACACTTGGCGGAATTGAAGAACCTTAAAATGAAAAGAGACAGTTTGGCTGATGACGACGAAGCCTTGATTGAATTGGAAAGAAGAGCCGACAGTGTTTTGGGAGATTTGATCTCCGCTTTGTCCAGCAGTGGGCTCATTGGTGACATTTTCAACACCTTGACCACCGACACCGAATTGAGGAGTTCTATCACTGCCATTGTCAAGGCGGCTCTTCAGGCGGCTCTTGTTCAAGGCCCAACATTGATCAAGGCCATTTGGAACTCGGGGTTGATCCAGGAGATCTTCAGCAAGATCTTGAGCGACACCAACTTGAGAAGTGCTTTGTTGAACGCCGGAAAAGCTCTCTTTTCCACTGCCCTTAACTTGATTGAAAACTTTTTGGGATCTAAAACTGGTGCTACTACTGCCGCTGCTGCCACACCTGCTGCTGCCACCACTGCTGCTGCCAAGAGAGAGTTCAATGCTGCAGGGGAATTGGTCGAAAAACGTGCTATTGTGGACGGAGAAGCTATCAGCGAAAGAGACTTGACAGACATTCTTTCGTTTGTGGTGACGGAAATCAAGGACTCGGGATTGGTGTCCAATTTGGTCAACAAGGTGCTTGCAGACCCCACCACCGCCATCTCGTTCTTGACGTCTGCTTTGAAGAACGGTCTTGTGTTGGTTGAAGACGTGTTTGGATGGGCCAAGGACAACGGGTTATTGGAAGATGGTATTAACTGGTTGCTGAGCAGCAGTAATGAAATCATCTCCACATTGGGCTCTTTCTTGGCTGGTGCCATTGGCAGCGGGGCTGTTACTGCAGAGGAATTCGACAGTGCAGGCTCTGGTTCTGCAGCAGCCACTGCCACTGTCAAGGCCACTGCCACCACTGTGGCCACCACCCAGGCGGCAGGTACCACGGCGGCTGCCATTGCTACAGGCACTGATTTGGCATTCCTTTCAAAATACGCTCAAGAGGGCGCTACCACTTTATACAAGAAGAGAATGGTATACTAGCCTGACGATAATTTTATACCACGTCCGTCACTTTACGATTTAATAAACAGGTTCTTTGAGGAGTCGTGTAGTTCTCTGGTTGTAGTCGAATCAGTTCTAGTCGATTTAGTCGAATCAGTTCTAGGCTATTCAGTTCTAGGCTATTGGTTGATTGACGTTCTCTTGTCTGTTCAGTCAATTGTCGTTCTTTTGTGGTGTATCAGTGTATCAGTGTATCAGTCTATCAGTCTATCAGTCTATTGGTCTTTACAGTCTTTTATGTCTGCTATAGACGATCGAGTTCTATTTAGTCTGCTTAAGTCTGCTTAGTCTGCTTTTATCAGTTCTTTATCAGTTCTTGTATGCATCAGTCTGTATGATATCTTATCAATCCTTCTCAGTTTCTGCTTCTCTTATCAATTCCGTCCTGTATGCCTGTCAATTCTCCTGTTCATTTCGTAGTGCCTAATGCATTTCTTTAATTCTTCGTCATAGTGCTTAAGTCTCCAGACGTCTAGCGTTTTGCTCAGGTTCAAAGGTTGGGTTGATCTTGGGTGTTGTCTGAACTGATGTCTTTGTCTTGTATGCTGTCATTTTGTGTCATTTGTCTTATATGCTGTCATTTTGGTGTACTGTTCTTACTCTAATGCTTACTCTGACGACTATTCATACGCTGTCATTGTGTTCCATTCTAATGTCTACATTTAACGTAATTAAATGTCCTACGGCTTTGTTCTTCAATTCATGGATGTCTTCTATTCCAATATTGTAGACACTCAATTCTAATATCGTAAGTACTTCAATTCTAAGATTGTAGACACACAATTCAATGTTTCACGTTCTTCAATGTTTCACGTTCTTCAATGTTTCACGTTCTTCAATGTTTCACGTTCTTCAATGTTTCACGTTCTTCAATGTTTCACGTTCTTCAATGTTTCACGTTCTTCAATGTTTCACGTGCTTCAATTATACTTAACCTTCTTCAATTCTATTTCTGTTCTCCATTCAGTGGCCTTTGACTCTATCCTTGAACAGTCACGTCCTTGCATGGCATGTCCTTACATGGCATGTCCTTGCATGACTTGTTCTTTCATCTCTTATCTGTTTTCATTTCTTTCATCTCTTATCTCTTTTCATTTCTTTCATCTCTTTCATCTCTTTCATCTCTTTCATCTCTTTCATCTCTTTCATCTCTCATCTCTTATCTCTTATCTCTTATTCAACACTCTGCCTCCAAACCAAGAAACGTGTCCAGTGCTTCCTCCTCCAGTGCTTTCCCGTCATTGGCCTTTTATACTCCTACCCATTCTCACTACGCCGTGCTCCGCCGTGAATCTAAATTCCCGTCAACCCACCAATTACTAAATCATTACACACCCCACACGGGTCCTTCAGTTTCCGTTGCTGCTTCCGTATGGCGGCAACTGAATAGGAGAAACTGGGCTATATAAAGGCCCCATTCTCGTTGGTCAGTCAATTTCGATCAGTTCAACAATGCCAACTGTCTTAGTCACCGGAGCCACCGGCCACGTCGCCGTGTTCACCATCTTGCAGTACCTCAAAGCAGGCTACCACGTCAACACCACCATCAGAGATATCTCCAAAAAAGAAGAGGTGTTGCAAATGATTGAAAAAACCGGCAAAGACGTGCCCATGGCCAATGTCACGGTTTTTGCAGCAGATTTAGCCGCCACCGATGGCTGGGACAAAGCCATCGACGGCTGTGACTACGTGTGTCACGTGGCATACCCCTTTATCAACGGGGTTCCATACGAACAGCTTGAAAAGGCCGCTGTCCACGGATCGATGAACTTGTTGAAATTGGCTGCAAATACCGCCTCCGTCAAGCACTTTTTGTTCTGCTCGTCCTTCACCGCCATTGGTTTCGGCGTCTACCCCGAAGGAACCGTCGTCAGCGACGACGACTATACTCCATTAGACTCGCCGCTTCTCGATGGGTACATGAAGTCCAAAATCGTGGTGGAAAAGAAAATGTGGGAGTTTATCAAGAGCAAGGACAACACCAGTGGCTTGACGTTGACCACTCTTTGTCCCAACGCCATTTTGGGTCCTGTGCCTGTGGGATACACCAAATATGTCGGACTTATTTCGTTTATGGAGTTGGGCTACAAAGGGTTGGTGGAAGAGGTGCCTTTGATTCATTTCAACGTTTCCGATGTCCGGGACATCGCCAAGGCGTTTTTCAAGGCAACCACCGACACCAAGGCCTACAATGAGCGGTTTCTTTTCCAAACTGAAGACCAATTCAGTTCCCAGGACTTTTTGGACATTTTGAAAAAGAACTTCCCGGCAGAGACCGCCAAGTTCCCTTCGAAAGTCGGGGCTCTTTGGATTCCAGGTGTTGGATGCACCAATGCGAAGGCCAAGAAGCTTTTGGACTACGATCCGGTGGACCCGGCCGAGTCGCTTGCAGAGACGTTCAGATGTTACCTTAGAAATTCTGCGTAAGAGAAAGCAAGAGCTGTTCTCAAACAGTGCAGATGCACGTTACAGTTAGATATGCCTAATAAATGCTAAAAGACACCTAATTGCCTAACTGCCTGCCTAATTGCCTGCCTAATTGCCTGCCTAATGCCTAATCAAATTATTAATATTGGTAATGGTTGCTAATTTATGCGTAACCCGCGAAATTACATAAGCAGCGTCTATATAAGTACGCCTAAATCCCTAAGCCCTTATTTTCTCTTAAACTATACATCACATGGCTCCTAAAATCGCTATCATCTACTACTCCTTGTACAAGCACATCTACAAGAACGCATTGGAAATCCAAAAGGGCATCGAGTCTGCCGGCGGCTCGGCCAAGTTGCTCCAAATCCCCGAAACCCTTCCTCCCAACGTCTTGCAATTGATGCATGCTGCTGAAAAGCCTTCGTTTGACGAGGTTCCCGAAGCCACCACCGAAGATTTGACCAGCTACGACGCTTTTGTGTTTGGCATTCCCACGAGATACGGCAATTTTCCTGCCCAATGGAAGGCTTTTATTGATAAAACCGGAGGATTATGGGCTGGTGGTGCTTTACACGGCAAGCCATTTGGGTTGTTTATCAGCACTGGCACTCCTGGAGGGGGCCAAGAAGTGACTGCTGCCAACGCATTGTCCACTTTTGTGCACCATGGGATGGTGTATGTGCCTTTGGGATACAAGCACACTTTTCCGTTATTGACTAATTTGGAAGAGGTTCACGGGGGATCGCCTTGGGGTGCTGGTTCTTATGCGGGGGGTGATGGGTCCAGGGAGTCGTCGGAGTTGGAGAAGGAGCTCCACCGGATACAGGGTAAGACGTTTTATGAGACGGTGCTGAAGTTGCGGGGTGAGCTGTAGACCTTGATCCTAGACTAATATATCCTCAGTGCTGTAACACTGCTGTAACTCTGCTGTAACTCTGCAAACTCTAGAACCCATGCATGTCTTGGCCATTATTATGTAATCCGGATTTGCAGCCATTTTATGGATATACTGTCATGTACACTTAACGCACTCGTTATAGACAAAGGTCAAGTGAATGGACAACAATTGACTCCTGGCCAATATCACTGTAATGGACCGTTATCTTTGGTAGAATAAGGCTTTTCAGCCGCTGAACTTTCTGTACAAATAGAGGTCTTCTCTGAACTGACGGTGTACGTTCAATAGTCAATCTTTAAACTTCATGTGACGTTTACTTTCATTACCCTTTTGTTATCTTTCCATTTTCATTATCTTTTCATTACCTTTTTGTTATCTTTTCATTTTCATTATCTTTCTTGTTGTTATCTTTTCATACCTTTCATAATTTTCATTACCTCTTCATTTCTTTTCTTAGGATGGTCTGGAAGTGGCCTAACCACTATACCCGTGTAGTTCAAGCACCCTTGTGCAACATCCAGAGCAAAAATATCTTTTTCACTCAATTTTGCACCCAAAGTACGCCAGCCGTGCAGTGACTCTGCAATCTGTTGTTATACAGTACCACCGGGAGCGTTTCGTAACATGAATACCGTTCTTTCTTTCCTCCTTCCTTCCTTTCCTTCCTTTGCTAATAACACAATTATAAGAGTACCCGGAATACCACTGAGCTAACACTGCAAACAAACCGGCCGCTGCCGAACGTGCTGAAAAATACGCCTGCAACCCCAGGCGTGAACCCAAATTACTAAGCATCTCGTCCCAAAAAGGCAGGTGTGACGAAAATTACGCCTGTGGCCTCATGCAAGATAAACCAATAGTAAACCAAGGCAGTGTCCTGGATATTCCGAACAACGTTAGCCGTCCCAATGTGGCACAGAGTTTCCATCAACCACCATGGCAGTTAATTACTAATCATCCCATCGCCAATTGTATATAAACCCGAAGAATCGTCTGTTTCTAGTCTAACATAACTAAACATGTCTACATATTTAATAACCGGAGTTTCCAGAGGAATCGGTTTTGAGTTCGTCAAACATTTGGGTGCAAATTCTAAAAACACCGTTATTGGTACTGTCAGAAAAGGTGCCAATTTGGATGCCCTTAATGCTTTAAACTACCCCAATCTCAAGCTTATCTACATTGAAATGACTGCATCGCCAGAAGAGTTCGTTGCTGCTTTTGCCGACTTGGAAAAGTTAACCCCCAATGGAATTGACGTGGTGATTCACAACGCTGCTATTAGCTCCATCAAATCCAATGTTCCAATCCACGAGCAGGAATACGACTTGTTCCCCAAAATGCTTGATGTCAACTTTCTCGGGTCAGTTAAACTTTACAAGGCTATCTACCCCAGATTAGAAAAGAACGGTAAACCAGTCAAGATTGTGCTTATTTCCAGTTCTTCTGGTAAGATTACCGACATGCCATTCGGTTCTGGAAGTTACGGTGTCAGTAAGGCTGCTGTCAACTACCTTACCAAGCAATTGTCTCTTGAAAGAAAAGAAAGGGGTGATATTGTTGTGGCGGTCCATCCTGGTCTTGTTGCCACCGATATGCTGGCAGAGTTCAGGTCTCTGCCCAATTTCGAGCAGTTGACGGCCGGAAACCCTATTTTTGACGTGATTCAGCCATATGATGCTGTTTCTCAGATGCTTGGGGCCGTGGACAAGTTGACGGTTGAAGATACGGGAGTGTTCATGAACTACGATGGTAAAAAGTTCGATTACTAGGTTAGCCTTCACTGTAGACTTGTAGCCATTAATCTACTCTTTAATCGTTTTTATCCACTCTTCAATCAATTACCTACTTCAATTACCACTCTTGATCATTTTTACTCTTAATTGTTTTTACTCTTAATCGTTTTTACTCTTAGTTGTTTTACCTACTCAATATTATTCCTTAACTAAGAAATGCATAGACGAAACACGTCAAGACAACATCACTGGCTCTATGAACAAGTGGAATCAAAAAAGTTGACCAGAATGAGAGGTGCTATACTGCCACTAGCTAAACTTGAAGTGCTGTCCTCCACGACTCTAAATCAAACCGCTTGTCCCTCTTGACGCTCAGACAAGTCAGCCGTGTGATTGGAACACGCCCACACCCGGGGTTAAACAAATTAATTGGACTCGGAAATGTGCATGCGTCAATGAATGCGCTCGATAACCAAATTCAGTAAGCCCGTCGTGTCAGCGGTTGTGACTGCTCAGATCCCGGAGATTTCAGTGCCAACAACCCTTCAAAGGCTTCGGCCATTGAGCGATTTAAGGTACTCCAAATCATGACAAGCTGACGGCTGAAGGTACCCGGTGTTTCCAAAGACGTCACGAATTAGATCTTTAACGTAGCCACTCGTCCTGCCCTTGTTCTCTTGTCAATTTTGACAGTTTTCATTTGTGAATTTAGCCCTGGACACCGGTACCATTCACATGGACTAACTGGATCGTATGAAATACCCCGAGTCAATTGCAAGTGAAGTGTGTAGATTATCAAAAGGGAAACACCAAACACCGCCGGAAGTGTAAATACTTACTAAGCAGCTTTTACCACAGAGGCATTGTAAATACCGATAAGTGCGCCGGTCATTTCGAACTTAGTAATCAGTACGCCACAAACACAGGCTTGAACTCTCGTTGATCTTCCAAAGAAGGAAATTCTTAGAAACGTACGGCAAGAAATGTTAATTACTAATCTCACCACCAATTCTATATAAACCTGGAGAATTGCCTTTCTCTAGTCTAACATAACTAAACATGTCTACATATTTGATCACCTGAGTTTCCAGAGGAATCGGTTTTGAGTTCGCCAAACAATTGGGTGCAAATTCTAAAAACACCGTTATTGGTACCGTCAGAAAAGGTGCCAATTTGGATGCCCTTAATGCTTTAAACTACCCCAATCTCAAGCTTATCTACATTGAAATGACTGCATCGCCAGAAGAGTTCGTTGCTGCTTTTGCTGACTTGGAAAAGTCGACACCTGACGGAATCGACGTGGTGATTCACAACGCTGCTATTAGCTCCATCAAATCCATCGCTCCAATCCATGGACAAGACTATGCCTTGTTCAGTGAGATGTACAACATCAACTTCCTTGGATCGGTTAAACTTTACCAAACGGTTTACCCAAGATTGGAAAAGAACGGCAAGCCATTCAAATTTGTCTTCATCTCCAGTCTTTCGGGCAATATTACCGACATGACATTCGGTTCCGGAAGTTACGGAGTCAGTAAGGCTGCTGTCAACTACCTTACCAAGCAATTGTCTCTTGAAAACAAGGAAAAAGGTGATATTGTAATTGCTTTCAACCCAGGTCTTGTTGCAACCGATATGCTGGCAGAGTTCAGATCTCTGCCTAATTTCGAGGAGCTCAGTGCTAGCAACCCTATATTTAAGCTTCTTCAACCAGAGGAAACCGTTTCTCAGATGCTTGGTGTTATTGAGAAGTTAACGATCGTAGATACAGGGTTCCTCTTGAACTACGATGGTAACAAATTGACTATTTGAGCAGTCCATATATTTACCACGACGGTAGCAATAAATAATTTATACTATCCTAGCATTGACGCTCCATCCTCTCCATCGTCTCCATTAATTACCTTTCGGAGCTCCAATTTTATGTACCACAAGTTCCGTTTATTTATTTGGAGCTAAATCTCACTCCAGATTTTGCATCTCACTCCACTTTATTTTCACTCCAAGATTCTGGATTACATCATGGAGCTAACCTCACAAGAGTCCACTCTCCTCCCTCTTCTCTTCTGAACGACAACCGGTCATGTAACCGGCTGTTTCTTCCCTGCCAGAACTCAATTTCTAACGGAATAATCTTTATGCCACCCCAAAACTCAGGACACTTAATTTCTCCATCACCAAACTTGTCCGTCATCTCCTTCACCTTATCTTCAAGCTCAGCCCTATCCTTGATAACCGAACTTTGGGGAGAGCTCCAAGCTCCAATCTGAGACCCCCTAGGTCTCTTCTGGAAATACTCATTTGCCTGGTCGTACGGAACCCGTTGCATAATCCCTTCCACTCTCACTTGTCTTTGACTCTTCTTCCAGAAAAACGTCAAGGACGCATACTTGTTGGTGTCAAAGTCCTGCAGTTTCTTGGACGCGTCCCAGTTGGAGTAGATCACAAACCCCTCGTGGTCAAGCTCCTTCAACAACACGATACGAGACGACACTCTGCCACTGGGCAATCTGGCGGTGGAAAAAGTGGTGGACTCAGGAATATCTTCCGTCTGCTTGGCGCTGTCGAACCAGTTGTGGAACTGCACAAATGGGTCCTTCAGCACCTCGGCTTCTTCAAGTTCGAACTTGGTATACTGGTACGTGTCGGGAGCGTAGATAATCTTATCTAAATTCATTATTAACTTCTAGGTAAATTTTAGTCCACTGAAAAATTAAATGAGAAACCACCTGATTGTCCGTTGACAGATGTCCAATTATTTTTGGGTTTGTGCACCTGGTGCCGATTTATATACCGGTCCACCTCGTGTTTGTGTCCATCGTTGATCAACAACTGCTTGAAAATCTCGTACATGGGAAGATCGGGCAAATTGGTGAGCTCTCCACAGTCTTCATATAAATCTATGCCACTGCTCTCAACCTCTTGTAAAAACAGACTAAGATCAGTATTTCGTCCCGGTAGTTGGTGGATGAGGTTCTGGATATCTGCAAGCTTGAACCCACTGATTTGTTTGGGTCGTTTCTCGAAGAAAGTCAACACATTGTCCAAGTCTTTGTGGGGGACAAAGTTTTCAGTTATGGCAATTGAATCCTCGAGATTGATCACCAAATGCCACCAGTTGGACGGCACGTACATACACTCGCCGGGAAACGTGATTCCCACGAGTGCTTCGGGGATTTTGAGCACATCCTGGTAGAATCCCGAAAGAACCCACTCGCCAATGCCTACCGGGCTAGTTATCTCGCTGTGGTCGTCACTGACGCTCACACCCGGTGGGGTTATGTGTGGAGGGAGCATCACCCAGAGCTTTTTCCCGGTAATACAGGCGTTCCAAGCACTGGTGTTATTGGGGTCTTTATGGAAAGTTGACCCACTTCTCTTACTTCCAATGATTAACCACGAATGGTCGGGCCTAGACTTTCCTAGCAACTTGAAATAGTCTTCCAGGAAGATTTCGGGCTTGTGGTATTGTTTGCGGAGCTCTTCCATGGCTCCACTCCGACAATCAAACAAATAAAGCGGACTTTCGTCGATATTGCAGTGGCAGTACTCAATGAACCGAGATAACGGCCAGTTGACCGATTCCTGCTGGAATTTGGTGTGGCCGTACTTGGCGTTCAACGACTCAAGCGTCCACCGGGGCCATGTGTGGCCCGTCAAGATAAAAGGGCTTTTAATGTCGGAAAATTCTTGTGGAGTCAAATGGTGGTGTCTGGGAATGCGTCCATCAATATTGACGGACAATTTCTTCATATGGGCCTCGTCGTCCACCAACGCCTGGAAGAGCACCATGTAGTCGATGTTGGCCACCTGGAACGGCCGGTACACCACGTCGGAGTTCATTTTCACCGACACTACCACATCTTTATTCCAGTTTAGCACCGTTTTCTTCCACGAGCCTTTCCACTCAGCGTTGGTGCCGGTGTGCTTGTACACTCTCTTCCAGAGCTCCTCGTCATGCAAGAAAGCAAAGAGCTGCGTCGACACCTGCATGACGCTTTTAAGCGTGTTTGTGTCATTGATATAATTTAGCACTTCCATGATGGTGTCATCGGAGAGCACAGATAAGTGTCCCAAAGCCAATTTTCGGAGGGTGTAGATTTCCTGGGGGTCTTGGAGCCATGCGTTGCCGAGCGGCTTGACACCTAGGGGGTGCTGGGCTGTGGCGGTGTGGGGGAGGATCTTTCTGGCGTCTTTGGTTCGTTTAGTCATCTCGTTTTTTTTCAGGTGAGGAGCTTTTAAGATGTCTTGAAAGCTTCTTGAAAGCTTCTTGGTAAATACGTCTTGGTAATACGTCTGAGTATGTTTCGGTGTCCTTTGTGGAGAGCTTAGAGTTAGAGCTTAGAGTTAGAGCTTAGAGCTTAAAGCTTAGCTCGCTTCTTTAGCTTCACAGGTTTATTACCTTCTATGTACAGTTACTTCTTGTGCTTGGCCTGGCTCGCCTCATACATCAACGCCTTCTCCCGTTGTGGCACCCAGTCCCTCTCCTTCATTCGTCTCTGGTGGTCCGTCAACCTCTTACCCGGATACAAGATATTTTCGTCCACCTCATCGATGTGCACTTCCTCTGCCACCAGGGTCTTTCCCGGCTTGATTTTCTTCAAAAACGTCCGGATCTCCATGAAGCAGTTCATGCACATGAAATGTGACCTTTTCGCCGCCCCACATGCCGGACACCGTACGATATTTTCCAACGGTTGGATCTTTTTGTTTCCTGGTGCATATAACTTTTGTCTGGTCCTTCTGTAGGATGGTTTTTTCTTGGGCACTGCCTTTAGGATCCACTCTCCGATGATGCCGGGCACTCTCCAGGTGATGCTGAACCCGGGGGCTGTTGCTGGGGTGGCTCCGTTGCCAAAGCCGCCAAACGACCCCAAGTTGGCCAAAGACATCACTGCGCCCATGACGGACGGTGTGTGTGTTATTCTCGCTACACTCATGTGTTCTGTGCTTGTTGTCTGTACTTCTTTGTACCTTGTCTGTGTCTGTACTTCTTTGTACTTCTTTGTACTCTTTGTACTTCTTTGTCTGCACTTCTTTTCTCCTGCACTCCAATGAAAAATTCTCACCGTCGTGCTCCGCGCATTTGCACGCGTCAAGAAAACAAAACTATACACAAACAACATGTCAGAAACCTTCATCCAGCCCCAGAAGTACGTCGGGTTCGACACCTTGACCACCCAGATCGAAAACCGGTTGTTGAAAAGAGGCTTCCAGTTCAACGTCATGATGGTGGGAAGAAGCGGATTGGGAAAATCCACCCTCGTCAACAGTTTGTTTTCGTCCAACTTGGTAGGATCCAGTGGCAGAAAAGAAGCGGACGACCCCATTGAAAAAACCACAGAGGTCAAGGTCACCAGCCACCAGTTGATCGAAAACAACGTGAAATTGAACGTCAATGTCATTGACACTCCGGGATTTGGCGACCAGGTCAATAACGAAAAGTGCTGGGAGCCTTTGGTCAAATATATCAAGGAGCAACACTCTCAATACTTGAGAAAGGAGTTGACGGCCCAGAGAGATAAGCATATCTCCGACACCCGCGTGCACTGTGTGTTGTACTTTTTACCTCCAAGCTATAAGAAATTGAAACCATTGGATGTTCAAGCCATCAAGAAGTTATCGGAAATTGCCAATGTGATTCCAATTATTGCCAAATCCGACTCGTTGACATTGGAGGAAAGGTCCGCCTTGAAGAAATCGTTGCAGCTGGAGTTCACAAAGTACAACTTCAACTTATATCCTTACGACAGTGATGAATTGTTTGACGATGAGAGACAGTTGAATGAAGATATCAAGTCGTTGATTCCTTTCGCAATTGTGGGTTCCAACAACGAGATTATCATCAACGGCGAGTCGTTCAAGGGCAGAAAGACCAAATGGGGTGCTATCAACATTGAAGACATCAGCCAGTGTGAATTTGTGTTTTTGAGAGATTTCTTGACGAGAACTCATTTACAAGACTTGCTTGAATCCACCAGTTTGATCCACTACGAGAACTTCAGGTCCAAGCAGTTGATTGCTTTGAAGGAGAATGCCAATACCAACAGGCAATCCAACATTGGTCAGTTGGATAACAAGAACGGCAGTGTTTCGAACCTCACGTCTGGAGCCGTGGGCCAAAAGGCGTAGAGCCGGGGCCAAAAGGCTTAGAGCTAGTTAGAATGTACGAATGGAATTACCCGCCCTTTCCTCTCGCTCCTCCTCTCTTGCCTCCTTTATCTGGCAGTCTTATCAAATCCAGATGTGGTAAAATCGGTGCGGCTCATTTTGCACCCGTAAGGATCCAACAAAAATAAAAACCACTTATGAGTACCGTAGCAGAAACTGTGGTCATGTCCGACTACAACAAACAGATCCAGGCCAAAATCGACCACGCCAGAATCGAAGCCAAGACGTTGTACACAGAAGTGGAGCTCCAAAAAAGAAAAGTCCGAGATGTGGGTTTAATTGACCAGAGCACCAGAATCGCCAGTATAGTCAACCATTCGGTCAATCCAAAGCTCTACAACAACTTGGAAGGCCATCTGAACAAAATCAGCAAGATCCAGTGGAACAGCTCCAGCGATAAGGTTCTCAGTGCCAGCCAAGACGGCTATATGATACTATGGGATTCCATCACAGGGTTGAAGAAAAATGCCATTGAATTGGACAACCAGTGGGTTTTGACGTGTGCCTTGTCCCCCAGCGGCCAGTACATTGCCAGTGGGGGCTTGGATAACAACTTGACCATCTACCACATGAACGAAGGCAATAATAGACCCAAATTCTTTGATTCAACTGTACGACACATTTTCAAGAGCCACCGGGCTTACATCAGTGATTGCCGGTTCTTGGACGACCAGCAGATCCTCTCCATTTCCGGGGACATGAACGGGATCTTGTGGGATATGAACAAAGGCGACAAAGTCAGAGATTTCATCGAACACACCGGCGACATTTTGTGTATGGATACTTTTGGCAGCAACGTCAAGGGCACCCCTTTTTCCAACAATTTGTTCATCAGTGGCAGCTGTGACGGGTACTGCAAGATCTGGGACTTGCGGAGTCGAACAGCCGTGCAAAGCCTTTTTATTTCCAACTACGATATCAACACCGTCCGAATCTTTCCCCAAGGCCAAAGTTTCGTCACGGGCCTGGACGACGGGGTTATCCGGATGTTCGACTTGCGAAGTGACTGTGAATTGAGCAGCTACAACATCTTGACCCAATTGCAAGACCATAAACGGCAATCCATCCAAATGGACTCAGTGAACATTCTTTCGGTGGATTTTAGCAAAAGTGGAAGACTAATCTACGCCTGTTATTCTGATTTCGGATGCTTTATATGGGACACGTTGAAACTGGAGATTTGTGGATCCATTGGAGGCCATATCAATAAAATTAATCAAGTAACTGTTAGTCCCGATGGAATTGGCATTTGCACTGCCAGTTGGGACACTACCATCAAAGTATGGGCTCCTTAATATTTGCCTAAATATACATATACTAAACAATCTACTTTTGAAGTTCAAGCTTCACCGGTTTGTTTCTTGACATAATCCCATAAACTCTTCAATAAAGATTCTGGTAAAGTGTACAAATCCATAGTGAACTCTCCATTATCCACGTCATTTTTAATATTCATTTCGTTGGTTTTGTTATCGGTGACCATTTGGACTATAACAATCAAATCGTCTTCAGTCAACTTGGTCA
The DNA here is from genome assembly GCA_030580295.1 of Yamadazyma sp. yHKS699. Classification (NCBI taxonomy): domain Eukaryota; kingdom Fungi; phylum Ascomycota; class Pichiomycetes; order Serinales; family Debaryomycetaceae; genus Yamadazyma; species Yamadazyma sp. yHKS699. The sequence continues at coordinate 78,550 of JAKTSQ010000001.1, read as the reverse complement.
AACCGTTGGCCAATTTTTCCAAGTCGATTGACCCTTTCACGGCAGTATTGGACCCATTTTTCAACTTCTTTTGTTTGTTGTTGGGGTTGGAAAGCTCTTCATTTTTCCGCTTGACAGAGTCCTCGGTTGGTACTGGTCCACTCTCCAACAACAACTTGTTTAGCAAGGACGATTTATTGGTGGGGATTGTGATGGGGTGGTCAACAGTGTATTTTTCCTGTAAAAAGTTCAAATCGTGGTTGAACTTTCTCTCGCCCAATTTTCCATTCAATCCAATCAAATGAACGGCAATGGGTATATCAAACTCCCCCCATCCTTGTTCTTGAACCTTGAACGGTTGTGTTTTGATGGCTCTAATAGGATTGATGAATGTTGGATGTAAAGTGTATGTCACTTTATCAAATATAGTGGCAGGAATTTCTTTCCCTTCTTGGTTCAATAAAGACACGGTGATGGTCCATTGTCTTATGGGGAAGTTTTCCACCGGCTCCAAGTCTTTCAAGATGTGTTGTTCGGTGGTTACCCTGACAATTCTTTTGGTCTACAAGATGTTAGATTTGACTTCAAAACAACGGGCATTTTGGGGCGAATTCATCGTTTTGGTGGTTTTGAAAGGGGGGGTGTGGTACTTGAGATGCACCGCGTTGTATACCGCCCAAAGATCCCTGCATATGCTTTTCAGAATCGATACGTACCTCTGACATTATTGAACGGGTAAGTTATTAAGGACTTTTTCCCAATTTTTTCAACGCGAGCTTTTGAACGAACAATGTTACTATAACAACACTAAAAGAATTAAAAAGAGAATGGGGGTGGAGTTGAGGAGGAGGCCGCCGGAGAGTTGGGAGTCGAGGAGGGAGTTGTTGTGGGCGAGCAAGCTGAAGGAGCGGGGGAAGTCGAGGGACACGAGGGCGGGTGTGGTTTTGGTGGTTTTGGTAGTTTTGGTGGCTTTGGTGGTTTTGGTTGGACTGGCTTTGGTTGGGCTTTGGCTTGGGCTTTGGCTTGGGGTCTTGCGGGTCTTGCTTCTTGCTTGACTAGTTTGGCTTTGACTAGTTTGGCTTTTTTGGGTTTGGCTCTGAGTTGTTCTTGCCAGGCTTCTTCTCGGTGCTCCCTCCGTTCTCAGTGTTTCTTTACTTCTCCGTTCACTTCGTGTTTCTTCTCCTGTTTCTTCGCTTCTTGTTCCTGTCACGGTGTGGCTGGCGGTGCCAGTTTCGGCGGGCTCGGGGCTACTGGCAGACATGCTGGCAGATGCAGACTCAAGCACTGGCTCCCTGGCAAACGACGACAGTTCTGACCTGGACGACAGTATGGGTGTGGAATATGACAGTGTAGACGTGGACGCTGGCATAGGCCTTGTCACAGGCCTTGTCACAGTATGCTCTGCCGTCAGACGCTGGCGAGAACTCTCAACCATCTTCTCACGAGTATGGGCATTTTCTGCATGGGTATGTGAAGTACGGCCGTTGCGTGACGTGTTGACTGGGTCCGACGTGAACGTGGACGTGCCCGTCTTATCTAATGTGCCCGTCTCTAACGTGTCCGTCTCTAACGTGCCCGTCTTATCTTTCCTGCCCGTGCTTGACTCGTCTAAAGTAGTCCCATTACCAAATTCCCCTCCACTCGTAAACCTATCAGGAAACTCGTCAAAGCTCGTGGAAACAACCCCAGGGCCAACCCCGGGAACAAACCCCGTTTGCCTGGAAATAATCCTTGAAACAATAGGAACATCAGATATCTTTGAACAATTCTCAAACGTCATCGTCGAAGCAACAATCGGTTCGGTGTGGTGCACAGAAGCCGTGACATGGACATAGTGATCGCCAGACGTCGACGTGGACACTGAAAATGTCGTGCTGGTGGCATTCCGTGTGGCTGTAATGTCACTGGTGTCGGTTTCCTCAAACTCACTATCACTGTCACTATTACTCTCACATTCACTGTCACTGTCACTATCACTGTCACTGTCACTATCACTGTCACTTTCGGTCTCCGTGTACATTCCCCCAAGCACCAAGTGGCCCTCCTGGTTGAAATTTCGCCCGGGCCTGGTATGATTGTAAACCGTAGACAGGGCAACCGTCAGAACCACAGAACTGATTGGACTACTGACACCATAGCTCTCGTTGTGCATTGGGTACATATGCGTTGGAACATATACAGTGGTAGTGATATACACTACCGACAGTTTCACCATAGGAACAAATATGGCCAACCACCACTTCATGCTTATCTATTGTACTTTTATTTTTTTTGCAACAATGTCACAAAAAATCAATTATCGTCACATGTCCAAAAATTACATTCCTGAGCTGAAGATTAAACTCTGAAACAATTTCGTATGTATGACGAGAACTTTAAAAGTCTACACGTCTGCACGTACACGTCTACACGTCTCCTTAATGTCTTCCTTATTATTCGTCTCCTTTTCTTTCTTCTTTCGTCAGTTCTTTCTTTTCTTTCTTTTCTTTCTTTTTCTTACACGTCTCCTTTCCCATCCTTTCATTCTAGACGTAATTACTTTACCCAAACCGTACATGCACGCCCCAAAAAAATTGCTGCCAAACAATGCAGCACCCTTGAAACAATAGGCAATCTTTAAATCCCTAACAATCAAAATGTAAAATGGGGGCCCTATTAAGCAATCTCATTAACCTCTACTTCCACAATAGGAACAATAGTGCAGGGAAATTACTCGGACACGATTATTCAGTGCAAAGCTTGACGATCACATTTAGAGGGTCTTTTTCCAGTTTAAGGTTTACCACTACTGCATGGTTTCTAATATTTCTTATCCATTTATTGTATTATTAGGTAATATGGTCAATGCATTGTATTGCTTCTACCTATTACAGCAAAGCACAATTTTCTTATAAATATGTTTCAATCTTCTGTTTTTTCACGGTAATGTTCCAGTTAAAATCAAAGTCGACTAACAGCATTAATAATGATAATATCCTGCCAAGTCTTATAAAACTCCACGACACCACTTCAAAATACCTTGCAAAATACTCCAAATTGCAAACTCCCTCGTCAAAGTCCACCGAAAAATTGACCATGCCTTTAAATGGGTCAATTGATAGTATAAACACTATGGATAGCCAAGAAAGACGAGATAGCGATATCAGCGATATCACCATGATGGACAGTAAAGAGAATTTACCTGGAGAGTACGACGAAGCCCTTATCAGCAAATTTAGTGATTACTCCATTGACTTTAAGTCCCGTCCGGAGCTGTGCCCTGACCCTGAAAGTATTATTGGTAAAGACACGTTTTTATCTCAGTTCAACCAGCAGTTGAAGACCTTCAACGGAGCATTCGTTTTGAACCACAATAACTTGGCAGAGCTCCTCGCCTACTACTACAATACACATAATGTGCTGGACACAGATATGTTCCCGTATCTCCACGGGCTTCGGACTTCTCGCCAACGGATCTTTTTCAATAACCAGTTTAAGAATCCGAATCACGAAAGGATCGATCTTCTGCAGTATGAACACCTTGACGTCAACCACGAGCCGGAAATAGACCGGCTCCACTTGATGATCTTGAACACCATGGATACCCACGACTTCAAATTGAACAATTCCGTGGCATTCGCAGAATATGCTGAATCTGCCTACAATTTTGCAGCCAATCACGTCGACGATTTAAACAGCCGAAACTTCGAGGACCAGCTAGCCATTTCTGGTCAGTTCTCCCATTTCATCTTGTATAACAACTCCAACAACATAACGGCGAACTTGAACAAGGCATTGGAGTTGAAAACAACCAACTTCGTGTACATTGTCAATTTCAATCAAAAGTTGTGGCCGTGCTTACCTCCAGATTATGTCAACCAGTCGAACTTTGACAAGATCCACCAGCTCCCCATCAACTCCGTCAACAACCAGGTGTTCAACTGCAAGTTGTTGAAGTGGGAGCAGAATTTGCTTTGGAAATTTAACTCCATGAAATGGTTCAATAAGAATATCTGTTTGGGCAATTTAATCGATTACAACTACTTGTCCAATATCAACCATGATTTCAAGTATATCATCAATTGCAACGAATACGGTAAGGTTCCCAAATCCTTGGCCAGTTACCTTGAATTCCCTAGCTCGGGGTACCTCAGTTTCAATCATTTGAATTTGGCGGATTTGATCAACTATTTGAATTTGCTTAAGGCCATCAAAACCCTGGTGGAAAACAATGAACGCATCTTTATCTTCTCCTTTGACGGGTTTACGGGGTTGTCGTTGTTGACGCTTTCCATTGCCATGATATTGAGCGACGTCAGTCTTGAACAGGTGATTTTAAATATCTATGCCAGCAAAGACTTGAAATTGTACTTTTTCAAGAAGGATTTGGTGTTGCTAAAAAAGCTTGAAAAATTCATTGCCTACAGCAAAACCCAAACAGGAACGGTCAGGTTCATCAACTACAACGAGTTACCCCCTGCCAAAATCCCCGGTTCCGTTGATTGGTTTGATTTCTCCAAAAATAATAATTTCCCCTGCAAGATCTTCAAGAGTTTATACTTGGGGTCTGTGAACCACGTCAGCTCCAAAACGGTATTGAAATGTATGAAGATCAATAAAATCGTGTCAGTGGGTGAGCTCCCCCGGTGGGCAGAATTGTCGACCGCCACGCCTATCTTCAAGTACAAAACACCCCAGGATGAAGAAGTTAAAATTTACGAACTTAAAATTTCAGATTCAGACTTGCCAGATTTGCAGTCAATCATATTTATTGAAAATATCAAAGATGACGGGAAAGACTCCATTGGCCCGTTATTGACGTCAATCCCCGACCATATCAAGATGAAGTACCTCCAAAACCCCCACCAGTCCGTACGGACGTTATACCATTGCAAAATTGGCGTTTCACGAAGTGCTTCTTTGGTGATTGCCAGTTTGATGAAGTTCCAGAAGTTGAGTTTGATCGAAAGTTATATGACAGTGAGAATCAACCGGCTCAATATCATTATCCAGCCCAACCTCAAGATATTTTATGATTTATACCTTTATGAGAACCACTTGAACCACGCCAGGAATAAGGAGAGAAGATATACATGGTATCACCTTTGCCATGAGATCTATAAGTTAAATAGCAACTATATTGAATAGATTAGTTCTTTTGGTACAACACGTATCGGTAATCATAGCCGTTTTCCAGATACGTTTCAAGTAATGGCACACCTGTAAAACTCACCAATTGGTCGTGGCTTTGGGCAGACCAATTGTTCAAATCCCACGTCAATTTCGTGTCAATTTCCACCTCCTTTGTAGTACTGAGCTCCGTTAATACAATAGAGTCCACATTCGGGTGGTTGATGAACAGATTGTACAATTCTGCCCCACCAATAAGAAACACCTTATCGATGGCATCGTCTTCAATGACGTCTCCGATTTTCGCCACGTCGTTGAGGTACACCACATCTGTCAGATTCAGGACCTCGTCACCAAAGTTTCGACTCAAAACGATGTTCAACCGGTCCGGTAACGGCCTAAACTTCTTCGGTATAGACTCCCACGTCTTACGTCCCATTATCACAGCATTTCTTTTCTGGGGTATACTGGCGCACGTGATCAGTTTGAAATTTCCCATTTCTGTTTTCAACCTCCAAGGCAACTTGCCCTTCATGCCAATACCTAACCCCGGCATAAGGGCTGCCACCACCATTATTATGGACTTCATCGTTATTTAAAATTACAGGAAAACGCGACGGTTTATATACTAAATTTTCACGTATATTACAAACACATTTACAATACCTAAGGCTACAAGGCCCGAAATTTCTCAACTACAATACAAAATAGAAGAAAATGACGCCAGGGCATTTTCAAGGACAATCAACGTTCATTTCTTTCCAACTTTCTTAGCAACTTTTTTAGGAGCCGCTTTAGTTGGCTTGGTCACTTTTTTTGCAACTGGTGCTTTCTTGACCACTTTCTTGGGGGCAGCCTTTTTGACAGGAGCTTTCTTTGCAACAGCTTTCTTGGCAGCTGGTTTGGCAGCAGGTTTGGCCACCTTCTTGGCCGGCTTGCTGGCGGGTTTGGCAACCACTTTCGTTGGCTTGCTAACAGGCTTGGCAGCTGGTTTGGCAACTGGCTTCTTGACAATCTTCTTTGGCACCGGTTTCTCAATTTTACCCAACTTGACAGGCCCGGAAGGACCTTTGGGTTGGGAAAAGTCACCAGTCTCAACACCCTTTCTCAAGGCAGCGTTGAACAAGGCGTCAAAGTTGGCAGCCTTAACATCAAAGTTACTTTGGACATATTTCTTGACCGCTTGACGGCTTGGGGAGTTAGTACATGGGGCCTGAACAAAGGTTAAAAAACATACCTGGATCCGTTTCTTTCTTTCAAGGTGACAATGGCCGACTTGATCATATCTATAACCTGTTAGTAACAATTAACCCCACAATTGCGGTTTGTGGCATATTAATGACCCATTGTTTGGTTGTATGGGGTCTTCCACGTCCACATTCGCTTATTTGAGATTTGGCGTACCTTTATATGAGGTCTTGGAGACTGGGACTGGAGCAGACTTGGTTTTGGGAGCCATGGTGGTTAGTGGAAAAAAGTTGTTGTTGTTAAAAAAAGAGGAATGAAGGGAGTATTTATGTTTATTTTATTCGCGATTTGTTTGTTTTTATTTTAAACAGTCACATTAGAGTGTATTCATTAGTCATAGATGGGCTCTGGTGGCTCTGGCATGGCATAGGATGGCATAGGAAGTTGGCTCGCGTATGTTTGTTCGGCAAGGACTGGCTCGGCAAGGACTGGCTTTGAGAATGGTCTCATTACCCATCCTCACGGACACACCTCGTACTCTATCCACAAATCATACTTGTCCTTCTCAAAAAACACCCGTTTGTCATTCTCAGCATCGTAGTAGTCCACAAACTCGGGAAACAAACACAACACGGCAAAATTCTTGAACCCGTCGATATCCTTCTTTCCGTCAACTCCCCTTTTGATCGAATCTATTAATTTAGCTTTCTCGCTGGTCATTCTAGACCCCGGCTCTGGTCTTCTGAAAGATTTCTTCAACTTCTTGGACATATTGCTCCATTGGCGGGCCAATTCTTCTGCATATTCGTCGTGATTGGGGGGCTCCAAGTGGGTATCTTGTGGATCATGGGAAACGTTTAAAGTGCTCAAACTGGTGAACGAGGTGTTGTGGTCTTTGTATAGGTTTTTGAGTAGTTTGGGAGATAACAAGTTGAAATTCAAGGGCTGGTTCTGCACGTCTATGTTCTTGGACCCGAAGCTCTGGTGGTGGTTCTGGTGGTCGTTCAAGTCCAATAATGTGATACCTTCCTTCAACTGCTTGTCTGTATTTCGGTCGTTGTCCTCTTTTGCTTCTCCCTCCTCTCCCTCCTCTCCCTCCGCATCACTGTCGGAAGTACCCACGTCTCGTGGCTTGAAGTTCGTCAAGCTGATCAGCGGCAGTTGCTCGTCATCAATAACTCGTACATGACCTCTTAATCTGAACTGCTTTTTGGCATTGTTCAAGTAAAACACCGCCTCAAACTTATCGTTGGCCATCACCTCCGCGTACTTGCTCATCCTTTTGTCCGACGTCATCGTTATCACATTGGTTGACTCATCATCAAACAAAAAGCCTCTATAAACCACAGTCCGAGATTTGGGAAATCCATCCACACCAATGGTGCTAAATTGAAACGAAATGAACGGTTCCACTTGATTTTCCAACTGGTAGTTGGTGGCGTTTTTGAACACCGATACCCAGCTGGCCTTGAACTGCTTCTGAATCATTAAGCGCTGGTTTGTTAGTCTTGTGATGTGATTTCGTCAACCTTTTTTTCCGTGGTCGCTCCTCGTGGGATGAGGAAAAACTTTGCACCGCCGTTTGCCGCCCGTTATCCACGGTAGGGTTTGCTTTTGTTTTGCTTCTGTTTTGGCTTTGGCTGTGCTTTTGGCTGTGCTTTTGGTTGCTTTTGGCTGGCTTGGTACGTGGTTGGCGTGTGACTCTGGCGTGGACTTTTTATGGCCGTTTGAATCGTTTTGAGTGCTTTTGAGTTTACGGTTCGTAATTCACAATCGGTAATTGATTTAATCTCGAGCTGGACCGAGATGGACGCACACTGCATAGGCTGTGGTATTGCTTGGTGGCGTCTAAGATATCTGGCCCGTTTGCCGTGTTATCCGGTCTCCATCCGACAGTAAATGGCCGGTTTCCGGTTCCACATTGCCTTCTGATCATATGGTATACTACTTTTGTTTATCTCACAGGAATTGGGTACTCTGGCCGAGCGGTCTAAGGCGCCAGGGTAAGGTCCTGGTCTCTTCGGAGGCGCGAGTTCGAATCTCGCGGGTATCATATCCATAAATTACCAGCAATTCCTTTTCTTTTTTTGCTCCGCTCTTTTTCACTAGCTGCAAAATCATATAATGTGATTTTTACATTATTAATAGTATTACAAAGTATTACAAAAAATACGGTACAATTTCCAGTTTTAGACTTCTATTCATACTTCGAACGTTCATTAAAATAGTCTAGAAAAACCGGCAAAAATCAACAAATGCCTGCAATAGCAGTGTTCTTGTAGTGTTATCGTACTATGAATATATTACGGCAGTAGCACCGGTATAAAACAATTATCGGTCCAAAATTTTAATTTACATAATCACACAGCATCTACTCTTGGCCTTATCGATATTGGACACGTCCCCACTCAAACTTTGCTTGAGTCGAGTGGTCTTTGCTTCTTTTTGGCTAACACTATCAACTGGTTCCTTATCTTGGTTCACCGATTGCTTAGCCAATTCCTTTTGTTGTTTTTTCTCTGCCGAAACTGCTGCCTCCTTCCTCATGATTTGTCTTACCACGTCAATAAAAGCCTCGTCAACATTGGTCTTGTACATGGCACTGGTCTCGTAGAAAGGCACCAATCCCCACTCTTGGCTCACCTTGACCCCGTCTTCTATGCTCAACACCCGGTCTTGCTCCAAGTCGCTTTTGTTTCCAATCAACACCATGGGAACATTGTCGCTGTCCTTGATCCTTAACACTTGTTCTCTCAATGCTAACAATTCCTTCAAGGAGTTTTCATCGGTGACGGAATACACAAGCAAAAACCCTTTACCGCTCTTGATGTACAATTCCCGCATGGCCGTGAACTGGGCCACTCCGGCGGTGTCCAAGATCTCGAGATCACAGGCTCTGCCGTCGATTTCGATTTGTTTCCGGTACGAATCTTCAATAGTTGGATCGTAGCTCTCGATGTACACTCCTTGCACGAATTGCACGGTGACCGACGATTTACCGACACCTCCGGCCCCTAATACCACGATCTTGTAATCTGGCGCTGTTAGTACTGATTTTTGGTTTGTGGAAGCAACTGAACACAACTGAACTCAACTGAACACAACTGATAAACAACAACAGAACTCAATCTCAACAAAACAAAAAGACGCCTTGAATGCTATAGGCAACACACACACACATGTATACCAAGCCGTGTACACTGAGCACCCCACCAGCTGCATTCTTCGTGCTTCCCAAATCTACATACCTCTCATGGTAGTTTCAAAAAAAGATCTTGGGTTTTTACGTGTCGAGGAGTCTCGTGAAAAATAGACGAGAATGTTAACAATTGTTCATTACCAAATACGTAAAAACTAGAGAGGAAGAATGTTTGGCACCGGGCCCAATGGGGTGATGCCAAAAGGGTTGATATTGGGGTGTGATTTGGTGTAGTGGAATTTGATGTGGTCAAAATCCGTGGTGGACTTGAACGCGTCATTTTGCCAGTACAACTTCTGCACCCACTTGTGCAAATATGGATAGTCATATCTGATGATTCGGATATTGCATTTGAAATGCTGGTGGTACACGGCGTCGAACCGGATGATGGTGGTGAATAATCTCACGTCTGCCTCTGTCAATTTCTCGCCAATCAAGTAGTAGAACTCCGATTCTTGATTGTCTTGATACTTTTCCTGCAAGAGCTTTTCCACCTTGTCCAAATGATCGAACAAGTTGGTGACGGCCTCATCGTACGCTTCCTGAGTGCTGGCAAACCCTGATTTGTAAACACCGTTGTTGATATTATCATAGACCCACTCGTTCAACTGGTCAATTTCGCTTCTCAAGGCTTGCGGATACAAATCCAACTTGACCCCGGTAATATCGTCGAATTGGTCCAACATTCTGATGATTTCTGAGCTCTCGTTGTTGACAATGGTTTCCGTCTTCTTGTCCCACAACACCGGGACCGTGTATCTGCCCTCGTAGTCCTTGTTGGCCTTGAAGTAAAGTTCACTCAATCTCTCGAACCCGTACAAATGGTCAATGGTGCCTTCACTAATATCGTTTTCTTTAGCTTGTGGACTGAATCTCCAGCCCTTTGTGTCCATATGGTGGTGGACAATCGACACATCAATCACATCCGTAAGCTTTTGAAGCTTTCTGACAATCAATGCCCGGTGGGCCCAAGGACATGCCAACGACACATACAAGTGATACCTGCCTTTTTCAGGGGTGAACTGGCCCGTCTTGCTGATATGGTCTCTGAACACGGAAGCCTTTCTCACAAACGCCCCCTTTTCAGTCAATGGGAGTTTGAATCCGCCAATAGATGTAGTAGCCTTACTCATTTTTTGAATAATTGATAAACCGGGGAAGGAGTCTATTTATATGCGAGCAATCTTTTTTTATTATTAATTAATTAGTGATTGCCATCCGCATGATTATTAATTGAGGCAAACAAGCTCAAGCATTATGGATAATACATGGTCATCATAGTTCACCACAAGACAGGCCGGAAAATCGTCACGGCCTGTTTCCTGTATATAACCCCTCCATCCACGCCTTTATACACGCCTCCATCCACTACCCGCCTCTTATATGCACACCGTCAACGCCCTCTTCTGCCATCAACCCATCTCATCGCGATCCCCATTAAAAGCGGCTCGCAAAAAAAACACTCCATACAGCACAAGCCATCGAGCTAAAACTTTTCCCGCCTTATCCAACAGACTGTACGACTACCACAGTGAACATGAGTCTTGCCCAGTCTCCGGCAACAAAGTCCCTGCAAGAACCGGGGCATTCTGAGCTTTTGGAGTCCCTTTCGTCAGACCGCTTAAAAGACAGGTCTATGGGCAGCTCTTCCGCCGAGTCCCGAGAGTCCACCTATTCTGGCGACGACAAAGACGCATATACGCGTGCAGCCCCCGACAGCTCCCTGCAAGACGCATACACCCGCCAAGGATCGGCGGAGTACAACTCCCTGCAAGACGCTTCCAATGCCAAAATTCCTTCACTAAGCTCCCTCATGTCCAACCCCGAAGAAAACAAGAATCCCGTTCGGTTTAGACCCATAGTTGATGCAAACACATATGCAGATACGCCGCCGGGTTCAAGAGAAGTCTACCAGAACAACGGCTTGCAAACGGTGTTTTTACCGTTCAAAAGAGCAGCCCCATCACAGCTCCAGCCTATGCCCAACAACGGCAACTTCAACACTTTGCTACTTCCTCCAGTACGACAGGTGCCCCCCGGAATAACACCACCACCCCCCAGTTACGGTTCACAGCTTTCATTTATGCCGCAAGACCATCTGTCCCATATAACTCCCAAACTGCATTTAAACCACCCCCAGTTACCACCCCTGCTTCCCCTACAACCACACTTTCCACACACAGCTTCACACATCCCACCCCGGGTCACAAATACGGACATTGCCCAGTCTCATGCCATAAATGTCGCCAGACAGTCTTCGGTGGAAGTGGAGCCTGTGATGACCAACAAATCGCTAGGCCAGCCAGTTTCCAACGAACAACTTGAAGCCAGAGACAATTATTTGGTGAACTTTCGTCTAAAGCTCGATTCCAAGAATTCACCTTCACCAAATAAGCTCAAGCCTTATAGATGCACATTTCCCAACTGTGATTGGTCATTTGCTCGACAGAGTGATCTTAGAAGACATTCCAAGTCCCATGAGGCACCCCAGTACTACTGTCCTTATTGGCGAAAAGACCAGACGTGCCACAAGAATGGTGGTGCTTTTAATAGACTCGACGTGCTAAAACGGCATTTGAGATTGGTGCATTTTATTCCAGACTCCCAGGCGGGTTCTGCCAAATCTAAGAACGATTCGGGCTGGTGTAAGGCGTGCCAAAAGATGTTCCCCAACTCGAAGATGTTTGTGGAGCACTGTGCTTTGTGTGCTTCCAGCATAGGCGCTTCTAAATGGAGCCAAATGCATCAGGACAATAATAACGAATCAATAGAAAGACAGCCTTCGAAAATGCTGGCCGATGCTCCTGACGAATTCTTGAGAGACCCCTCCGACTTTTACGACCCCAATTCCAACCTCATCACCTTATCCACTGTTATAAATGAGTTTGAAACCAACCAGAAATGATTGTAAAGTATATTAATGTAATAATAGACATATGTTCAGAACTGCAATAGACACGCCGACAACTCTGGATACAAGGCCGAACAATACGGGAACAAAACGTAATATACAACTTACCAAAACAATATAAAATACAAACAATCTCTATTCGTTATCGGATTCATCTGCCACTGGGTTCTGGTCAAAGAAATCCAATATCTGACAATTTGGGTGCAACACATACACCGTCTTGGCACTCTCTCCGTTCAATTCAGCATCTTGTGTGATAGTCATCAAAATCTTATCTTTGACCAATTTCTTCAAAACCTTGAAACATAAAGCTCTTTCTTCGTGGAACGCAGCCATGGAGTTCAATTGGTCTTCCTTCTGTTCCAAGTACCACTCCACAAGCTCTGTACCCGTCAACCCGTTTCCTTCGTTATCGTCATCTTCCACCACTTTCTTCACCAACAAATTCATGATCGACACGTATTTGTCGTAAGTGATTGTGGTCTGCCTTTGAGTTGGTTCCTGTGGCGCTGGTGGTGCATTGTTGTCGCCCTCATCGCCGTTGACGTCATCGTCACCATCGTCACCTTCGTCGTCGATTTCCACGTCGTCTTTTTCCACTCTGATGATACTTTGTCTCAACAAATCGTAGGCTTCAGCAACAAAACTAGGGGTGATTTCTTCAGTACAATTGGCTCTGGCAATAGCCTCACTCAATCTGATCATACTTTCAAGCTGTCTGACGGTGATTCTATAAGAAGACCTGCCAATACCTTGGGCATCGTCGTTTCTCAACTCTTTGTACTTCTCCACCAAGAAATTCCTGGCATCTTTGGTCATTTTTGGCTTGAAGGTTTTGGCATATCTGATATACCTTGACAATTCTTCCGCCGTGTATGGCGAGTGAATAGCAGCATCCCGCAACATATGAAGGTCCACAATATGAGAAGCCAATTGCGTGTCGATTCTCTCGTTACAATCATCCAAAATCACAAAGAACAAATCAAATCTCGACATGATAGGAGCCGTCATGTTCAAGTTTGCTCTCAAACCAAGTTTCCTATTGTATCTACCTCCAATTGGATTTGCAGCTGCCAAAATCGAGGTTCTGGCATTCAATGTAGCATGAATACCCGCTTTGGCAATAGAAATGGTTTGTTGTTCCATAGCTTCGTGAATTGCAACTTGATCCACCAAGTCCATCTTATCGAATTCATCAATGGCACAGATTCCATTATCTGCCAACATCAAGGCCCCTGCTTCAATAGTATGTTCATTACTTTCCTCGTCTTTCACCACTGCAGCTGTCAAACCAGCAGCACTGGAAGCCTTACCTGAAGTGTAAACGGCTCTTGGCGAAAATCCACACACGTACTTCAAAAATTGGGATTTGGATGTGGATGGGTCTCCCACAATACACACATTGATATCACCTCTCAAGTTGATACCTTCAATGGTTTTCTTGTGCACCCCTCCAAGCAATTGTAACAAGATCCCTTTCTTGACCACCTCATGTCCAAACACGGCTGGGGCAATTGATTGAACCAATTTGTCGTAGATATAATTATCCTTGACCATGACTTTCAATTGGTCCACCTCAGCATCCGTTAAAGAGGTCAAGAACGCCTCTTGATCGTCCACATCGTCGGCCGCATTGGTGTTCAGGTCTTCCTGATCACCGTCCTGTTTTTTGGACATGGAACTGACATGGCAAGCAAAGAACGCCAATTTGTACGTCAAATCTCTCACACCAAGAGATCTTAAACCACTAACACCAGAGTTGACCTCGCTTGATTGACGATTGTCTCTGATACTACGAGGTTTGATTCCGGGTAAGCCCAATTGGGAAATGTCGGGAATCACAATTTCGGTACCTGTGAACTTACACTTGTCACCAGGTTTGGCTTTTTCAACAGTCTCACCTCTCAAAATGACATCGATGGTTCTGGGCATGGATCCAGTTGGAATCTCACTGGAATTCTCTTGAATCCTCACCTTTTGCCAGTCAATGAATTGAGACTTACTTATATTTAAAGTCCAGTAGCTTTGATTCTCACACGATGGGCAAGACGTTGGTTCTGTGTACTTGAAAATCTGCTCCACATTATCCACAGTAGCAGAACACAAGTCACACGTGAAACTGGCCTTGTACAACTCGGGCCGGACCTCCGAAGTCCTGGTGATAGTACCACTGATAGCGATCAATGAGCCGATTTTTTCAGTTTTGATATCTCTGATTCTGTTCAATGTGGGAAGATTGTAGAAGGAGATCTGGAAAACCCTCTCGTTAGACTGAGAGGTGGTGGTGCTTCCACTTCCGTTGGTCTCGTTCTCTTCGGCATTTCCAATCATAGAAACGTACAATAAAGCAGGAGCGTACTTCTTGATAATGTTCTTTAAACCTTTCAATAAAAACGGGTGGAACCTGTAGTACTGCTCCAAGATGGCATTGGCCAACACTCCGTTCTCTCTATCCAACAAATGATGGAAATCCACGTACAAAGTAGCCACTTCATGATCCTTCATTTCGTTGACTTGAGAAACGTAGAATTTTTCATTGGTGTCATATACATCAGGCAAACTGAACTCTTCCAAGAACAACTCGAAACTTTCCCTGACCTTTTCGGCAGTGACATCAACGACTTTGGGAATATCGATGTTTCTTCTTCTTCCTGCCACTACAGTTGGTGGTGGCACCGGTTGTGAGTCTTGGTTTCCTTCACTGTAGATATTGGATCTGGAAGGCACGAAATTGGCAGATCTTCCGACCGACGATGGCGGTTGTGATGACCCGAACAATCCCGCAGGATCACTGGGCATCCTAGTAGGAGACGACACGAAGCTAGCCATAATAGATGGTTTAGGTTGGAAAAAAAAGTAGGATAAAAAAGATACTTAAATGAGACGCGTCAAAAACTCATTAGGTTTCCCAGAACGGATTAATTAAAATGTCGCGTGGGATTATACAAACGACACTAGTCAATACTACGTAGCTCCAAAAAACGTCTATCAAAGGGCCTATTTTAAGGTGGTGGTTCTCAAGTAGTTGAAGTGCTTGGTGAATTCCCCGAATTTGGCGGTGGCAGCTTCATCAGAAACGGTAGGAGGAATGATAACATCTTGGCCTTCAACCCAATCAATTGGAGTAACAACACCGTTCTTGTCGGCGGTCTGTAAAGCGTCAACGATTCTCAAAACCTCGGCCGAGTTTCTTCCCAAGGAAGGTGGGTAGGCAATGAGAGCTCTGATCTTCTTGGCCGGGTCAATGACGAAAACCGATCTGATGGTTGGCACCAAACCACTGTTGATATTTTGCAACTGTTCTTCAGACAACATGTCGTATTTGAAGGCAATTTCTTTGGACGAGTCGGCAATTATGGGGAAGTTGACGGTGGTGGACTTGTAGGATTCGATATCTTTGATCCAGGCATTGTGACTTTCCACTGGTTCAGTGGATAAACCAATCAATTTAGCACCTCTTTTGTTGAATTCTGGTTCCAATTGAGCAAACGCACCCAACTCAGTGGTACACACGGGGGTGAAATCTGCTGGGTGGGAGAAGAACACAACCCAGTCGTTTCCAATGAATTCATGAAAGTCGATTTTACCTTTGGTGGTATCAACTTGGAAATTTGGGGCTTCAGATCCAATTCTGATTCTTGGTTGTTTGGATAAGTCAAAAGCAGCGGAGTAGTTTCTGATAGAGAATTGGCTGGCGAGCCTGTAGGCACCTGGGGTTTTAATTAATTGTCTGAACATGTTTGAATAGATGAAAATTGATTTTTCAGTGGTAGTTATGGGAGCATGGATATTGCTACATGTCACGTGACCAATTAAAGTCAGCTAAGCTTCAACGTCTACCAAGCCAGCTAAGCTTCAACGTCTACCAAGCCAGCTAAGCTTCAACGTCTACCAAGCCAGCTAAGCTTCAACGTCTACCAAGCCAGCTAAGCTTCAACGTCTACCAAGCCAGCTAAGCTTCAACATCTACCAAGCCAGCTACCAGCTCCACAACTACAGAAAATAACTCAGACGTGTCATACATTATAAATACAATCAACCCATACTACGAATTATCCTTTTCGGGTGCCACATTGGCATCGAACCAACCCAAAAAGTCATCGTCAAGGTAACTATTATTGTTGATCCAACCGTTCGACTGTTGCTGAATAAAACTATCCAACTGCTCATTAGCAAATGGTGCAGCCATAGGATTTGCAAGCATATTGAATCCTGGCTCATTAGGCAACTCTATGAGACCCATTGGTTCTGCCGGTGAGTGTTGGAGTGCAAGAGGCATGCCTCTGTTCTGTGGTGTGGGTGGGTCCACGTAGCTGCTACTGACCCGCAATGGGCTTCTTTCAAGAGCTGCATGGGTATGTCCTGGAATGGTGGAGCCAGGAGTGGCTGCAAAATCTTGTTCGTTGAAATTACCATTGGGGTTAGGACTGGTTTCTGGCTCGTATTGGGCATTGGTTTGATCCCTATCGTTGATCGAACCAGTGGCTTCAAGAATCGACAATGGGATACCGTTGATTTCGAGAATATTGTTGGTGGTTTTGGCCTTTTCTTTGGCTTGCGACATGGCTTGGTCTGTGGGCACCAATGTGGTGACCGTAGTACCATTTGGCGTGGTTGTAATGACGGCTTTGAAGTCATCTTTGGTGATTTGGTTATAGAACGGTAATGGTCTGATTCGTTTCTCGAAATCAGCCAGTTTCTTTTTACGTGCTTTTTTGTCAGGGTTTTGCTTATCTTCAAGTGTACGTCTTCTGGCTTCATGAACACACCACACCAAGTCGTAAAACAACGAGGCGGTCAAATGACTTCTCATTCTCGAGATTATGGACGTTTCGTCGTCGTAGTTGAAGATCTCCGGACAAGTGTACAACACAATATTGAGATTCTCCAATACTCGGGCAGTTCTAGATATATCATTTTGCAAGTCTTTCCATGAAGATAAAGTGTTTCTTAACAAACGATGCACCGTGACAATCGACTGCCTAGAACTGTCAATGTATTTGTCAATCAAATAACGAGATAAGTGCAATTTGAAAAGTAAAAACACCGAATACGTCAAGGCCTGCCTCACATAGATTGGCAATTCAATCAACAAGAATTTCCCACTGTTTATCATCTGGGATATAAGGGTGATTATTCTTGTGGAGCTCAAGTAAGCAGAACTCACGTGTTTGACTTGATCCTCTATTGGAGTTCCTGGCAAGAAAGCAAACCCACAAATCATAAGCTTCAAATAAAGTGAATAGATCTCAATACAATCGTCATCTATCTTCAACTTGAACTTCAATCTGTCCAATTCTCTATCCAATATGTTCAAAGAACCGGCTCTATTGGAAGGCTCCAACAACCCGTCAGGCCGAGTAACTGAAATACCCATGACGTTCACCAATTTGCACTGGAAGATAGATAACGAAATAAGACACCGGAAGTTCTTGGGCAACTTGGGGTCAATCCGAGCGTTTTCAAGCAAGTAATCCGTGGTGCTTATAGCCGGAGGTAAACCCAAAGAAGACGACCAGAACTGCTCGCAAAAGAACACCGCCAACCAGCTTCGTGTTCTCCATTTCTCTGAGTCCGGCCCCAAATTGACCTGCGTCCTTGAAAACTCTTTAATGAACTCACCTCCACGATGTAAACCCAATTGCAAGGACAAATTCTTGGCCAACCCAATGAATCTGTAAGAGCAATCGTCCAAGACCTTCTCGTTGGGCAAGGGCCACACCGAAAGAATGATCAATGCCTGGATAACGTGCGTGGACCGGGGCGTTCTTATCCAACAGGTCTCAATAGCCAATTGTTTGATCAACGAGCTCAAATTCATGTACAAGGAAGGTTCGGGTTCACTGGAGCAAGCAGTCAAAATCACGGACCAGAACAACAACTGGGACTTATAGTACAACTCCGTGGCACTGTTGGATTTGATAATGGGCAAAAACGGCAAGTATTTGGTAATAAAGCAGTCGTGCAACTCGTTGGCTTTATCCAATGGTAAGTGCACATCACCCAAAATAAACTCTTCAATAGCTGGCAAGTCTTCGTTTGGAATGGCAGGCGTGGAGTTCCCCGGGGAGTTGTCGGTGTTTTCTTTGAGGTTCATGTTCAAGTTCACGTGGGTATCATTGGCTTTTGGAGACGACGCATCTGAATATGGAGTGTTGTGATCAGAAGGCGTGAAAATGGAGTTTCGATGCAACGACTGCTGGGCCAACGACGACGCAGTATCTGGGTTGTGTACTGGATTGGAAGGCACGTGGAAATTCATGTTTTGTTGGTTCAATGCTTGCGTCAAAAGGTGTTCGTTTTTCGTCAACATTTCGATCTTGGCTTTCAAGTCATCCACGTCACTTTTCAAGCTCTGGATCTGGCTCCCTTTCTTGGGCCGGAACTGCGGATCGATCTCACAGCTGAGCCCCATCCGTTCACACCGCTGGCACGGACTGGGGTAGTTTTCCGACGCATTACACTTGATCTTGTGTTGTCTGCAGAAAGTACAGGAAGTCACGGGACGATGGCCGGTGGGCTTGGAATTTCCCGCCAGCTCTTTCTTGACCTTGACCTTCTTGATCTCGCTGTTGGTGGAGCTTCGTCTGATAGCAGGCAGAGACTGCCGAGAGCTGGTTCCACTCATAGGACTGTAGGTGTTGTTCAGAGTGCTCATGGACCGTTGGGGTTGTGGGCGGGGCTGGATCGATGCGGGGCTGCCTTTAACGGAAGGCGATGGTTTGGGCAATATGGACTTGATCTTCTTCTCCATCTTGGCCTCTTTTGTTCGGTAGTGTTTCCAGTGTTTGTGAAGGTTGTAGAGGAAAAAAAACTATTGAGCTCGGAATTGCACGTCCATGCGAACTGATGAAAAAGATAAAAATTTTCTCCTGTGCGGCTTGGCCGAAATTGCCGTTTGGGGAAATAGAACTTTGTTGTCAGTTATGATTTTGTTCTAAGGCTGGAGTTGTTTTGGCGTTGTTTGGCTTGTTTAAGGTTTGTTGGGGCTTGGTGTAAGGTTTGCCGTAGCGTGAAGCTGTGCTTACCGTGCTTACTTTTTCTCTGCCCAACATTTCTAATTAAAATTGGCGCCGTTGGGTTTCCTGGCTTGAAAAAGAAATTCTTGATAATATTCATTAACCTAAACCTATATACTCGAAACGACCTGAAAACGGCGCATCAGGCCTTTCACAAAAATGCCTTATTCTTCGTCCTCAACCTTCGGATCTCCAATCCCATCTTCGTAAATGGCAAAAACACATTCACTCTCGGGTAAACACGGTGAATCATAGATCTTGCAGATTCTCTGCTCTGCTCTACCTTTTTTGAAAGATAACCGGGTAGTAGAAGAGTGGGCAATGATGTTGCCCCCAATAGGCTTTTTGGGGTCGGGGTTGAACATCGAAGCCGACCCATCCACTTGTGCCACAACCTGGTTGGTGATAACCACCGCAATCCCAAACTCATCGGCCAATCTTTGCAAGGTTCTCATATACTTTGCCACATGGCCTTGACGGGCCGATAATTCTCCTCTTCCACTGTAATCGGTTCTGTATAAACTCATAATTGAGTCCACAATCAATAAACTGAACCTCGACTCAGACATCATCTGAGCTGCCAAATTCAAAAGCTGGAACTGGTGCTCGGCATTGTACGCTCTGGCATATGCCACATTGTCCAAACAATCGTCAGGGTTCAATCCGTACCTTTGAGCAATCGAAACCAATCTCACAGGTCTAAAAGTACCTTCAGTGTCGATGTAAAGACACTTACCTTCCCCACCTCCCATATCAATGGGCAACTGACACGTCACTGCCAAAGTGTGACACAACTGGGATTTTCCGGTTCTGAACTCTCCAAACACTTCGGTAATGGACCCTGTTTCAATACCGCCTCCCAATAATGTATCTAATTGTTTGGAGCCAGTAGTAAGGCAGATCAACTCAGATCTTCTGTTGTGGAACTCAGACGCGGTGGTGAACCCTAACGGGACCACTTTTGCTGCTTCTTGACAGATCTTGTCGGCTTTGGCTTCACTTATACCTTTCACCAATAATAAAGTCTTTTTTGGCGTGTATGCGATACTTTCGATGGTATGGTACCCCTCTGCTTTTAATTTTTTGATATCATTCATGGTGATCCCGTTGCCTTCGAGCTGTTCGATAAGCAAGGGTCCTCCCAAGTTATCGTCTTCGTCGTTGTACTCCTGTGAAGTCATGATGTAAGTAATAGATCAAAAAAACGCGTTGTTTACTTTACGCGCAGTGTATGGAAAGATCCGTACACCCATAGAAAAATATAAGTGTCTATGATGGCTTACTTGAATGACTATGACTAACCCGAATGACTAGCTAAATCCGCTCGTAACACAACACGTACACGTCTCGAGAACTAGCGTTCATGGCCCGGGTCACGTGATTCACATTCAACCGGACCGACTCGTCATCAAAGTAGCACCAGTATGGAGTCTCGTTGGTTGATTTGTTGACCAAAGAGGTGTAATGGCCAGATTTGAGGTTTCCGTAATGGTTTATCAAGCCCGTGAGTCTGTATGTGATGACAGAACCATTGGAATAATTGTTGAATTGTAGCTCCAACGGATACGATATCACAGTATCTAATTTGTCAGTTAAATTGAACATGGAGAATCGTGAAAGATGTATGAACAAGATCCGTGGAAGTTTGATGAAGTTGAGTTTCTTGACGGACGACCCTGCTTGTGTGACATCGTTCTGTTTCTTCTTGTCTTTCTTTTTGGAGTCTTTTACGGGCGATTTGCTTCGACGACTCAACGTGAAGATTCCCGGCTTTTTTGTGAACACCGGGTGATTATCCAAGGCCCCTGCAGCACTTTCATCGGCCACATCAGATGGTTTATGGCATTTGGGGCATTTCCAGGCATTTTCCCCACTCAAAACCTCATCCTGTGTGTAATACCTTAAGCAGTCGGAAATATCAATGGGCCCACTGCTACCGTATCTGGAGTTGCTGGGAATGGGTAGTGAAAGAATCGTGAACTGGGAATAGTTAATGGACTGGTGCTTACACTTGTTGCAGACCAATTTGCTCTGAAGGTGTCCTTCAAACAAGTCATGGACCGGAGAACTGCCTTCGAATTCGATTAACGATTTATACCATTTGAAGTACCCTTCAAGTTCATCGGTGGGAATATTGATTCCCCACATTCTCATATAGTTTTCAAACACCAATACGTTCAACTCCTCGTCATCAGAATTCTTACTTGACAATTCTTCATGCAACCTGTCCAACACAAATAATAAGAACTCCTGAGAATCTTGCTGCTCGTAAGGGATATTCAAGTCGGGCTTGAGTAGCGACGAGATCCGGATGAATTTAGTGGGGGCAATGGATGCTCCGCCATGCATGGTGAATGATTTCAAAAGACCCGATACTGCCTCGCTGAGCAACACCGTATCCTTGGAGTTGTTCTGCACATTCTTCTTGGCTGCAACAAATTTGGGGTCTCTGATGAATTTGTTGTACTTCAGATGGCTGAATAGGTCTTTTAGCACGCCGACACCAAACAATAACTGGATGGTGGAGTTCACATAGCATGAAGACCCGAAATTCTTTAACCCACATATGGAAAAGTCCTTCATGTATGCCATTTTCATCAGTTTTTGCCGGGCGTAATCGTCATTCATCAGTTGTTGCACCATTTGTTGGTGGTACTGTTGTTGCTGAAAGTTGGGTGGGTTCTGGTAGCCATTGTAGTAGCCGTTGTACGGACCAGTGATCCCTGAACTGAAAGGCACTCCATTGATTTCTCCATTGACAGACATGCCCTGTGGAAATGCCACCGGCATCGAATACCGGTTGTATTGCGGCTGCTGGTGTAGTGGCTGCTGGTAATGCAAATGGGGCATCTGCTGCACGGGAACCGCATTTGGCGCTGTCAGTACCCTTGGCGGGAGTTTGGGGACCATTTCAACCGGTTTTTGAGGCAACAGCTGCAGTTCTCGGTCGTACGTTCGGTTTAAGAACGGTTCCGTATGGTAGGAGTTCAAGGATGGTTTGGTAGATGCCGCTTGGCCATTGAGTTGAATATCTTGGGAATAACTTCGACTTATGGGGTACGGAGTTTCTTCCACCCCCAAAGCCGATGTGTCGTTGACAGGGTAAGGAGTCAATTCAGATTTGCCTGAAGAAGACCGCTGGTGTGTACGGGTTGAGCTATGGCCGTTCACAGGCAATCCAGGAGGAAGCTGTGATGGAATAGGAGGTCGTGAGGTCATGTACTCATTGTCTTTGGATTTCAAAGGTTCTGAGCGAGGATGGTCGTGAAGGTTGTCGGTTGACTTTTCAAAAGACACGGGCTCTGGTTTGAGCTTCAAGGACGGAAATCTGTCTTGAAACTCTCCAAGAGAAATATCTGAATGGTAACTGATGGACTCATTCGAGCTGCGAGTATCGTTTCTTTGTATGCCATTGCTGGTATCGGTCTTCTGTACACCGTTTGAGGTGGTATCATTCTTCTGCACGTCATTTGAGATATCATTGATGTTCATGTTCGCCAAAGTAGATGCTAGGTCCTGGTTCTTACTCGATTTAATAAGCGTCAGGGTGTAGATATTGGAATCATCGGAGTCATAACCATCAGATTGCGACTCATAAGCACCATTTAGCACTTCTACCTCGCCCAGCTCTTGCAGCATCTCCTTATGGAACTGATCCTTCTTCTTCAAGTACTCTATGTACTCATATAGCCATTGGTACAACTCCGTCACGTCAAACTTCAACAAATGCCGGTCATCCAAAAAATCCAACACAAGGTCCCGTAGTTCCGGTAGCGGGAGGGAATACGACTTGTTGTCGATATAATCGTCGGTGTTGTAGAAGGCAAAGACGTTCAAATAAATAATGAAGTCATATTCATTGGTCTTGATGAACTGGTCAAATCCCTTGAAATGCACCATTATGAAACTGTTGACAAAGTAATTGAAGATCAAGTACCCCCGAATGTAGTACTTGAGGCTTTCTGGGTCGCCATTCACCGACTCTGCCAGCTTTTCGTATAACAATTCACAATAATCAATGAGATCAAAAACTGATTTGTTCTTCAAGTTCTCATCCAATTGGAGGTCTCTGAATTCCTGAACAATGAGCTTATAGTAGTATCGCCTCACCTGCTGCGGTCCCGTGGTCTGGGCACTGTTGGCAGGACCACTGGGGTCTTTGGCCCTGCTTTGGATCATTAGTGATGTTTGTGTATTAAATAATGTACAGAGGTTTCGCATTTGGGGGCTGAGATTTGGCTGACAAAAAACCGGTTGCAAAAATGAGACAAGTGGAAGACTGAAGACTGGAGACTGGAAGACTGTAGACTGAAGACTCTTCCCTGACTATGGCATCCCAGGCTTCCGGGCCTACGACGGGTTGAATGGCATCATTCCGAAACTCCCAAGAAGACTTTCGTACACAAAATTAGGAGCATCGGCATCGTCAGTACTGCTGCTGCCGACACTCTTATTGTCGTCTCTTTCGGCGTCATTCTTCTTGTCGCCAGCAGTGGGATCGGCAACGGCATCCACATGGGACGCCGACCGGGATTTCTGGTACGACTGGTAGAATAAGCCGTACGACTTGATATCGTCATAGTCAATGTCCTCGTCATCATCGTCTTCTTTTTTCACATTCTTCAAGGCAGAGGCCGTGGACACCGCCGGCGGCTGTGGAGTCACACTACCGGTGAAATAGTGCAAGGGGTGGTGCTGTGAAACCGGTTTGCTATAAAGGTTTTCTTGATTTGGTTGTCGCTGGCTGGCCTTGGAGTTATGGTGGCCCTGAGTCTGCTCTGCAATGTTTCTCATCTGTTCCCAGAAATCCAACCCGTCGTCTTCTTCGTCGTCGCTCTGGTCCAAACGAGGTTTCTTGTTGGAATACTCGGGCTCGGTGTCTTTACGCTTTCTCGTGAGCTCTTCTGCAGCAATTTCCACCGCTTGCGTCAACGGAGTCAAAGAAGCAGGCGAGTCTTCTCTGCGGCCAGAGTTGCCGTTATTTGACGATCGGACTCTCGTAGTGGGTCCTATCACCGGCGACGATGTGAGCTTGGGCACTTCCGTTAACGGAGGCAAGTAGTTAAAATGCTGGAACCGGTTCAACTGGGCTTCGGGCTCTAGGAAGAGAGACTTGTTTGCCGACAGGCCCGTTTGAGGTGCTCCGTAATTGAAATTGTTCACCCCATAGTCTATAGGGGAATTGGGCTGGATGTGATTAAACGGATGTGGTGGGGGCCCGTAATGGTGATGCACATGGTGATGGACTTCGATACTCAAGTTGTAGTTCTTTGCGTATTCCAATAACTGGTTAACCGAAGCTTCGTCTTTAATAACCCCAGAATTGTCCGATAAGAACTGGGTGTGGGGCAACTGGCCCTTCGGGGTCAGTTCCGATGCCAACAACGAGTACTTCCACTCGGGTTGGCTGGTGGAAGGCAGTGCTTCTTGTTTATGCCCAGAAGGACTGACATGAGCGACGGGAGAGTTGGCATTCGAATTGGAAGTGGAAAAGGAATTGGCATTGGCAACCGAATTAGAATGAGCATTGGCAGCCGAATTCGTGGGTTCGGGAGACTTGGCCGTATGTAGCACGCCGTTCTTGTTTGTGATCCTCTCCACCTCCGCCGTGATGTGGGAGTCGGCTCGTTTGCGGGCCACACTCAAGGCAATGGTCCGCCATTTATTACGGCACGTCAAAGCAGGCCGGTTCTCGAAATGGCTGGCTACGGTTCTCCATTTCGTCCCGTGGATGCCGATTTGCTTGATCAACAACAACTCCTCCTCCTTTGTCCACGGGTTTAGCCGGTCTTTCGTCTTGGGGTCTAACACCTCCGTATACCGTTTAGCACACTGGTCCATGGTCCTTGTTCGAAGAAATGAAGCCACGCTTTGCCAGGAAGGCCCAAATCGGCGGTACGCCTCCCTCAACTGGTCATCTTCCGCCTGTGTCCACCGGCCCTTCCGCACATTGGGGTCCAACGAAGTGATCCATCTCTTTTTATAATCCTTGGGTTTTCGAATTCCATCCTTGGACAAAATACTCGCCAACAAATCCCAGTCAATGTCGTCGGCATCGATCTGGTTGGGGGGTAGTTGACTCACCTCCTTCAAGTACGACACGAGTTGCGCATCATCTGCCGGAGACCATACATTTCTCGACAGTTTTCTAAACGTTTTGATCCCTAGAGATTCCGCTATAATGAGCGGGTCCATTTTCTCGGGTTTTTTCTGCTGATCCATTGCTGTGGGTTGAATGAGATGGGCTGGATGTGATGTGATTGGACGTGATAGGCTGGCGGCGAAGGTGTGTACAATGGAGCAAATCTGGCGGTTTTTGCAGTCGATAAGAGAAGGGGAGGTGAAAGAGAAAAAACTTGAGACGAGTCAATGAGGGAGTTGGTAGAGACACGCCCATCGAAAGTACATACTGGCAATCCACAATATTATAGTATATAGGAGCTGAAGCCCAGGTGGGTTGGCAAGTCCTGGCGTGACAAGTCCTGGCGTGACAAGTCCTGGTGGGTTTATCGGAGTCATGTGGCGTAGACCGGGTCTTTTTCAGCCTCGTTATTTTCAATCAATCTTAAGAGATTCCTCAACAACATCGTGATGGTGACTTTGCCGATCGAAGGCACGTACAACCCAGCTTTGGCCTTGATGTCGTCGTTGAAGTTCTTGGCACTGGAAAAGTTGATCACGGTGGACCCGTACGTCACGAGATCCGTGTTGAATTTGTAGTTTTCCGATGGAACTCCCGTGATAATGACATCACAAGCAGGAGCCAAAGAATCGACGGTAACAGAACTGTCGAGGTCAATCACTTTGTGTTTGTGCTCCAGCAAATCGTCCCCCCGTGTAAACTGCTGGATATTGTTGATATCCACGGAATACACTATGGCTCCATCATTGGCCAATAAAGCAGCCAACGGACGGCCCACAATCTCCGACCGGTTCACCACCATGATCTTCTTACCATAGAGCCGATTGCCGTACCGTAAAATCTTGTTATATATGCCAAGGTACTCGAGAATCTTCACTATAGCCAAAGAAGTGCATGGCAAAATGGATTTTTTGGAATTGGTGGGAGGGTCCAAAAATCGAATATTATGGTACAAGTTCTTATAGTACAAGTGGTTCAATCCCTCCACGTCCTTCCCGGGACTAATCAGCTGTTGTAAGTACTGGTCCTGGTCGTTTCCAAACACCGGGAAGTACACCATTATTCCATGGACAGAATCATCGGAGTTGGCCTTCATTAGCTTATTTTCCAACTCGTCTTTGTTGCTTTCAATCAATTCGTATTCAAATCCCAAATCCTGACACGTCTTGCTGGTCCAATCAGCATACATCTTAGCGGCAGGGTCATCATTTCCCAATAAGCCCACAATCTTGGGTTTGAACTGGAGTTTCTCCACTTGGTGGGTAATTTCCTGGGTGTAGAGTTTGGCGATGGTGGAAGCCAAAATGGTTCTGCCGGCGGGTTTTTGAGTTGAATCAAGCGACATGTTACCGTTAATTAAAATAAAACGAGTATTATATAAATATAAAACGAAGTCAAATAAATGCGAGATGAGACTCTTTTAACTCTGTTTTTTTGCAGTCAAATTTCTTTTATCTCAAATGTGCTGACGCATCTCGGTACAAACTCTGCCATATGAACGCTTCACTCAACATAAGCTCGATGTCCTTTTCCGACCACTTGACGGTGGGGGGGTTCTGTAAAAATAACAAGATTTCTTGAAAGTCTTTTTGTTTCAAATCTTCACTGAATTTGATCAAAAATGCAGCACATACGTACACGTGAAAGTTACTGAATCCCAAGGGGCTTTCACTGAGGTACGTGTCCCACATCCGGACAATGAGATCTATGGACAATTCTCTCATCAACAAGCAGTTCATCCATCTGAAGGAGAATTGGATGAACTCAATGCCCTCTTTGTCGAAATGGGTTATCAAATCAATGTCTATCTTGCTGATCAAATTCTTCAAGTCATTGACTTGTTTCAAGATCCCCGGCTGCTCGTGGATGTAGTTATCGGTGATGGTCTCGAGCAAGCGAGATAAACACCAATAAGTATCGGCTTCTATTATGGAAATGACCTGGTCGCTTAGGGTTTCGGGGTCGAGGTTCCCGAGGTTGAGATTCAATAACCGGGGGTCCTCAAGCAACTGGTCGTCGTCGTGGGTCAAGTCAGGAAGGAAAAGCGACGAGTCGTCGTCATCTGGGTTTCTGGTTTGCTGGAACACTTTTGTCCTTTGCAACTGCCAAATATAGTTGTTCAAGAAGATCTGGTAGAACGGAGTCACCAAATCGTTGATGCCCTGAACGTAGCCAGAAGTGGGGTGTCTTATAGCCCAGAAGTAAAGGACTTTTCGTAAAGATCGTTGCACTTTGGCGTGTCCATATAATTTGATGGTGGGGTTTGTTCTCTTGACGTCAATCATGATCTGATGGTACAAGACCTTTTCTCGGTTCATGTTCACCGAAGACGAGCTCATGGATTTGGTATCGTCATCATCAAAGTTGATGGTTCGCTCAATCAATTCCATTCCATCCAAATACTCCTGTCTCTTTATCTTTAGCGTCGACCGTTGTCTAGACTTATTGGTGGGCAAGTACCCGATCAAAATCTGCCAGGTAATGGCCCTTAAATTCGAAGGCACTCCGTTCCATGAAAGCTTTCTTAATTCTTGGATATTTATGTTGGACGACTGGGTAAGAATCTTTTTGAATTTCTGGAACTTGGTGGTCAATTGGTTCAACTTGTTGATTTCCACCTTTGTTTTGAAGTCTTCAATATCAATTGAATCTTTTGCCAAGGTGTCTTTGGATTCCAAGGGGATTGTCAAATCTGGATATAATGAATCAAGCACAGGACTGGGTTGTAGAATAGTATTGCCAAACCCTTCGGTCCGTTTGTTATCGGGTTTTCCCGCATCTTCATTGAAGTTAGCATCCCAATCGTCGTCCAAATCAGTATATTTGGCGCTAATAATTCGCTTGCCTCTGGTAGGACTATGATTCGTCACCAGGCTTGTGGGAGTGGGGGTCAACGAGTGGGCAAAAGACGTGTTGATAGGCCCTGAGACAGATCGTCTGGGAGATTCCCTTCTGCTGGTATTAGGCCCGCTAATATCGGTGTTGGAATAGGACAATGATCCATATATGGTGGAATTGACGTCGTTATAATTAGACGACGGCGATTGACTGGTCAAGGATAAGTTTCGTAAGAACGCAGACAAGTTTTTGCCCTTGCCGCCTTTCTCGCCGAAGATGAACTCGTTGCTGGAGCTGTAGACCTGAGACATTTCGGGTTTCTTCTTTCCCATTGTGTTGCTGTTATTTCGCGTACGAATGGTAGGCGGAAAAGTGGTACAAAGTGGTACAAAGTGGTACAAAGTGGCAGAAAAATGGCACAAAAGCAGCGAGAATTTAAGTAGCAGAATTGTCAGCATTGAACGGTTTAAAAAGCGTTTAGAAAGGTCGGTTACAGTAGTGCAGTAGTGTAGTAGTGCAGCAGGCAGCAGGCAGCAGTGCAACAGCAAGGTCAAGGCCCCAGGCAAAGAAGACATTTTGGATCTATTAGCAGCCATGGCCTTGTCTTGCCTTAGCCCTGACCTTGTCCTTCTCTTAGCCTTCACCAGCCTCGACCGGCCTTCTTCTGTCTTCTTCCGTCTTCTTCTGTGAGTTTTCTGGCCTGGTGTTCTTCTCTGTCTACTTTGTGTGATCTTCTGTTTTTATTAGATCACGTGACGACCCCTTGAGGAGTTCCCCATATTTGTTAAAACGTTTTGACTAAAACGTTTTTAATTAAATGCCATGAGTGACTTCAACGCCCACAAGCTAGCCACTCCAACCACACCAGCCACACCAGCCACACCCTCCACCGAAGAAAGCCCCCTTCTCCCCAACGCCCGCAAACAAAGGTCCTTCAAATACACAAAAATAGCCCTTTCTGTGGTCACGTTAATTGGCCTAGGCTGCATTCTAGTACTTGGAAACTACAACACCATCTCCAATGATATATTCTACGAAACACCAAACATCTTGAGGCCCTTGAGAGTCCGTTTGTACACCAATAACATCAGATACGACAACAGACACCCTGACGAACACGAAAGACTCTGGGAGTTACGGAAACACTTGGTGAGCTCCTCCATTCACTTCAATACTTTCAACAAGGACCAAGGAAATGTCGTTTGCTTACAGGAGGTGTTAAATAACCAGCTCCATGATATTATCCACCAATTAAACAACGAAGAAGATACGGGAAACTGGAACTTTTATGGCGTGGGTAGAACTGATGGGGTGGAGAGAGGAGAATATGCTCCTATTTTATACAAGCAACTGGAATGGTTATTGGTTGAAAATAGGACTTTTTGGTTGAGTGAGACCCCGGATGTGCCTAGCAGGGGCTGGGATGCAGCCCTTGAAAGAATTGTCACGATGGTGACATTACAGAGTAAAATCAATCCATTCATCAAGTTGAATTTTTTCAATACCCATTTTGACCATCGGGGAGTCCAAGCCAGGAGGGAGAGCAGCAAGCTTATAATCGAGAAGATGAGAAACTATAATGACTACCCGTCATTTTTGTGTGGGGATTTCAATACTCAACCAACAGACGAACCGTACCATATATTGAAAAGATCTGGTTTCAAAGATAGCAGAACCTTGGTTGATGGTTTGCACCATTACGGACACCATGGCACGTTTACTGGATTTGACAAGAAGCACGAGGCTGATGCTATTATTGACTATATTTGGGCCCCATATTTTGCTAGAAATGGCAACAATAAGCCGTCGATTGAGGAGTCGGAAGATATCAACTACTTTGGGTCGGATTTCCACGAACGGTATAGTATTAACATCAAGAATTTCGGTATTTTGTCCAGCTGGTTTGGGTTTTATATGAGTGACCATAGACCGGTTAGTGCAGACTATGAGGTTAGTCTTCGGCTTTGATTCTGTATCGGTTGAAGTAGACGGGGTTGTTCCATTTTGTTTCGTTAAAAGTATTAGAGTTTCGTTTAGTACGATTTTCAATTAGAGTTTGGTTTAGTACGATTTTCATGTAGTATTGTTAGTACCATTATCTATCCAGAAGTACTGCTTTTTCAACTTGGAAAGCTTAGCATGATATTCTCTAAGAAACTTGCACTAGGGAACTAGCTTGTATAGTCACGACTTTCTATGAATCGCCTTTACCCGTTTCCAAATCGCCTTTAGCGTTTCCAAATCGCCTTTAGCGTTTCCAAATCGCCTTTACCCGTTTCCCAATCTATACAGCCCCCCTTCCGTTTCCGTCCATCTAACGGTTGCGATCGATGCACTTCCCCATCTCTGGAACCTAATCCGCTCTCCAAAGTCGGAATATCCCCACAGTTACCCAACAAAGATCTATCACCTTTCCCGGGCACTATCCATCCAATGATAGCCACGGCAATATCCACTGCTATACCGGGTAATCGAAAAATATGCTATCGCTAAAGTCCGATTGGGTGTTTTACCTAGTTGAGATTCTGGTTCCATCTACGCGTAAAATACCCTGGTTAAAACTAATGACAACACCTCTTTTAGCAAGATGTCGCAGCGACATCGTTGGTTGAAAAGTTGCAACCATTTACGAGTAGAGATTCTGTTTGCTGTTGGATGTAGTGTAAGGAGATACCTTGGCTCGCAGAGTTTGCATTGGGGTGCCTGCATGATGTTGAATGGACCTGCATGTTGAATGGACATGCATAAGATTATACGGCTTTGACAGATGTAGTACAAATTTCCCATTATCAACATGGTTCAGTTCTCTCTTCAGGTGGCGGAAAAGTGCCAACAAGAAATCAATGATAGCGATAGCTTGGTAGTGGACAGTAACACAACGTTTGTTGAGGGCTGTAATGACATTGAATTTAGAAGATGTTTTGCAGAACATGCAAAGCAAATTCTCGACGAATACTTGCGGTATACAGAAGGCGGCCCAGAAGTGGCTTCAAAGCTATGGATCCCTTGGTACAAGGTATTTTTCACACTCCCGTTTTGCTACGGGCCTTCACCGCAGGTGTATACCAGATTAAAGCTAGACGAAATTCCAGAAGGAAACATTCCTGACGCAATCAACCACACACGGAAATCGAACTTTCTTCTGGTGGGGGAAATAGCAGATGAGCGGTTCTATGATTCCCAAATGGAAATAAATAAGTTGTTCAAAACCTATTTGACGAAACCAGACCATGCTAGATACGGCTTGCAAAAAGCTTCTCAAACAGCACAGGGTATTGATGATCCCATTAATAACGCCATGGAAAAAGAGAACCGTTGTACATTCATACATTACTTTAAAAGCACTGTTTACCATATATTCAAACAGGCACATGTAGACTTACATCTGAGTGATCCTTTTTTTGGGGGGGAGTGGCATGGAAGGAGTGTGCTGTCCCAACCTATTCCGTTCATGCTTAAAGATGAAGACAGGTTGGTTGTGCAAACCACTATTCTTGGATTGCATTATTTTGTAAGGAACGGAAATTTTAAAGCAAGAGGATATGCCGTTGGAGTTACGAGAAAAGTTTCGGACTATTCTACTTGAGATGTATTTATACTTTACGTTATGCAACATAGATGTGGGTATGGTGACTGATATTAGAACAACCATTTTGATCCAGTTGGATTTTGACAATGAAAAGTGGAAACACTCGGCCAACAAGAATATGTGTGTTCCTATCAACTCAAAAGTCATCAAAATAGAAGATTTCGGTTTAACGTTACAAGCCGCCTGTGCATCTGTGTTATATAGACAGACTCACTTAACGCCAGCAGAAAGAAAGAAACAAAAAAAGGCCACAGATATATTGGACGACATGCTAGTGCTAGATGAAATGTCTTTGAAGCGTGATCTAGGGCCTTTTGCACCCAATAGATTGGTTGCGAAATATTATAAGCAAGATCCAATTTTAGACGAGGTTGTTAGAAGTCTGCCTTATTTCTATACAAAACACATGGCAGACTGCTCACACATGGATCATTTTGAAGAAGTGGGATTTGAAAATTCGAAAATGGTATTTTGTATTGAACGGGACAAGTTTTTGGACCAGTTCCCAACTATTCCAATAAACTCAAACAGTCATCGGAAACTTATTCTCCGGATGTATGATTATCTGCATCTGGATGAACGTCTTCGGGGACTATACCGGCAGATACATGAACCTCGTAAAGCATTGTTGAGAGAGGTTCAGTGCTATGAAAAGATTATGGAATATAGCAACGGGGTGCCGGCTTCCGAGAGGATCCGTGTTCCGGTTCTACACCGTATTGGTCATCTTGCTTTGACAATTGATCATTGTGAAATTGGTTTGAATGGGGTTTTCTTACTTCAGGACAAGGTAGGTGACGTTATTAGATGCAAAGATGTCGTACTACAAGCAAATCATGGCATTGATAAGTACTGGGGTTTGACTCCCGGAGCAGTTGAAGATGGCAATCAGCAATTGGAGAAGATGGGAGAGCTTGGAATTCTACACATCGAGTTTGGTCCAGAGTACTTTGATAGATTTCTGGTTAAGAACGATGAGCTATTTTTTATGGACTTGTCTGGCTGTACATATGAAGGACACCCAGTTGATAACCTGGATTTTATCCTGTATTTAGATCTAGTATGGGAAAACACGAAATGGTGATGGGAGTGGCTTTATCGGAGGAAGACCCAAGGTACCTG
This sequence comes from Yamadazyma sp. yHKS699, assembly GCA_030580295.1. Classification (NCBI taxonomy): domain Eukaryota; kingdom Fungi; phylum Ascomycota; class Pichiomycetes; order Serinales; family Debaryomycetaceae; genus Yamadazyma; species Yamadazyma sp. yHKS699. The sequence continues at coordinate 45,454 of JAKTSQ010000001.1, read as the reverse complement.
GGACCGAGTTTGCATGTATGGTCACAAGGTGTAGACTATTTAAAAGCGTGTCCTTGGGTGATCGGAGGGCTACTGGCACGGCAGCAGCCGAAGTACCCATACTTCGTTTACTTGGATGAAAAGCCTCTTCTTCCTTCCGTGCCCCATTATCCAACCTGTGATAGTACCGCACCAATACTACACCTCCCACGGGTCATATCCTGAAGAACACGCAAATTTCCCAAACACAAAACTCTTGTGATACTCCAGCTGCAGGTGACTGGCGTGAAACCCGCAGGAACTGACAGAAGAAACACAGGAGCTGCAGGGTGAAAAAAAGGAACTGACAGAAGAAACACAGGAGCTGCAGGGTGAAAACACAAGCGACCCTGGGCATAAACGTCTCATCTCCAAGCCCGAATCCCAACCTACGTCCAAGCCAAAGTGGTCTTAGGTCTCCCGCTGATATATTGTGGAACGGCGAAATGTGTCTGTTTGTTTTCACATCCTCTGTTCCACCACCAAGCGGTTATAGTTTAACCGTCGCTCAGGGCCGTGTTCATGCGGCTGCAAATTAGGTGCGTTTTCACGGAATTTGATGATGGAACTCACACCTCTATTAGCAAGATTATGTCGCAGTGGTAATTCTCCTTCGATATAACAGTTCATGGAGCTCCAATTAATAACTATCACGTCGTACGGACTTCTTGTGGAAATGCATAGGTGTGCTGACGCTTCGATCTGTTTGAATTAAAGGGATCTGCCGTAAAGTGGATTCTGTATCGGATACTGTACTGTCAGGCAAACTATGATAGATATTTCTAAAGTAGCTATTCCCGGTCGAAAAAGAGACAGGCTCTACTTGACGTCGATCGGATCAAGGTGGAGCAGAACGCCTACTCATTCCGAACTTTTCTTGGCTTTGATCTTGACACAGATTTGCCGTGTCAAAACGGGTAAGATAATTCTGGGGCCACCCCACACTCTCCGTGCACTTACCATATCATAAAAACTCCGGGGCGTGTACGTTTCAATTATTTATTCTCCCATATAAAGTTGCCAGTTCCCCCCAAAAAAATAGTTTCCAAACGAACTACAACAATGACTAGTGTTTATTCTCATTCAGTGTATTCTGAAAAAATCCAAGAACACAACCAGCACGTTATACGTCCTCCAACGTTTACAAAGAAGGCGATTGCTAAATACTTCAAGACCCGTTTCACCACTTTAATTGCTTCCAAAGAAGAGAGAGACAAACTCACCCTCACCGAGAAGTTGAACCCGTTCTTGCCCTTGAGAGAGTTGACCAGAAGACAGTGGCTTTTCGGAGGGGTCAGTTACTTGACCTGGACCTGGGATGCGTTTGATTTCTTTAGTGTGTCTTTGAATGTGGCAGCAATCGCCGAGGACTTGGACAGGAGTGTCAAGGAGATCTCCTGGGGGATCACGTTGGTGCTCATGTTGAGATCCGTGGGGGCTGTTATTTTCGGTCTTGTGGGTGATAGGTATGTTTTTTTTACTAACGGGGTTAAGGTTCCAAGACTTTTCTTTTGACACTATTTTTTATTTTTTCAAAGATTTTCGGAGCTTTTTTCACTACTCCAGATGGGCCAAGGGAACTGAGGTGGTCCAATCAGCTTTGTCTTTTCCACGACCCTACATCTTATTAGACTCTACTAACGTTCTAGATTTGGTACTAAACCACCTTTTGTGATTTCTTTGTTGTTATTAGTGGTGCTTCAAATTGGATGTGGCTTTGTTAAAACATACGAACAATTTTTGGGGGTCAGAGCCCTTTTCGGCATTGTCATGGGTGGGGTTTACGGAGTTTCTCTTGCGTCTTGGTACGGGTGTTCTAAAGAGCCGGTGAAATCTTTGGACCCCAAATACATCTCGTCTATCAACGCAGATGACGTGGGAATTTCTAAAAAGGCCAGAGGTATCGTAGGTGGTATTTTCCAACAGGGGTACGCTTTTGGATATTTGTTGGTGGTGGTATTTAACCGGGCTATTGTGGACAACTCGTCTCACGGATGGAGAGCCATTTTCTGGTTCTCTGCTGGTCCACCAGTCATTTTTGCTGTGTGGAGAATGTTGTTACCGGAAACAGACGATTATTTGATCAAAAAGGCTAAATTGGAGATGAGACATGCTAAATTAGTTGGCAATAACGGTAATCCCGATGAAGTTATTGCTGACCATAGTGTTAAGGCGGAAATCAAGAATTTCATCGCTGATGGTAAAATGACAGTCAAGACTTACTGGTTGATTTTTGTTTACTGTATTCTTTTGATGTCTGGGTTCAACTTCTTCTCCCATGGTTCTCAAGATATCTACCCCACATATTTGACGGTGCAATTAGGCTACGGCAAAGACAGGTCCACTGTCACTAATAGTCTTGCCAACATTGGTGCTATTGTGGGCGGTCTTTTCTTTGGTCACCTTTCTTCTATCATTGGCAGAAGAATTTCCATTATCATTGCATCCATAATGGCAGGAGCCATGATCTATCCTTGGGCTTTCGTGAAAAACTCCGGTATCAATGCTGCTGTTTTCTTCTTACAGGCTGGTGTTCAGGGTGCCTGGGGTGTGGTTCCAGCCCATTTGTCGGAATTGGCTCCTCCTGACTACAGAGCTTTTGTGGTGGGTTTGAGTTACCAATTGGGTAATTTGTGTTCTTCTGCCTCGTCCACCATCGAAACCACCATCGGTGAAAGATTTCCTATCGTTGCACCAAATGGTGAACCGGTTTATGATTATGGTAAAGTGATGGCTATTTTCCTTGGTTGTGTTGTGGCGTACTTGTCGTTGATTACTCTTCTTGGTCCTGAAAACAGAAACGCTTCTTTCGACATTGATCGTGATGTGTATGTTGAGGAATTCGATGACCATGGAATCAAGTCTGACGAAGAATCTGATGACGAACACGTCCACAGTATTGGAAGCAAGCCTAACGTGAATCAGGTTGAGCAGAAAGTGTAATTGTATTTATCAGAGTAATAATATATCTTCGTGAAAAGTTCAGCTGCATCATGTATCTCTGTCTTCTGTATCTTCTCTTGTTAATCAGGTATCTTTATAGCTTCATTTCAATCTGGTTGATATTACCCGGATAAACTAACCTCAGCGCGGTCAAAACGAAAACATCCATTCAGTGTTCAAGTATGAGTTTAAAAATAGGGTATTATGACCCGTTCAACATTTTCCCGTTGATTCAGCCGAGTCTAGAGTCAAAGCTACCGTTAACCAACCTCCATTGGAAGGCGAGTGGCGCCTCTACCCTCAAATCAATTCCCAAACTCCCAATCGATCTAGTTGAAGAATTACCAAAAAAGATTGATTCCAATATAACCATTCGAATAATGTTCATTCAAAGTCAAAACCTTGAAATGTACAAGCTACAAGTACGACCCTTGATAAAGGAGTGGCTCAAGGCATCTGTGACGCCCGAAGTTCAATGGTTGGTGGTATTGTATACGCCAATAAAAAAGGACAAGTACACATTTAAGACACCAATTCATGAAAAGTTAAAGGTGGACTTTGGCGTGAATGGAAAGGAGTTAAGCAGTGCTAACATTACGCCGGATTCTGTGGAAAGATGTTTTAGACTCAAGGAGACAAACGATAATGAAATCATCAAATTGGAAGTGTACAATGATCTAGTGAATAAACTTAAAGAGTTGATATTAATGTCTTTTACTTTAAGCATGGACACATTAAATGAGCAGTTGAATGACTGCAAAACTAAAGATATCCTATTCATTGAGCTCATGTTGAAGAAGAGCAAAAAATTCGAAGAGCTTTACCTTTTCAAAGATTCCATGAGTATAATATCCCAATCATCAAAATTGATCAAGAGTTATTATGACCGTAACAAGGGTAGTTACAAGTTTGAAGTGCCGAAGATAGACACCGTGAACTGGGCACAGTTTTTCGACGAGTTCGAAGTAAATATCCTAGAAGAGTCGAATTCCTTCAATTTGCTGACCCACATATTTGCATTGAACTACAAGTGCCTTATAAAACTCATTGAAAATGAAAAACTTGGCTCCATGAAGGCCATTCAAATATCCAATCTTTTCCAAGTATTTCTAATGTATTTGAATGAACTAGTAACAAGTGACGAATCTTCGCTTCCTTTTTGTTACAATGCGGTGGACTGGATGTTGAAGTATCCCCTTGTACAAGATTTGAAATCAGATACCGAAGTTGATCTTTCACACTTTTATGAGTTCAGAGGTGACTTGAAGTTGTTTCAAAGATCAGTTTTCGGGAGATTGGGAGCAAAAAGAGGATTCCGTATCCACGACATGGAAGACATTTCTTTAGATGATGAACTGGCTATTGAATTACCTTCAAACATCAGCAAATTACTTAAAAATGAAGCCAAATTCAACCAAAGCTTTGAGAAGTCTACTGTATCAACTATAGAGGATTTTGTCTTGTGCAACAGAACTAAAACCATTGATGTCTTAAGTATTGATTTGGCTATCTTGCATTACAGGCAGGGTGACTATAAAGAGAGTTTGAATATTTTGCAGAATTCATATGAGTTCTTTCTAGAGAAAGGTTGGAACTATATGGGAGGTCTTTTGTTGAAGATCTACATTGAATGCATTGAAAGTTTGCAACTCAAAGACACGGCCTTGTTGGTGAAGTCTTATGTCAGGCTATTCTCCAATATGACTGTTCATAAAATTGACATCAACAAGCCCAAAACAGACAAGGAGCAGATGAGCCGGGTGTTCAATCGAATTGCCAGTAGCATGGAATCGGAGATGGAGTTTCCCGTTCTGAACTTGACTAATTTTGAGTTGAATCCGTATATTTCACTAAAAGGCTCGAAATATTGTATGAAAGTGAAGTTATTTAACTTATATGATATCGAACTTAAATTCGAGTCGATAATCCTTGAACTATCTGGTGCTTTAGAGTTCAAAGCCGAGAGTGTCAGCCTAACGGAAAATTACGAGCATGAAATCGAATTGTGCAGTAATAAGATCATAGTTGGCTTCTATCGGCCCGTCAGGTTGGTAATCAACATCAATTCCAAGTTGAGGTTGACACACCAGTTTGATGCTGTGGTAGATATCAAAAACTCTATTTTGGATGAGTCTGTCATGGAACATCAATTGGAGCCCACTGCTTCGGACTTGAACACCATTTACTTCTTTCCAGACGGAAACCATTTCAACTGTGACATCACCACTAATCCCAAGCTCTTGTTGGGCTCCCAGTCAATTGTGTTGAACGTGAAAAATGGCTTATTCGATCTCAACGACTTGAAATTAAGCATCTCCAACTGTCAGAATTTTAGACTCCCAAAAGGGGCTCTTTCCGACGCTACCAAGGCGTTGGGTGAAAACGAAATACTTGAATTGCCAATACCATTGGAATTGACATCGGACAGTAAGGTCATAAGCTTCACTTTGAAGGCCACTTATTCTGTCGACCATGAAGTACATGAATTCGTTATCAATAAGCTGGTTGATTTGAGTTTGGTGATCAGCGTTTCGGTTCAAGACATTTTCAAGGTAAACTATGCATTTTCGAACTTCAAGATCTCACCTGCTATCCAATCGCCCATTCGAGTGTTGTCCACGAAGTTGACCAACCCCCAAAACACAAAAGACTATCGTATCATTGCCCCTTCTGCAAAGTCAGCAAATGACGTGATTTTTTTCGGTCAAGTGTATTCTTCCTTTTACAAAATTGCTGTGAATAGCAACTACAAGATCAAGAATTCTGACGAATTGCAATTGACGGTGGATTATTCGTCTGTCCTCGAGGAGTGTCGAAGAAAAATGGACTCTGCAGTTTTGGACGCGTTAGAAAAGCAAGATTTGCAGCAATTTACTAACTACTATTTGGGGTTGATTTCGCCCAAACTCAAGTATGACTATCAGGCATATTCACTCGAGTCCAACGTAGTGGTGGCCAACGTTGAAGAAATGTCCGAACAACTACCCCGAAATTTGAGGTTTATCGACCCTTCTTTCCAACCAGAACTTAAAAAGATACTACTTGACACAATTTCAGTTGCCCATCCAGCTCCTAGCACCAATCCATTTAATACCCTAGATATCCTAGTGCCGGTTCCAAAGATCGATGTGCTTCAGACGATAGAGTTCAGATTTGACAAAAAGGATAAATATCTAGTAGGTGAACCTATTCTAGTAGATGTTTCAGTGGAATCATGCACCAGATGGAAAACAAGTCCCACTTCAACGGACCACGATCAAACACAAGAAGATCTTTCAATTATCGCCGAGTCCTCTTTGTTGGAAGAGGAGCTGTTGGAAGTATTCTACCTAAATCTACTCAACGATGAAAACTGGCTCGCTTCGGGGTTCAAGAAGAAACAGGTGTCTTTGGACTTAAGTAAGAATTTGGCAACGGACCAGTTTGATTTAGTGTTGATACCTTTGACTGTCGGTAAACTAACGTTGCCGAAATTTTCCGTTAAGTTTGTGAATAACGACTTGATGGTGGATGTTACAACGAAGAATGGAGAAGAGAATCTTTTAGTGGTTCCAGAATTAGATAGACTTACATTCTCGTTCTAACTTACCGCAGATATATACGACAATAAATAATGACCCGAAGAGAAATCGCAGGTTTGCAACCGCAGTTTTGCAACCACAGTTTTTGCAACTGATTTCACCTGTCAAATTTAATTCATAATTCAGTGATAAATAAAGCTATATATCTAGGCCCAGACTTGTAATTGCTCAAAGTACTCTATTCTATATTTGGACTTATCCAAGTTGTTTGCAACCTCGTATCTGATCTCATCAACCATAACAGGATGGCCACATGTAACGAAAGCCAATGAACCATCAGTTTGTTGAATTTCTCCCGAAATGGTTTCGGCCATGTCAGGTCTATGTTCAACAAACCTGATATGTGGTAACTCCGACTTGACCACGGAAACCATGTCGTAAAGACTGATGGGCCCAAGGTCATCGTCGGCATACTTTTCTTTACCTTTAGATTCAACAGCTTCATGTTCAATAATCACAGAATTCGAAGAATCAGAATCGTTCAAGATTGGTTTCAAATGGGTTAAGCCATTTTCCAAGTTCAATTGGGGTTTGGTAATATAAATAGTGCAATCGATGTTAGTTTGATCGATCTTCTTCAATTCATGAAAGAACCACGCCAAAGACTTCCATTCTCTGATGATCCAGAACAACTTCAAACGGGGACCATTGCCACTCTTTTGAGTTCTTCTTGCAAGGTCAATACATTCGGAATAGATTCCTGGGATTCCATTACCACCAGCAATGAACACGACATTCTTATACTTACGAGCTGCAGTAGCTTCTCCATATGGCCCTTCCACCAACACTTTAATTCCAGCCGATTTGGATGGACACAGACTCAAGTATTTATAGATACCGTGGGTGACACCACCTTTCAACTTGATGTACATAACAATGTAGTTTCCTTCCTCACTTGAATCTGTGAACGTAAAAGGATGAGATTGCCAGAAACAGGAAGGTTTTAAGAAGTGAATGAAAGCATGTCCGCCAGGAATAGCATGCCAGTAGCTTGGCTTGGGAATGACTACTCTCAAGGTTTCATCGGCCAATAAAGTGACTTGGGCCGTTGGTGCTCCAAACACCACCAAACGAGAAAACCTGATGGCCCTATCAAATGCCCAGATGGCAATGGAGGCCCAGTAGAAAGGACCAAACCCAAACACAACCGTGTGCTTATAACCACCAACGATGAACAATAGAGCCATCACGATATGGATAACCAAAAATAGTTCATAGCTCTTTCTTCTCACATACAACAATCCTTGTACCAAAATAATGCCACCGGCAACACCTGCTACCACACCCCATTGAACGAAAGGAAGAGCCATGTGCTTTTCATAGGCCAATCTAATTTTATCACTGATCGTGAAGGTGATTCCATGGATGATCACAAGTAAAGTGGCGATTCTAGAAACCCATCTGTGGTAAGTGATAAAGGTTGCAAAATTCCATCTTGTCAACCATTGCAAAAAATTGTTACGACCAGCAAACAAAATCAACAATGGGAGAATGAACCCCACTAAAATCCCGGTTCTTATAGCTATCCACTTCGCCAACATCCCAATACGACTGGGGTAGATAGGGTTTCCTGGAACTGGAGTTATACCAATTCCACAAAATACAGTAGTAAGTATAGTGAACACGGCAATGATAATGGATTCCATTCTGGAAGGAATCAAGAACCCGAACTTATAAGCGTTTGCCTTCTTCTTCTTGTATGTAGCACTCAATGTGACGTACTTTCGGTACTTGTTGGAAAGGGGACCAGAAAAGTACTGGGCAACCGATGGTAATAAATGAATAGTCCAATTCACAAGGGCAGCTATCAAAAGAACCAAGACCCAATAGCCCATAAGGGCGTACCCAAACCACTGAGAATAATTGTCATTCATGATGTCAAGCCAGTTGTATCTCTTTATCAATTCGAACTTCTTGTAATCCAATAATACCGGTTGGTCATAATATTTGGTGATGTTGAATCCTTCAATTTGCAGCACATTTTTCATGTTGCCAATATTGTCATTGTAAGTTTTCCACATCTCGTCCATTGTCATAGAGTAATTTCCTTCTCCCTTGCACCCAGCAAGAAAATGTTCAAACCATTTTGTCTCATTGTTGTATCCTTTAGCTATACAGTCAACAAAACTAGTGAGGGCAGCTGGAAGAGGACAGAAACAAAGGTATGGACTTTCTCTAGGACCAGTCAAGCAAACATTTGCAACGCCTGCTATTCCGTCCTTACATGATTCCAACACAACGTCGTACATGTGGAAATATTCTGGCATGGGCATTTTGCCCACCACACACTGTACTATAGCCAAGATAAATATCCAGTTCATATTATGTGGTTTTTACAAAATTAGCTTCTGCAGTGGGGCATTTGGCCTTTATATATACCACGGTTGCCCAGATTATTTTAGCCATTGCAAAGCCAGTGAACAGTTTGGGTCAAGGCTGAAAACGGCTAAATAATTGGCTAGAATTCATTCACCCCATGCTCCTAATCTGACAGGAGTGTTTGATTTAACAATGTAGGGCGAACACCTTAAACTGTAAAATTTTATCAGATTAATCAGTGGCTATTGTTTGGTAAAAATAGAGTTGGCAACAACCCCTTATTGGTCAATATTAGTTATTTGTGCAGCCCGTTGATCACAACCGTTACTTGCTACAGTGAAATTTTTTCCCACGGATGCTATATTTAGCTTCAAGTGGTGTGAACTGTGGTGCCTAGATTTTGCGATATGCCCCTTCGAGATTTGCTCCGCCCATAAGGCTGAGTATCAGGAGAAGCGGGGCTAGCTATGTGTCACTGGTGTCAAATGCGTGCCCGTCGATCGCTTGGCGAGCGGTTGCAAAGCCACAAAACTGAATTAAAATATTCCCACGGGCTACAAACCGAATCCGAAACTCGGGTGCTTATTCGTTGGAAATAACCACCGTACAGTTCGTATCGGCAATGAGGCAATCCAACACCCTCTCTTTGTTCCCCTAAACGGCAATTGGCAGTTTAGCTGACGGTTTAAGTGCTTGGCTGTCGTACGTTTTTTGACTGGTGCGTTAGCCTTACGTCAAATTGCCGCTTGACTGATTGTCACGGCTGTAACCTTATTACCGGCGATCTCAAACGCCACTGCTGTGACTGGCTGGGATCCAATAAAGTTAAAGTTTGAGGCAGTTAGGATTTTCGTCGGCCCTGGGTTTTTGCACGTTTGCTGTCACGTTGGGCATGGCAGTCGCTACCGACGCCGTCAAAGTAGTCTGTGCCAGAGATCATATACATGGTACCAGAGATCATGGGCGTGACGTAAGCAGCGACCTGGGTGGTTGCATTTGTGTAGCTTTTTCTGCAACGTTTTTCTGCAACGGTTTCATCGGGTTTGTTGGTTTCACAAGGTCGTCAAAAAAGAGTGTCAAACTTTCTTTAGAGCTGTCAAAGTTTAGTCAGAGGGACCGGATATGCCAGTCCCTTGGTTTCCTCGGTTCATGGTGTAAGGGCCAGTATCATGAGGTATATTGAATCATAAATGTGTTGCTATATATAAGTTGTTCTCTTCCGATGGACATCCGTGATTCTGGGATATTAATGGTGTTTCTTCAATGGTTCAACAACGAGCTTGTCGAAAGTGTACATTTGGGAGATGGTGGTCTGTCTAGTCAAGGCGGCTAGTTGATCGATTCCGTTGTTGTAGAATTTTGTGATTTCTTCCGGTGACCCTAACGACTTGTTTGCCCTGAACTCATCCATCACTTTCCGCTTGCTGTACTCTCTGAAGTTATAGTTGTCGAATTTGAAGGATTTGGACAACAACGACTTGTAGAGCTTCAATATTTCCTGTTTGGTGGTCATGATTGGATGATTAGATATGGGTGTCTGAAGACTGTGTATTCTGTGATATGAAATTTTTCGGCTTCGGTGCGGAAGATGAAGAGAACCGGATGCTACGAAAAATGTCATATATGCAGTACAGGTTCTTATACAAGGCTTGTGGAGACCTGAGCTTGGCCGTACTTGATATTTTCTTGTGCCATAGCTTGATATTTTCTTGTGCCATAGCCATTTCCTGAGCCAGGGTCATTTCTTGTGCCATAGCCATTTCCTGAGCCAGGGTCATTTCTTGTGCCATATCCATTTCCTGAGCCAGGGTCATTTCTTGTGCCATATCCATTTCTCAAACCATAGCCATGTTCCAAATCATGCCACATTTCCTTTACCCCATCAATAGCATTGCCCCTTCACTTTTTCTCTTCAAAAGTGGCATCGGTGGCTTCCATTTCAGACTCCTTTTCACTGGCAAAACGGGCCATGTAACTCTCGAATTCCTTTTCGTCAAACGGCTTCTTATTTTTCTGTTTCTTAGAACTGGCTTCTGCCATCATTTTCTCAAATATCCTGGCCTCCTCCGTTTCTTCTGGCGAACTTTCCACTTTCGACATCATGTCACCGATAAAGGAGATGGCTTTGGCTCGATTGTTCCGTTCTTTTCTGCTCAACTTCTTGTCATTCAATACCTTGTTGCACACCCTGTTCAAAATTCCTGTCACTTCGAATTTGGTGGATGCCCATGCAGTGGCCAAAAACTTGCCGGTGATTAATCTCTCCATTTCTGCCATTCTTGCTTGATCTTCTGGGGTCAATTTCTCTTTTTGTTGCAAAAGTTCTTGTTCTACGACCATTTCTCTCATAGATGATTGAGCATCCAAAGCTGTTTTCAAAATAGAATATCCATTCTTGACTGTATTTGCAGTTGATTTTGCATTGGTGAATATCTTCGATACGCCAAGTGTCCTTGACGACAGCAATCTGGCATTTGCTTGAGCCTTGTAGATTTTACCTATCAAATGAAGTAACTCAATACCAAAACTCTCAATCTTCAAATCTTCAAATTCTTCAACCAATTGACTGGTGAAAGTGCTCAATGAACTGGGGTTTCCTTTCACCAGCTCATATTTGTCTATTTTTTTCAACAATTTCTCAGCCAACTCAGTAACTCTAACCTCTTCTTTGGCTTTGCTCTCTTCATGGAGACGCATCATCTCTTCTCTCTGCTCCTTGGATATCTTTTGTTTCATCTTTCTATCCATGTCTTCAGCTGTCAACGTGGTGTCCTTCTTTCCTTGCTTAACTGAGTCTTCTCTTACAGTCAATTCGTCGAATTTCTTACCCACACCATTCACATCAGTGGATGCGCCAGCAGAAGAACCGGGTTTACCGGTTCCCTCCTCTTCCTCCAACACCTCTGCTGCTTTGCTCAAATCATTCAACATGCTCAACTCTCCAATCCAATCCTTGAAGCTATCTCCACCAAAGATCATGGTGAAGAACTCAGCCGGATCAATATCAGCAGCCTCGCTATTGACTTTCCTTTCTTCCATGCCGGCTTTACCAAACTCATCGTAGATGGCTCTTTTATCGGACTCCTTCAAAATCCCGTATGCTTCTCCCAATTCTTGAAACTTTTTGGCAGCTTCGGGATCGTTGGCGTTCTTATCAGGGTGCAATTTAATGGCTTGTTTTCTGTAAGCTTTTTTCAATTCCACATCTGTGGCAGTTGGCGCAACGCCTAATACGTCATATAATATAGTGTCTTTGACCATTTTTGTGCGGCGTTGTTGGTAGAAGGACTGTTGATCCAAATGTTTATAAATTAACTGGTATTCTATTTTAAATTTAGTCTGCGAAATTTAATTTATACACATGTCACATTCTTCTGTCAAAACACCACTTATATACATGGAGATCTATCTGCTACCTAGGTAGTCCTTCAAAAGCTGGTCTAAGGAGTCCCCGTCGAAAAAGTTGTTGTCCAAAAGAGAGCTGGAAGTGTTATCTTCAAACCCCATGTTTTCGTAATTGGCAATATTCATAAACTCATTAGACAACTGGTTTTCTGCTCTTTCCTGGAACACCTCCGGCCAAACGATTACATTCTCGTTTGTGCCTGTGCTGTAGGGACAAGATGTTGAGGGCTCGCCGTAGGTGCTAGGGTCAACGGGGTCTTTTTTGTAGTGCTCTACCACTTGCTTTAACTGAGTGTCGCTTGATTCAAGAAGCAGGTGCAATTCTTGAAGGTGTACGTCATCCAAAACGACTTGCCTTTTGCTTCTTATTTTGTCAACTTCTAGGATGTCATCCTTTGCCATGCTGCCTATGAAAAGTGCTAGTTGTTCATGGGATATCCATGCAGAAAAATACCGACTACTGAGTTGGGCAAGTTTATCTAGCATGTTCTCAGAAAGGCTCTTGTATAAGTTCAAAACCCTCTTTCTGGTTGAAACGAGTTGCTGGTAGGTGGCATCGTCGCTCAACTTGTCGTGGTGTGCCGGAGATGTTGTCAAATGAAATAACTGCACCTTTTCTCGAAGATAGAATGACATCATTATCATGATACATCGGTGGATAAGGGACACTAAATCAGGTATAATGACCAAATCGCTAAGAGATGGGAACACCTCTGCACAATTGTAAAGTATCTCGTAGCAGAACGGCACAAAATCCTGCGTGATGGTGACAATGAGCTTCTTGGTGTAGTACATCATCAATTTGACATTGTTCTTCTTTTCATAGTAGTTGAAAAAGAGGTGAAGAAGTGGTAAATCTAATGCCATCACTGCTTGGTATGTCCTGACCTGAACCATTCTTTTCACCTGATCGGTGATATCCGGGTCTTTTTTGGTGATGTTCTCTAGCATGAAGCCATAATACCTGATGTATTTGGACTCTAGGATCTCCAAATTCTGAGATATTTCAAACATATCAGCATCGTCTCTCACATTCGAAACAACCTCTAGAATTCGATGCACTTCTGCCGATGTAGTGCCATCTTTGTATGCGGCTTCGACGATAGCCTCTTCTAGCCTACCGTTGTGAATGCTTGCAAGACTTTGCTCGTAATGTGGAGTCGAAACATCGTAGTCAGTCTCAATTATAGGAATTCGACTACCGCTGAATATAGCATGGTGGGCATTCAACTTGTAGACAACCTGCCATATTTTTCTGCATAAGTTCTGCTGACGTGGCGAAAGTGAAGGAGAGAACGAAAACACTTTCTCACGATGAATCCCCAAACAAAGAGCCATATTGGTGATTATTCCATTCAAGCCCATGACCTCTGTTCCCCTCTCGTTGTCGCCTTCTTCCGGAGCTAGGACATAGTATAATCTGCTCATTAGAAGCAACTGCAATATCGTCAAACTGGAATTGGTGAATAGATTAAAGAGCTCTAAGCATTTCTTGGCCGCTTTCCAAGACACAATCCGAATGGGGTGTTCTAATAAGTACTTGATGGTTGGATCGTCTGTGTTACTTTTATGGGCCAAGCTGTTTGGTATCAAAGACAAATAGCTTATTCTCAAAACCACCAAGAGGATTCCCAAGGTAGCAAAGTCGATTCTTTTTTCAACATTGATCCGTGTGAGTTTCTCCTCCTTGACTGTAGTATCACCTATTATTCTGGATATAGCCGCTGCAAAATCAGATTGGTCCAATATTGGATAAATGGGGTAGAATTTATCAAAGAATAAATCAACCAATTTCCAGATAACTCGTTTTTCTGGCAAGACCGACACAATCACCTCCGAAAGCTTTTCCACGTGATCCAACGTATCCACCGTCTGATTTAACCGTTCAAACACGCCACACTGTCTGTTGGAATTCTGGGTGTTTGAGTACAATGCGACATCATCAGTTCCATCGATATTCTCACTCTTGGATTCAAACGCCTTCTCCACCGGGCTGATGTCTTTGTCAGGCGACAGCTTAGACGAGTTTTTCTTCCCGAACATCTCACTGTGCAAGTGGGTCATAAATACGCTCAACATGGCATCTGATTTTGTCATGGAAAGATGCGTCAAGGCAGAAAACGATCTTCTTAGACCAAATCTGTAGATGGAAGTCCCCGTCAACTCGGCAAATTTAAGCCGGTCGTTGTAAAGCGCCACGGGGTTCTTGCCTAGGATATCGGAATATGCATGCTTGGTGCCATTGGACTCTATTGTGTAGTTCGTGTTTGCATCTTTTGAAAGCTGTGCATGTTGTGGTTCATTTACCGGCACCGGCGCTGACATAGCAAAGTTTCCGTAAGCATCAATTGGAATGGGTTTAGGTAGTTTGTCCTGAAGCTTTTTGATCTTATGGGAAAGAATGTGTATCTCATTTTCAGCATCTCTTTGATCTCTCTCCAACTTCAACGTTTCTGAGATTCCTATTTTCTCATACACACAATCTTTCTCTCCATGTTTGACACAATTGGAGCAGGGCTGGCCTTTGTCGCACTTGACCTTCCGTTTCTTACAGAACACACAGACGGTGGTGTTTCTGTTTCGCTTCTTGACGGCTACCATTGATTAATAATAATGCGGCCAGGAGACTGAGATGGTATTTTGATCACGTGAAGACTTTTGATCGTATTTCGAAACTTTTCAGGCTTTTTTAGAGCTGTTGCATTTTGACGTACAAGGACATTCATTTTTCAAATAGTCCACAAGTCAAGTCCTTAGCGGAGCTTTCTGCTATGCCTGCGGAGGAGTCAAGTACGCCAGTCTGCATGGCACAGAAACGGCTAAAAGGACTTTGAGAGATAGTGAATTGATAAGGTAGCAATGAACACGATCTTTAATGGTAAAAATATTTCGGTTTTAGCCCATATCCTTATTCTAGCACATTCACGTCGTTTGGAATTCTTGCAATTCGATCACAGCACCCAATCAGTAATGTTCACCTATAATACTTAAAACGGTTTTATAAATCGCTGTAATAAACGTCACTTTTGAACGATCGAACTCTCAATATACGAAAGCTATGATAACGAAAGCTATGATAACGAAATGTACGGGTTTGGGAGTGTAAACTGGCAGGGATGCAATATGACTGCTCATCGAACCATCTGCCAATCATCGGTGGGGCGTTGACAATCCTTCCCGGCACCGGTGGGGTGGAGCTTATGTAAGCTTATGTAAGCAGTTCCCGGATTGACGTGGGTCTCGGTGTAACTCCGTCTCCATACAGGAATATAAAGCATCCCCGTTTCCCTATTGTGTTTCCGGTTACGAATTTCTGTCAAAATCAGCACAAGAACTTATATGTCACACAGTCACGACCACACGGTTTCAATTCCTCCCGTAATGGTCGCCAATTTGGGCCTCACGCCAGAAGCATCTCGGAGTCCTTCTACCATCCCAGTCCCACAAGAACCGGATGAAAAGATCCATGATTCCGATGACCTAGTGATGAAAGACCTTGGTGAAAGGCTTGGAGAAGCCCATATGAATATTTTGCCCAAAAAGAAGTTGGTGGTAGCGTTGGCAGTGTTGTCGTTCAACGTGTTCACGGCGTTTGTCGATCAAACAGCCATCACGATTGCTTTACCGACTTTGGCAAAAGAGTTAAATGCAGAGAAGACGATCAATTGGGCGGGAACTGCTCTTTTGATGGCCAACTGCGTGTTCCAAGTGTTGTTTGGTCGTTTGGCGGATATTTTCGGCAGGAAAGATGTGTTATTGTACTCAATGTTGGTATTAGGGTTGGCAGATTTGGCGTGTGGATTTGCTCAAACAGGAATCCAGCTATATATCTTTCGGGCTTTTGCTGGTATAGGAACCGGCGGCATACAAGCGATGACCATGGTGCTAATCAGTGATATTGTCACTTTGAAACAGAGAGGTAAATATCAAGGAATTTTGGGTGCAAATGTCGGGCTAGGAAACGCTTTAGGGCCGTTTTTGATGTCTGGTTTTATCAAGAGTTCTAGCTGGAGAAACTTCTATCATATGATGCCGGGGTTGGTGGCTTTACAGCTAGTTATAACGTACTTTTTTGTGGAGAACAGAAAGCAGCATTTAAACTCGGTGTTGACCAAAAAGCAGAAGTTTCAGAATATAGACTATATTGGGATTTTCTTCAGTACGGCAGGGCTTATGTTGATCTTGATACCTCTCAATGGAGGAGGGTCCACGTACAGCTGGCACAGTGCTTTGGTTATCGTCATGTTTATCATTGGAGGTCTTTGTTTTGTGACGTTCTTTGTGGTTGAGTGGAAGAACCCTAAATTGCCAATGATTCCCCTAAGTCTATTCAAAAACGTGCTGTTGAACATCATATTGTCATCCAACTTCACCTATGGGTTTGTCTACTTCTCGTTCCAGTACTATATTCCGTACTACCTTCAAATAGTGCTAGGTCTTGATGAACTTCACTCAGCTATTATACTTTTAAGTCTAGTTCTTATTCAAGCAGCAACTTCCACCCTTGCTGGCCAAATTATATCGAGAACCGGCCATTATAAGTATGTCATAGTGGTGGGGTATGGTCTTTGGCTTTTATCTTTGGGACTCTTGTTGATTTTCGACGTTAATACCAGTTCCGGCACCATTGCGGGTGTTTTTCTAATCATGGGATGTGGAGTGGGTTGTACGTTCCAGCCATCGGTGGTGGCAGCACAAGCACAAGCCAGGAGGTCACAGAGAGCCGTGGTCATCAGTACTAGAAACTTTGTTCGGTATTTTGGTGCAGCAATTGGGGTGGCAGTGGCTTCATTGATAGTGACAAATAGTCTTTTACACGAGGTAACAAAGGCGGTCACTGACCCCAAAAAGTACCATAATATCCCAGTGGAGTATCTCAGCTACATGGAAGATCATATTTATAATAAGATTGAGATCAAGGGGCTTAGTGACGATCAGGTTTTAGTGGTGAAGAAGATGTACATGCAAGCCATACGGAACTACTTCTACCTTACGATTCCCCTTATGGCATATTGTTTCTTCAGTGCCTTTTTCATGAGGGATAGGGGATTGCAGTGTGTGGACGAAGTGCCGGAGCCCAAGAAACACAAGGTTTGAGTAGATTTAATATACAGCGTTATGATAGTCTTAGCTGAAGCGATAACAGGTGTGAGAAATGTTCTAACAATGTCTTGCTGCAATTACAGATAAGTCCCTGTCGTCACAAGGGCACAATAGGTTGAAGCTGTGCTTGTCATTGTTGAACCTTCCGGAATGAGTACTGTGTAGTAGAATAATCTACTGAACCACTCTGCACATTTCCCACATCAATCGGATCCTAAACATTGAACCTGTCCATAAAATCACCCACCTGATTCAAGTCAATACCCATGCCTTTCAATGCATCATTCACGTTGTCCATGAAGTTCGCCGACTTCTGTGACTTCTGTTTCTTGTCGTCGAATCCAAAGTGTTCATTGAAATAGTCCAAGTACTCTTCGTCGATCTCGATGCCGTAATCATTCAAAACGCTGGCAGCCTCCTTCTGAAACTCTTTCCCTTTATTGGCGTGTTTCTTTTTCTTGCTGTCTTTGGTCTTCGTCTTCTGTTTCTGTGGTTTGGGCTGCTGTTTGGGCTGCTGTTTGGGTTGCTGACTATTCAGAAACATATTTTCGTAAAAGCCAGACTGTTGTTGGGGAAAAAGTCTGCCGAGAAACGTGCTGTACATGGTGTTTCTAACGTGGTCACCGAACGTCTCTGCTGGGCCCCTGTTATAGGTATCCCAGAGACCCTTGATGTACCCCACATCTTGGGCCAAGAACTTCGATCCTCTGAGATAAACCACCAAACCGAACATCACGGCAATTAGCAACAATATGGCCTTGATTGTGAACATCACCATGTTTACCCAGGACTTTACTGCTCTTTTTACGCACCGGTAAGCAACATATACTCCAAACACTTGTAGCGTCGTATGTGTAATTTGAGGATAGTTTTCGTTTCCATATTGGAGAATTGTCATTCCATTGCTTATGATGAACACAAGAACTGTGACTATGTGTGAGAACACAGCTGTGATCGTGTCATATATCAACAGATCCTGTGTCATTGCTTCGATCGATTATTTTATATCGCGCTTCAATTTGAATGGAGCATGCTTCTTTATTCGATAATTCGATAGGAGGAGGTGGTGTGCCAAATGTCACGGTTTTGCTTCCAAAGAGGTGGAATAGGTTATAGGGCCCTTTAGTGGGTGGATGGCGTTTTTCTGGGGTCGTTCGTGCAATAAAAGATCAAATAAAGCACGTAGGATAAAACGTTCACCGATTGCAAAAAGGTCGTGTGTGGCCAGTATTTCTAAGCAATATTTCTTTGAACAAGACAAAGAAAGAACCACTAAAAGCATGCATAAATGACTGGGTGCATGGTGTGTAGTCAAGTGGGGGGTGTGTTCTGAATCACTGTGCTTTTGTTGTTCAAAAATGGCTTCAGTTTTAGAATTGAATTAGTTTCTAATTATTTGCAAAATTCACTAATAAGATATCAACCATTGAAAATTTAACGAAACTCAACCAACTTGACCTCGCACAAGTCCCATCGCACGACATGCACTGCTTATTACCCACCGATTACCCACTTCTTATCTACTTCTTACAATATCTTCTTATTATCGCTTATCCTATACAGCCGTCACCCGGACACCGCATCCTCTAAAAGCAGCTGCTGCGAGAAAATTTTCAACTTCTTTGAAAGTTGAACTCCAATAAATTTGGCAACTAGTCAGGTGTGGAAAGGAAACCGGTGGTCTTCGTCTGGGTAGCCAGAATTCTTTCAGGTCGTGACTCTCCTATTAATTTAGGGAGCCACATTATGGGTTGTTTGATAGGAGATTTATTGGTGGAGTTTGTGCATAGTTGATTAGGTGTTGACTATACGTTGGACAGATTAAAGTGGTTATTAATGTACACTGTTAAGGCAATACACCTGATTGTGTCCCGTTATATCACTACATCGAAGTTAGCATGCATGGTGTTCGTATATGTGTTGTATATGGTCTATTTATCGAAGTGCCGTCTGAATCTCAACTCGATATCTGAGCTTGATTTCCAGATTTTGGATTTGATGGTTTGTAAAGTCATACTGGGTAATAATTCTTGTCCTCTACACTCCAAAACTAGCCATTGTGAAGGTGGGAGTTTATCTTTCATTTCACTAGTTCTGGAATCAAATTTCTCCGTAAGATAACTGAGAATCTTACTGACTCTGAGCATGTTGTGACTTGTAAGCTTTATAGAAGATTCAAGTACTGGTAACCGCTTGATTTTCCTCTGAGACTTGCCGTTGATTTTCTTTTCAGGTGCTAGGGTGGTATAATCCAATTCTAATAATTGGAATGCAATTTTGGGGCTCTCTTTGATGGGGAACCGATCGTAGAGGATTGGTTGTCCAATCCACTTGGGTAAGTAGGTTCTCAAGTCATTTATGAATCCCATATTTTCTCTGGAATTGGAGTCCAAGTTTTTCAATTCACCCAACCTGAAACTGAAAACATCCCGTAGATTTCCTAAATGGGGGGAGTTTTCAAAGATGATGATTAACAAGTCCTGGGGTAACTGGTTTAAATTTATAAGTGGTTTGTAGTTGATGACATCTTCTCCTGTCAAGTGATTTCGGTTCAACTCTTGGTCATTGGAATATATTTTCAAACAGGTCTCAGGAGTTTTGTACTTTGACTGCTGGAGATTCTCCATATATTTGGTCTTGTTGTCGTGCAAAAGGTAGTTGATGGAATCTTCGTACTCTTGAACGGGCGGTGCATGAATAAACTCAGCCACCGGGTCGCCGTCTATTGGAACATCGTGTAAACTGACATTGGTGCTGTTGGCTTGACTATTGTTGTTGGACGACTTATTGGACGATGCTGAAGCAAGTGTATGAACGTTATTGCCAGATTTTCGGGCAAACATCTTTATACGACTAAAACTGTCTTTGGTGGCAGCATGGGATTCGATTTTCCTATGGTGCTTCAACTCGTCTCTCAAGTCCTTGTCAAAACCCCACTCAAATAAAGCGTATTGGTGGAACATGGAGTTCAATAAGATTCTGGATAACTGGAGCCGGTCATCACCAGTGATCTTAACCTTGGGATTCTTCTGGGCCTCTGCATCCAATTCGATCTTCAAGTAAGGGTAGCTCTCGATCAATTCATCGTAGTAAATCTCTACATTATTGAAGTTGGTCTCGCCAATAGTTACCAAAAGCTTACCGGACTTGATTTCAACTTCACACCAGTTGTTAAGAGTATCTGTCGTCTGGTATTCCTGGAAAATATCGTCCATATCCTTGATTCTTTTTTTGATCATCTCACTGGTCATTTCCACCGGGTTGTCGGTGTGGTAACTGAAGGTTTTCAGTTTTTTGCATATGAAGATGTCCCAGATGGAAATATCTCCATTTAAATACAACACCAACATGGATCGTTTGTTGTTGAATAGCCTTTTGGCTATGATACTTTTTGGGGTCAACGAGTACTCGTGGAACGACTGCTTGTTGAACGGGATCAATGATATTTGGTCAGGCCGAATGGGATTGAGTAGTATTTCAACAGGAACATTATTGATGAACTTGTTTGATTTGCTGTATGTGTTTTTGTCGACGTTAACAAATTCCATCGAGGGTCCTCCACCATTGGTGTTGAGGAACATCGAAGCGTACTCTGAAGTGTCCAGTTCATCAGCACCCGCATTATTTGTTGTAGATATATTGGACTGGATGTCAAGATTTGTATCCATGGACAAGTGACTGACCAAGTCGTAGAAATCGGAATCTAGGTCACTGTTGAGATTGGCATCGTCACTAAGGTCATCTTTAAACATCTGGTTGCCTATTTCCTCCGAAATTCTAAGGTACTGGTAATGTGCCATATCTTGAGTCTTGGGAATATGATATCTTGATAATTCCATATCAGTGCTGGAAAATAACGAGATATCGTTAGCTTTTTCATCGGCCTCCACACAAAGATTCATAACCGGGGTGTCACATTTGGCAACAAGCGTCGATAGTCCCACTTTATCATTGATGATATCGTTAGAAGGATTGTCACTATTGTGCACATTATAGTAATTCAAGTCGGTCCTGACAATGTTCCCGGCCTTATCAGCCGAGTAAAATGTCCTGAAGCCACTTGCGCCAGCAGTGATACTCCATATAGGGTCATCATGGAAGTCAAAGTTTCTCAAGATCTTGAAGTTCCTCAAATCCCAAAGCTTAATGGTGGAATCAGACGATCCAGATAAGATGTAATTGTCGTCCATTAGAAGACATCGCACGTTGTCCTGGTGCCCAATCAACTTCTTTACGAACGGAAGGTCCTGCCTCTTATCAAATATGTTTATGGTATTGTTTGGACCACCACAACTGATTAAATTAGATCCGTCATTAGCCAATGAGTAAATGGAATTGGTGATGGCCCCATTGGTGATATTTTCAATGACACGATCGGGTGTCAAGAGGTTCAAATCCCATAGCACCATTTTCCCGTCCAACCCACCACTTACGATGTTTTTCTGGTAGTTTTCAAAAAACGATAATTTCTTAACGTAATCAGTGTGAACATTGGAAAACTTGTGGATCTTGTTATCTGTAGAGCACTGCCGGTCCAAGTCTATTAGCTTCAACGATAAGTCGGACGAGCACGTGACAAGGGCCGACTCGTTGTTGATCAACTGCAAGTCGTTTATCCAATCAAAGTGGAGATTGTAAGTTTCCACCACCAGGTAATTGTTGGTGATAGCAGCATAATTCAAGGGATTCGAGGAGATAGACGTTTCGAATTTCAATAGCCCCTCATTGGCGTCTTCGTATTTGTGTCCGTTACTGTTATCGTCGCTATTGCTTTGGTTGTTGTCGCTATTCCACACTTTAATAACCCCGTCTCGACCACCGGTAACCAACTGTTGGTGTTTGGGGGAATATTGCATGGCATTTATAGGAAGAATATGGTTTTCATTGTCGGTGGATTCGCCTATGACGTAGGAGAGCCCCTTTCTGATTCTGGTTGTGGACATACTGGTATTCTTGCCATTGATGAAATTTCCGGTGGAAAAAAAGGAGTAGTGAGAGCGTCCCAATTTGTGAGACTATGCGGGTGATGTGGGGGAGTTGGGGATGGAGGATGGGAGGAGGGGAAGATAAGAGGGTATGGATACGGGTGAGATGGTGAGATGGTGAGATGGTGAGATGGTGAGATGGTGAGATGGTGAGATGGTGAGATGGTGAGATGGTGAGATGGTGAGACGGTAGAGTTTATGTGGCTGTAGGTAGTGTGGCTTGTGCTGTGGACGAGATTGTGGTCGTGGGTCTTCGTGGGTCTTGTCGAGTCTTGTCGAGTCTTGTCTTTACGTAGCCCTGTGACGTGGCCTTGCGCCTTGTGCCTTGTGCCTTTTTGCCTTTTTGTGTCCTTCTTCGACGGTAGCGACCGTTGAGGCGACCTTCTCGAATACCTTACAACTTTTAGTGCTACAAGAATAGAACAGCGTACCTGCAGTCTGCTCTACTGCAATTCGACTTCATTCTTATTTTCAAAATGTCGTGGTTTCTCGTTCAGTCGTCTCGTCATTCTCTAGTCTCTCGTTCAGTCTTCTCGTCATTCTCTAGTCTCAACCCCTATATTTTTCAGTCTCGAAAAAATATCATCATGACTGAATCAAACAGAGAAGACATCCAAGCCCAACTCAGATCGTCGTTGTTCTTGATGGTATCCAAAGTGGTGGAAGAAGAGACCCGGAAACTCGGGGTCAGTGCCACTCCCATGTTTATCGCTTCATTGGTGGAACTTACAATGAACCAGATATTGAACGTGGGAGAAGACTTGGAGTTGTTTGCCCACCACGCCGGCAGAACTACCATCAATGCCGATGATTTGTACATGGTGGTGAGGAAGAACGATGTGTTGACGGGCATTTTGAAGGAGTATGAAGCCAAGTTGGACAACTAGGAAGATGAATAGTACAAGTCAGCGGGTTAAAAGGCACAGGCACAGAGTTCTACAGGCACAGAGTTCTACAGGCTCAACAGGCTCAACAGTCCCACAGTCACAGTGTCACAGTGTCCAACACTTCTACAGTCCCACAGTCAGCGCCCACAGTCAGCGCCCACTCAGAAGATCTGTCGCGTAACATCACCTTTGCCCATCTCCTGCATCGCGATTTCGCCATTTTGACGCGTCTCATTTAACCGAATTTGGAACTCCTGCTGAAAATATATAAAGAACCTAGAATCTTGCATTTCCACAAACTATCACATTTTCCCATGTTCAGAAAGAGAATCCGGACCCTCGATGACCGTCTCAATCCAGCTAAGAAGTCCAAAGTATTACGCGATACCACCAATATAGTATCGCCTCCTGTTACACCAGAGAAAAATCGGGTATTGGATTTTGACATCAAACATGATAACGACAAGACCGTCAGAAAATTGTTCCCTTCTCCTCCTACAACTCCCTCCAAACCCAAATCCAACATCTACTCCCAAATCAAATCCATTTTCCAAAGAGGTCACAGTTTCAAGCAGGACCATGCCAATGGGTGTTTGGTGGGCCGAGAAGAAGAAGGTAAATTCATCAACTCGTTTTTCAACAGCAATATCTTGCACGATAGTTGTGACAGCATGTATATATCGGGACCACCTGGAAGTGGAAAGACTGCACAGCTAGACTTGTCGTTGGACACGCTTGGAAATTTGGATAGTATCCAACGGGTCATCTCCCTTGGCGACAAAAGATGCAAATTAGTAAAGATGAACTGCATGATATTAAAGAGCCCCAGCGAAGTGTTCAAGCAGGTGTGCAGGGAATTGGGCACCAAGAAAACGTTGTATGAAACGTTGGTAGACGGGTACAAAGGTTACAACTCGGTGGTGGTGGTATTGGATGAGATTGATTCTCTTTTGACCACTAACCAAGAAGTATTATTTGAGCTTTTCAAATTATCAAACAGAAAATATAACGATAGGCTCAAGACCAAATTGATTCTAGTGGGGGTATCCAATTCATTGGATTTAACCGACAAGTTGTTACCCAAACTCGAAAAGACCGGCTTGCATCCTAAGGTGGTGAGCTTTAGACCATACACGTTTGACAAGATGAAGGCTGTTGTGACTGAAAAATTGAGGTCGTTGATCGAATTGGATAAAGAGAACATCGATGCCAACTTTATCCCCATTGTGAACTCTTCGGCTGTGCTATTGTGCTGTAAGAAGATCTCGTCCACCACTGGTGATTTGAGAAAGTGTTTCGATGTGTTATACAAAAGTATCGAACTTTTGGAACAGGAACTCAAAGCTAAGCTGCCACAGGAATTGTCAGGATATGATATCATGACGGCTCCCAAAGTGTCTATTAGCCAGATTGCAAAAGTGTGTAATTTGGACTATGGTGGAAACATTTTGACTAAATTGACGTACATCCAAAGAATCATCGTGGTGTACTTGTTGAGACTTGAAAATGATAGCACCTTCAAGGGAAATGCAAATCTCAACACATTCTACGACTACTACAAGAAAACCGAACTTTCATCTGCCAAACTTACCAAAGTTCGGATGTCGGAGTTTCTTGAAATTGTCGCCAATTTGGAGTCGCTTTCTTTGATCACTTTATCCAATAACAACAATATCGGGTTGAAATTGGTGCAAAGTAATGTGAACTACACTGACTTCAAAAGGAGTATTAATAATATCAAACAACTCAAGCATTTGCTCTGAGTTGATACTTGTACCATTATTTTAACATATGTATTATAATTTAATATACAGAATACTAGAAACAATATTATAATGCAGGATCTCTAGTATTAATGGGTACCAGAAACATCTGGGGTCGTAATGTTTGCTGCGAGCCTTTGTAGTCGTTTTGAACTCCATTTAAGAAGTCTTCAAGAAGCCTTTTAAACCCTTCTATGGCTCAAGCAAGGGGGCATTTCCATTAACTGATTTCTTTCTTTTCCAAAGGATTGTAACGCAAGAACTTCTCGATCAAATCCACATGTGTCAACACCATTCTTCTACAACAATATCTCTTCAACTTCAATTTGTCCAAAGCGTCACCTTCAGTGATGTTTTCGTCTTGCAACAAGTCCAAGTACGCTTCCCATTTGTCACCCACCACTTTACCACACGAAAAACAACGGATAGGAATGATCATCTTCGGTCAATAGATTAAAAGATGGCTGTTCTTGAACGATATCTTGAAGAAAAGTTTTTTTTGGTTACTAAGTCGATGTGCGAACATCACCAAATTGGTAAATACACACTCTGGTAAAAGTATGGGAAGAGATGCGATTTAAAATTTTCAAGAACTAAAGATTAACGCTATGGATTGGTCACTTACATTTGTTGGTGGAGGCAAAATCCCCCACTTACCCTTCAGTCTGAGCATCCCTGGGGTGTATGCCGAAGATGGGAGGTATTTCATTGCGTTGTTCGCCTACCAACTCCGAGTTTATTTCATATCTACCAGACAATGTACCCGAACCGTTGATTTGGATTTATCGGGCGCTGTTGATATTCAGTTGGACGTGCGCAACATCAGTAATGTTGTAGTGTACAAGAAGAACGAGATCATCACCATCAACTGGAAAGAGAAGGTCAGTAGCCCCATCGTGAGCTCTGAACCCATAGATACTGCCATTCAAACGGTTATAAAACAGTATAAAGATGGTGGGTTGTTATACATCAGTTATGACGCAAAATCAAAACAATTCAACTTGGTGTACAAAAACACAGAAGGGGGTATCATTGGAATATATGAAACGTCGGCTGTGACGAATTTCTGCAAGTCTGCTAACAACGAATATTTGGCGATCTTGAACGATAATAAAGAAGTCATTAGCTTGAACCTTGCCCGGTTTTTGAATAATCCCCCGAGGGTGGACGTGGATGACTTGGAGGTGACAATCAAGACTTTCAACTACAAGTCTGCCATAGTGTCAATTGCCGTGACTAACGACAATGTCATAGCATTAGGTTCTATTTCCGGTCCCATTCAACTTATATTTAATGATGATAATGATAACGAGAAGTTGTTGAAATGGCATATTGGACCCGTGAGGTGTCTCCAGTTCCACGGGAACTTCCTTGTTTCCGGTGGGGATGAAAAAGTGTTGGTGATATGGCAAATAGATACCGATAAGACCCAGTTCTTACCAAGACTCAATGGGGTGATTGAAAAGATCACTATTGACGAAAACAAACCGGACCACTACAATCTTTTATTGGACATCGACGGATTCTACGAGATGTTGGTGATATCCGCTGTTGATTTAATTTCCCGGTTGTCGATCAACACCATCAGGCCCAATTTAAAGAAGAACTTGACGTTCAAAAATTCCTATTCATTGATGGAAATCAACCCCAAAAACAGCCAGTTATACCTCCCAAACAAGTCCGTCATACAAGTGTATGATTTGGTTAAAAACGAACAAAGTTTCCACCAGACGGTGTCGTCTGTGTTACCAATGGGTAAGGTGAAAAGTGAAACCAAACTCATGGATCCCACGGTTACTCAATTGAAATTCAGTCAAGATGGAGAATGGTTGTGCACGTTTGATGTGATAAAGAACAACGAGGTGGAGGGGTTGCTCAGCAATAACGATAGAAACTATGCCTTGAAATTCTGGAAAGCACCCGTTAACAACAGTGGCTGGGATCTCGCTACCAAGATCATCAACCCTCATTTATTATCACCAGTATTGGCGGTTTTGCCGTACCAAAACGGGTTTATCACGGCAGATTCCAAGGGTTCTGCTAGATTGTGGAAATATAAGAACAAGTCGTGGGTTGTGGTAAAGACCTTGGATTTAATGAAATCAGACAGCAAAAACGTCAATTTGACCAAGAGTTCTGACGGGTCTGTGTTGATTTTAAGTCACGATAATGTCATCTACATAATAAACCCAAACCTCCAGGTGGTGGACACTTTGACGTTGGTTGAAACTAACATTAGATCATTGAAGTTAGTGGACGAAGATTTGGTGGTTTTGAGTCAAAATAAAATCGTTTCATTCAACTTGGTTAATTCAAGCTTCAACAAGTTGTTTGGTAAAGTCAATATTCCATCATACGGGCCTTCGTACATCACGGTTAACGAAAATTTGATTGGGTTAGTTTTGAACATTGAAAATCTCAACAAATGTAAGATTTTGATCTTACAGAAGGACAGTTTGACCCCTGTATACTCCGCTATCCATGACAGTTATGTCAATTCCATATCGAGTTATAATGATTCATTTTTGATAGTGGACAATGACTTGAGAACCGGTATTATTTCCAGCAACGAGTTGAAGTTAAACGGAGATGTTGAAATAAAGAGCCAACCCATAAAAGGGGATACTAGTGTCCGGGTCTCTGATAAAGACATCGAAAACTTATCGTTCAAAAAATTCGATTTGAATTCTTTCAACAATGTGTTTGACACCGACAACTTGGAGACCTTGTTTGACAATATTATCAAGATCGTCAAGTAAACTTTTCTAGCATTAATATATGTATTAATAGTCAAATATGTACAGAATGTTAATTCTCAAGTCTCTTGTATGCCAAGATAGACTCAATCTTACTCAAGGCTAGTTGTAATAGATCTTTTCTCTTTTGTAAGTTTATGTGTTGTTCAATCTTGGGATCTTCTTTTGCCAACTTTTCTATTTCGTCAAAAGACAAGTGGTTGAAGAATCTTTCATCAAGCTCTCTTGGGAAGTTATAGTAGAAGTCGTTGAGTAATTCCACATTCAAAAAGAGTATGGAAGTAGACGTCAATTTGTTGTTGATTACGTCCAAGTAAACTTCGGGGCAATTGGTTTTGTTGGCCCTCGACTTGGCTTTACCATTATTCTTGAGGAACTGGTATCTCATTTTAAGTAGAGCCAACCTGTCCTGTAAAAACACCGCCATTTTTCCCTTTTCGATGAGGTTATACGAGAACCCCAACGCCTCAGTTGAGTCCAAGTCTATATTGTTCTTGAAATTGTTCAAGTATTTGATCACTTGATTGAGCTTTCTTCCTCCAATTTGGTCCTTCAAGTATTGGAACAAGTCATCACAATTGCTGATTTCCTCACGGAGGAGACTGATGGAGTTGTCTTTAGAGGTCAACCACTCTCTATCTTCGATTTCAATCTCATACTTGAAAGGTTTGATGCAGTTTTCCACTTGATCGGCAGTGGAGTAGTATTTGCTGCTCAACACCTTGTTAGCAACGTCTTTTATGAGTTTCTTGGTTTCTCCGTGGTTTTTCAATTGGGTATTATCCACCAAATTCTCAATTTCCTGAAGCAAAACATTGGTTATCAAGTTTGTTGTTAACCTTCCGATACCCGACTTTGTCAAACTGGAACTCACCAAGTCTAGTTTCCGTTCCCAATATAATTCGTTACCGATATTCAAAGTGTTATTCAATTCTTTTAAATCGTGGGGGCTAGTATCGGACCCGTTGTCCCAATAATGTTGAGCCAATAAATCTAGGACCTTTTGATCTAATTCGTGCTTGATTAATGATTTGAGCTCCTTCTTTGAAAAGTTCTTGCTCAATTCCTTGATACTCGACTTTAGTATGTCCAAGTTGTTAGCAAGATATATTTGAGGGGTGAGCGGAAGATCATTGAACTCCACCTTGAATTTATAGTTGGTTTCTTCAAATTCCTTTTGAATGGCAAAATGAGTTGGTTTCAAGTTCTCAGTCATGGTCTTTTCCAAAATTCTGATCAACTTCTTTTTCAAGTTTTTGGTTGAAACAACACAATTCAAGAAATCAGACTTGTGTTCATTGAAGTAATTGATCTCCATGTTCTGCTGTGTCAAATATGCTTGGTGACTATCAATTGGACTTTTCTTGAAAATCGACAGACTAGCTACCTTTGGCAATTTAGTAATCACTCCAACGTATCCCATCCTCAACGGATACCTTTTGTTGTTAAGAATTGAGTTACCAATGGCCGGATCGACCAAATCGAGTTTGGTTATAACACCCAAAGTTCTTTCGCCTCTAGGATCCAGTATTCTTGCAGCTCTTAAAGCAGCAGAATTGGCCAAATCAACATTGGCTGCACTGATGGCCAAAATGATATTGGGGGCTTCCAAGTAGTTGTCACACAACTGTCTGATTCTGGTTTTCAACTCTGGTGGTTGATCAGCACTTTCGATTTGTATATAACCAGGCAAATCAACCAACGACAAGTCGGGAATAGTAGACAGCTTGATAGTGACATTAATGGGTTCGTTACTTATACATTCGGAAGCGGGAACCTGCATGTTCAAGTCTACCAACATCTTCTGCACTTGTTTGAAATTGTTAAACTTCAACTTCAAATCGGGAAATTCAATCACCTGCTCGTCGTCCTTGAGAGTTGGGGTATTGACCAAAGTCAACTCTATGGGCCTTCTGGTAACCATATTGTCACCTTTGGGAAGAAATTCGTGCCCCACAATACTCTCTAGCACAGATGACTTTCCACTGGATTGACTACCAACAACCACAATAGAAGGTAACTTTAAATGGTTAGAGTCATCCACCTGAGACACAATATTACGAATCTCAATCATCTGCTTCGTCAAGTTTACCATTTGATCATTGGTATCGTCTTCTTCGAGCTCATCGAGTTCAAACTCTTCTAGTTCAGCGTCTTCATCAAGATCATCAGTAGACACCGCCACCGCAGCAGCCGTAGCCCCCACCGCCGTGGCCGTGTCACCATCTCCACCATCTCCACTACCGCCGGCATTATTGCCGTTACCAGCGCCACCGTCGCCTGTTCCTTCTTTATTGCTCAAATCCTTAAGGAAATCAGATGATTTATTCAACCAATCACTGGTAAAGTCTTTGATGGAGCTGAATTTGTCCAGAGTATAGTTGGACATCTGATCCACCTTATAAGCGACGTAGGACCCCCCTGCCGCAAATGTGCCCCCTATATAAGTAGGGAATCTGATCATTTTAACAAAGGAGTTTGTAAAGTTAATGTTCCTTCGAGGCATCAACATTAGGTGTGCTCTATGGGGGAACATAAGTCCTCTCATGCTGTGGATGTTGGCCAATCCTATTCCAATTCTTCTATTGGAATGGATGGTACGAACTAGTTTAAAGTGATTCATCATTTATCAGATGATCATTCAAAACAGTTTGTTTGGATCTCGTTTAATGCGCAAAAAAATACGTGCCTCCTGCCAGAATTGAACTAGCGACCTTTGCATTACAAGTGCAACGCTCTACCACTAAGCTAAGGAGGCAAATTCAGACACAAACACGAAAATTCGGCTTTAAATCCGGAGTTAAGCCCATCGGTAAGCGCACATCGCGCCCTAAATGCTTCCCCACCTCACCCCCCCCCCATTTCGGAGTGATGACTGGCCGGGGTTGACAGAGCATCGTGACGTTTAACGTTGAAAAAAATCCACATCTTTTAATTCTTCCCTAAACATCACTACAAAAATGGGTTTGTTAGACAACAAGGTCGCTATCATCACGGGAGCTGTCACCGGAATCGGCAGATCCATCGCTTTTGGGCTTGCAGAGCAAGGAGCCAAGATCTGTGTTAATCATTTGGATACTCAAGAACAAGCCCAGTTGGCAGCTGAAATGGCCAAAGATATTGGTGAAGACCGGTTTTTGGCTGTTCCTGGTGACATCAGCAAACCAGAAACCAGTAACGATATTGTCAAGAAAACCGTGGACAAATTTGGCGAGATCAATGTGTTGGTTTCCAACGCCGGAGTGTGTGAGTTTCAAGATTTCTTGGAAACCGACCCCAAATTGTACCAAAGAACGGTGGAAATCAACTTGAATGGTAGTTACTACATTGTCCAAGCGGTTGGAAGACAAATGAAAGAGCAGGGCAAAGGAGGTAGTATCATTGCCGTCAGTAGTATTTCCGCATTGGTAGGAGGTGGAAGACAAGTGCATTATACCCCTACAAAAGCCGGAATTCTTTCGTTGATGCAGTCCAGTGCCTGTGCCTTGGGACCCTATGGTATCAGATGCAATGCTCTTCTTCCCGGAACCATTAGAACCCAGTTAAATGACGAAGATATGGAAGATGAGAAGAAAAAAGCATATATGGAGCTGAGAATCCCACTAGGAAGATTGGGCCACACCAACGATTTGGCAGGGCCTGCTGTTTTCCTTGCCAGCGACATGTCTGCGTACATGAACGGGGCCCAGTTGCTTGTTGACGGGGGATTATTTGTTAATTTACAATAGAATATAGACGTATAAAGAACTACAGTTTCAAATTGAAACAATAAACTAAAATATGCACAAATATGCACAGCAACCGAATATCTCGCCATAGGCACATGATCGGCAGAACCATACCCCCCCGTCCCCACCAGATGTTTTCTCAAACCATCCGATTTTTGAGTTCCTTTACCCCAGATTTTCGCTCGGCTCATTGATTTCTCGTGGGATTAATGTGTCGATATAATATATATATAGATACCCCCATGACATTTTTTTCAACATCACAAAATGGCACCAAGAGATTTCCCAAGAATCAAAGAAATTAAAACATACATCGTCACTGAAAAAGGTAGTGGTGGTGATTACCATGATGTTGACACCGGTCACTGGTTGATCGACAGTAAGATTTCCACTCCTATGACGAAGTTCCCAGACTACAGAAAAAACAGAACCAGTTGGGGTATTAACGTGTTGGGATCCTTCTGCGTTGAAATCATTGCTACTGATGGTACTTCTGGGTTTGCTACCGGTTTTGGTGGACCACCAGGTTGTTGGTTAGCCAAGAACCACTTTTGGAGATTTTTGGATGGTGAAGATCCAAGAAATCTTAACATTATCTGGGATAAGCTTTTCAGAGCCTCGATGTATTATGGTAGAAAAGGTCTTCCAATTGCTGTTATTAGTGTCATTGATTTGGCCCTTTGGGATTTATTGGGTAAGATTAGAAATGAGCCGGTGTACAAGATGATTGGTGGTGCTACCAGAGACAGATTAGACTTCTACTGTACTGGATGTGACCCACAGGCTGCTAAGGATATGGGATTCTGGGGCGGTAAGGTTGCTCTTCCATATGGACCAGATGAAGGGTTTGAAGGGTTAAGAAAGAATGTTGAATTCTTGTCTAACCATAGAAAAACCGTTGGACCTGATTTCCCATTGATGGTTGATTGTTACATGTCTCTTAATGTGCAATATGCCATTCAATTGGCCGATGCTACTCAACATCTTAACATCAACTGGTTTGAAGAAACTCTCCACCCAGATGATGTTGAAGGTTATGCTTTATTGAAGAGAGCACACCCAAGAATGAAATGGACTACCGGTGAACATGAATACACCAGATACGGGTTCAGAAAGCTTATTGAAGACCGTAACCTTGACATTGTTCAACCAGATATTATGTGGGTTGGTGGATTGACTGAAATTCTTAGAATTGCTGCTCATGCTGCTGCTTATGATGTTCCAGTGGTTCCACATGCTTCTGGTCCATACTCCTACCATTTCGTCATTTCCCAACCAAACACTCCATTCCACGAGTACCTTGCCAACTCTCCTGACTCCAAGAGTGTGTTGCCAGTGTTTGGAAACCTTTTCCTTGATGAACCAGTTCCAACTAAGGGTTATCTTGACACTAGTATTTTGGATAAGCCAGGTTTCGGTCTTACTCTTAACCCTAAGATTGAGTTGATTGAGGGGGATGCTTTGTTCAACCCAAGTCCTGAGAGAATCTTGAGAGTTGAGCCAAAGAAGGAGGAAGAGAAGTAGGGTTTGAATTACGATAGCTACTTTATTACTACATTTACTTTACATTACTATAAGACCTCTTGTACTACTTGACACAGTATTTTTGAGCTATTGTCGGCATTCACTATTCGGTGAATCATCTCTTGACTATTATTTCTTGACTACTGTACTCCTAAACTACTATTATTTTGTACTATCATTCTTGGACTACCATCCCCTTTATGCTACTCAACCAACTTTGCAACTTTAGTATGTTCTAAACTTTTATTACTATACTACACCCAATACTCTACACTACCGAGACAAAAACGTCTCGTTTATGGGCAACTTGAACCAGTCGAAGATCGACAAGTCATTCACCAACCCCTTTGCTCCCGTATACCTAGATACCCTCTTCGACAACAAAGAATCCAAAGTACTAGCATTGAGCTTCAAATCTGCTATCAATTTGGTGTCTTCTTCATGAGAGCTGGAGTGAAAACTATTGTTATCAGCAGTCCCATCATTGCTTGAAATATCCCCATTTAAAGCATCGTTCTTGAAAAAGTCCAATATATCAGCATATTTATTGGCACATTCCCATTTTTGACCAAGAATCCGAAGAAGGTTGATCGACAAGTCGAAATCGGAATTCAACTCCTCCAGAGACCTGATGGAGTTCACCAAAATCACACGTCCTGCCACCCAAACCGCAAATGCATAATAAGGCCCAAACATCTGGTATGTGGAAGCTTCGTCCAATTGAAAGCTCGAAGGTAACTGCTCAGACACTCGAAGTATAAGATAAGCCGACTTGAGACATTTGGGCTTGGATTCCTGTGACGAAATAAGATGTTTATCAGGGAAGTTGGAGAAGGCGGTGGGGGAATTCAATCTGATCAACATAATATGGTACAACGAGAAAAGAATCACCAAATCAATGTTAAGTTGAATAGTCATAAAAGCCCCTGTTTCGAGAAAGCTTGCAACCGCCTTTGGTAACCCGGCCATCCACCGCTGCACCCGCTTTTCAAACTCGTAGCAGTTCAACTGCCACGACAATATGCTTTTCATGTCCTTGACGTCCATGGGGTCTTGTCTAAATGCCAGACATATACTCATAAGGTTGACGACCTCGATGATGTAACTGTTGGTGCTGTGCACATCATTATACTCCGGTCGAGCAGTCTGTTCATCAAGGTTTCTCAAGGTTTTAGTTTGGCTTTTTTCAATAAAGTGTTTATCAAAGAAAGCTCTGATTTTCCAAAACTCTGGATTCAACGGGAGATAGCAGCTAACTTCGTCCTCTGGCAACTTCGACAGGAAATGACTACCCATACTCAGAAGCCTGTCCAATTTGTAGATCTCCCAAATGAGATTTCGAGTGGTTTCTCGTTTACTCCAGACATCCCAATCCAGTAGACTGTCTGAGTCTGAAACATCAGTGGCTTCTTTGATGATCCCAAGATGAAGACACCCGCCCACCGCTAACGATATGGCACTCCAGGACTCCTGGTAGTCTGCCCTGCTGTACAAGGTGAAAGCAAGAAGAGCCATGGTTTTTAGCTCGTTGATGTTTCGTACTGCAAAGCATTTGGTGATGATTTTGGACTTCAATGATTCAAAGTAATTGGACCCGTCCATAGCAAATAAATGGCTTCCTAGCGTCAAAGAACTCACAAGCACCCCAAGCAACAACGTGTTACCCGGACTCAAGTCACCGGCCACCACTTGTCTATCCAAAGCCGGATGCAACACAGGAAATAGCGGATTCACATACTCAAAGTAAATATCCACGAGTCTCTCGATTTTGAACAGTTCAGGGAAATCGTCCACCTCAAGCGGATTCAGCAGCGACGCTATAGTGAGACCGTTATCCCCAGCCGAGTCCATGGGCGATGTGGTGAGCTGGACATGAGATGTAGGAGTGACACTGGGCTGCTGTAAACCGTTCAATTTCTCCTCCAAAGCCCTCAACTGGTCGGCTAACTTCTTGTTCTCGACCATATGCTGAGCCTTGCTCTCTTCGATGTATTTGTCCAACTGATCAATCCGGTCAAAAACCTGCTGTCCGTAACCCGATTTCAACCCCGGTTTTCTCATGACGCTGAAAACGCAGGTTTCTGAAAACTTGACACAATTGTCACACCGGGGAGTCTTTTGGTCACATTTGATCTTCTTGCTCTTGCAGTGGTCACAGGACTTGGAAACCCGGGCTCCGTTGGCGGGTTTAGCAACACCTGTGGCTTCTTTCATCGATATCATTTGTGGAGTTGATGAGAAAAAAATTAATGTTGGGGTTCGGGCTAATGATATTTCAGGAGTTTTGGCGGTGGACAAAGTTGCCCCGAAGTGTGGAGTTATTTGAAGCCCTGGCGCGATTTCGTGAGGTGGGCCCAAGTTTCCGGCGCCAGGCCCAAAAACCGGCCGGGGCTACAAACCAGTGGGACATTATTGGCGAACGTCCATATAAATGGTTTAAAGGCTTGAAAAGTTATCAAAACGCTTTATGTTTAGAAATTGGGCCAGGTCCGTGAAACAAGTCCGAGGATTCAGGACCTCCCGGTTCCTCAAGTCCGCATACGTGTCGCCTGCTGCTAGACTGACGGCCAAACCCCCGTTACTAATGACTGGATTACTATTGGCTGGTGTTGCGGCCTCTCACCGAGTTTACTTCCAAGATATCATTAAACTGGACAGAAAAGTCACACCAGAGGAGCTAGAAGAGCACGACAACCTCGACGATGGGGTGTGGGTGGTGATCAATGGCAAGGTGTATGATTTAACTGATTTTATCAATAGCCATCCGGGAGGACCTGCCATTATCTTGAGATATGGAGGTCGAGACGCTACATTTTTGTTCAACAAGATCCACCCCGCGGGCGTCATAGAGGCGATGTTGCCGGAGGAGGCGTACATCGGGGAGCTTGATGGGGAATTGGACGAATTTGAAGACCCATTGATGGCAGAAGAAGCTCGATGTCAGGAGATGAGGGAGAAGAGACCTCCATTGATGACGATTTTGAACTTGAGTGAGTTTGAGTATGTGGCCCAGAAGGTGTTGCCGATCCATGCGTGGGCGTACTATGCGGGGGGGTGTGATGATGAGGTTACGATGAAGGAGAATAACTCCAGTTATGCCAGGTATTTCTTCAAGCCCAAGGTGCTTATTGATGTGGATGATGTGGATATTTCCACCACCATGTTGGGAATCAAGACAGATGCTCCATTTTACTGCTCGGCTGCTGCCTCGGCCAAATTGGGACACCCTGAAGGAGAATTGTCTATTGCTAGAGGTCTTTTCCGGGAGAATATTATTCAGATGATCTCATTTGCAGCATCATATCCTCTTGATGAGATCATTGACGAGACCCCAGGGCCTAAATGGTACCAGATGTACGTGCAGCCCAATAGGCAAGAGAGTTACGATGCCATTACCCATTGTGTAGAGAAAGATATCAAGGCTATTTTTGTTACGGTTGACACTCCCCAGTTTGGAAGACGTGAGAAGGATTTGAGGCAGAAGCTCGGTACTACCGATGATATAGAGGCATTGGACCTCAATCTAAAGACCGACGATGATTTCATCTTGAACTATAACCGGATCCGTCTTAAGTGGGCCGATATAAAGGACTTCAAGCAACGGTCTTCTATTCCAGTGGTGGTCAAAGGTATTCAGCGAGTGGAAGATGTTTTATTGGCCATTGAGAATGAGGCCGATGCTGTGGTGTTATCCAATCATGGTGGTCGGCAATTGGACTACTCCAGGCCTCCAATTGACGTGTTGGCAGAACTTATGCCGGTGTTGAAGGAGAAAAAGCTAGACGATAAGATCGAAGTGTACATTGACGGGGGTGTTAGAAGAGGAAGCGATGTGCTCAAGGCGATCTGTTTGGGAGCCAAGGGCGTGGGTTTGGGTCGGTCTTTCTTGTTTGCCAACTCTGCTTATGGAGAAAATGGAGTGGTGAAGGCTTGCAGGCTTTTAAAGGAAGAGATTGAAAGAGATATGAAATTATTGGGGGTCACAAAGGTCAGTGAGTTGACACCTGATCTTATCCACACGTATCCCACGATCTTTAATGGACACTCGAACATCATTCACGAGCCGTTGTACTTGCCTCAGTTTAAAGAGTAGTATAGAATGTATATTTATGGAGAGCCTATTGATATTAGTTACCCACAAAGTAGAAATTGCAAAGTAAGAGAAATTGCCATTACTTACCCACAAGCTAAAAGAGTTGCAAGTGGTTAGCCACAAGCTAAAAGAATTGCCATGACCCACAATGTCCTGGGTCAAAGACAAGACAAAAGAGTCCAAAGAGTTTAGTAACGATTTAGAAAAGCCCAGAATCTATATTGACTACCTAAAGAGTAATTCCACCCTCAACCTTGGTGATCTCCTCAATGAACACCCCATGGTCCTTCCAAGTGCTGGTAGTGTCCTTGTTAAGAGGCATACGGCCCAAGTAAGTCTCGCCAAATCCAGTAGCTTCATGAATAATTCTCTTGATCCCAATAACTCCAAAGTCAGCCACCACCTTTTCACCTCTAATAATGGCCAATTGCAATTGCTGAGCCTCTTCATACTTACCTTCGTCGTAAGCTTGCATCAACCGAGTGTAGATTTTAGGGAAAGCTCCACTGATAGCATCAACAGTCCCCTTAAACCCAATAGAAAGAGCTGGCAACAACAAATGACCAAGACCCGTCAAGCACACAAAGTCCTTGACTTCTTTGTCCAAGGAAACCTCAGAATAAGCTGTGACATCGCTGTGAGAGAATTTGATCCCCACAATGTTCTTATGGCTCGACAATGTCTTAATGGTAGAAGGAGCCACCACCACATTATTGGTAACACCAGGGTACACATAAATCAAAACTGGCAAAGGCGATTTGTCTGCAACTTCAGTATACCATTCCACCAAAGCCTGTTGGGTAATGGAAGGACCAAAATAACTGGAAGGTAACACCAAAGCAAAATTGGCCCCGGCTTTAGCCAAAGTGTTGATCTCTTCAATAGCTTCTTCCAAACAGTTCTGAGCAACTCCCGCAACAATTGTGAAACCTGGAACTTTATCGTGGATGGTTTGCACCAATTGGGTTCTTTCTTTTCTGGTCAAATGGGCATTTTCACCGGTGGATCCTAATAATGTGATCCCCTTGATGCCATTCTCTTGTAAGAACTTGGCATGAGCAGCTTGGGTGTCATAATCAATAGTAACAAGGTCTTTCTTGAAAAAAGTAGGAACAGGAGTGTAAACCCCTTTTTCAGGTAATTGGGCCATTTCTCGGTACGTGCTTCATATTGGCTATATGCCTAGTTATATACCTGCTCGGAACAATTCCCCACGAAAATAAAGTCCGATTTTCAAAACCCATTCGCGGACATGCACAAATGGGGGGAAATCATCGGTGGGGTAGAACTGGTACAACCATCGTGGTAAAAATCTGCCGGTCGCAAAATATAAGATAACTACGAATCCCCAGATCTGGTAATCCTACACAATTATGCCAACTGCAGTATTTGATATCAAAGCAAAGGACGTGGGCACCTTGGTCAAACAGTTGATCGACAACTTGGTCCACATTAAAGATGACACCGGCAGATTTCTTATGACGATTCCGGACGGAAGAATCATTGATACTAAAGGATGGATCACTGGATGGGAATGGACACATGGAATCGGTCTTTATGGAATGTGGCATTTCTATGAACTCACTAATGATGCGTCGGTGTTGAAGCACATTGAAGACTGGTTTGAAGCACAAATGTTTGGGCCTGATGGCAGCACATCGAAGAACATTAATACCATGGCAGTGTTCTTGTCGTTGGCTTACGTGTATGAGAAACACGGCAACCCCAAGTATCTTCCGTACTTGGACGCATGGGCAGAATGGGCCATGTACGATTTGCCCAAGACTGCTTGTGGGGGATTCCAGCATGCTACTTATTTGACAGACAATTACCAACAAATGTGGGACGACACCTTGATGATGACGGTGATGCCACTTGCTAAGATCGGGTTACTTTTGGACAGACCCCATTACGTGGAAGAAGCCAAGAAGCAGATGCTCTTGCATGTCAAGTATCTTGCAGACCATAAAACCGGCTTATGGTACCATGGATTCACTTTTGAAGGTAACCATAACTATGCCGAAGCTTTCTGGGCCAGAGGTAACTCTTGGATCACCATTGTCATACCGGAGTTCATTGAATTGTTGAACTTACAGCCGGGTGACTTTCTTCGGGAGTTTTTAATCGAAGTACTTGACACCCAAGTGGCTCAGTTGGTCAAATTACAAGATGACACTGGGTTGTGGCACACTTTGCTTGATGACCCTACGTCTTACCTTGAGTCATCTGCAACTGCTGGGTTTGCTTACGGAATATTGAAAGCTATCAGAAAGAGATATTTGGATGTTAAATATAAGGATGCAGCTGTCAAGGCAGTGAAGGGCTTCATGAGTCAAATCGATGATAAGGGAGAGTTGTTGAACACATCTTTCGGGACTGGAATGGGTGATAGTCTCCAGTTCTACCGGGATATTCCTTTGACGTCCATGCCATATGGACAAGCGATGGCCATTATGGCCCTTGTTGAGTTTTCTAAGTTATATTTGTAGGTCAATAAAATGCATTAGTCTGAGTAAGAGAAGGGGTGTAGATGTAGACTGAAACTGTGGAAGAGTGGACTTCGGAAGACTAAAGTAAAGACTGAAAAGGGTGGATTGTAAAATAGTGAAAAAATGAAGTAGGCAAAGAAAAGTAAAATGAAGCAAACTGGACACCCATAAGAAGAGACAGAGGCTGGAGCCGCCAGTGAAGCCACCGGACTAGAGGCGAAGAAAAGAGACAGAATTAAGTCGTTAATTTTTCATTCACATATATCCTATTTAATAAGCATACCTGAAATTGACATTTTGAACATCGGTCAAATCATCGAAAGCATGCTTCAAGTTATCATCAGCTTGTGCTTCACCACTGCTGATCAACTTCTCTTTCCGGGCATTTTCTTTCATCAACCATAATCTCATGAAGATCAACAATAAGATCAAAGCAGCATAACATCCCATATGAGTACTAAAGGCTGTAAGGTATCTTGGTGCTTCGTTGGCTCTGAAAACTTGTGGGCCCACAATGTTTCCGGTAGCCCATCCCACAAAGTTAAAGGTCGTACAAACCGATTTCTTGGATTGACCAGCAATATTTCTTGAAAGCAAAGAAAGACCCAAGTTGGCCACACCCCAGAAAGACAACGTCAAGTAGTAACAGAACAACAACACTCCAGTACGAAGTTTGTATTGGTAACTGCCCACCTCATACTCGGCATAAGTAAGGGTCATCAACACCACAGTACCAACGATGGATGGAACCACATACATAATCATAAAGAAGATATTTTGGTTGAATCTCTTGGATAACCAAGCCGAAGACAACAACAAAATGATCAAGTAGGCACCCAACACCATAGACAATAATTGGGTTTGTAAAACACTAAATCCGAAACTGGCAATGATGATATTAGCAAAAGCTCCCAAACCTGAAGTAGGTAAAGCAGTTAAAAATTGAATAAAGAAGTAGCAGTAGAACTGTGGGTCTTTGATAGCTTCGTAAAGGTGTTCCTTCTTAAACTTTCTGTTTTGAAGACCAGTTTGATTAGAACGAACTCTTTCAATCATCAATTTCTTATCAGCTTCACTGAAACATTTAGCAGACATAGGAGAATCTGGAGTCCACCATAAAAGGAAGACACCCCAAACAACAGTGATACAACCATAAGTCAAGAACAAGATTTCCCAGTTTCTTAAAGCAGCACCTTCAATTAAAGTAAAACAGTAAGAAAGTAAACCACCAACAATCTGTTGACCACCATTCATCATATACCATAAAGCAACAATAAACGCCTGTTCCTCTCTTTTATACCACATAGAAGACATAATAATAAAAGCCGGTTGACAAACACATTCAAAAGCACCCAATAAAGTTCTAACCACCACTAAAATAGTAAAACTCTTACCAAGGGCATGACAACCCAAAACAATTCCCCAGGCGATGATATTGAAACACAAGTATTTGACAACTGGGACTTTTTGAAGAATAATGTTACTTGGCAATTCAAGTACCAACACGGCCAAATAAGTACAAGTGGTAAGCCAAGAATATTGTTGGCCCACAAGATGAGCATCTTCTCTGATACCCATAATAGAACTGAAAGCCAAAGTACCCTTATCCAAAGCTTGTAAGAAATAAGTACCAATCATACAAGGTAAGATTCTCGTATTGATCAACCTTCTGATTCTCCTGTTTGTTTCTTCATCAATTTCAACGGCATCCTCTTCAATATAATCTAAGATTTGGTTATCAACCCTATTTTTATAAGCTTCTTCCAAATCTCTGGTCTTGAGCGACTCGACATTTTCCACATGGTTAACACTTTCCTTTAACATTTCGGTCTCCCCTAATCTTGAAGAACTTGAACTACCAGAATCTCTCATAGTATTAATGAACAATATAATTTAATAAAAAGTACCAGAAACTGGTTGCATTATATACCAAAATAATTTTAAAGGTTTTTCCAGCTCGGAGGTTTATTTGATGTTATAATGCGCCTAGCAAATGGTTACAGTCTCCCATATAGGAACAAAGATGAATGTTGTGACGGAGTTCATGCACGTCTCCACTTTTGCCCAACGAGGGGTGATGCAGGTTATTTTTTCAGTGGTAAAATCCGGGGTAAACCTTGGCCACCACGGAGTTCGCGACCAGAATTTCCCATGGGCGCCAGCGCCTCCACCATTTTTTCGTCCAAAATAAGTAACGCGGGGTACACCAGATCCCAAATCGCAGTATAATTATTACGAATTTCAACTTGGTGTCCTTTGTTAAGTGGTCTAGGGATGAAGGTTACATCGCTGGTGAGCTGTGATGTCATCGGGCCTTGAAGCGTGAAGTCATGAGGTCGGATTCTGCAGCGTCGGACCGTTATGGATTGTGCCAAAAGAACATATTCCATTGTCGTTTGCAGATTTTTTCTTAGCTGCAGGCTTAGATTGGTGGATATTCCTGGGGGAAATTCCGGCTTTCTTTTTGTCCCACCTCCACCATAATATTTACTGGAAACGTCATGATGCGTCTTTCATTGGGTGCTAAAATGGTTCTTGACGTGAAACAAGAAAATGGCGGACCGCCGGCAATTATTCGGTGGGCGATTGGCTGACCATTGGCGATCGAATAAGGTTTATGGGGAAGCCCGAGTTGACGTCGACGTGCCCCGAACCGGAATATGCACCCACACCTTTTTGTGGGTTTTGATAAAGATGGAGGGGCATCATGATTATCGTGACAATAACTGACACACACAGGTGGAGGGGCACGGCTTCTCGTACAAAATATGGTTAAACCCAGATTCAAATGCCAAATGGTGGGTGGTCCCCGCGATGCGTTGCTTATGTCAGCTTGGTTGCTGCAACTTTTGGACTCGTGAACTGAGTCACATGGTTGTGGTGTCGGTGTTTTTGGCTCTTAGCTTGTTCCTTTTTGGCCCGTTGGCTTGTTCTAGCCTGTTTGGCTCTTCCAGTGTGCTTGTTTCTAGCTCGTTCGTTTCTTTCTGGTGGTTTGGCTGTTTCCAACTCGTCGGCTGGTTGGCGGGAGAAATTAACTGCTTTGGGCCAGTACCAAGAGTGTTGTCGGAGTTCCCCCGGTAAAAGCTGCAAATCGTCAGGGCCCAAGAAAACAAATGTTGTCATGACAGACGATGACCAAGATAGCGTAGGTGTTGCGGCATTTATGGCTATTTCTGTTTCAGTAGCTTGGAGTGGCTATAGAGTGGCTAAAGAGTGGCTAAAGAGTGGCTTGTATCCTTTAGTCACAGTCATGAGGAACATATACAGTTTTGACTGTCTTGGGTATGTTCTTTGTGTTCACTGTTTTTAAAGTGGCTAGTGTTTAGTTTTGACCGTCTCCGGTATGTCTTCGTGTTCACTAAATAAAGTGGCTAGTGTTTAACTACTAAAAAGTGCTAAGCACAACCGTTCTTGCAGCAAGTGTGGTTGTGCATCAAGGGCATCCCACTGTTGTATATTATGGACTTCCTGGGGCACATCAAGAAGATACGTTTACAGGAAATAGAAAAATACAATAGTTTGGTATTGGAGAAGGAATTAGTTCTTTTAAGGCTCTCAACGGATACGATTTTTAGGAGACTTTAAACTACCACTGGAAAGACGTATGTTGGTAGAAAAGGAATTTATCTGTTATACTGCCGTGGTTTTATTCCATCCCAGACAAAACTACTGATGTAGAGTTGGTTCTCAGTTGGCACAGACTTTTGTTTACGCTTCCTTTGAACATACAGCCACAACTTGTACGTCAAGAACTAGAGGTATACAATATTTCCGAAAGTATTTTCAGTGTCGCTTTACTTCACACGATGGAACTGGAATTCATAGCAGAAGAAGTTGCATAAGACTGGTTTCAGAGTCTTTTCAAAGAAATTGATAGTCGTTTGACGTCTCGTATGGCATATCATCCCGAATTGTTGCAGAACTGGATACGAGTAGCTGATTGTGGAACTATAGAGAGGTCCATGAGTGAAAAATACAGCGGTGAAGACAGCGTTCGGTCTATTTCTGGGATTGGATATCTCGTTTTTGATTTGTTCAAGTTAA
This sequence comes from Yamadazyma sp. yHKS699, assembly GCA_030580295.1. NCBI lineage: Eukaryota > Fungi > Ascomycota > Pichiomycetes > Serinales > Debaryomycetaceae > Yamadazyma > Yamadazyma sp. yHKS699. The sequence goes on along the minus strand of JAKTSQ010000001.1, from coordinate 1,816 downwards.
GCAGCAGAAGGCCGATTGGGGAACCGAATGACATTTCGTAGTCTTTCCTCCTAATTACCAAGTTTGTTCGGAAGGTGGATCCAGTTTCTTCGTGTTATTGGTGGATAATTATTTGCATTATTTGAAAGCTGATACCTTCAGAAAACATCAAAGAAGAGGTACAAGAAAAGTTCAAGTCTATTCTACATCAGATTCACTCGTACCTTATTGTACTGAAGAGAGATATCTGCATGTTCAGTGATCTCACTACGACGTTTTTTATCCAGTTGGACTTTGACAATAACAATTGGTCACCCATTAAGAATAACTGTGTTCCTATCAGAACGAAGGTGATCAATACAGAGGATAGGGGGAAGACCCTGCTAGCGGATTTTGCTGGTGTATCCTATCGGCAGACCAATTTGATACCAGATAACTTCAAGAATCAGGGAGATGCAAGTAAGATGTTGCATCAAAGGATCCAATCTTTTTTTTACTCTTTTGTGACAAACTTGAGTAAATTACACCAGATTAAAAGATGGTATACGATAATTACGAATAACGGAACGGATTGGAATCAAATACGACGATATTGCTGCCAGAAACTTACGATGGGAAGCTCATTGACTTCCGTCCGTGTCAAGATGCAGGGGAACCTGTTAGTAATGAAGAAGCCATTGATGTGTGGAGGGGGTTGGTAGTTAAGTTGGATAGTCCCAGTGATGACGAGTCAAGTCTGACCCAAACAAGTTTGTCTGGGCAAGCCTGACCCGACCATACCCGAGATGTGACTGAGTTCCAAGTACATTACTATCTCTGTATATACGCTGGAAAAGTACTGATACCACAATAATACCGACTCTTCTGTTGGGCTCTCTTATTCAGTGCCGAAGTTTAAGAGTTCACCTGAGGGGGCTAAATGAGGAAGCTTTATCAGTTGTGGCCACGGCTGCAAATTTATGCGGTACAAATTATACATAGAGTTCAAGATGATCAGCTATCTTGACGGATTCCTTCAAACTCACAGCCGAATATGGGGTTCTCTCTGCATCTTGAAACTTCAAACCATTATGGTATCTTAGCAGCCTCGAAGCTCCTTTGTCGACAAGCTCATATTTCCAACCCATGGTCGAAACTCATTTCTGATGCTTTTGAAGTGGAGCGTTTCACTATTTGGATAAAACTGAGATGAAGATACTCGTAATTACTGAAAAAAGCCTTGTCAGTTGACAGGTCATTTGACAGTTTTTTGTGTTTAAGAGTCGGATAATTTTTTGATCGCTATGCATTCGTCACTTCTATCAATAGAGTAGATCTTGGAGCGGTAAAACAATTGGAACCAACAGGTGGTTCAAAAGAAAAATACCAGTATCAAATATCTATATATCTAGGGTTTCATCGTCGTTGCAGTAGATCTTCCCGGTCACGTACTGATAGTAACCGCGTTGGAAGGAATTGGTGAGGCATCTTTGGTCTAATCTATATTGGGATGGGACATTCCTTTGGCTTCTTTGGGCATGGCATATACAAGAAATTACAGGTTGGTCTCTGGCACATCGACCAGACTAAGGGGTTTACGGTGTATACAGAATGTTGTAGTTTTCCCCTTTTGAGAACTTGGGGATAACTATCATAGAGTTAAGAGTCAAATAATGTGTACGCTTCTCCCCAACGACAATGTGACATCTTAAGCCCGGCCTGCATTACCCTGATTGATGTGTTATTTTGCGATTTCTAGAGCATATATCAACACCAGAGAACTATAACAAGATAACTGATTTGATAGAGACCATTTTGATTTCGAATATTGATATAGAATTGTGAATAGTAGGATTAT